>CAJGYO010000002.1:5107996-6307996 GCA_904845875.1 Miscanthus lutarioriparius
TAACTTGTTTGGTGACCAGCGAGATGATCTTGAAGCGGTGCAAAGCATGCGAGAGGATCCGGCCTCGCCCATCCGGACTATCGAGTAATTGAAGGCTGGTCCCGGGCGAGAGAAAAGGTGTGCAGTAGGCCCTATGTCGGAGTCCCCAGTTGCTCGGCAGCCTATGGAGGAGTCAACCGCAGCTACTGATGGACTTGGTGGCGGCAAGAGGTTGGCTGACAAGTCAGCGACGGTGTCGGATGCGACGGCGGAAACCGCCAGATCTTCAGGGGCAGAGGCTAGAGCTGCCGATGCTGCACCAGCGTTCTGCACGGAGGGGCCTATGGTGCCGGCGGAGCAGACGGCGCTACCTGAGGCATCGGAGGGCATGGTCGGACATGCCATCTGACCACCGAGCCCCAGGTGAAGCCACCGAGCTCCCAGGTGGTGCCTCCAGCTGCAGCGGAGGAGGACGAGGTGGAAGAGATCGAGCGTGATGAACCTCGACCTCAATCTGTCCGAATCCTCCACAAGCACGGTGACGAGGTGGTGGTTGTTGAGGAGGAGGACACCACCAGGGAGATGAGTAGACTGAAGTCCGCCCTTGGCGGGGTGATAAAACAAATCGAGGTCAGTATTGCATCAGAAGTGCTTGTCTTTGACATTGCAGATTGGAGTTCATCATTATCATTGTGCATTTGCAGGGAATAACTCGGACTGCCGAGCAGCGGCACCAGCTGATAAAGAGGATGGATCCCCTCACCGAGGAGAACGAAAAACTCAAGGCGGCGATGAACCTAATGGAGAGAAACATCCAGAAGGCCCAGCGTGAGCGAGACCTTGCAGAGTCCAACGCGCGGGACCTGGAGTACTAGAAGGGCATCCTATCCGAGTGGCTGGCGACCACGTCCGAGCAGCTACGGAGCAAGTCCGAGCAGCTGGCACTGTCTTCGAGCAACTGATGGGTGCTTCCAAGAAGTTGGAGCAGCTGTAGAAAGTCTCCGAGCAGAAGAAAGGTATGTCATATCGGCGAGATGTTGTGCTTGTAGAGCACGACGCGGAGCTCGGCTAGCTGCGCCAGGCCCTCGAACAACTCTGAGAGGAGAAGGCGAAGGAGTCAGAGCGAGCAGACAAACTGGCCGAAGAGCTAAAAGGTGAATACTTCCTGGTCGGAGTTACTGTTGAAGTAGTTTCCTTGTATGATGGAACATTGTAATGCTTGCAGGCTACCATCATAAAACCAAGGCACAGTTTGATGTGCTGGTGTAGGAGGCTATGACCCAAAGGGATAACTTCAACGCTGTAGTCGCCGTAGTTAAACCGGTGCTCGACTGCGTCGACCTAGAACCGGCTCCTCAGTCCATCAGCAGGCGGCAACGTTCGGACACCATCATCCAGAGGTGCAAGGCAGCGTGGGAGAACTTCAAGAGCTTCAACCGCGACGCCATTGTTACCACCACTACTCATGCCCTTGCTATGGTTCGGTCCCACTATCCAACCATTGACCTTCAGGCGATAGGGGCCGGATTCACCGAAGGGCTGAGCGAGGCGGAAACCCAGCAGCTGGAGGATGAGGTCGAGGACACAGCGAAAAAGCTGGCCGGCGACATCGACCTATTTGGTGAGACGAGCGGTGATGGTGAAGCTCGGTGATCTGCTCGGAGATTATCATCTGTAATATCTGGACAGTTTAGTTAGAACGCGTGAAAGCGCAAAAAACATTTATGTATATGTATAAATGTTAAAAGGTGCATGTGTATGTAGTTTGCTGGTATTTCGGTGAAAAAAATCTTCGTAGTTTTAATCATAACGCAATTATACGTAGTATAAGTAGCATCCGAGTGGTTAGCTCGCTACTGAGCCCTATGGCCTCGGCTAGCCCACAGTCCATAACGTCGAGCGCGAAGCCCGTGCACGTGTAGGAGTTGCAGACGTGACCAAGGAACCACAGCCGACCACCCATAACGCAGAGCGTGGAGCCCGTAGCACGTGTAGGGAGAGATCAGAGACTGGGTCTTCTCCATAGAGCACAGAGCGGAACGTTTGCTGCTCGGTGGTTGGTGAAATAACTTGGAGATAAACATAGTATAAGTGGCGTCCAAGCAATTAGTTCTTTACTGAGCTGTCGGCCTTGGCTAGCCTATAGTCTGTAACGTCGAGCGCGGAGCCCATGGACGTGTAGGAGGAATAGGCATGACCAAGGAACCGCAGCTAACCACCTATAACGTAGAGCGCGGAGCCCATGGCATGTGTAGGGAGAGATCAGAGACTGGATCTTCTCCGAAGAGAACAGAACAGAACGTATGCTGCTCGCTGATCGGCGAAATATCTTGGAGATTTGGAGCAAAAAGTTCGGCAATTTGGAGAAAACATGTTCAGCGATTTGGAGAAAAAGTGTTTGGCGATTTGGAGAAAACGTGTTCATTGATTTGGAGAAAACATGTTCGGCAATTTAGAGAAACTCGTTCGGCGAAAACATTAGAGATTTGGAGAAACGCGTTCGGCGAAAACGTTGGAGATTTGGAGAAACGTGGTTGGCGAAAACGTTGGAGATTTGGAGAAACGCGTTCGGCGAAAATGTTGGAGATTTGGAGAAATGTGGTCGGCGAAAACGTTGGAGATTTAGAGAAACGTGTGAAAGCTCTAGTTTGGTTTTGGTGAATTGATGAAACCCTAAGTGCTAACCTAGTTCATCAAGTGATCATGAGATAGGTAGCACACTTCAAGTAGAGAAGCAAATGAAGATCATAACATGACAATGGTGATAGCATGGAGATGATCAAGGGCTTACACTTGAAGAGAAGAAAGAGAAAAACAAAAAGCTCAAGGCAAAGGTATAAACCATAGGAGCTATTTTGTTTTAGTGATCAAGACACTTAGAGAGTGTCATCACATTTAGGATTGATAGCCGTACTATTAAGAGGGTGAAACTCAGATCGAAAATGCGGTTATCAAAGTGCCACTAGATGCTCTAACTCATTGCATATGCATTTAGGATCTAGTGGAGTGCTAACACCCTTGAAAATATTTGTGAAAATATGCTAACACATGTGCACAAGGTGTTTGCGGGGTTGAGATGGGTTTGGGATTGCGCTTCCGGGAAAATGAAATGTCTATTTTCTATTGCGCCGGATGCAAAATTAGTTAGTGGTTGGCACACTTGAGCAAGGGTGAAGAAGTAAGAGTTGAAATGGAGTTGATCGAAATGATCTTTGGCGTCGGTCCTGTGACCGGACGCTGAATCTGAATCACCGGACGCCGATGTTTTGCATCCGGTCATACCGACTTCGGTGAAATCTGATGGCTAGGGGTTGAGCACGGACGATATTGTCTCTGCGTCCGGTCAAGGTGGACGGACGCGTCCGGTCGAAAAAACATGCCTCGGGGAGCTTCTTCGAAACGCCGGACGGCTGGGGCTTCGGCGTCCGGCCGATTCTCGGAAGCGTCCGGTCGCCTTCATGACCGCTGAAATCGACGAACAACATTTGAAGCGGGGGACACGTGGCGTGAATCACGTGGCCGGACGCCGAGGGCCAGCCGTCGCCGATCGATCGGACCAGGCGTTCGGTCACCCAGCGTTGTGCCCAAAGTGAAGGGGTACAACGGCTCTATTTCATTGGGGCTCTATTTATAGCCCCATGGTCGGCTCAAAGGAGCTCTCTTGCACATTTTCATTGACATAGCAACCTTGTGAGCCTAGCCAAAGCCCTCCCACTCATCTACATCATTGATTCATCATCATAGTGAGATTGGGAGTGAATCCAAGTGCATTGCTTGAGTGATTGCATCTAGAGGCACTTGGTGATTGTGTTTCACTCTTGGTTCGCTTGTTACTCTTGGTGGTTGCCGCCACCTAGACGGCTTGGAGCAGCAAGGATCGTTGAGTGGAGGAGGTGATTGTCTCCGACTCGATCGTGGTGATTGTGAGGGTTCTTGACCTTTCCCGGCGGAGCGCCAAAAGGTACTCTAGTAAATTGCTTGTGGCTTGTGTGATCCTCATCTTGTGTTGGTTGTGCGGCACCCTATTGAGGGTTTGGCGAGTGATGCCAATCGGTAGCGTGAACATCCAAGTGAGTGAATCGCCTAACGAGGACTAGCTTGTCGGCAAAGCAAGTGAACCTCGGTAAAAATCATTGTGTTCATCATTTGATTCCGAGGTGATTGGTATACATTGGTATTCATTATTGTGATTGATTGGTTCCTACCACTACTGCATGCGGTATAACTCTCTTGCTCACTCTTACATTCACATAAACTAGTTATCAAGCTCTTTAGTGTAGCTAGTTGTGAGAGCTTGCTTGTTTGATTAGTGTTGCTCTTTAGTTAGTCTTTGAGAGCACACTAATTTAGCTAAGTGTCATAGCTATTGTGTGGATATACGCTATTCGAAATAGAATTGTGGTAGGTGGCTTGCATCTTTGAGTAGGCTAGCGCAACACTTCGCTCAGCATAATATTGTCTAACACATTTTGTTAAGTGTTGTTGTAGAATTTTATTAGGCTATTCACCCCCCTCTAGCCATTAGGACCTTTCAACGTGGTCGGCGCAGTTATGGTGATTTCGTATTGGAGTTCGTTATGGAGTAGCATAGAGCTCGGCGACCGTAAGCGGAGATTAAACCACAATGGACAAAAAGTGGAGACAAGTTATGGAGACCAAAACTTTATTCATCATAAAGTGGAGAGTACATATCTGGAGCGTTTCAAGGATAGAAACGTATGAGGTGCTTGATGTGCCATGAGTTGGGGACATCGATTCTATCTAAGTCACATAGGCGATAGGACCCTGGTCGGGTAACCTCTTTGATGACATAAGGCCCTTCCCAGGGGGAGGAGAGCTTGTGCATCCCTTCGGTTTTTTGTTTTCTATGGAGAACGAGGTCGCCGACAGCAAATGAACAACCTTTGATGTTGCGGTTGTAGTACCTCCGCAAGCCTTCTAGATATTTGGCTGTGCGGACGCAAGTGATTAGGCGTTCTTCCTCGGCCCTGTCAACGTCCTCTGTCCGAACAGCTGCGACTTGGTCTTCATCATATTTTTCCACCCTAGGTGCTCGAAAGGCAATATCCGCTGGTACTATGTCTTCTGAGCCATAAACTAAGAAATATGGAGACACACCAGTGCTGCGACTGACTTGAGTGCGTAGTCCCCAGACTATAGCTGGTAGCTCCTTGAGCCATCTGCCTAGATGCTTTTCTTCTTTCTGATACAACCTCTTTTTGAGGGCATCAAGGATCATGCTGTTCGCCCGTTCAACCTGACCATTTGCTCTAGGATGGGCAACGGAGATGTATTTGACGAAGATGCATCGGTCTTCGTAGAAGTCCCAAAAGTGATGGCCAGTAAACGTAGTTCCAAGGTCGGTGATGATGCTGTTCGGGAGACCGAATCTGTGGATGATATCTTCGAAGAGCTCGACTGCTTTCTTTGTAGTAGCCGAGATAAGCGGTTTATACTCGATCCATTTGGAGAACTTGTCAATGGCACATATATGTACCGGAAACCACCTGGCGCTAGCTTGAAAGGCCCAATCATATCCAGTCCCCAGCATGCGAAGGGCCAGGAAGCTAGGATGGCCTGCAGCTCTTGTGCCGGCACGTGTATTTGCTTGGCGAAAAATTGGCATCCTTCACAACATTGGATGTGGTCTTCTGCAATGGAGATGGCCGTGGGCCAGTAAAAACCAACTTGGAAAGCCTTGCCAACCAGTGTTCTCGAGGCCGCGTGGTTGCCGCAGGAACCAGAGTGAATTTTGAAAAGTAGCTTCACTCCGTCTTCTTGGGTGATGCATTTTTGCAGTATCCCTTCCTTAGCACTTTTCCTCATCAAGTTGCCGTCCACCAGCACATAATGCTTGCTTCGACGGATTAGGCGTTCGGTTTTAGTCTTATCGACGGGTACTTCGGTGCTGGAGAGGTACTTGATTTACTGTTCCCTCCAATCGGCGGCCGGTAAAGGTACCGTAAGTACCAGCTGCTCGACGGGGGGAACTTCCTGAATTTCCTTATCTTCCTTAATGGATGGCACCAGAAGATCTTGAACGAAGACCCTCGGTGGAATCGTGGCTCGAGAGGAGCCTAACTTGGATAAGTGGTCGGCGAGCTGATTTTGATCGCGTACCACGTGGTGGTACTCGTTATCGTAGAATTTACCTTCAAGCTTTCTGATTTATGACTAGCGCGGAGTCCCCGTATACTATGACGCACTTAACGCCGAGCTCAATGGCTATACGGAGTCCATGGAGACATGCTTCATATTCGGCGGCGTTGTTGGAGGCCAGAAAGTGTATCCGAAGAACGTATCAGAGCTTATCCTTGGTCGGCGTAATGAACAGAATACTCACACCAGCATCGTTGATGTTAAGGGCACCATCGAAGTACATCACCCAGTGCTCGGGGTTGGTGGCGGCGATGGGCTCTTGGATCTCGGTCCACTCGGCGACGAAATCAGCAAGCGCCTGAGACTTGATGGTAGGCCTGTTTCTGAATTCGATGGAGTAAGTGCCGAGCTCGACAGCCCACTTGATGATACGGCTGTTGGCCTCTTTGCTGCGGAGGATGTCCCCCAGGGGGGAACTCGGTGACCATGGTGATCTTGTAATACTCGAAGTAGTGACGGAGCTTGCGTGAAGTAATCAGGACGACATATAGTAGCTTCTGGACCTGAGGGTAACGAGTCTTGGGCTCATTAAGAATCTCGCTGATGAAATATACCGGACGTTACACCTTATAGGCGTGCCCGGCCTCCTCGCGTTCGACCACAATGGCTGTGCTGACGACATGAGAAGTAGCGGCGATGTAGATCAGGAGAGTTTCGTCTGGTTGTGGCGCCATCATGATCGGAGGCTTTGTTAGGAACAACTTGAGCTGCTCAAAGGTTGTGTCTGCCTCCTCCGACTAAGAAAAGCGTTTGGAAGCCTTAAGGACTTTGAAGAATGGTAGCCCTTTTTCGCTAAGGTGCGATATGAAGCGGCTTAAAGCAGCCATGCAACCTGTAAGCTTTTGTATATCCTTAACACATGTTGGCCATTTCATGTTGGTGATGGCGGAGACCTTGTCAGGATTGGGCTCAATGCCTCATGCGCTGACAATGTAGCCCAGGAGTATGTCGGATGGAACTCCAAAGATGCACTTTAAAGAGTTCAGCTTCTATCGGTACATTTTAAGGTTGGCGAATGTTTCTTCGAGGTCGGTGATAAGATCATCGACGGTCCTAGACTTGACAACCACATCATCGATGTAAGCTTTGACATTGCGGCCGATCTATTGATTGAGGCACTTCTGAATAGCCCTTTGATAAGTCGCCTCGGTGTTCTTGAGTTTGAAGGACATGGTGGTGTAGCAGTACGCACCGAAGGCCATGATGAACGATGTCTTGATCTGGTCTTCTTCCTTGAGGGAGATCTGGTGATAACCGGAGTAATAGTCCAGGAAGGAGAGTAGTTCACAGCCGATGGTGGAGTCTACAACCTCGTCTATCTGAGACAAACTGAAGGGGTCTTTAGGGCAGTGTTTGTTAAGATCAGTATAATCAACGCACATTCTCCATTCTTTATTCTTTTTTCGAATGAGAACAGAGTTTGCTAACCACTCTGGATGATGCACTTCTTTTATAAATCTGGCAGCTAGAGCCATTTTATTTCTACCCTAATAGACTCCTTCTTGTCTAGCGTGAATCAGTGGAGTTTCTGCTTGATTGGTTTGGCGGTTGGCGAGACATCCAAGGAGTGCTAGATCTTCTCCCGTGGTACCCCCGGCATGTCTGCAGGTTTCCAAGCAAACACGCCGGTGTTGGTACGTAGGAAGGAGATGAGCGCGCTTTCCTATTTGGGGTCAAGGTGAGCCCCAATCTTCACAGTCTTGGAGGGGTCATCGAGGCCGAGGCCGACCTCCTTTATTTCCTTGGACTTGGCGGAGGCGCGAGGAGGCTCCAGCTCTAGGATCTCCATGTCGTCGGTGGGCACCGTCTTGGCTTTGGTGACCACATTGGCCATCTGGATGGAGAGGTCGGTGGCTTCGGCGAGGGCGAGACTCTCTGTCTCGTAGGCATAGGCGATGGAGAAGTTCACCGTAGGGCCAGAACTCCTGCAGGCGAAGGCATCTTCAGCACCAGATACGCGTAGTGCGGTACAACCATGAACTTGGCCAGAGCTGGCCGGCCAAGTATGGCATGGTAGGCAGTGTTGAAGTCAGCGACGTAGAAGTTGATGTGCTTGACGCGGTAGTTGCTTGCCGTGCCAAACTGTACTGGTAGGGTGATCTCTCCTAGTGGATTGGAGGGCCTGCCAGGTACCACACCCCAAAAGAAGGAGTCGGAGGGTGTGAGATCTGCTAACCCGAGGCACAACTCCTTTAGGGCTCCGACGAAGAGAAGATTCAGAGCGCTCCCACCATCGATGAGCACTTTTCTAAAAAGCACCTTTTAGACGGCTGCGTCGAGGATGAGGGGGAAACGCCCTATGTTGGGAATGTTCGACCACTAGTCAGCCCTGCTGAATGTGATGGGAACCTCGGACCATGGGTGATAGCTGGGGTTAGCGGCGGCGTCTTCTGTAGTGATGGCGAGCACCCGCCGTGTGGCGAGCTCCTGTTCTCTTCTGCTCTCGGTGGAGGCGAGGCCCCCAAAGATGGTGGCGATGACCTTGTCGTGGTCCTGGAAGGCATTGTTATTGCCCCCAGGTGGTTGGCGACCTCTGGCTCCGTCGTTGGTGTCATCGTCCAGCTTTTTGTCCTGGAACTCCTTAGCCAAACCGAGGCAGTTCTTCATCTTGTGCTTGGCATTCTTATGGAGAGGGCATGGGCTGTTAAGGATCTTCTTGTACTGGTCGTCATAGTTGCGCTTGGCGCAAGGTTCATTGATGGCAGCGACGATGTGGTTTGGCCGACGGCGGCGATTTTGACCAAACTTGGGCCCTTCTGGCCGATCACGACCGCTGTCACGATGGTAACTGCGATCGTTGAAGCGGCGGTCATTGTGGCATCGATCGTCGGGGCGGTCGTCATAGCGACGTGTTGGGCGATGAGTGCCCACATCCTCATTGAAGCGCACCTCGGCTTCCTTGGCGTCGACGTACTGGTTGGCAGTTATGATCATCTCGCCAATCCCAGTGGGCGGCTTGCGGTTGAACTTGGAGCGAAGCTCGCAGTGATGGAGTCCTCGGATGAAGGCGGTGATGACCTCGGCTTTCGTGATGTTTAGAATAGAATTCCTCATCTCAGAAAAGCATCTGATGTTGCTGTAGAGGAACTAGGACGGCTTTTGGTTGATGCGGTTCAGATCATGCTTGGTGCCCGGTCGAGTACACGTAGCCATGTAATTATCGGTGAAGACTTTTTTCAGCTCTTCCCAGGATCCGATGGAGTCCAGGGCAAGGCTTGTAAACCAGCTCATGGCGGCTGGTGTGAGCATGCCAGAAAGATAGTTCGCCATGACACTAGTGTCTCCTCCGGCAGCGCGGATAGCAGTGGCGTAAGCCTGTAGCCACTGTGTCGGGTTCATCCTTCCTTTGTAGGGCTTGACCCTAGTGATTTTGAAACCACGAGGCCACTGAAGTGTTTGGAGTGCCCTTGTGAATGTTGGTGGCCCCTCGGGGTTGTCGGCGCTGTTGTCTGCAGCGTTGCCGTCGGCGAGCGGCTTGAGAGCTGAGTCCGAGTTACCATACTCTGGCTCGTACTCCTAGCGGCAGCATACTTCGTCTTCATGGCAACCGAAGCGGTGTTCGTCAATGCATCGTCGTGCATCTTGAAGATTGTTGAGGTGCACTCGGACGTCCTGGTCGACCTCCTGGTCGTGTTGGCGGTGATGTTCAATGAGTTTGCCCCTAGCTCTGCCCTAGAGGGGTTGCCTGTCGTCGTGGTGCTAGTCGGTAAAGCGACTTGGGCGGCGATCGGATCTTATGGCGACTGATCGGCGAATCAAAGTTGTGGAGTATGAAGGTCTCTGTTCCTGGCAGATCTCATTGACTTGACAATGCATCGCTTTAAGCATTATGGCGACCTTGGCGACCTCCGGTGTCTACGGGAGCCGGGCGAGCTCATTGGCAACCACGGCCAGGTTGGCGCTTGGAGTCTTGTAGACGTCGTGGCCGTCAACGTAGAGAAACTCATCGTCGAGGTTGCGCTGGAGTGGCCTTCCTTGTGAGTCAAGCTGCTGCTCGGCCATCGCAAGGGTAACCTCGTTTGCTCGGTGTTATGCGTGGTTGACATTCTGGTTCTCACGAGCAGCGCGTTCCTCCTCGATCTCACTGTTCTGAGGGGGGCTATCGATGCTGACGTTGAAGATTGGGCCACCCTAGAAAGGAGGGAGAGGAAGTTGCTCGGTGAAGGTTTCGGCGAGGGCCACCATAGAGCCTTGGGACTCGGAGTTCGGATTCTCCTCCGGGATGGTCTGGAGGGACGCTCCAGAGCATCGGCCAACGTGGAGCATGTTGATGGCCGGCGAAGGCTGGTCGGCGATCTAGTCGGCGAGAGGATGGACATCTCCCACCTGGTCGGCGAATTTGCCCCTTAGGGCATCTTGGAAGGTGGCGGCGATGTTGGCAAGCCCGAAGGGCAGAGCCACAACTCCTGGAGTCTTCCAAGCAGCCTCCGGTAGATCTAGATCGGTGGGTGGTCGGTGTTGGACCAGAGTGTCCAGAGCCGATTTAGTGATGGAGAGGCAATCAACGAGCTTCAGACCAACCCGATCGATAGATGCGATTAGATCATCATTGTTAATCTGCCACCTCTGGTAGCGAGGAAGCGAGCGACAAGTCATCGATGATGGTGACCTCAGAGGCGGTTCTGAGATCGGATCTGCTATCGCAGGTGCAGGGGTGATCGGCGCAGAATCGATCTGCATCGGCTCGAGGAGCTCTCCGACTCCATCAGCGTTGATGATCCATGAGATCAATCCAACCATGAAGATCTAGCCGGGCTGCGGGAGAGACGAAGAGCCTACGAAAAAACTATCTTGTTCGACAAGGAAACATCATGCAAGCCCCTACCTGGCGCACCAACTATCGACAGAATATCATCGACAGTCCTCCGAGGGGTATCCTACGAAGGTAGATTAATCGGCAGAGAAGCGTGTGATCAAGAACAAGAAGGCAACAGAGACACACGAGTTATACAGGTTTAGGCCATCAGTATGACATAATACCCTACTCTTGTGGTCTGTTGGTTTGTATTAGCTATCATATGATATTGCGTGAGTTTGGAGGGGGTCCCTGCTCGCCTTATATAGTCCAAGGAGCAGGGTTACAAGTCGGTTAGATCTGAGAGATAACCGGAAAGTAATAACTGATTACAGGAATCTTGGGATCATAAATATCCTAACAGATCTCGTAGTATCTTCAGGATATCTTCCCGGTGTCTTGCGGGAGGCACCGAGCAGAGTCGTGCCCCATAAGGCTCCGTCTTGTGGGCTGGGCTACCCCTGGGGGCGCAGCCCATGTGGTCTACCGTGGGTATCTGGGGTCATACCCCCCACAGCTCCAAAAGCAGCTTGAAGAGAATCGTCCCTTCGGGGTCGGGCGACACGGGGCCCGTGCCCGAGGGGTTTAGCAAGGCAAAAATCATCCTTTCGGGGTCGGTCGAGACTAAAATACATCCTTGATTATCTAGGCAAGTTTGTCATCCACCGTCCTCAGATCACTTCTTTGGGTATCCCTCACACTGATACCCGATAGTAGCCCCCGAGCCCACGGAGGAGAAGGATACTCCTTCGTAGGCTTTTCGGATGGAGGGACCTCGAGGGCTTTGATCTTCTGCTACCCATGGGATGCCTTGGTGGGTTGCGATTCCCTTCTGTCATGATAGGACTCCTTAGGAACATGTAGCTACGGGATTCGGGGGGCTGGAAAAGATTTCTCTTGATTCCGATCCCTTCCTAGGATCTGATCGATCCGCCATCGTCATTCGACCGCGTATTCGGTCTCATTATGAGTCCAACTTCCCTCGAGCCCCCGCGCATAGCAGGGGTCCGGTCGAGGGGTCAGCTCGTCTTGTGATCGTCCCCCTCATGCGTTTTTCGATAAAACGGAGGGGCTGAGCCGTGCCATGTTTTCCTCGATGGACGAATCATGGTGCTCGGTGAACTGTTAACGGGCTAGCTGGTGACCAACTCTAGATTCTTGGTGGCCAATCCATATAGTTCTTGGGTCCGTTCGACCGGTCCTAAGGGCTCGCTGCTGTTTACACCAAAATTTGGAAGAAGAATCGCAGGGACTCGAAAGCTCCCAAGATCATGTCATCAAGGAATGAACTGCGTGCAGATCAGAATCAACTGATTCGAATGCAACACTAGAATCGGCTTTCTTCAGATAACGACAAAGGCTACGATCGGTGCCGGGACAAAGCATGTTGGACTCTACAAAAAGGGAAAGATTAGAGTCCAAGTTATCTTAAATTAGGAATGTTTTCTCTTAGGCCAAGAAATTGTAATGAGTCGTGCTTAAGTAGGATTCATGCGTAGGTTTCGGGTATAAATATTAGACCCCGGCTATTGTAAAGGACACACAATCAATCAAATACAAGTTACTTACTTTTTTCGGCTCCGGCCACCCCTTAGGAGTAGGAGTAGAGTAGTTCTCGGCGAGTTCTTCAGCAAGTACGACTGCATCAATCCGGTCGACCTCCACTGCTTGTCTGTATGTACCGTCATGGCTTATACTTCTGTTCGTACGGCTGCATCGATCCGGTCGACCTCCACTGCGACTCTGGTATAAGCTAGTTATCGACTCTTGTCTAGTTCAAGTAAGGTTGCATAGATCCAGTCGACCTCCACTGCTCGAACTAGATTAAGGTCAAGTTATCGGCTCTATCTAAGGGTGACGTTCCTTCGGATAGATTCATTAAGTTACCGATATTGCTTATTGCTTCCATTATTTATTTAATTACAGCAATATCACTTCGTCCGATTGGGATTGATCTAGATCGGCCTTATATCCTGCTTAATCCATCGTTTGTTAATCTAAATTTGATCTAATTTGCATCTTAAACGATGAGTTATGTTTTATCGGCTGTTTTATGTCAATCTTAATCATGCATAATGTGCGGTTAAGGCATGTCTGATCTTGAGTAGATCTATTGGCTAGCGAAAACCGTTCCATGGCCCGTTATCACGGCCTGTGTGATTCTACCTCACACCCCACTGTTAGCACCGTGGAGTGAGGGTCGTTATTTGGTAGATCTGTTCCTGAGAGGGCATGACCTTAACTGTGCGTTATGCCTGAATCGGCTGTTTTAGCCGATATCAAGTGCTTTCACAAACAGTTCACGTTACGAGACCGTTGAAGTAGAGATAGGTTGAAAGATGTGTTAGCCCCATGATCTTTTTATTGTATTACGGCCTGCATGATTCTACCTCATGCCCCACTGATATTGGTAATAAGCTAGGGCTGTCGAATCTATTGTTGTTTCTACGGTCTGCATGATTCTGCCTCATGCCCCACTGGTCATAGCGATAGATGAGATCTAATATGTTCATTAGATTTATCTTTATTAAATGGTTAAATGATGATGAGCTATTTCATTTATACAAAAGGGATTCGATTACTTGCAGTCATTGACTTAGCATAAACTAATCATTGTTGACATCTTCTTGCCATTGACTAATGTTAGTCTAAATAATGAGATCTATCCTGAGCGATAACCGATTTACCTTCCATAATTCCATGAGCTTTAACTGGTTTATTCTTATGAATATGCTGGAATCTACTATTTAGTCGATTTCCTTCCATATCGGCTCTCAGAGCCGCACATTCGGGACTGTCTGGCAACACCGGCATGTTCCGCCTTAAATTACTGATTAAATTTCTCTCCTTGTCAATTGTAGGGTCAAATTGACCGACATGTCTCGGGAGGAGTGTGCGGGATCGATCATCCCAGCGCTAAAGCTAGGCGGATCTCTAACTCCATCAAGCGGACCCTTCCGGCTTGCTCGTGTGCCCTCGGCATAGGACGAAATTTCGTGCCAATAGCTGCCTTTCTTCGAGGAGAAACCATGGACTGTGAACCGACCAAGACTCGAACATGGGCTGGGTTGACTACGGCGCTCGTGCGCCCTGGTACTGGCAGCTAGCAGGCCCATCCCTTTCCACCCCTCACTATAAAGGCGCCCCGGAGTAGTTGTGAACCCGTTGGTGGGCCAACCTTCAAACTCCTAGGCCTGAATGGGCCGTGGGAGCGTTTTAAGCTCCGTATCCGTCTTTACCTGTGGCAGTTCTTGGCCCATCGAATAGGGTGAACCATCATCCGGCGTGTCCTTCAAGGGAGCGGCCAGAGGTGGCGTGCGCACTTTGCTCGGAGAGGCGATGTGACAAGGCACGGTGGGCATGTTCGAGGGAGCGGCGAGAGGTGGCGTGCGCACAATCTTCGGGGGGGGCGATGTGACGCGGCGCAGTGGGTGCGTAAATCTAGGTGGACGGTTCGCCTCTTGCCTCACCCCGCCTTATAAATAGCGGCCTCCCCCTTCATGTTTCGGCACACTAAACCGCAACCTTGCCTTCTCCGCCTTTCTACCGCCGTCATTTGGATTTGTTGCCCTTGCTAATCCGCCACCAGCGCCCTAGATCCGTAGCCTTCACTTCTCCGCCGCCGCCAAAAAGTCCTTGCTTCTCCGTCTTTGCTTTCCATGGAGTCGTGGTACCGCTCCGACGTCACCCACGCACGCATGGAGGGCCTCGTCAAGAGCGGTCTTCTTCGCGGGAGGACCGACGCGATGGAGTGGCTGGTTCCTGGCCAAGAGGATGTGCTGTTGTTGCCTGATGGTTACATCATCTCCTTCGCGCCCTTCCACGAGCGTGGGTTCGCAATCCCCCCTCATTCGTTCTTCCGGGGGCTACTGCACCACTACCAGATTGAGCTGCAGCAGCTCAACCCTAATGGGATCTAGCACATCGTGGCCTTCATCGTGATGTGCGAGGGGTACCTAGGGATCGAGCCGCACTTCAAGTTGTGGAGGTACTTCTTTACCATCTCCCTGCACAGGAAGAAGGACAGACGCAAGAAGATCTCGGTGTCGATGGGATGCGCCGGCATCCACCTCCGTGGGCAACGGGTGGCCGAGTACATGCCCAGCTAGGTGTCTAGATCCACAAGCGGTGGCACGTGCAGTGGTTTTACTTGAAGAATGACCCCGCCGCCCCCTTGTCGGTCTTCACCGAGTGCCTAATCGAAGAGGCACCACCGACATGGCTGTGGGGGCCACCCATCAAGGAAAAGAAGAGGATGTGCGATATCCTCGAGGGCGTCGCATCCCTGAGGAGCCACAGCCTTTGCGGGGCTGGTGTCATCAGGGCATATCACATGAGCAGGGTGGCACCACTAATGGCGTGCGCCCTACCGCTGTATGAGATGACGCCCGGCGCGTAGCTCGATGGGACAGCGCTCACCCAGGGGCTGCTCTATGACAGCGAGGTCGCGCAGCGCATCAAGGAGGCGATGAACAAGTCCGACGCTGTTTTCCCAATCCTGGGACATCCCATTATGCGGTCGGAGCAGGGCTTTATCAAGCTGTCGGTGGATTTGAGCATTCAGGCCTCCATCGCGCCGCTGCCAGAGCACGCGGACATGAGGTGGCGAACCATGCCGCAGATTAGCGGAGGAAGAAGGATAAGGACGACAAGGAGGCGAGATGGCGGGCAATGCAGTGGGCGAGGCTGAACCGAGGAAAGCGGCGGCATGGTTTAGAGGAGGAAGAGGAAGAAGAAGAAGGCGATGATTCTAGGTCGACCGTCCAATGGGACGAGCTGGGCGGCGGGAACGGTTTTGGGTCGCCCATCTAATGGGATGAGCTGGGCGGTGGGGATGAGGATCCATCTTTGTTGCAGGCGGGGCCTTTCCCGTGGCATGCCTCAAGGCAGAAGGGGGAGAACACGCCCCCGGAGCTGGCGAAATCAAGCCACCCTGCTCTGTCCGGGCCTTCCGCGGTGCCCCTAGAGCTGGCGGGAACCGGTCGCTCCGCTCTATCTGAACCCTCCGAGCAGAGACAGGGTCGGGCAGGCCAGCCCCAAAACGTCATCATCCGATGGTGTCGAGGTGAGTCAGAGTTTTTTTGTCCTTTTGTTCTAACAAATTTTTGTCGTAAACTGACAGTCATGTCCTTTGCAGCGTCGGAGGACGTGGGACTCTCCTAAGGCTACGCCGAAGAAAAGCCTCGCCCTCCGCTAGATGAGCTAGGAGCTGACTGGCGCCACACCGAAGGTAAGCGAGAGTGGCGCTGGGGCAGCCACAGTGTCGACCGGGGAGGCGCAGCCGATGGCTATGTCTACAGGAGAGAAGATGGAGGAGGGCGCGTCCAGGGTGCCCGTGCCGAGCGTGGCGCAGCCGGGTGTGGCCACGACATCGTAGGAGGAAGCGGCATAGCTAGAGTCGTCATCCGTGTGGGTGGTCGTCTCCCCTGCGGGCGGATGGAGGAGGACATACCCGGGGTGTCCTTAGTGGATGTGGCGATGGGGCTGGCCTCCGCATCCACGTCACCCGCCCCCTCTACCACCGAAGGGTTCGCTCCAGAGGAGTTGCTGTCGCAATAGGGGTCGGCACCGCTTGGGATCGGCGTGGAGCCATCCCGGTCTCTAGTCTGGGTGGGCAGCGTACTGCACGTGTGGGGAGAATCCTAGACCCGGTGGGTAGGCCGGCGAGACCCAGGGGCAACGCTTTTTGCCCTTGATGACGCAACGGATAAGAGGGAATGGGGGAGCATCCACACGGAGGTTGGGACCGCGATTCGCGCCCTGACCACCGCGCTGAGCTTGCTGCGCGACATTGTCACCCCGGTTGGCCAGGAATGATATGGCAGTGCTTCCAACCCTCATTTTCCCTTTTTGCGCCTCTAAGTCTTGTCCTCTCTGCAGTCCCTTATGGTCTGCAGCCAGGAGAAGTCCCAATTCCGCACCGAGGAGACGCGACGGAGTGAGGGGCTGGCCGCATAGCTCGCTGCTGCCTATTAGGAGGTGGCTGAGCTTGCCCCCATCGCTCGGGAGCTGGCCGACCTCTGAGTCTAGGAGAAGGTTGCTCGCGATGATACCCACAAGGCCAGGGAGAAGCTCATGGCCCTAATCGAGAGGGCGCGCACGAATGCCATGGAGGCTGAGTGGCTATGGAAGGAGCGGGACGATTTGCTCTAGGCCATAGAGGGGCTTCGCACAGAGTGTGACTTGGCTCACTAGGAGCACACCGACGCCTAGTAGCAGATCGACCTCCTCGAGGGTGAGCTTGAGGGGGAGAGGGACCTGAAGGTTGCAGCCGAGGGAGTGTCCGCCAGGATCGCCATGAAGGTCGGTCAGCGCTAGGAAGAGGTCCGATGCTTGGAGGCCGAGGTAACCCGGCAGCACGATGAGGTGCGCAGGCTTCGGGAGAATATGGACGGTAAGCCTCTAGTATCCCTTGTTGTCTTTCTCCCTAGAATCTGTGGCAGGCCTTTTGACACGGTCGGTATGTGGCATGGACAGGTCTTGACGACAAGCTTGGGCGGAGGTGATGAAGAGCCACAGCCTGGAGAAGGAGCTCGATGAGGTGAAGGCCTCCCTCCTGAAGGAGAGCGACAAGCATGATACCCTGCGCATCGCCGTCTAGCTGGTCTTCGATGACCTCAAATTAGCCCCGGAGCACGAGACGAGCTTGTTCACGATTCGCGCTGTTCGGATTACTAATCGATCATGTGAGATCGCGACAGATGTGCTTCTCTTCGGCGTTCACCGATCGTTTGTGGTCGCCCATTTTCATTACGAGAACATCGATCTGGCGACGATGACCCAGGGCTTTGCTCCTAGTTACTCCGAGGCCGAGCTAGAGGATATCGAGAAGGAGGTGGCTCCTCTAGCATAGGACTTATCTTCCAAGATAGAGGATGAGATCATCCCCCCAAAGAATTAGTTAGTTAGATAGGCCTGGCGGCGAACTTGTAATAAGTGGACAAGTTCTTAACTTTTGTTATGGCCGAACAGACTTTTGGCTCTTCTCCCCTTTTTTATATAAAAAGGTTAATACGTTCCGACCCTTTCCATTGTTAGGGCTGTAAAGCTCGAGGTGCGAGCAAAAAAACTCAGATCACGCTGGTGAGCAAAAATGCCATAGCCGCTAGGGCATAGGTTTCTTACAGTCTGACCAGTTTTACTCAGCGTTTGTTTTCGTGACCCTTGCTCCTATATCTTAACGTAAGAGAGGGACAGGCGCAAAGAATGTTTTTAGGTAGATATACTCTTATCAGCCCCCGAGTGAGGCCCGACCCCTCGCCGTTGCTGTGGTCGGGTGTCACTAAAGATAGAGGAGACGATAGCGAAATCGATGAGAGAAAGTGTTTTTCATTTCAAAAATGTCATTCTTAATTTCCATAAGTACACGCTTAGATTAGGGGTAAAAGCGATGTAGTTGCTTGATGTTCCAGGCATTGATGAAGACCTTGTTGTCGACAGTCTTGAGCTTGTAGGTGCCAGGCCGGAGCACCTCTGCGACAACATACGGTCCCTCCCACGGCGGAGAGAGCTAGTGGCGGCTCTTGTTGCTTTGGACGAGGTAGAGCACCAGGTCCCTGACATTGAAGGCCCGACCCCGCATCCGATGGCTATGATACTGGTGCAACGCTTGCTGGTACTTGGCTGAGTGGAGGAGGGCAACGTCGCACGCTTCATCGAGCTGATCCATGGTGTCCTCAAGGGATGCCTCGGCTCCCTGCTTGTTGTATGCCCTAACCCTCGGTGCTCCATAGTCAAGGTCGATCAGGAGGATAGCCTCGAAACCGTAAACCATGAAGAAGGGTGTGTAGCCGGTGGCATGGCTGGGGGTCGTCCTCAGGCTCTAGAGCACCGCGGGGAGCTCCGTGACCTATCGTCCACCAAACTTGTTCAACAGGTTGAAGATCCTAGGCTTGAGGCCTTGTAGGACCATGCTGTTCGTGCGCTCGACCTACCCGTTTGTGCGGGGGTGCACCACGGTGGCCCAATCGACGCAGATGCGGTATTTATCGCAGAATTAGAGGAACTTTTTCCCGGTGAACTGCGTGCGTTGTCCGTGATAATGGAGTTTGGGACTCCAAAGCGATGGACCATGTCAATAAAGAACAACACGGCTTGATCAAACTTGATCACGGAGATCGGTCGAGCCTCTATCCACTTTGTAAAATTGTCTACGACGACAAGCAATAGCGTATAGCCCCCGGACGCTCTCTTGAGAGGTCTGACCATATCGAGCCCCCAGACCATGAATGGCCACGTGATGGGGATCATTTGGAGTGCTTGGGCCGGCAGGTGGGTCTGCCGAGCGTAGTATTGACACCCTTCGTAGGTGCTCACAATCTGTTCAGTGTCGGCTACTGTGATCGGCCAGTAGAAGCCCTATCAGAACGCATTTCCGACCAGGGTCCTAGGTGCAGCATGGTGCCCACAGACCCTACCGTGGATATCTCTCAGCAACTGCTTCCCTTGTTCGATGGAGATGCAGCGCTGCAGGATCCCAATGTGGCTTCGCTTGTAGAGCTCTCCCTCAATAACGGCGTAGGACTTGGCGCGACGCGCGAGCCGCTGAGCCTTCATTTTGTCTGTCGGTAGCGCCACACGGAGGAGGTAGTCAAGGTATGGAGTCCTCCAGCCAGTTAGAGGGTCAGGCTCTGCCGCTAGATCTTCATCAAGCTCCATGACTTCGGGGTCGAAAGGAGCCGATGGTCGGTTAGCCCTCGAGCCTAGAGCAGGCGATCCATCACTTGTCTATTTTGGCTCCTCATAGCAGACCAAGCGCTTGTACTGATCACTGGCTCCTCCGTCTGGCTCCTCCGTCGGCACCGACTCTCCGCCTGATGCCATTTTTGCCAGTGTGTCAGCCGCCTCGTTGAGCTGTCTCGAGATGTGGTTGAGTTTGAGGACATCGAACTTGTTCTCCAGCTGACGGACTTCATAGCAATACACAGCCATCTTGGCGCTGCGGCAGCTTGACTCCTTCATGACTTGGTCAATAACCATCTTGACTCGATCTGCCTGAGCGGCATGGCCTACTTTCTAGGCATGATGCCATGGAAAGGCGACCCGGTCGGCCGGATGCAAGATCGGTCGATGCCCATGGCATCGAGTGTCTCAGCGTACATGACGTTGAGGCCGCTACCTCCATCCATCAGCACCTTGGTGAGCCACTTTATGTCGATGATCGGGTCGACCACGAGCGGGCATCTTCCTGGCTATGGGATGCTTTCCGGGTGGTCGGTCCGATCAAAGGTGATGGCGGACTCTGACCATCGGAGGAAGGAAGGCATAGGTGGCTCGGCCGTATAGATCTCACAGCGCGCAAGCTTCTAGCAGCGCTTGGAGTCGTAGGCCACCGACCTCCCGAAGATCAGCCATCCGGCATCGAAAAGTCATCGTCCTTCCCTTCGGCATCGTCTACCGCTAGCTTGGGCTCCTTCCTATGCTCCCCCTTGTTGGAGCCACCAGATAGGAACCGCTTCATGAGGGTGCAGTCTTTGTATAGGTTCTTGATAGGGAAGGCATGGTTCGGGCATGGCCCTTCGAGTACCTTCTCGAAGTGGTTTGGGGTACCCTCGGCGCTTCCGACCCCCTTGCGGTCGGTAGTGGCCACAAGCGAGCCCTCGCGCCGCTGCTTGTTCTTCTTCTTGTTGGGGTGGTTGGAGGCGCCTTCGCCGACATCCTCGTCCCGCTTTGCCTTGCCCTTGGGGTGGTCGAAAATTGCTCTGACTGCCTCCTCGCCCGAGATGTGGCTGGTGGCGATATCGAGGAGCCTCTTGGTGGTTCACGAGCCCTTGCATCCTAGCTTGTGAACCAGGGACTCGCAGGTGGTCCCAGATAGGAAGGTTCCTGTAATGTCGACGTCGGGCAGCTCATTGCACTACCGGGACAAGCACCGGATGTACTCACAAAGAGTTTCCTCAGACTTCTGTCAGTAGTTTTTGAGACCCCACGGGTTTCCAGGACGCGTGTAGGTGCCCTAGAAGTTTCCCACGAAAATCTCCTTTAGGTCCGCCCAACTTTGAATCCGGTTGGACGGAAGGTGCTCCAACCATGTTCGCGCCGAATCGGCCAGGAACAATGGAAGGTTGTGGATAATGAAACTATCACTATCCGCTCCACCGGCTTGGCAAGCAAGCCGGTAATCCTCGAGCCACAGTCCAGGGTTTGTTTCCTCAGAGTATTTCGAGATGTTGGTCGGCGGTCGGTACCACGGTGGGAAGGCAGCATTGAGGATGTGTTGGTCAAAGGCCTAAGGTCCCGGTAGGTCAGGCTCGGGCTCCGGTCCTCATCGCTGTCGTAGCGTCCACCGCGACGAGGGTGGTAGCCGCGGCCAACTTCCTCTCTCTTGTCGCTTCGTCCACACCTACGGGCATCCAAGGTGTTACGCGCGTCACAGTGGAGGCCGAGACACTCATGTACCGGGGCCACGGCACCTGGTGGACAGACACATCCCTGACATGTTGTCCCGAGGGCACGTGCTGATTGGCGTCAAGCTCGCATCGCCGAGACAGCGAGCTCTCTGCCTGCTGCACCGCCGCGTGCTCGAGCAGCACGCGGATCTCACGATGGGCCCGACAATCCTCGAGTGTCACAGGCTCAAAATGCCCTCGGAGCAAGGACGCCGCGACAGCGATGTTCAGGCTTGCCCGTGCGAAGTGTGGGAGTGCTCCATCATCTTCGATGATCCTTCGGTTCACGTCGAAGACGATGGAGCACTCCCACACTTCGCACGGGCAAGCCAGAACATCGCTGTCGCGGAGGGCGACTCTGAATCTCTCGCAAGAAGGTCGTGGAAAGATTCCACGATGTATTCGGTCACCCCCACGAACTCATCGTTCTTAGGGGATGGGTGCATGTGCTGCACCACAAGGTATCCAACGGTCTCTACAGCGTTGCGCAGACCGAACGGGAACGTTGTCGGGGCATTCCGGATGAGGTATTCCAGGGAGAGCGGTTCCCCTCCGCAAGCTGCGTCATGATGTTGGCAAATGAGAAGGTGAGGTAGCGCAGGTCCTCCCGGGATGGTCGGGGTCCCAGGAAGACATGGAGCTGGCGCTCTAGCCTCCCGTAATCGAAGCCGAGGAGTTGGTCGCTCCTGGGGGCACGGGCCTCCGGCGCGTGCAACTGTAGCTCCTCAAGCGCCTCGACGATCGCGTCGAGGCCGGCAGAGTGGAGGGGTTAGACGGTGGCGGGAGCCTGCGCTAACTCTCCATCTGTCGTGACGATAAAGTCCAGGTTCCCGAAGCGCACGTGACTAGCCATCCGAGGCCTGATGTGGATGTCGAGACGCGCAAAAAACCCCTAGCTGGTGCGCAAATTGTCGATGTTTCGAACCACCGGCTAGTAAATTTGTATCTACGCGTCTGACATGGATGGTGTGCTCAGAGGACACAAGGATTTATGCTAGTTCGGGCGGAATGTCCTTACGTCCAATCTGCTGCTGCTCGTGTTACCGTCACTAGTTTATAGTAGGAGTTACAGATATGCGAGAGAGAGAAGTTCCCAAGTCTTTGGTGAAAAGATCGAATAGAGTTGAGTCTTGTTGAGCTCGTTCAGCCGTGTGCTCCCTCTCCTCATGGGGTGTCATGCTTCCCCTTTTATAGGTAAAGGGGAAGGCGCAGGTTACAGAGATAGAAAAGAGAGAGGAAAAGGGAAAAGCGAGGGAGAAGAAGGCCTTCAGGGCCGCCGCGTCCTTCTTCTCCTTCATGCGGGTCCTGTCGACGCTGTAGATGGCGATGGTGATGGCTCCACGTCAGGCTCCTGTTCACCACTAGTGCCATACCTCGACGTCATCAGCTGGTCGTGGCGTCCCATCCCGCCCCGGCGGATGGCGTGGTGGACCGACGTGCCTATCAGCGGTCGTATGGGGATTAGGCAGCACAGCGACCACGTACCTTGTCACTATTGGCGATTCGAACCCCCGGGCGTGGCCTGACGTGGCCACAGGTCATGTCGAGACGTGTCCGCTTCCCTCCCGGTGTCAGAAGTTTGACCCCGGGGTCGTACCCTCAGACCCGTAGTGGTTGGAGGCGGTATGCGTCCCCGTCGGGCGAGACGAAGCCCGCGCCCTCGAGGTCGGGCGGGACGGAGCCCGTGCCCTCAGGGTCGGGCGAGACGGCTCCCGTACCCTCGGGTTGGGCAACACGGGGCCCGCGCCCGAGGGGTCGGGCGAGACGGAGCCCGTGCCCTCAGGGTCGAGCAAGACGGCTCCCGTACCCTCGGGGTCGAGCGACACGGAGCCCGCGCCCAATGGGTCGGGCGAGACGGAGCCCGTGCCCTCAGGGTCGGGCGACACGGGGCCCGTGCCCGAGGGGGTCTGGCGAGGCAGAAACCGTCCCTTCAGGGTCGGTCGAGACTGAAATACGTCCTTGATTATCTAGGCGAGTTTGTCGTCCACGGTCCTTAGATCCCTTCTTTGGGTATCCCTAACACTGATACCCGACACCGGTATTCAAGGAGTTGAACTAGGATTTCTAAATGGATAGGATAGGGTATGTCTATATGTGATAGATAATGTAAATGCAAAAATTTGTCTTCTAAAAAGGGAAATATTGAATGAATAGATTGAAAATTTGAAACTTTGGTATTTCTTTTTCTTCTGGACAAGATAGTTGCCCTAGCGAGAGTGGGATTTCTACAACAATCCCAAAACCCTCAGAAAATAATTGTTGAAAACTCGTGGACAAACAACAGTCCTAACATATAGCCCAGCTCATAATTTATTCGTCCCCAATGAAAACCAGTTCTCGAGGAAGTCTTTCAGAGAGATCGGCACCTTGTCCCCAGCCCAGAAGCCTCTCTGAAAGAGAACCAGGCGAAGCTAGGTAAAAACACACTTGAAAAAGCACATGATCTGTATTATCAGAAACACCAGAAAGTATGCAGTTATTGTTTCCTTTCGGATTTTTCCTCTGTAAGGTTACCCCTACTTGTATTCTGTTGTGTAGAACTGGACGCATGAACAGTTTTATATTTCATGTTCTGCCGGATCTTTTGCAATCTTCTATCTTTTTTAACACCCCTAAAAGAAAGCATTTTGTACATGGACTTGGTTGTGTACCATTAGCATCTGAATGTTTCAAGCACTCGGTGTACTTAATCTTTGGTTTGAATTCAGTTGCGCTGTGTTCCAGTAAACCCAGCTTGTGAGTTCCCTTTGCCCAAACGCTCTTGGATGTTGATGGTATGGTCCTCTCTGTCCCACCAGTTAGCTACCGCTACTCTTAGGTCTTCACAACCGACTAATGAACATTGTAGCTGCAGCCGCAGTAGCGGCTTTTTTGCGCAACGGAACACCCCCAAGATATAAAATCTAGAAATAACATCTTAAGAGACACTTTCTGTAATCCAAATGTCACCCCAAAGGAGTGTATTTGAGCAATTGTTTCAGACCGACCCAGAACTGAGATCCCCCTTTACCCGAGCAAGTTGGCAAATTTTTGTTCTCCAGATACGTTCTCTTTAACAAAGAACAAACTGGATCACCACTATAGTTCAATCTCCATACCCATTTCAGTAACAAGGCTGTGTCCATCAGCCTTTTGTTTAGTAAACCCAGTCTCCCATAGTCTTTGGGAATGCAAAGTTCCTTTCTTTTAATAATCTGCCTCTATTGCCTTGTACTATGGAATTAGCTACTCCCATCATTTCAAATTGTATGCCACTTTAACTTTGTTTTAAATCAAATTTCTCTAACTTTAAATAAAGATTTAGAAAACTATATTATTATTCACAAGTTCAACTGAATGTACTATCAATCCGTATTTTATAGAGACTTTTTTATGAAACCAATTTGATGTTATAGATGTGGTGTTTCTTTCTGTAAATTTGGTCGGAGCTAGTAAAGTTTGAATCAAGACAAAATTAAGGTGACGTATTAAATGGATGTGGTATTCTCTCAAGTTTTAAACGCTGCCATGTTCTCTCTTCAAGCTGCTTTCGGAGCTGAGCGACTGTGTATGAACCTTTTCGGGCAGGCGGGCAGCAAACACCAAACTGCACCAGCGAGAAGCCAGCGGCGGCAACGGCTTAAAAAAATGTGAAGCGGACAGGTCCTTTATTTGTCACGGTGGATGCAAGCGCTGTTATCGTACTGCCACTCTTGCGAAAAATTGAACTGCGTTTGGAATGCGGGATTTTTTTTTCTCTATTCCTGCGTTTTTCATGTAAAATTGAACTGATTCCTGTAAAATTTCTGTGTAATTCCTATGAAATTCCTGCGTTCCAAATAGGCCCTGGGATAAGTCCATCTGACATGAGAAGTGACGCAGTCGGTGAACAAGGAGCATTTTCGGAAGCTACTTTGGTGTAAGAAAAAGACCTTGGTTTTCTTGTTAAAACAAGGATATACTTGAGCTTATGGACAAAAGAAGATTTTGTTATGCATATCGCGGTCTCCTGCCCACTCCTCTGGATTGCCTGGAAGAGCCACGATCGAGTGATCTTCGACGACAACGTGAACCAAGCACCATCGGTCATGGAGCCGCCGCGTAGGAGCATATAACTTTTCCACCACAAAAGAAAGTGGTATTTTGTTTCAATGTCTCTCCGTTTGAAACTATAATTCATTTTAGTTTTTCTAAACATATAGGCTTCGTTCGACAGCAGATAAAAGCAGATGCTATTGGCTACAGCAGTACAATATTACTGCTCAACTGTAGCAGCAGCCAGTTGATAAGTTGAGTCGAATAGAGCCATAACTTTTATCATGAGCCTAGTTATCTAGATATCTATTACAAAGTATGTCTACATACTCCAAAATCAGGACGACTATGATTTACTTCATCGGTTCTAAATTATAAGAAGTTTTGGCTTATCTAGATATACATTACTAAGCAAAATAGCAAAGTTCATATCAAAGGTAAAGTAGTAAAGTGTACCTGAAACACCGAAACGTCAATCAGCATGTTCGCGTGTTGGTTTCAGCCAGAGCTTATCAGCCAGCCAACAGTATTTTTCTCCCACAACAAACCAGTACCAACCGGGCTTATCAGCCCAGAAACCAACCAGCGAACAGGCTGAATAATTTGAAAGGGAGGGAGTTGTGTGGTCTCCGAAGCATGAGAGAAAGCAAACCTGCCGTGGAGAGCCAGAGTCATACGTGGCAAGTCGGTGCAATTATCCACGCTCCCTAGTCCCGCCCGCTCAGGCAGCGGCGACGGAGAGGAAGGTCGTCGATGAGGCCCGGATGCGGAGCTGCGGCCCGCGGCCGCGGGGGTGCCGTCCGAGTCGGCCGACGCGCGGCAAGCTGTTTTCTGATCCTGCAACGTTGATAAGCGCCACTCTGCAACCACCAAGGACACGGTACGAGCTCGTTCTTCCGCACGGTAGTGGAGCACGCAAGTACACGCAACGCACTTCTCCGGCCCGACCAGCATCCACTACGCGAAGCAACTACTCAGCATCGCAGGCAAGTCGAGGCACGGTGTCACCGACAGGTGGATCACGCAGACGACCCGGCCACGCTGCTCTACTCCTCGGGCACCACGAGGCCCAGCAAGGGCGTCGTCGCCACGCACCGGAGCCTCATCTCCATGGTGCAGATCATCATGACGCGCTTCCGCCTAGAGGGCTCCGACAGGACCGAGACCTTCCTCTGCACGGTGCCCATGTTCCACGTCTACGGCCTCGTCACCTTCGCCACGGGGCTGCTCGGCTGCGGCGCCACCATCATCGTGCTCTCCAAGTACGAGCTCCCCGAGATGCTGCGCTCCATCAACGAATACGGGGTCACCTACCTCCCGCTCGTGCCGCCCATCCTCGTCGCCATGCTGGCGCACCCCAAGCCGCTGCCGCTCGGGAACCTGCGCAAGTTGGTCTCCGGCGGAGCGCCGCTGAGCAAGGAGCTCATCGAGGGGTTCAAGGAGAAGTACCCGCAGGTGGAGATCCTGCAGGGCTACGGGCTGACGGAGAGCACGGCTATCGGCGCGTCCACGGACTCTGCCGAGGAGAGCCGTCGGTACGGCACGGCTGGGCTGTTGTCGCCCAACACCGAGGCTAAGATCGTCGATCCGGAGACCGGCGAGGCGCTGCCGGTGAACCGCACCGGCGAGCTCTGGATCCGGGGGCCATACGTCATGAAAGGTAACAAAGCTCGGGAATCACGTATGTCCATTGTTTAGATTTTATTTCAGATCAGATGACTAGACTCTAGACATATGCCTTCAACTGCGAATGTCTTTGACCAGGGTGTGGTGTTAATAATAAGATAATAAGGGTAATTGCAAAAGGAAGAGATAACCATGTGCTGATAATACTTGCATAGTACATAGCTTGCAAGAAAACAAATCAGTGTTACCAAGTAACCAAGATGTATCTTTGTAGATCTCGATGCTGGGCTCCAACTTCCTGTATTTAATAACAAGTAATCATGTGCCGACATGCATGATGTCTGTTGAACATGTATGCCATCACAGTTGCTGGCTTACTGCTACAGTTTGTTTTATGTCAGCAATCTATTGCAATTTGATGTTCACCAATATGTCAGTGATCTGTGTTAGCTGTGCTGAACTGTGATGGCATATTGGTGTCACCTGGAACTGGAAGCCTTTTATGCAGTCTCACTTCTTCAAGCCTAGTTCAGGAATCCGCTCCCAACAATTTTCAGTAGAGTGCTAGCACACAATATGGTCAGGTCAGAAAGTAATGGAATTGCCTGCCATCAGTATGCTCATTTTGTTCCAGACCGCTAAATATGTACTCAGGTGGTCCTCGTCTCACAAATACAGTCAGTTTATGTTAAAATGAGTTTCAGAGAATGTACCCATAGCATCTAATGTCACCTCAGGAAAAGAGCGTGCCACATTATCTATGTTATTGATTATGCTTAACCACAGAATCCAATTTTGCTGTTTAATATATCTTGATCTTGAACGAGTACTCATCAGGATTTGCCCTTCTGAAAGTAGAAGCATGAGCGTAAGCAGACAGCAAGTGTTGATGCTGATTCTTGCTGTCAACAGCAAGCTTAACTAAATGTTTATACATTGTGGATTGACTGCCACCACACTAGTTGTAAGATTTCAAGTGTTGACTTTGTTCTGTCCCGAACATGCATTAGATTGAGCATGTATGAGATTTGCTTCTACTGCCGCCTCAGTTGTTTCATATCAGCAATCTAATTGCAGTTTGATGTTCTCCATTCTCCAATATGTCAGTAAGATGGATTAGCTGTGCTCAACTGTGATCGAGTAATTCACAGTTTGTGTCCCCTGGAATCCTTTAGCGCAGTCCCACCCTTTAAGCGTAGTTCAGGAACTGATTCCAACCATTCTATAGAGTAGGACACAACATGCACAACTCAGAAGTACCAGAATTGCTGCCTCCAGTGCTTAGACAACAAAGTTCCTATGTATTTTGCATGAATTTCACGGTATGCTCATTTCATTCAACACCGCTAAATATTTACTGTACTCAAGTGAGCTCATCTCACAAATAGACAATCAGTTTATACAGTTAGGATGAGTTTTCAGGTAATTGCCCCTGAAATGTACTAGTAGCATCTAATGTAACCTGTCTAACAATGCTCAGGAAAAGAGCATCATTTTATATGTTATTGATTATGTTTAATCACAGATAAGTTAATTTCGTCTGGGAAAAAAAAGAAATTGTTTTAAAAAAACTTTGATGGTTAAATTATTTTGATCTTGAACAAGTGCTCAGGGTTTGGCTTTCTGAAAAAGGCAGAAGCATAAGTAGACAGCAAGGCACGTACAAAACAGCTATGTTTAACTGAAATGTTCATACTCTTGGATGACTTTCACTGGATGACTTTCACCCTACACTGGGTTGCAGTGAAGCAGTGTTGACTCTGTTCTCTCCCGAACGTGTATTAGAATGTTCAGAAATTCGGGTTGTCAACACTTGATGTTACTTTCTGTTGATTCAGTAACCAGAATATAGTTTGATTTTCATTTTTGAACCTTAACGGGAAGTGTGGTCTGGGTATCACAAACAGTCATAGATAAGTAGTGGCCTCTGGTAACATGAATTCCGTAGTAGTACAAGTTGGTAGATTTCATCTTTTAGAACAGGTTGGTCAGTACCTTATGAACATGCAACTTTGATCTTCCCAGGGTATTTCAAGAACACGGAGGCAACACAGTCAACGTTGACACCTGACGGATGGCTCAAGACTGGGGATCTCTGCTACATAGATGAGGATGGGTATCTCTTCGTTGTGGATCGGCTGAAGGAGTTGATCAAATACAAAGGGTATCAGGTAAACATCGCTGACCTCTGATATCTTGCCTTGAAATGCCTCTCTACAGTTGTCACCTTGTTGGGCAAGGCCTGGCTGAACCTCTGCTGTAAACACTAAAACTCTGAACACTTGGTCCTGCTGCAATCCCATAGCAGCCGCGGTTCCGTCCCTAGAATTCGAAGAAAAAAAGATTAAAAAAATGCTTCTTCTGTAGTCTGAACCATTATTTTTTTGGAGAATAGTAGTCTGAACTGAACTATTAAGTGTTCCTTGGCATCTGAAATATAACTTGTATATGGACAGGTGCCTCCGGCAGAGTTGGAAGCTCTTTTGCTAACACACCCAGAAATCCAAGATGTCGCCGTTATACCGTGAGCGTCGGTAAACTCCTTATGGCATCTTGACTGTACCAGGTCTGTATTTAATAAATTAGTGAATGTGCTGGTGCTTTCGGCAGGTTTCCTGATCGGGAGGTCGGCCAGTTCCCAATGGCCTACGTGGTGAGGAAGAAGGGGAGCAATTTGTCAGAGCGCGAGGTGATGGAGTTTGTGGTGAAACAGGTACAAGGAACCGAAACATCACGTTCACTGTATATACATAATGCATGCATTCCTCCGACTGAATTTCTGCATTTTCTCTGACCTGCTGTGGTGCATGTAACGTTCACAGGTAGCGCCTTATAAGAAGGTAAGAAAGGTGGCGTTTGTGACAGAAATTCCCAAGAACGCGTCCGAGTTTACTGTTGTCATCCACGAGCAGCGAGCCATTCTCTACGCTGCCCCAGTATTGTAGGATGCTAGTAATTGAAGATCCCATCGGCTGTGTGTGCCTGTATAGACTGTTCTCATACAAGATTTGGAGGCAATAATAGTGCGTCTGTACCTTTTTTTTTTAAAGAAAGGAGTTTCCTCTGCTGTTAAGAAAGCTGTAAAGTTTACTAGTGCGTCTGTACCTAGGCTTGAATAATCAGCATATAGGAAATAATTTCCGATAATTTTCAGTGTTCTATCACAAGAATTTTTTTTTTCATGCACGGATCATCACAGGTCATTGCCCTAGCTCCTGCTCTGATCCTTTTACCTCACCCAGACACCCTGCCCCTGTGTGTTCAGTCAGGTGTTGAGCATCTTTTCGCTTGATGGAGTCTGCCGTCTAGTGGGCCGCGGCCCACGGACTGCCCATCTCCGAAACGTGTATGACATGTAGAATCCACTGCTGCTTTTCAGTCAAGCAAACGTGAAAATGAACATAAGCATCCAACAAGCAGCCTCGTTCTTTTGAGGGTAAAATGGTAAATACAGACATACAGTACTTATAGCAACATCTCTGTCACTGTCAGCCCGGTGATGCGTTCTAAGGGTTCGTGCGATCTGTCTACGCGATGACCCTGCCGTGACACGAATTATCATCGGGTTCACTAGCAGCAGCCCTTTCGGTCAGGGTCAGTCCACCGGTGGCATCCGCCCTTGGAAAAGCATGCGAGGTGATCGTGGGCTCGTGGCAGGAAGGCACGCTTGGCCGCCCGTGGCTTTTGGAGCTTTTTCTCCGATGCGATCTCCGACAGAATAAAGGAGAAACCGACCGATGGAAGGCGGTTTCAAACGTCCTATACCTAGCTCGCTGCACGACGTCGACGACCCTCGAATGGATTTGGAGTAAAAGGATCGGGGAGCTAGCAAGGAAAATGAGAACGACTCGCGCAAAAGCAGAGGAAGCACCGGGAAGGCAGACGAGAGCAAACCGCAGACGGCAGTGGCAGTGGCACCAGAGACCCTGCAACTGCAAGGCAGCAATCCCGGCTTGGTTTCCCGGGGGAAGCACGACGTGCCGCCGGACCACGGCTCCGGCGGTGAGACCACAGACCAGCAGCATCGGCATTCGGCCGCTAGTACGCACGTGCAGCTACGTGGCGGAAACGGATCAGAGAAAGCTGGAGAAGAATCCGCGTGGTGAGGTGAGGCCGGGGACGGCACGCTCGCACAGCAAGGCGACGACGGGCCGCTTCTCGGCCGGCGACCCCAGACGTCCAAATCAGGGTGGTCGCGCGAGTCAATGCAGGCACGAGGCACTGCGCGATCCGTCGTCCTGAATCGACGACCGATGCCAGGACGACGACGTGAACACAAGGGGACAAGGCGGGAGCAGCGGGCCGTGCAGGTGCAGGCATAGCATTGCGCGTTACACGGGCAGGAGCTAGCCCAGTTTTTGGGGTGGGGCAGTCAGACTCAGACGGCGGCACGGCGCTTGGGCCTTGAGTTGAGTAGAGCCGCCTTCAAGCGCGCGGTCGCTGGGGGCTGGGGCGGGTCGGCCCGGGTCACCGCCTGGCGGGTGACGGAGCGGCCCTTTGTTTGTTCCGTAGCGTCACGGGCAGGAGTCGGGAGAGACCGGCGCGTCCTGTCACGAATTGACAGCCTAGCCGCCGCTCGGGGGTCGAACGGACCCGGCGGCCGCCCCGCACGCACACGTAGCCTGCCAGCGCTGCTGCGCGTCCGTGCGCGCGCGCTACCTGTCTACAGAAAGGGGAGGGACACCGTGCAAGTGGAGCAGTTCGCTGGCCATGCCGTCGCGGTTCAGAATATGGGGCATCGGATCGGTGGCGCCAATCGTCGCCTCTGCCGCCGTCCGTCCTGCGTCGTATGCGGGTTCAGATTCTCTAACTTGCTGAAGGAAAGTCACCGCCTCACCGGTGACTTACTCCATGTCCGATGTCCTCCATTTCACATCCAACGGCTGATAGAAGATGTAACTTTTCCACCCCCAAGCAGCAAAGCCCAACTGTGGTTTTGGCCCAAATATAGTCCAACTCGGGATTATTATATATGAAACAGAGAAATAATAGATAATGGCCACGTTCGCTTCGCTAAAAAAACAAATCGAAACACTGTTCCGGCTGATTTGTTGTGAGAGAAAAAAACATTGTTCCGCCCGAAAAAACAAACTGAAAAAGATGGATTATAAGAGAAGCGAACAGGGCCAGTTTTACTAAGTATTTTCATAGCAAAATTAAACAGGCATTTTACTAAGTATTTTTAATGAGCAATACTTTGGTAACCTCTTTACTTACTAGGAGGTAATACCCCAAATAAATTTAATCCCTTGATTTTTTATAGTTTTTTGAATTAATTATTAATTAATCTATGAAAAGAAAAAGAGATATAGTCAAATCCTCCTCATCAGAACCTTCCTTGCCGCACCTTTTCTTGTTCTCGCCTTTCCCTTTTCCGTTCTGTGACTGTGCATAAATATTTTATCCTACTAAAATAACTGATAAAGCATACAGTATATGCTCGCAATAGAATTTGCTTCGCTGAGCACTTGAGCAGTTGAGCTGGTGGTGTTTGTACTTGTACTGTTCCGGTGGTATGGTTAGTTATTATTATTATTATGGCCGTGTTTAGATCTATGTTTGGATACTAATAAAAAAAATTACAGATTTTGCCAGTAAACCACGAAACGAATGTATTAAACCTAATTAATCTGTCATTACCATATGGGTTACTGTAGCACTTTACTGTCAATTTATGAACTAATTAGGTTTAAAAGATTCATCTTACAAATTATTTACAAACTGTATTATTAGTTATTTTTTAGTCTAAACAAGGGATGTATCATGCGTGTTGCAGAATAGTACTACGTGACAGTGGAATAGTGCGTGTAAGCGACGTGCAAGATGGATGAGATGATGCTCTTCTCAAGGCATTGATACCGCAAAGATTTGTCAATTAGGGCGGGCCGGCTACCTGCGTGTCTGTACACAACGTCAACGCTTATCGTGTTGGTATTGGGAAGCTGAAGAACCCTCATGTGCGCTCAATGCAACATATTTCCAAGGATGGGTTTTCGTTGCACACACACACGAAAATGGGAAAATTTATTTCCCAGAAAATAGCCTACTGCAATCTTTAATCTTTGCTCTATCAATACAAGCCGTGCGGAGACTCTCATGAGACTATGAGAGAGTACTTTCGATTTCTTTTCCTTATTATTAATTACACTATTTTATATTTTATACCATTCGCGAATCAATGGACCCGTGATGTAATCCTGTCATTGCGATACATGCATTACAACACAGCAGGGGCATCTGTATTTTCAAGGATATATAAGCACATAACGGACGCAACACGCTCATTATTGATGGGTCAATGGAGTGGTTAGGCTCTTGTCAACTGCAACTCAAATGCATGCCACCCCGGCCGTTTCAGTATCATTCCACAATGGCTTATGGGATCTGATTACTTCGCTTTCAAAATTTGCCATGCCAACGATTTGATAAGCCATAATTTTATCTAGTATTTGGTTTGCTACCGAAACTTGTCAAACTCTTATATTTGGCTTGCCAAATCTATGGCAATATTTTTTCCTAACTTTTAACTTACCAAATCTTTACCATGATAAATTTTGGATGTAAACCCAGCATGCCCATGGTCACCAGACACTAGAAACCAAGCGGTCACTATAACACCCAAACAAAGACAAGAGAATAATTCTTCCATAGGCTTGGGAAAAACTTTCAAGAGTTTCAGAAATTCCATTTCCATGGATCATCCATGCACCATAGCTCTTTGTAGGTCTGTACAATCTGTTGGAACGGAGACTGCTACTACATTTAAGAAATTAGTCATGTTCGCTTGAACTTATCAGTCATGATACAGTATTTTTTTCTCTCACAACAAATCAGCGAACAGTACTTTTTAGCCTGACTTTTCAGCAAAACAAACATAATGCAGTGCAAGAGAAGATATATAAACCAGCAGGCCCCCAACAGATTCAAATGATTAGTACGTGATGCACTGATGCTGATGCATCATCACTAAACAAAACGGTTGCATCCTTTATTTGGCCTGTTCGCTTGGCTGATAAGCCATGGTTGAAAGTATCGTTGGCTGATTTGTTGTGAGAGAGAAAATATTATTCGTTGGCTAAAAAAGTACGGCTTATAAGCCAAACGAACAGGGTAATCTGTGCTCTTTCAATTATGTGGCCTACGCCGCAATCAAAGGCCCCCCCATGCGGCAGGGTGGGGCAGCTGCCCCACCTACTGTCGGCGGGAGCACCTAGTATCCCTGTCTTCTTCCTCAGGCGCGGCGTTCGAGTGGCGGCGTTCGGCCTCCGACGGCACGGCTGGACACTTGACTGGACTAGAACACATTATTTGGAGAGGGTCCAGAGCCGCATGAGCGAAGGCCAAAGGCCCAATAGAAGAATAGAGCCCATCAGCACAGCATCAAGGAATCACCTAGCTCTCGATCCCCAATCCCCCGACCCCGTCAGTTCATCACCGCGACGTGCATCAGGCCGCCGCCGCGCGGCCCTTAGCGCGCCGCTGTTAGTGCCGCCGCCCCTTGCCGCGACAGCCTTCAAGACTGCAGGTTGCCGCTCACCCATGCCTATTCTCTCAGCGGCTCAGTACTGCAGTGCAGGGGAAGGGCAGCAGCCAGCTGGTTACGGAGGACGGGGTTGGAGATGGTGAAGGTGAGCAGGGGAGATTTTACTTGTATCATGTAATTGAGATTAGTTCTTTGATAGTAGGCTAATGGTATGTCTCTTATTGTAGTGTGTCTTTTTAGATGTATTATCACATATAATTATAATTAATTACATGCTAACTGCTTTGTTATTATTCAAGTTTACAAGTTTTTTAGCTTTTGGATAATTGGATTTTGGACTCTTGTTTAGTTGGTGTTTGTTGAATCAATAGATTATATTAAGTTCATAAGGAGAGGTACCGTCTTCAATTAATCTTTAAATTTGTCATATATTAGATATTCATGTGTGCGTAGGATGTGATTAAAAATTTGTGTCCATTGTTCGCCCCACCTAAATTTCCAGCCGAGCTCCGCCACCGGCCGCAATAAAATACGCTACGTGATGCATTGCATGCATGTCATGACATTATCCTCTTTTATGTTCGAAAGGACATTATCCAGAATTAATGTCCCCACACAATAGTGTGCACCCATATCATCCTATATTCAAATCAGATGAACATCGACGAGTTTGCTTTTCTTTTTGTGTGTGTGTGTGTGTGTGGGGGGGCGTGCCAGCACAGGCCACTGCAGGTCCCATGCGTGTGAGAAGCATGCCGTACATGATAAGCCTGATCATATCCTCTCCGGGTAGGGCTGCTGCCCTTGCTTTCGCTCCACATCATGCAAAGGCGGTCACTTCTGTTTTGCTCCGACTCCATTTCAGTCTTATCCCTTCACAATCATCCCCACTCAGCTTCCGTACCTGTAGACCCGTCCACCATCCGCCCCTCTATTCAACTCTCTGCTCCCTTCCTCTGCATGCCCCATTTCCTAGTGCTTGCTACTTTTCCTCTGGATTAATAATAACAAGAGCATAACTTCTTCCGTCATAAAATAGAGATAGTTATGGGATGCGTGAATGTTAAATATTTTCATCTTTGACCAGCTTTGTAGAAAATACGTGTAACATTTATATATCCAAATAAGTTTATTATGAAAATATATTCAACGATCTATCTAATGATATTAATTATGTATTATAAATATTAATATTCTTTTACACATAAGTGGTCAAAGTTGAAAAATGCTAACTTCTCGGGAAGCGAGAACAACTTCTATTTTGGGACGGAAGGAGTATGTATGTATGTATGACCACAACTTTAGTGGCATATATGTTGGAGATGTTCCAAATTCACTCCAAGATATAGGCCGGGTTTCTGATGGAGCGGAGCGGAGGCCCGTCGCCGGAGGCTTGGGCCGGAACGTAGCGGAGGTACGGTACGGTATATACACCCTTGCTAGGGTTTCGTGGAGACTTGATTCTCTTGTAAGCCGCCATAGGACCAAAAACTCTTGAGATAGTGAGATTGTTGCTGGCTGATGCCCGTGGTTTTTCCCCTTCACATCGGAGGGGTTTTCCACGTTAAATCGTGTGTCTACTCTGTGGCTTGATTCTTTACTTCATATTCCTATACGTCATTCATAACAATATATACCTATCATACTGAAAGGCACCAATACGGTATGCATACAAAATTGGCACTAGGTTAGGCAATCTTGCTTGCTTGCTTGGCGCATGCGCGTATCTGAAAGTATATATGTATGAACACTGCAATATGTTTCTTTCTTTCTTTTTTATATAAAAACGAAAGAAACTATACTGCAGTAGTACTGTGATGGTTGGTGGTACATGCATGTGTGCAAACGTGCCTGTGACTCAACTGATGATGTGCATATCGATATGGCATGACACAGAAGCAAGCCGTCCAGGCGGCCAGCCACTTTGAATTCTCATGCTTGGTTTGAACATGTTTGCTGCTGCTAGGGCTAGTCCAAGAACATTGCGCAAAAAGATTCTCCTGCGTGCGGTTGAGCGAAGGCTCCAGCAGTAATCAGGGCCTCGTTCACTTTGCAAAAAAAGTGAACCCGATAAATAGTACAACTTTAGTCTTATTTGACAAATATTGTCTAATCGTGGACCAACTAGGCTCAAAAGATTCATCTCGTGATTTCCAACTAAACTATGTAATTAATTATTTTTTTTACCTACATTTAATACTTCATGTAAACGGCTAAAAATTAATGTGATGGAGAAAGTGAAAAAACTTGAAATTTGGATGCATCTAAACAAGGCGCAGTTGTCGGTAATTTGTCAGTTGTCACTGCCCATGTGAACGTCCAGTCCGTCAGTCTGGTGCACCGAAACCTGTCAAATCTGCGTCAAAACTCCAACTGATGATGCACGGTGATCGCTACCCGGGGAAAAATCGTGTGCCTCAAGCGTCTCCGGTGTTTCCGACTCCGTGCTGCACCCGAGTGTGAAGTCGCCGCCACGCCGGCCGGAGCTTGGATGCGTGCGTCGTGCCTAGTCCACTGCTCAGAGTTGAGTTGGGAAAAGGAAGCCGGCGGCGGCTCCAACGAGCACCGGCGGCTTCGAGAAAGTTAACCGAGCGATGGAGACCATCCGATCCGGCTTCACCAACCCCCAACATCGCCGAGACCTTTTCTATTCAATTCAAAATTGCGGCGATTGTGCATGAACGCCAACACCATACGGCACTGCTGCCTCCTCATCTTTGATAATCCTGTTCTTTTTTTTTTTTTGCGAAGCTGGTTCTTGATTACTCCGGTTTATCAGTGGCCGTTTAACTAATGATGAAAAGGACAAATGATGTAGAATAATGGAGTGGACAATGGATGGGGTGGACCAGAAGTGGAATGAATCCAACGCTCAGCAACAAGGGAAGCTCACCAGCCAGCACAAGCTTGGCGACCCACCTGCTGATGATCATTTCTCACTGACAATATTGCATCCCATTTTTCTTTTGTTATCAGATACTGCAATTTTTCGGATTATTACGACGTATAGCTGTACGAATTAATTATTCAGGGTTTGATATTATTCCGATACACAGGCACTACTATTTTAGAAACGCTATCATTGGTTTCGTTCTCATATTATTTTGAGATTCGCCTACGAGCAAATCCATTATAAGGCTTTGATATCCTGTTGGGGGGAGGCGCTTCCGGAATGCCGCCCCGCCTCCCCGCCAGACCTTTGGCCGTTTACGAACCTCCGATGTCTCGTTTTTGCAGGAACGGCTATCGGGGGAAGGGGATGAAAAGATGCGAGGGGGACGGACCGGCCCAGATCCGGTTCACCCTTGGAGGGCCTGCACTGCAAAGGTAGCTGTCGGTTATCGATGTTAGGGATATCTAAAGTAAAGTAAGGAAGTTAGTGTTCACGCTAACTTTTTCGGATGGCTCAAGACGTATTAAAAGGTCTCATCCTACCAAGAACGTGGGCTCCGTCTCGCCCGACCCTTTGGGTACGGGTTGTAACACCTCTGGTGTTACTAGCTCGTGTTGCACCGCGATTTAGGTCTAAGTAAAAATTTTGAAACGAGTTTCTCGGAATTTTTTATTTAAAAATGTACTTGATGCGATAAGCGAATCCAGTGTGACTTAGTTTTGTGGACTCAAATAAACGTCCAAGTTAAATTACTCAGTGCGTAAAGATATTTAGGAATGTCGAACGACGATTCTAGCGAACGGTTTGTTCTGTTAGATTAAGCATGAAAAGCAACTTTTATAAATAAAATAAAATCCATTAATAAATATAATGATATATATATATATATATATATATACTCACGGGTTTATTTTGATAAGCACGAACTGACGAGAGAGAGAGCGTGCAGCAGCTTCTTTTATTTTTCCTGACGTCAGCGTACTCGCCTGGCATTGCTATTGATCACTGTCTCGTTCTCATCGTGGCTCTGCATTCTCTGCATTGCAAAGTCTCCTCATACATCCGCATCCATGCTCCCTGGCCTTTGCTTTTGCTTCTCTCTCTGGCTTGATTGCTTCTGTCTGCATTTGTCGAGCCGCTCCTCGTTTTCCCTCCCTCACTGTTTGTCTCTGTTTCTCTGATTGCCTGCCTTGCTTGTCTCTGCGTCCATGGTTTTGTCCATGCCAACCGGCATGCCTTGCCGGCCACGTTGGGCCAGGGCGTCCTGCCGTCGTGTTTAAGAAGTAACCGAGCCCGCACGCGTCTCCTTGTTGCCCTGTTTGCCTCTGTCTCTGAGTGTTTTTCCGGGCCAAGTCAAGTCGTGTCAGACATGTCTCTCCCTTTCCCCTATTTTCCGCTGCTGCTTCTCGCGCTGCTCGCGCGCACCCCATTGCCGTGCCGCCCCTCCCTTCCCCGCTCTAGGCCGCAGCATCGTCGCTGCCCCCCAGCACGCCATGTCCGCTCCCGTCTGCCATGGCTGCGTGCCTCGAGTGCGAGCGCCGCCCGTCGCCCTTTCCTTTCCCCCTCGTGAACGCGCGAAGCTCCCTTGTCCTGCGCCGGAGTCGCTGCCCCAGCTCCTGCTCGCCCCTCCTCTGGTCTGCGCGCGGCTCCTATCCTTCCCTGCCTCCATCATGCCATGTCGGAAGCCCTGAAGGTCATACTCTGAATGCTTCATCATGCCATGAATCGATAATTATTTTCGCTGTAATTCTGATCACATGTTTATATTCCGCTGTTACATTAAATTGTCCATAACTCTGATAATATGATTACATTCCGTTGTTGTAATAATAAAGGTCATACTTTGATGTTGTATTAAAAGTGATGTAAGAAATGGTTAAGAATGATGTAAGCTTTATTGTCTCATTTGTGATCCTGATGGAAAAATGTGGATTTTCGGGTTCTCTCCTGGGGTGTGCCCGACGGAACCGAGTAATTTGGTGTTCTCCTTTGGGTGCTTAGTGTCTAATGGAAGACGAGCACTCCTGTGAGGCATTAGATTAGGCGGTTCTGTCACACGGGCTTCGTCTCGCCCGACCCCAAGGACGCGGGTTCCGTCTCGCCCAAGGCCGCGGGCTCCGTCTTGCCTGACTCCAAGGATGCGGTTTCCGTCTCGCCCAAGGTCACGAGCTCCGTCTCGCCTGACCTTGAGGACGCGTGTTCCGTCTCGTCCTACGAGGACCCATACCGCCGCCAACCACTCCAAGTCCAAGCGTATGGGTCTGGGTCAAAACTCTGACTCTAGGGAAGAGGCTGGCATGCCTCGATGTAACCCGAGGCCATGACGGGACACACCTGGGGATTCACATCAAGAACAGAGTTGGGCATGCGAGTGCTGTTCTGCCTAATCCTCGTACGGACGCTGACAGATGCGTCAGTTCACCATGACATCCACCAGGACGGAGTGGAATGCCATGATCGATAGATGACGCCTGCGCATGGCGCCAGTGACGAACAAGGCCGCGACATGGAGCCATCCTGTTGACATCTACAGGATCGGTAGGACCCGCATGAAGAAGAAGAAGGACCCGACAACCCTGGAAGCCTTCTTCTTCTCTCTCGTTCTTCTCATTTTCCTCCTCTTAACCCGCGCTTTCCCTTGGCCTATAAAAGGGGAAGCAGGGCGCCTCATGAAAGGGGGATCTTGACACAAGAGCACGACACAAGCACACGGCTGAGCGGCAAGAGAACTCTTAGCACTCGTTCACTCCTTCCACCAGAGACTTGGGATCCCCTCTCTCTCTCACCTGTTTGTAACCCTTACTGCAAACCAAGTGCCAGTAACACGAGCAGCAGCGAACTGGACATAGGGACATTTCGTCCGAACCAGTATAAACTCTTATGTCCTCCGAGCACACCATCCGAGCCAGACACGCAAATACAAATTTACTCGTCGGTGGTCCGAAAACACCGATAGTTGGCGCGCCAGGTAGGGGTTTTTTGCGCGTCTCGACGTCCACATCAGACCTCGGATGGCTAGTCACAGCGTTAGCTGGATCCCGGGCGTGCACGTGCGCTTCGGGAACCTGGACATCATCGTTATGATGGAGGAAGAGTTGGCGCAGGTTCCCGCCGCCATCTAGCCTCTCCACTCTGTCGGCCTCGACGCGATCACCGAGACGCTTGAGGAGTTGCAGTTGCACGCACCGGAGGCCCACGGCCCCGAGAGCGACCAGCTCCTCGGCTTCGATTATCGGAGGCTAGAGTGCTAGCTCGGCGCCTTCCTGGGACCCTGACCGTCCCGGAAGGACCTGCATCGCCTCACCTTCTCGTTCACCAACGTCATGACGCAGCTTGCCGGAGGAGAGCCGCTCTCCTCGGAATACCTCATCCGGAGCGCCCCGACAACGCTCCTGTTTGGTCTGCGCAACGCCGCAGGGACCGGTGGCCACCTTGTGGCGCAGCGCACGCCCCCATCCCCTACGAACGACGAGTTCGTGGGGATGACTGAATACGTCGCGGAATCTTTCCACGACCATTTCGCAGGAGAATCGAAGTCGCCCTCCGACTCTGACTCGAGCAGGTGGAGCCATCACCCCTCGCGAGAATGTTTTATGACAGGTACCCCCAAGGGATACATCAAAAGCATCCATGAGGGAGGGGCTACCCCAACAGACGACCTCGACGACGAGGTCAAGGGGGATGCAGGGGCCCTACCTCACCTGCGGGTAGAGCAGCTGAGGGTGCGGCACCAAGAGCTCGAAGAAGCACGACTCCAACTCGAGTAGGAACGCGCGGAGCTCGAGCGAGAGATCGAGCGCCACGAAGACGGTCGCGTGCGCACGTCGTGGCCCGTGACGTGAACTGGAGGATCATCGAGGATGACGAAGCCCTCCCACACTTCACTCGCGATGTAGGGATGTTCCGTCCGAACCAGTATAAACCCTTATGTCCTTCAAACACACCATTCGAGCCAGACGCGCAAATACAAATTTACTCATCGGTGGTCCGAAAATACCGACAGTAGCCGTCGGTGGGGGTGAGGCAAGGGTGTGTAAAGAGCAAGAGCCGGTGGCGCCTAGGTCAGAGCAGTTGACAGGGGAGGAAGAAGTTGCCACTATGCCCCGGGCTATTTGTACAGCACTACGGGTAATTGTCCGACTCCTTTGTAATTTCACCTCACTCCCGGGTATGGTCTATAGATACCAAAGTTTTAAATAGCCGGCTGGACAAGGTAGAAGCTAAGATATGCAATTTTTAGCGCTATGAAACCAAATCAGCTAATAGCCGGAGATATCCGGAGATAGCCGCTATAGCTGGGCACATTTTAGCGACAGCCCAGTAGCTTCTACCGTGCGAGAGCCCAAGATTTTCGCCGGCCCAGCAGCAGCCCCCACCCCCACCGTAAGGACCCGCCAAGCAGCAACCAGCAACCCTAGCTCCAAGTCCCATCCCTCTCGGTCTCTCTATCGCGCAAAAGGAGGCGGCGGCGGCGGCTGCTGCTTCTGGGCTTCAGCGGCGGCGGTGGCAAGGGTTCCCCAAGCGGCGCGGTAGCCGGTGCCTGGTGCGACCGTCTCCGCTCAAACTCGAAGCCATCTCTTCTCCTCGCGGCTTGGTAATCCACATACAAGAAGGCCGCATGAGAGATCACCGCAGCGCGGGCACCGCTTCCCCGTCCGACGAGCTCGGGCGCGCCGGCATCCGTGTCGAGCTCTCCTGGTCCCCGACGGCATCCCTCTGGGAGCACGCGCAGTTGGTGCTGGACCAAGGCGTCGCACTGAAGGCGTGGAGGCGCGCCATCCTCTCCGACCCGTACAACCTGATGGGCTCGAGGTCGGGCGCCAATGCGTGCGCCTACCACGGCGGCTTCTGTGTGCCCTCGCCGCAGGACCCCGACCTCACCGTCGTTGCCTCCGTCGACCTCAGCCACGCCGACCTCGGCGGCCGCACCACCGTGGAGTTCCTCCAGACTGAGGACCACCTTCCGCACCTCAGCGCCCCCTACCTCCTCGCCGAGCTCGCTGCCATGACGCAGCGCCTACTCTCCTACCACCACCACCACCACGGGATGCGGCTATGGCTTCACCAATCTCTACTCCACCACGAGATGCATCCTCGTTGACCCTGGCTGCTACTTTGAGCAAGCCAGGTGCTCACTCCGTTCATGCATCTAGGGTGTTCGACGAAATGTGGAGCTACCACTCAGTGCAGGTGCTACATTGACATGGCAATTCTCTGGGTGGTTGCTGTGCTTTGGGGTTCCTCTATTTCATGGGTAGCCGGTGAATCGATATTCATAGTCTCTGCATATGCACTTGGATATTGCCTGTATAGAGTTTGCAGTCTTGATGTCAATGAGGCCACCACCAAATCAAACGATTAGTCAGTTTGTGAAGCCTGGACCAGCAGAGTGCAATCAAGATTTAATTCAACTGATCGAGCAGACAACATTGTATTGCAAATCAACTGCTCAGTTCCTTATACTGTTGCTGTCACTAAATGATGTTCATTGTTCAGCTTATGTCCAGAGTACTTGGCTTTCACCTTGGTGCCACTGTTTTGCGCCTCGTGGGTCTGTGGTGTTGCTACTGCCATGGCCACCTGATCAGTGTTTGGTCTCCAAATTCTAAGCTGTTAGTTGCAGCAGTTTTAGCATCTTGGGATCTTGGATGTTCTGTGCTGCAATTAGCATGGTGTAAAGTCTTCCAGCTAAGTTGTTCCTTCGTTTTTGTGCTTTTGGAAGAATTCTAGAACCCAGTGTGGTTAGCCGCATATACTTTCAAAGTGCTATGCAATGAAGCCAATGTGCAGTTCCCCCATCTGGAAGTGTTCTGGTGCTTCAACAGAGGCCTGCTTCCCTTGGCAATGGAAATGAACTTTTCACTTCAGCTTTGTCAATGTGGTCATAATGGTAAGTCGTTCATCCACCAGGTCTGCATCAATCGACTCCAGTAGGAAACGGTGATTCAGACTTTCAGAGAGCCATCTGTTCCTCCAGATCCAAGCGGCGGCGGTGGCGGCGAGGGGGCCCCAAGCGGCAACGGCTTCGTCTTCGGCTTCACCATGGCAGATCAACAAAGTAAGTGCTGGACTCTCTGAATTCAGTTCCTGACAAATCCATTTAGAGCAGTCTTGTATGAGCAATGTGTTGTAGTGGTTGTTATCATTGTCATAAATCCATTTAGTGCTGGAATCATAGTTCAATGTGTTTCAGTATTCTGTTCCACTTAGCCTGTGATGTAATGTACTCCTATGAACCTGTAATGTACTCCTTTGAACTGGTTATGTATCAATTGATAATGGTTATGAAGTTATGCCAATGTCATGTCTTTTTTCTATTTTTTTTTAAAATAGCTAAATGGCATAGCTGCAGCTATCTCCCGCTATAGCTGCGCTTAGCTGTTCAGAAGGCCAGCAGCTAAGAGGCATAGCCGGTGATTTAAAACATTGATAGATACCCGGTGGGTGAAACGGTTCCGAACACGATTTTTAGTGATTTAATGGGCATAATTCCGCAATTGATTCCACTCCAAGCGTCGCACACACTTGTCCATTTCTCTGCCTCATCGATCCTCTCCCTGTGGGAAACTCTCGTCCTCCCCCCGCCTAGCCTATAGCGAGGGTGGGAGGCTAGGTGTAACCCCATAATATCCTGTTACTCCCATGTATTAATGCTATTCTTTCAGAGTAGATGACAGTTTTGAATTGTACAGTCCAATATTTGACTAAATATATTTGTTTAAACATTTAGTGCACTATATAAATAAGAATAATATCCACCATGTTTTATAAAAAAAGTAAAACAAGAAAATATTTGTTAACATTTAGTGCACTATATTCTCACGAGAACATTTAGTTCTCTCCCATCCTATCTTATTTTTACTAATTAGAGGACCTAAGGAGTTTTCATATTAATTCTCAAGAGGCGCATTAGAATATAATCCTAGAAACTCAAACAATAATCAGAAACATACAGCCTTCAATTTTGTAGATTGTAGTTATCATTACCAATAATAGTCATTGGATCTACTATGTTTGATAAATAAATAAGCCTGCCGTTGTCCATAAAAATAATCCCAAAGTTTGCATCTAAACTACCCACCTCTAACATTATGAAAGATAACTTGAAATATCCCCATAAATTTATATCTAAATTACCTCTGCCACTATCAAAAGCTAATATAAAATAATCCTTGAATTTTGTATCTGAATAATCCACCTTAGCCAGTACAAAAGATAATGGAAAATAACTCCTTAGTTTGCAAATTACTTTTCGTACGACTCCTAATAATATGTCTATTCTATGAGAAATAAATAAAGTGAGAAAATACATAAATTAATAATACGTCTCCTAGTAACACGTAATGCTTATATTTTTCTCCTAGTACGTAATTTTCTAGCCGTGCGGGCGCACGACTGATGGAGAGTAGTCATCTCTACAACGAACGCGTATAGGAGTTGTAGACTAGTCGTACTGATCAGTGCCATCAAGCGGTGTACGACAAGATACGGAACAAGGACACGTCCGGAAAATCCCCATCACCCTCGAATAAAGCGCCAGAAAAAACGCAACCATTTTGATTCAAGCCCTTGTTTAGTCGGAGAAATTTGGATTTTGGGGCTACTGTAGCACGTACGTTTTTATTTGGCAAATAATGTTCAAACATGGACTAATTAGCCTCAAAACGTTCGTCTCGCAATTTCCCACCAAACTGTGCAATTAGTTTTTCTTTTCGTCTACATTTAATGATCCATGCACGGGCCGCAAACATTCGATGTGACAGATACTGTAGCAACTTTTTAAAATTTGAGGTGGAACTAAACTAAGGGCCAACTTTGCAAAACCCGTGCTGCCGTGACCACGCACAATGGCCCCATTGGCCCCCGCCGTGTGCCGTCCCAGAGCAAGAGGGAGAGCGTGCCGGAACACGCTGGCTCCAGTAGCAAACAAGTGCAGTTCCTGTGCAGCATATCTATCTCCAAAACGGAAGTCTCTGCAGGATCTGCAAAAGCTGTGGCCTTTGCTCCTCACCATTCAGCAGAATTATACTAGTCCGTGTGTCTGTACTTGCCACCGGAGAGGGGGGAAAGAAGAAGGACGTCACGAAAGGAAGCCCACGCACGTTTGATGCCCCGGCGTGCAAGCGGCCAAAGGGGCCCCGTCCGGCGCAGTGGTCCGCTCCGCTGACGCCCCGCTGCGCCTTTCCAGTTTCCACCACCGCCCGTGCCGCGCTGTTGGCCTGTTGCACGGGCGGCCGGCCTGGCCTTTGGGCGGAGCCGCGGAGGTGGAGCCGGTGGCCCGACTTCGCTGTTCTAGTGACTGTGGCGGCACTAGGCGAGGTTTGGGTCGTGGTGGTGTATAAAAGCAGTCGTGAAGCACAAGCTCGCCCCTCTCTCCCTCGTCTCGCCTGAGCCAAGGCCAAGCAGCCAACCATCAAGTCATCCATCCATCGGCCGAGAGACACGATGGCCGTCCCTGCCGGCCTCGCCGCCTCCACCACGCTCCCGCTGCTGCTCCTCGTCTGGTGGCTCCCGCTCCTCGCGTCCGCCTGCGACCGCTGCGTGCGCCACTCCAAGGCCGCCTACTACACCTCCTCCCTCACCCTCGCCGGTACACGACGGCTCCATCGCTTGCTCTGCTTCCTTCGTCTCTAGCAATTCACCGTGGATTCTTATCGCTTCCGATTGCTGTGGCCTGACATGATGCAGGCGGCTCCTGCGGGTACGGCACCGAGGCCGCCTCCTTCAGCGCCGGCTTCCTCGCCGCCGCCAGCCCCGCGCTGTACCGCGCCGGCGTCGGCTGCGGCGCCTGCTTCCAGGTACCAATCACCACCGGGCCGGCCCTGGCCGGCGCCGATCGCGCTCTCGATTCCCAATCAGTCGTCTATATTTATTACCTGTGCTGTTCGTGTCCCCTGATTCGGCTTGTCTCGGCGTGCCCCCACTATGCGCAGGTGCGTTGCAAGGACAAGAAGCTCTGCGCCGCGGCGGGCGCCAGGGTGGTGGTCACCGGTCTAGCCAGGACCAACCGAACCGACCTCGTGCTCAGCAGCACCGCGTTCGCCGCCATGGCGCGCCCCGGCATGGCCAGGCGCCTCGCCGGCCTCCGCACCGTCGACGTCGAGTACAAGAGGTAAAGAAAAAGGAAATAAACACCAATCGATTAAACCAACCACACCTGTTTTTTTCACCAACCGTGCCATGCCTTTCATTCATATTCATCCTACGGTAGGAGTAGCATAGAAGACGACAGGCGCAAGAACAGTTGGGCAGTTGGTTGCCGCCATAAACTCTCCCTTGAATGAATTGCGAATGGAAACACATCAAACACCCAACCGGGACGATGATTGGTGGCTGAGTTTTGTCAGCGCCGCGCATGTGCAGGGTGCCGTGCGAGTACAAGCACAGGAACCTGTCGGTGAGGGTGGAGGACAAGAGCCGCGCGCCGGGGGACCTCGCCATCAGGTTCCTCTACCAGGGCGGCCAGACCGACATCGTCGCCGTCGACGTCGCGCAGGTACGGCTCGCCTTTTTTCTTTTCTCTGGATTAATTCGAAACGTGTTTGGAAAGGAAATTCGGGTCTGAATGAATTGGTTTGAAATAAAGGAGCCTTTTGAGAACAAGAAAAAAACTTTGGACGTGCAGGTGGGTTCGTCCAACTGGAAGTTCATGGCGCGCGACAACGGGCCGGCGTGGAGCACGAGCCAGGCGCCGCCGGGGCCGCTCCAGCTCAGGGTGGTGGTGACGGGCGGCTACGACGGCAAGTGGGTGTGGGCCGACCGCGAGGTGCTGCCGCGGCGGTGGCGCGCCGGCGAGGTCTACGACACGGGCGTCCAGATCACTGACATCGCCCAGGAGGGCTGCTTCCCCTGCGACACGCACGAGTGGGGAGTGAACGGCAGAAGCCAGAAGCTGAAGCTGAAGCTGGAACGGAATTGGGCCTCTGGCTGGCCCTGAACTCAACTGTAGAATTGCTCTAGCTCCTCCGTGCCGCTGCCTTTTTGGCTGGGCTTTGGTCGCCACAGGACTGGAGAGAGAGACGACTAACAAACGCTGACAGAGTGACACGCGAGCGAGAGGAGAGTCCGAGTCCCCTCTCCCTCCCTTGTCCCCTGTACATGAGCTGCTGATGTGTGGGATAAGTAGGAGCAGCAGTAGCGTCCCGGCGGAGGCCGGAACGAATAATGAAACGAAAGAAAAGAACGGCGGCCTTGAGCGAGCGTGAAGCAACAAGCAACTCCGCCGCTGGCCATGGCCGATTTTCAACCGGATCACATGGCTCGTCTCGTCGTCGTTGCTTCTCGCCTGTCTATCTTTCTGTCTCCTGCCTCGTTTGAGCTGTCTGTAATGTACAGAACAGAACGCTTTGGTGGACAATATCACACGACAGTTGGGACACACCGGTTGTTTCCACTTGCATTGCTTACCGTGCTTTCCATTCCATTGCTTGCCTAGCTTAGCTCCTTGTAAATGGGTTGGTGCCTCGCCCCTCGGTGGTCAGTCCAAATTGGTTGCTTTTCCATCCAAGATTCTCAAATACCGCTACGCACTCACTTATGACTATGGAACATATGCCTTTAGTTGGTATTAACTTCTATGAAATCTTGTGAATCAAATAGAGTGACATCATAACGAATTCAAATAAGAAAGTTCTAAACTACAAAGTTGTATAAGTTTTTAATAACTACAACATTTGTTTTGGTCACTTCTTCGTCGGAGATCCTTAACTATCACTGCACACTTATTTATAACTATAGAGCATATGGACTCCTTTGGTATTAACTCTACAAAATCTTGTGGAGTGTATTTGGACATCCAAACGATCCCAAAATAAAAAAAAGTTTGAACTATAAAATTGTAGATCTCGTCAAGTACTACAATTTATATAAAGTTCGTCTTCATCGAACATCATAGGAGAAAGTTATGAAGTTAGAACCGACAGTGATGACCCAATATCACTGTCGGTTATTGGCTAAAACCGACACTGATACTACTATACCAGTGTTGGTTTTAGCCAAAAAACAATAGTAATGACCCAATATCAGTGTCGGTTGGTCCTATCACTGTCGGTTTTAGCAAAAAACGTGATGTGCCGGGAGGCATTATCACTATCGGTTTGTTAAAAAACAACAATGATGGAGCCAATAGTAAATGTCAGATCTATAATTATCACTGTCGGTTTGTTAAAAAACGACAGCGATGGAGCCAACAGTGAATGTCAGATCTATAGTAGTGATAGGCCGACATTGCGGTCGTTTGACGGTGGAGTGCAGAGAACTCCTTGTCTATCATGAATTAGGTATTTGTCATGATCTTGTGTCACTACGCGACACTCGTGCGTGTGCAAGTCCTGTAATGTTGATTGGTTATTCACAGTGCCAGTTGGCAAACATGGATGTGGTGCCGCTGGGAACATATGCCCCCCTCCTCCCTCGATCAAACGGCTAGGATGGACTACGACCTTCGGTGCATTAAATGCTTACAACGAGTATTGTTGGTTATGAAAACTACTTTCCTCCGTTTGTGTTTACTTGTTAGCAACTTTTTACTGTAACAAATTTGATCATCTGTTTTTTTTTCTAAAAAATCTTAGATACTTCAATGTATATAACACTAATGAAGTATGTTTCATAAAGAATCATATATGTGAAAACTTGATGTATCTAAATTTTTTTTGCAGAAAAAACGTATGATCAAAATTGCCACGGTAAAAATACGGTGACAAGTAAACGAAAATGGAGGTGGTATAAAAACGCTGCAATCACGTGTTGACCCTGGCATGTGGTGGCAGGTGCATTGAATGTGTGCATGCCGATCATTGTAGTGTACCTGGGTCTTGTTTAGATTAAGTTTTTTCACTCTCTCTTCATCACATTAAATCTTTGGACATATGCATGGAGTATTAAATATAGATAAAAAAATAATTAATTATACAGTTTGATTGTAAATTACGAGATGAATCTTTTGAGCCTAGTTAGACCATAATTGAATAATAATTGTTAAATACAAACAAAAATGCTATAATACCCAATATTAATTCATAACCCCATTCTAAACAAGGCCCGGTGCCGTCCGTAGATGTAAAGTCCAGTGGTAGCACTGCAGCATGCATGCTCTGGTTAGTGGAGGCTTGTACAAGCAGCAGGGGTAGTGTTGGGGGAGGGTAAAAAAGTAAACCGACACATTTTTTTTTGCTTTTGGAATAGCTTGAGTATAGACACGCTTGATGCAGTAATATCTCCGAAGATAACCTAAGGCATGAAAACATTTGTGTTTATTCTTTATTTTACAGCCTAAATAAGAGTCACAACCTCGGTGTGTTTAAAATGAAAAGTTTTTTCTGTATACTATTACCGGTTCAACTTTTCAAAGCTGACATTTTCACTATCATTTTCTCGTAACCTCGAGCTAAACGCCAAACCAAATTGCAGCATCAAATTGATTACTCACTAAATCGATCGGTACCATGATTCCTTTGAACCCTAAGGGACTGTTCGGCTGGTATTAAAGCCGACTGAAGCTGTTTTGTTGGAAGAGGAAAATACTGTAGATTCTAGCTGATAAGTCGGCAAACGAACATGCCATAAAACAGAAACCCTATACTATAAAACCTAACTCTAAACCCTAAAACCATAAACTCTAATTTGTTTAGATACCAAGATGTGCCATACACACTGTTTTGAGCATGCATCATCGTCCACGTCTAACTCTTACACACGCTGTTCCACTATTAGTCTGTCGCGTACTCTCTTGACCTTAAAATATGTGCACATCTCGCTTACTAAGGAATCAAATTATTTTAAGTTTGACCAAATATTTACACAATAATACTAATGTGTTCATGATGTGTAATAAATATCATTATATACTCGGTATGCACCGGGGAAGGCGCAACATCCGCCCTCGGCTGGTACTGCGAGATATGGTACAGCCACATCTGCTGCTGCTGCTGCAGTGGCTGCGTCGGCATTAGTTGTTGTAGCTGCTTTATCATCATCGCCGACGAGGTCACGGCGGGGAGGCCGACGCGCGGGCCGTACCCCGGGCTACACACGTGCTGTGGCATATGCGAGTCCACCCAGAGACGAGACAAAACGTGATCGATCAGATCCAACGCTTGAAGGGCGGGGGTGGCGTGACGCAGGCGATAGATTGGGCGGCAGCTCTCGGGCCGGAGTCAGATCCAACGCTGGAAAATTCGGTTGACGGTGGCAAATAAATCATACGGTTGAAGTATAGCGTTTTCGTATTTATTTTGGTACGGAGGAAGTACTGTTCTGCAATACGTATGACAGCTGTATAACCGTACTGCCGGAACGGTACAAACACCACGAGCTCAGCCAAGCATTCTCTATTGCGAGCAAGCATGCATACGACGCAGGACGGACGGACGCTAGAAGCTCTGAATGGCTGCCGGACAGAACAAGCGGTGCCGGTGAGTGAGACAGAGGCGCCGGCCCCGCGGCACAATTCGCTGTCCATCTCTGCCTGCATTAGGAAATCGGGCAGCAAGCGTACACTTGGCCTTTTGCTGCCGCGCGCGTAATCACACGGGCTGACCCATACGAAAAGGAGACTCGAATCTAGTAGTTGTTGGGAGCCATCCAAAACGAACAATTTCAAATTTAATATGAACTTCTGTTCTGTTCCGAAGTCTACTTTGGATGTTTTTTTTTAAATCACTTGCACCACTACCTTGTGTCTTCTCCTTGTTCCTACACGAGCACATCATCAGCAATGAGCTAGGTTAGGTCATCTGAATGGTAGCACTGGGGAAACCGAGCGCAGGTCTTTGTGCTTTCTTTCTGTCTGTTCTGAAAATTTTGGTCCTGTGATGCGATCATCTGTTCGTGTCAGAACTAGCACAGGGACTGATCGTCTCCGTGTTAGGTTCAGTGTACCACAACTGGCATCTGATTACTATTCTGATCCTCACAATCAGTAGCTAAGGTCACAGTCGGCAGTACTGATGTAACACCATGCATATCTCTCGTCCGCCTGGCTCTTATCCTTAACCTAGAGCAGGTTGCAGCGTGGATATTAAACAGGGGGAGCAAGTATAGGTCAGATTCATGCGTTCATCTGTTTGGGTTGGGGGACATGGATTGCTGGTTTGAATCTTGTGTGCAGATTGGTCACCAACCGTAACGGTCTCGCCGTTGTGAACTTCATATTTGCACTGCACTACCTTTCTGACAGTTATTAGGTGATTCCTTGATTGCCTTGTATTCAAAAGAACAGTTATTAGGTGACTCTGTTTGTTAGGTCATCCTTAATTAGCAATCAGATATAACTACTCCTACAAGGGTTGTCAGTAACAGAAGCTCAGACAATCATTTTCTGAACTTTTTTCGGGCGAACGAATTACAGAGATATTTATATCTGATGATGAAGTGGACTGCTAACATTATTCATGAGTCATGACACCACAGGGAATGCGACGTTATATTTAATAATTAATTACTACAGTAAGACGCGTCTGCAGGGAAATGCCTGATGTTACTTTCAGAAGGATCGGGCGTCACGCTTCCTGCTGATGAAAAAGTTTGGTGGCTACTGGCATTGGCAAACCCTGCTGAGAGAAGACCATGTGTCGAAATATAATCTAGTGATTGGAGAAAGAAATCACAACTTGGCAGTTACATACAATTCTTACTAGTAGGAAGCAAAAGCAAAGAAGCATCGCTGCATATGCCAGGGCCATGTGGCGTTCTACGTAATGGTCGGCGACTGAATGAATGCCGGTGAGCACGTTGGGAGAAGAAGTTTCAGTCCGTTCAGACGATTTTCAAGGTAAACATTTGTTCCTGGAGGCGACACATGTGATCTCGTGGCCAAGTTCATCAAACTGTCAGACAACGCTCTAGCCAAATACCGTATCTTTTTATTAGTACTAGATATATGCCTGTGTGTTGTACGGGAGTCATAAATTTTTGTTCACGACTACATTGATGAATTTGATCAGTTTTAGAAAATAATAAAAATTAATAATTAATCACACACCCACGCAGGCAAACCAGGAGAAAAAAATTCCAATCATCTACACACATCCTCGCCGAAGGAGCCGGGCACTCCTTCCCGGAGCGACCTCGCGTACTGGAGGCGGCTGGCCACAGCGTGGATCGGAATACCCTCAAAATTCTAAGTTTTTTCACTCTCTCTTCATCACATCAATTTTTAGCTATTTGCATGGAGCATTAAATGTAGCTAAAAAAAATAACTAATTACACAGTTTAGTTGAAAATCACGAGATGAATCTTTTGAGTTTAGTTGGTCCACGATTGGACAATATTTACCAAATAAGACGAAAGTGCTACTATTCATCGGGTTGAAATTTTTTTCAATCTAAACCAGGCCTAGATGGGATTAAATAAACGTCCATGTGGCTAGCAGTGTCCGGTATATGCTTTGGTTAAGTTCCTGACTCGGCCTGTGGTTCCAGACGCGGACTCTTCCTATCGGGTCGGGGCTTCGTACGGATCACCTGGTGCTGTACGGGTAGCGAGATTTGGTATCACTGAGTTGATGATTACTTTTATAGTCTTTTAGGTTTAGAGATAGAGATTAGAGAGAGATACGTAAAGTCGTACAAACGTAGCTTTAGGTGGGCGATGATATGTTGTACCTACAACATATGTGTCCGTCAGTGTCTGTCATGACAAGTCATCACCTATCCGCCATACGTGTACTGCAGATGACGTTACCACATCATGGTCACACGTGTCATCTTCATGCAGATGCAGGCGAGGAAGAAAGACTTGGTGCCGTGCCATCCAACGGCACGCGAGTGAGACTATGGATGAAAACGGTACGGATATTTATTCGATCGTCCGTTTGACCGAACAAATATGAACACTTATCTGGATAGTTACTCGGATATCCATAATTTTTTTCGGATACGGATACTAAAACGGATATCTTAGGCGGATATCAAATACGGATGTAATATCATCGATATCCGGCGGATATCGGATAATCCGGTTAAGTATCGGATATATCCGGATATTTAAAAACGGATATTATCCGGATATTATTCAAACGACCTTGGATGGAGAAATGATCAAAATAAAAATTGTAGATCTCAAAAAGTTATGAAACTTTGTTGTTTACAACTTTTTCGTTTGAAATCATTTAGTGCTTCAAAATTTAAACCGTCCAAACTTTCTCAAATGGAAAACTAGTTTATAGGCGTCAAAATTTAAAAATCACAAATTTGAACCATCCAAACTATCTCAAATAGAAAGTTGACCAAAACAACAATTGTAGATCTTGATGAGTTGAACAAACTTGGTATTCAAAACTTTCCAATTTGAAGTCATTTAGAGTTCATAATACTAGAGTCAAAGTGTTGTTTTTTCATTTGACCAAATTTGACTTGGTCAAACTTGCTCAAATGAGACACTAAATGACCTCAGATGAAAAAACTCTGAATACCAAGTTTGATCATCTCAGCAAGATCTACAATTGTTACATAGCTCATTTTCCCATTTGAGAAAGTTTTATCAAACACCAGTCATAAATTCTTGAATCTCATATACTTTCTGAAACTATGTCACACACTTGTGAAATTTGAACAATATTTTGTTCAAACTTTCTCAAATGAAAAATGACCTATATAAGGATTGTAGATCTTGATGAGATGAACAAATTTGGTATTCAAAACTTTTCAATTTGAGACAATCTAGGGTTCCGAAAACTAGTTTGTAAACGTCGAAATTTAAAAATCACAAATTTGAACCGTCCAAACTATCTCAAATAGAAAGTTGACCAAAACAACAATTGTAGATCTTGATGAGTTGAACAAACTTGGTATTCAAAACTTTTCAATTTGAAGTCATTTAGAGTTCATAATACTAGAGTCAAAGTGTTGTTTTTTCATTTGACCAAATTTGACTTGGTCAAACTTGCTCAAATGAGACACTAAATGACCTCAGATGAAAAAACTCTGAATACCAAGTTTGATCATCTTAGCAAGATATACAATTGTTACATAGCTCATTTTCTCATTTGAGAAAGTTTTATCAAACACTAGTCACAAATTCTTAAATCTCATACAGACTTTCTAAAACTATGTCACGCACTTGTGAAATTTGAACTACATTTTGTTCAAACTTTCTCAAATGAAAAAATAGCCTATATAAGGATTGTATATCTTGATGAGCTGAACAAACTTGGTATTCAAAACTTTTCAATTTGAGACAATCTAGGGTTCCGAAAACTAGTTTGTAAGCATCGAAATTTAAAAATCACAAATTTGAACCGTCCAAACTATCTCAAATGGAAAGTTGACCAAAACAAGAATTGTAGATCTTGATGAGTTGAACAAACTTGGTATTCAAAACTTTTCAATTTGAAGTCATTTAGAGTTCATAATACTAGAGTCAAAGTGTTATTTTTTCATTTGACCAAATTTTACTTGGTCAAACTTGCTCAAATGAGACACTAAATGACCTCAGATGAAAAAACTCTGAATAACAAGTTTGATCATCTCAGCAAGATCTACAATTGTTACATAGCTCATTTTCCCATTTGAGAAAGTTTTATCAAACACTAGTCACAAATTCTTAAATCTCATACAGACTTTCTAAAACTATGTCACACACTTGTGAAATTTGAACTACATTTTGTTCAAACTTTCTCAAATGAAAAAATGGCCTATATAAGGATTGTAGATCTTGAATTCATGACCATGACTCCATGAGACCCATGAAGTCATGAGCTTGGCTATTTCTACTCATGCCGCGAAGATTGGTGCTTGTATGATGTTTGATGTATGATGTATCTTTATCTTTATCTTATTTGTTGCTTTACTTTTTAGTCTTTCGGCTTAATCTAGATGGATTATGGACTCATAGAGTGGTGTAATGGTTTGCGCACGTATGATATACTTTTACTCAATATCCGAATAGATATTTGTATCCGACCTTCTCCGAATCCGATTCATACCGTATTCGATACTCATTATTCGTATCCGTAACCGAGTCAATCCGTATTCGTATATATATCCGAACGCTATCCGTGTCCGAATCCGAATCCGAACAGAAATATGAAAACAAATATAATACGAGTGATATCCATTCGTATCCGATCCGTTTTCATCCCTAACTGAGATGCCCGGTTGTTTTCCTATACTTTATTATCATTATTATTGCCTCAGCTGGTCAGCTGCTGCTTTGAGAGCGGCCGTGTTGCAGTAGCACATCGACAGCCAGTGACCTGGCTTATCTGGGCCTCCACTCGGTCTCTGAGAAACGGGTGGGCTAAGGCCCCGTTTAGATGCAAAAAATTTTGTCTTTTGTTTACTGTAATACTTTCGTTTGTATTTAGTAAAAATTGTTCAATTATGAATTATTTAGGCTTAAAAGATTCGTCTCGCCAATTACAGACAAACTGTGTAATTAGTTATTCTTTTTACCTACATTTAATGCTGTATGTGCCGCAAGATTTGATGTGACGGGAAATCTTAAAATTTTTTGGATTTTAGATGGGATCTAAACAGGGCCTAAGTTGGTTGTTCACTTCGACTCGAAGGTGCAGGGACAAAGAGGACAAGAGTCAAGAGAGAGGCTCGCTTCCGGAAACGGGCCCAATCCGATTGTGTCTGGACTCTGGGCTCTGGAATCTGGTTCCGTTCCGACTTCTGACTCGCACTATTACCTCGGCCCGGTTTAAAGTGGGTTCATAAAACGTGGGCGCGAGCGAGGGCGAGGGCGAGACCGCCGGCGCCTTGCGATCCCCCCCTCTCCAATCCACACAGCACACCGCGTCACCAAATTCGATTTCAATCTCACCCACCTCGCTCGCAATCACCCAGGGATGGCGGGAAAAGAGGATCCGACGGAGGATTCCCGCGCGGTTACGCCGGCGGACAATAAGGCCGCTGCCGACGCTGTTGCCGCCGCCAGCAACGTCGGCGAGGCGGAGCCACCGGAGGAGGAGCTGGTCGCGATGCCGGAGGACTACCTCCGCTGGCTCCTGGCGCAGACGAGGGAGACCGACCCCGTCCGATCCCCACCCTCGACGGCTACAGCACCCGCGATCCCGTGAAGCTGAAGCGCCTTCAGGAGGAGATCGAGTGGTTGCAGGCCGAGCAGGACGAGTTCTTCCAGTTCCAAGCTTGGGCCCGCGACGAGTTGGACAAGCATGGCCGCGTCATGGTTCCTGCGGACGAGGTTAGCCCTGGCCAGTTTCAGGAAGCCATTAACGAATATTGGTATGGTCTGCTCGAGGAGTATGACAATGGTGGTCATTCGAAAACTGAGGTTGAGGCTGCCGTGCCATCCAACTGAAGTCCACAAGGATTCCATACGCTCCACATGGTTATCAGTGTTGTCCATATAGCTCATGCTCCATCCGTCCTTAAATCGTGGACGGAGGCGGATAGTAGCTCTATTTCTGGTAGTTTTTTAGGAAGATTTTCCCAGGTATCTTGTTTAGGGTCTGTTTGGATCCTATGGATTGAAATCAACATCTAGAAAGTGTTGTCTATTTTGTTGTTAGATTACTTTTCAATTACTCTGTCAGCAGCCTGAAGGGTAAAGGATGCGGCCGATCCTGCAGCAGATCCGCCAGCGGACTCGCCTACGGCTTTGCCCGCCAGCCGGCCCAAGGGGAACCGAAGGCCCAACCAGCGCTATGCAGGCTCAGCTTAGATTGTTTGATGTCTATAGGTAAGAGAGGGTGAGAACGAGAGATGAACTATGAAAGAACATGCATGATGTATCCAAATATTCTATCTGAATGAAGCTTTCCTCCGAATCCCCATCTACCTCTGTTCTTCTTCTTCCCCAAGACTCCTTCCCCTCACATACCCTCAATTCCTAGAAACCAAACATAGCCTTAGAGAAAAGATTTTGCTGCCCTATGGCATAGAGTTTAGAGTTCCAGCGTAAAAGCCTTATTCTAGACCAAAGGCTTTTAGCCCAACTTGTATTGAAAGCCTAAAGGTAGTATTGATGGGGTTACCAGCGTACATAACAACACCAAAACAAACCAAAGCTTCTATTACACACCAACAACAAACGTGAAACCAGAACGCAAACCAACAACAAGAAAGTTCAAAAGGAGCTGCCTCCTAACCTCAGAAGCACGGACACGCCAGGGAAGGGCCGTATCCCGTATCGGATACGTATCCGATACGGATACGCTTGGGATACGGCCCGGATATCGTATCCATGGCGTATCCGCGTATCCCATGTTAAGTGGGCGGAAGCTGGCGATTGATACGTCTCGGCCCGGTCGACACGGGCCCAAGAGAGCCCAATAGGTCACCTTTGCCTCCTCGCGCCTCGGCCTCACGCCGACAGCCCCCCCCCGCGCGGCCACTTTGCCCGCCTCTGCCTCCGCCTCCCGGTCTCTCCCTCCTCGCCACCCGCCTGCTGCATCTCCGCCTCACTGTGCTTGAGTCCGCCTCCGACCTCGCCCGGCGACCGGCCTCCGCCCTCACCGCTTCACCCTTGCAGCTTCGCCCTACAGAGCCCGTCCCCTTCAAGAACGCGCACGGCTTGAGGCCAGGACGCGAAACCTGCGTTCGTGAAGGCGCTGTCTCAGCTTCGCCCCGTCTCCGGCTCGCCCCGTCGCGCGCCGATCACAGGGCAGCTGACGCCTCGCCCGGCGCTCCAGACCCGCAAGGCCTCGCCAAGCACTCGGGGCAATGCGCCCGCCCGACGAAGCGCGTTCTGGAGAAGACGGTCCGGCGGGCGGCGTCGTCCGACCTCGCCTCGCCCTCGCCTCGCCCGGCGACAAGGAGCCCCTTGTTAGGTGAGTTCCTCAACTGGCTCACTTCCTCTTCCTCCCCAATCCAATTTAGAGTGAGCGGTGAGCCGGTGAGGCGATGAGCCCCTGCCCCATTAGACCAAAGGCCATTACCCCTTTCACGATGACTGATTAGAGTTTTTTTTATTTTGTCCAATGTTCATTGTCCAAGATGGCATCTCCAAATTTGAGTAGTGTAGCTAGTGCTAGTGTTACTGCTAGTGGTAGTGTGGGATCTGGGTCCAGAGAAACAACTGATATCAAGGCTCCGCTGTGGGATCATGTCACCATTCTAGAGAGGCCTAAAGCTGGCGGAGGAAATGCTCTTTGGAGATGCAACTATTGTCCATTGGAAAAAAGCACATTGGCTCAACATGAACTTGAACATCTATTTTGCAATTTCATATGCATTGTTATCTATTTATTAAAAAATAGTAAAACGTATCCGCGTATCGGGTTTCTTAGGAAATTGCCGTATCCACGTAGCCGTATCCTTCCGATACCGATACGCGTATCCGTATCCGTGCAACTTAGCTCCTAACTACTTTGCTGTAGTGATTTGTGTTTTGTAGAAGAAATTTTTATAGCCTATTCATCCCATCTAACATCTAGATCCTTACACTGGCTCAATAAATGGTGGCTCCGATTCAAAAAAAAATGGTGGCTCCAACGCCACCCGAGGTGCTGCTAGCTCATCAGGACCCCCAGCCGGCTCCTGTGCCACCCACCTCCAGCAAGCGCCTGAGCCCACTAGAGGGGGCGCTTCTCTCTTGGACAAGACATCACGAGATGGTGGAGGGGCCTGGGCGACCAAGTCCGCTGCCCATCTCATCGTGCCGGCGGGCCGGCGACGTCGTGTCCGTGGACAAGGCAGAGACCGAGGCCGCCACGGCCGCAGTCTAGGCCGCCGCCGACTTTATGAAGGCAGCGGCCTCGGGGCACATGCCCCCTCCCCCGATCAATGGCCCTGTTCGTTTGGGCTGGTTTGGCTTATAAGCCATGGCTGAAAGTACCGTTGGCTGGTTTGGTGTGAGAGAAAAATAATATCCGTTGGTTGATAAGCCATGACTTATAAGCTAAATACGACCAAGTGAACAGGCTGGATGTCGGCAGCGGCCTCGGGGCACATGCCCCTTCCCCCGATCGAAAGGCCAGGATGGAATGCACATAAATATTGATTATAGCAATGTGTATGTTGAAGGATATGTGAGTGCTAACGGCTAGTAATGGGCATGGAGGCATGTTCTCCTAGAGCCCCGTGCATGTATTTCATTATTTGTGTTTATAAATTTTTAGTTAGTTAAATGTCTCCGTACATAATAAATTGAGATTTTTTTACGTTTTCTATAAAATGCCAAATGAAATATCTTCTGCTCCATCCTGGTATAGCTTAGTTTTTTAAAGAAACCACGGGATTTAAAATATTGTTATCTATATGGAGATCTTAGCCGTGTAAACGAGGATTTGGTTCTTTCCTTGTGTAACTGATGAATGAAAAATATCTTAGAGGTATGCATCTTTTAAACGCACGATTATATAGGTCACACTGATGTAAGGACTTTGAAAAATGAAGAAGAAATCTAATTACTTGAAATATTTGTGGGCTGCACTGTGAAGGCACATGTTATCGCATCGTCACTACAACCAACTACAATATGTGTTGACATAAATTTGTTGAACTTACGTTAATTTTTCGTGGAAGTTAAGGACCATGGAGCCATCAAATAAATGCTACGAAGACCTGAAGGAATGCAAATATAAAATGTAATGTTCGTTAATCTTTTTGTAATTTATAATTTGAGATGTGTTTAGTTTGAACAAATTATGTTTTATTTATGATACAATGAACTTTAGCATATCTTCATTGGGAAAATGACTTGGGCTATGTTTAGATTGCAAAAAATTTCAACCTGATGAATAGTAGCACTTTCGTCTTATTTGGTAAATATTGTCCAATCGTGGACCAACTAAGCTCAAAAGATTCATCTCGTGATTTCTAACTAAACTGTGTAATTAGTTATTTTTTTTACCTACATTTAATGCTCCATACAAACGGCTAAAAATTGATGTGATGGAGAGAGAGTGAAAAAACTTAGAATTTGGAGATGATCTAAACAAGGCCTTAAGAGATGGCAATATCCAACTCTCACATCCTAGGGACGCCACTGCCTTAAATGTAAGAAATTTTCAGTTGTCTTAAATCAAAGAACCGTAGTTTGGCAAAAGTAGAAAAAGAATAACAATATTTTGCGAGACCAAACAAGGTTCATCAGATACATTCTGAAACATATATTTTGTTAATCTATCTCTTTAATATGGTAAATATTAATATTCGTCTCTACAAGCTTGAAAGAACTCTTATGTTTCAAGACGGGGAGAGTATCTATCTCCATTTGTTAGAACTGAGAAGTAGTTGGTTACAAACCTCTGCAATAGTCTAAATGCAACCTCTCTCTCTCTGTCATATATATATACACACAGTTGTGACTGCAAGCTTACAACCAAAAACCTAAGTAACTCTGATCAGACTCGTGTAACCTTTGATGTGGCAAAAATTAGCAAGATTTGGCTATAAACCAAACATCACCATTCCTTCCAGAGGTGTGTATGTATGTACACTGTATTAAACGCTGCAACGTTCTAAATGTAGCATCCTCCTCAAAGAATCAACATGCTAATGCCAATTTTGAACTCCTTTCTTTCTTTCTTTCTTTTTTTTTGCAGATCCGTTTTTAGAAAATACGTACTTCGCCGTCGTCCCTTTTGCAAAAGGTTTAGTAGGGCCTAGTAGCAGCCGGCCTGGCGCTGCACATGCTTACACTCACCGTTACATGTATGATTTTCTACGAGCTTAACATGGTCGCAGCATATTCAACTTGTAGAAAACGGGTTCCGCGCGCCATGCTCGAGTAGTTAGCCGACCAAATCGGCGGCCGGTGGCATTCGAGACAAAAGAACGGGCACATGACATGGAATCACATCCCAGAGACTCTACCAGTAGGTAGTAGCTGGACCTCGGTAAACCACCAGGGATAGATCTGCCTCGGAATTCGGTCCCCGATGACGTGCTCATTTCATGTAGGAGTATACGTAAATAAAAACCTTCAATTCATTCTGAAGTCTTTGCATGCACGTATGTACGAGTCCGATCAGAGCCAAATCTGATCCAGAGTACTACGTTCATGAATTTGGCGTCGCTGCAACCGAGAGCAGGTATGGATACGACTGGATTTCATGCTGACTGTTTCGAGTTGTTAAATGGCCTACCCCTCCAGACTCCTATGTTCATAGAGGCACAAAAATATTGGCATGGCTAGCGCCCGAACGTCTGGACGTCCGCGCCTGCCCCGCCTGCTGCGCACGTTGCTGGGTCTGTCCGCGCCTGTTGTGCTTCCTGTCCGCCCCACGCCTGCTACTACGCCTACCCAACGTTGGTGCGCTCATTAGGTAGTGTTTCCCCGCCAAGCTCGAACTGTCACGGTGAGAGGGAGGGAAGGGGAGGTAGAGGAAAGGAAAGTCCAAGACGCGCCACGCGAGGTAGGAGCTGAGGAGCCGAAACCCTACGGCAAGCTGCTGTCCGCCAGCCACACTACAACGTGTCTCTCAATAGAAGGCATTTTGTTAAAGGCATTTTTTAAAGTGCCTTTAATTTCTTATTTTATAAAGGCATTTCTCTCAATAGGCCTTTGAAAATATTTTTTAAGGCAAAACAATAAAACGCCTTAAATACCTGCAATAATTAGAGGTGTTTTATCAAAAAAAATGCCTCACTACCTATAACATTTGGAAAAAGTCTACTTAACCCATCACCTTTCATACATGGTCTACTTCACCCCCAACTATGAAATCGTCTGTTTTACCCCCCTGAACTTTCCAAAACGTCTATTTTACCCCTAGGGCGGTTTTGACAGCGGGTTTTCTACAGTAACATCGGTTTTTGCTACAGTGACGGTGGGTTTGAATTCAAACCCACAGGCGCGGTAGCAACCCAGTTTTACTGTATCAACCCGCTCTCAAAAACCGCCCGGGGGGTAAAATAGACGGTTTTGAAAAATTTAGGGGTAAAACAGACGGTTTCATAGTTGGGAGATGAAGTAGACTATGTATAAAAGGTGGGGGTTAAGTAGACTTTTTCGTATAACATTTTGAGCCGTTTTCCAGAACGCCTTTCCTACGCTATACGTATAACACAGCCCGTTCTGTTTCAACTTCTACAAAACGAGCACCTCCCCCATCTGAAGCGCACGGCAAACGTCATGTCTCTCTAGGACTCCATCGGCTGTGCCTCTCGCCCCTCTCGGTCTCGGCCCAGCTCGTGCCAGCAGCTTCTCACTTGTTGCGATAGGGTTCGAGCCATCGAGGGACGGCATGGGCCTCCTGATCCAGCGCGGGCTCTGTGGGGAGGCAGCGCGGCTGCATCGGGCGGCGCGGGGAGTACGGCGCGGCTGCGTCGGGCCGCGCGGGGAGGGCGGCGCAGCTGTGGGGAGGCGGCGCGGGGAGGACAGCGCGGCTGCAGGGAGGCGGCGCGCCTGGGTCAGGCGGCACGGGGAGCACGGCGCAGCTGCGGGGAGGCGGCACGGCTGCGTCGGGCGGCGCGAAGAGGATGGCGCAGCTGTGAGGAGTCGGCGCGGGGAGCACGGCGCAACTGCGGCGGCGCGGGGAGATTGCTGGGTTCGTCGAGATTCTGAAGCGTCGGCTTCGTCGGGTACGCCGTATCCTCAAGTGCTCCTCCACGAAGACTCTGCCTAACACGGAATCGGGCATGAATATGATGATGGTGTCTGTATCGACATGGATTACGCCCAACACGTGTTCGATAAAATGAGCTCAAGGTAATAAGAATTTCTGACATCCTCCGTAGATCTACCTTCACCCGTGCGACCTCATTGAGATCCAGATCCCTATATTCTCTACAGCTGCTTGTCCTCCAAGGTTGCCTCTCTCGCACTCATGATGATCTCCTTCCTCGTTGGTGTGCCTTCGGCCTAATTTGAACCCCGTGGCTTCCATGCTGCCATGGCCCGAAGAGAGCCGTCCATCAACTTCTCTGAGGCTGCACGCTGGTGGTGCCACATACGACATGAAATTCCTAATCGGCACGCCGCGGCATAGGTGATTGACACTGGCACTTACCATGCAGTATTATTGCTACAAAATGTTTTGCTGCCTATTACTACTTTTTTCTGGATGTTTCACTCAGTAGAGTAGTGCTAAGCTTGATTGCCATCAGTCTAGCTGTAAAGCTTAACAAGGTTTCCTGAATATAACGTAGGGTGAATATCCAGCTACTTGCCAGTAACTACGGTTATTCAGTTAGCATGTATCAGCAGCTCACCCTCCTGTTGTTTATGATCTTTAGCATATGAACTTTGCAACGTTTAATGTAGTCATGACCCTTTACTTATCTTTTAGTTGCTTGGTCAATTTTGGGGACTGCTATTTTTCTGATATCAACTGTTGAGGTGAAGTTCAGTTACCCGTTGTGATTTAGTGGTAGTTTTATGGTAATCCGACAGTTGATAATATTCATTTGACTGAGCTTCTTGACCAATATAATTGTAATTTTCATGGATATAACGAGATGATATATATAGTCACAATATTAATAAACCAAACTCTATTGACCGTTATATGATTTGTGCATATGGATTCTTCAGTTCAATGTTATAGATATCTGATAAATCTTCAATATCTATATTATAGTTTGGAGCTGTAATTTCTGACATGCACTATGCACTGAAACTCACTTAGTTCACCATTTGCAGCGTGTAACTGGCAGGGACACGTAAGCATTATAGTCAGATGAGATATGCCAGCCTAAGGTTATTTGGTCCCTTCTCCCTTTTTGCGGAAACAAGAGGGGTCAAGGACCCCAGGTCACTGTAAGCAAGATGTAAGGTCTACTTTTTCTCCAGGTCAGAGCTCTTTCATCATTGGGAATGTCTACGATCATTCCGGTATGTCTCTAATGGAGCTTCTTTATCCTGAATCCAGCAAGCAAGCATTCAACACATGCAAAGGCACTAAATACTGGTTCACAGTATGCCAGAAAAAAACATTGTTATTACTGATTTTATCTATTGGCCTGCTTGTAGTAAGGTAACTCACAAGTTTCACTACCAAAGATTTAAACTGGGCACCAATTAAAAGTTAGAAGTTGGTATATAATATGGTAGAGAAGGAGGATTATTTATGACTGGTCCTACCCAAATTATTTGTCTTTGAAAAGGTTGCTTGTCGACACAATGAAAAAGAAGAACTCCACTCGCAAATATAATCAATAGAAGCAGATTCAATGAGATATTTTGACACACCCATCTATTTTAGTGTTAGGCTCTGTTTTTATAACTGGTTAATGCAATGAACTGGGTTTCTTTTTCTCGCAGATACTCTTAGAGATCATGAATTTTGTTAAGATGTTGGACTCTTTTGCCATTAGAGTTCTAGGTTCCTGTCTGCAAGAAATTGGAAAACTCTGAGCATACATTTTCATTTGCAATGAATTGCTGAATTTTCATCGTTGCATCTTAGGTAAATCTACTAAAGCTTAATTATTTCTAAAATTGATTGCTGCTTGTTTTGCTCTACTAAAGGTTCGTAGGCTTATTGCTATTTTAAATTTTGTTCCTCAACTTAATTTATTCAGCTTAAATCTGAGAAGAACAAGTCCATTAGAGCACTGCAACTCAATGGAAGACACACCACGGTGAATACATATTGATTTTAAGGGCGACAACAACATGCTTATAAATTTGTAGAATACTTGGTCAAAAGCAGAGAAAGGGTGTTGCTGTAGTAGTATAGGTGTCACACTGTCACTGCTATGTGGTGGACTATATGGAAACTCAGAAGTTTAGCTTTGTATTAGAAAATTAATTACCCGCTTGCTGATTCTATTGTTATATTTTGTTTACTGTATGTGTCTAGCTGATGGTTTGTTGTGAATTGCAGAAACCTAGAGTAGAGTGAGCGAGCAGGGGGGGAAGAAGGTAGAGGGTGCTGACCATTGGATTTGATAATGGCAAGAAGCTTGTTGTGGTGGTGGTGTCACCATTCTCTTTCTGGTACTAGTAGTTATATAGTATGAGACTATGAGTTATAGGTACTTGTCTTTTGTAATTTGAGCATGTTATTGTCAAGACCTTGAAAGGCTCCGTCTGCTGGACTCGAGAAACAGCACCTAGAAGAATTTTATGGCTGCACCAGAGTAGTTCAGAACTTAAGTTGCATCAGCACTGTTGGTACTATGGATTGGAGATGTTTTGTTCTCTTGACTGAATATTTGAATCGTTGCAGTAAAGTCATAGTGGTCTTCCTCTGCTGAATCCATAGTAGTTTAGCTTTCTGTATGAAAACTTATGTCTGTATGAAAGATTTTAAAGTTTGGATGCATCCAATGTTAATGTGCTAATTTGATATTGGTCGAAAGGGTTGCATGGATACCTGGGTTTTGGAGGTATTTCTAATAATGTCTCCATCAATGTTTGAAGGCAAATTCTAGGGTGCCCCTAAAAAGTATTCTAGGCAGGTAGAAAATGCCTTTAAATGTTGATATTAAAAGGCATTATGAAAAAACGTCTCAAAAGACCTTTTACTTCCATGTTTTAGCCGGCGTTTTAATGAATGCCTTAAAGAGGTCTTTGAGGGCGTTTTGACCATTTTTTGAGGCATTTATAAACGCCTTTTACAATGAGTGATGTTGTAGTGTCATCGGTGCCATTGCAACATGTGCAACACCAGGTCTACTTTTGAAACATCCAGATAAAACATTTGCAACATAAGTCTGAAACAGATGAAACACATGAATATGCTCTTGAAACATGCACGTGTAGTCATTGCAACATGTGCATCGTCTAGATGTATTTTTGAAACATCTAGATGAAACATAATATTGCAACATGCATATTTTGTTATTACAAGTATGCAACGTGCCACATATATCATATACTGTTGCAACATATAGATGAAACACTTGAAACAAAAGTCTAAAACGTCTAAAACATAAACTTGCAATATTCTGTCAGTGGATCACGTTCAGCTTCCGAGTTCAGTCGTATGCAGATGATCTGCCGCCTGCCTGATCGCGTCCTAAGCAGATGATGATCTGCAGCAGATCACGTCAACGTGCGGAGAGGGAATACGCGAGTGGCTCTGATGGCTATACAGTGCGTTGAACGTCGGAGCACTTCTATAGCGGTATCTGTGCAATTTACCAACAACATTATTGATTCGTCCTACATTTGCCACCTTTGTGGGGGCAGTGGTTACAAACCTTTGCAATAGTCTAAATGCAATCTCTCTCTCATATACTATACGGCTGTGGCTACAAGGCTACAAGCCTACAAAGATCCTAAGTAACTCGGTCACAGTGCCGGTCCTACGATTTTGAAGGTCCTCTGGCAAACTCGTCGTGACGGCCCCTCTAAACCACGTATAAAATATTATAATATATATGTGCTAATTTTATTTGCAAAGCGAAAGCAAATCCAATAATATATTTTTAATTTAACATGTCTGATAATTATCGCAGAACCGGTGGCGGCGGCCCTCGCGTTCGTGCGCCCGGCGGTGGCAGCGCCCCTCTCCTTGGAGCTCCTACGATGTGGATCAAGCTCCTCCGGCGCGGATTGGCCTTCCCCGGCATGGATGGAGCTCCTCCGGCGCGGATCGGCCTTCCCCGGCATGGATGGAGCTCCTCCGGCGCGGATCGGCCTTCCCGGCGTGGATCGACCTTCCCTAGCACAGATCCGGTGAGGATCGACCACCTACGGCGCAGATCCCTGCTCCCGCATGCGGCACGATGGGCTAGGAACGGGCTCGCCGGCGAGCTCGGGATTTTTTATGTTTTTTTATCGATTAACCAAGACAAGCGTTGTAAGCAGCCCGCCTTAGTTAATCGATTAACCGATGCGGGCAAGGCAACCGCCTCCGTTATTCACGGATTAACCGTGACCTTTCGACGGAGACGGTTGCCTTTGCCTGCCTCGGATAATGAAAAGCGTCCGCCTCCGTTAAGTTTATTGCAGTAGTGTATTGAGGCTGCAATCCGGAACCTACTACTCTCTTTGTCATGTAATGCAATACATTCATAAACTGTAATATACAACTTAATTGAATACTCAAATAACACATATGCCATGGGGTAAACCTAATTAAAGAGTTTTTCATCAAATTATGGTTTTATTTTTAAACAAAACTTTGCTAAATTTGAGCATAGACACCACATGAAATATTTATATTTTAGTACAAATTTTAGAAGTCATATTACACTATATTTACATGATGAAGGGAGCGAGTAATTGCTAGACTCGTGTAACCTTATATCTGGCAAAATTAGTTTAGCAAGATTTGACTACAAACCAAACATCACGTCTTTTTCACAGGGATGTTTACGACTGTATTAAGCGCTGCAATTGTTTAATTGCGGTATCCACCGCAAAGAATCATTTGTAAACTCCTTTCTTCTTTGTCTTTTTGCAGACCAGCTTTTAGAAAAGTACTTCGCCGGAAAAAAAAAACTAGATTTTCAACGAGCTGAACATGCTCGAACCATAACTTGTAGACAACAGATTCCACGTGTCATGCTCAACTTAAGTTAGCCGACGAAATCGGCGGCCGGTGGCACTGGAAACAAAAGAATGGGCACAGCACAGATGACATGTAATCATCCCAGACGCTCTTGCAGTAGTTGGACTTGGAGTCTTGGAGCTCTTTAAACCACCATGGAGTCGCCTCGGAATTCGGTCCCCGATGACGTGCTCGTTTTCGTGTAGGAGTACGTAAACAAAAACCTTCAAATCATCCTGACGTCTTTCCATGTATACGTACGAGCCCGTTGAGAGCCGATTCCAGACTAGTATGTTCATGCACGAAACCTGAGCAGGTCAATTTGGCATCACTGCAACCGAGAGCAGGTATGGATACGATCATACGACTGGATTTCATGCTGACTGTTTCGAGCTGTTAAATGGCCTACGCCACCAGACTCCTGGGTTCAGACAGGCACAAAAATATTCACCACCGTTCCGTTCCGTTGCAGTAACTGAGCTGCAACCATGCACACGCCTGTTTGGATCTTCGTCGTCGTCGTCCAGGCTACGAATTCGTATGCCATGTCACAACCACAAGTCCACAACACACAGCAGCATCAGCATGGTCGCCTAAGGACCACTAGCTGACTGTTAGTGCACGTAAACATGGTGGTGGTCAAGCTCGCTCGCTCGCTCGCTCGTATTGACCACAGCGCGTGCCGTGCCTCCGATGACGCCACGGGATGCGACCCTGTCGCCGTTGCAGTGACAAGGACGGCTGCTGCTGCTGGAAGAAACAGAGCCCTGCGTTGCTCTGCTTCGTACATGTAACGTGTACGTCAAGGGATGGGAGAGAGAGAGAGAGAGAGAGAGAGAGAGCCAGAGAGGGAGCCGGGACCACTCGCCAGTCGGAATCGGAACGGAACAGCTCGAGATCGATAACGAGGTCTTGTTTAGATTGCAAGTTTTTTCCCTTTTTTCATCACATCAAATCTTTGGACATATGTATGAAGTATTAAATATAGATAAAAGATAACTAATTATACAGTTTGATTGTAAATTACAAGACGAATCTTTTAAGCCTAGTTAGGCCATGATTAAATAATAATTGTTAAATACAAACGAAAGTGCTACAGTGCTAAATACTGATTCCTAACCCTAATCTATACGAGTACTTTAATCTGAGCACAGTTGTCCTCCATTAAACTGTGGCCAGTACATACACTGCACCTGATCTGACTGTGCGGCCCTGCATATGCCCTTGATTGTCTGTCCCTGGTAGGCCACGGGGTTTGGGGATCTGATTTCTTTACTCGCATCGCACGCATCGGAGTAGATCGGATGATCGGAGGAGTATCTTGGCCTTAGTTGGCGGAATTTTTTTGAAAATAGTACTATAGTATTTTCGTTGTTATTTGATAATTAGTGTATAATCATAGTCTAATTAGGTTTAAAAGATTCGTCTCGTGAATTTCGTCTAAACTGTGTAATTAGTTTTATTTTTTATTTATATTTAATGCTTCATGCATACGTCCAAAGATTCGATGTGATGGAGAATCTTGAAAAATTTTGCAAATTTTTAGGAACTAAACAGGGTGCTTATAGGAATTCATAAACAAACAAACAAACAAACAGAGATGATTACTGGAGGCTCAGGAGTATACTACTGCATTGTCAAATGTAGCCGTGCCTATTTTATGCCTGATCATCCATACAGATTACCAGGTGGCCGTTGGAAGGTTCACATGGCCTTCAGATACAAATAGCATGTGTGCGTCATACATGTGGTGCACAGCTGCTCTGTGCTCTGGTAGGATTGTGTTCTGCGCTCTCGTGCTGTGTTTGGGATGTTTTCCATAATACTAAGCACAAGGCAATGCCGATAGACTGCACGTCAAGACTCAAGAATGCAAAGGCAAACAAGAGGTGTATCCGAAACTCAGGCAAAGACGGTGACGGGGCAACAAGCATCGCAGTGTCGGAGCGGACGACAGACCCAACCTACCCACGCACGGTCAGCTAGTTCGCGACCTGCACCTGCTGCTTGCTGAGGATCCGAAACAAACACTACCCCCGTCTGATAACAATCCGAAATGAAACCGGACCTAACAATCCGAAATGATTCATCACGCTTCGGGGCGGAAGCAAACCCCACCACAGTTCATCGAAGGTATGGAGTCGCGCGCAGAGCAGGCTGGCATGGCGATGGCGATGGCGATGGCGGCAATGATTCGCGCGAAACCGATCTCGATCCTACCGTGCGGCCCCCCCCCCGCAAAGACGACGAGACTCATGGACGACGCGCAGCGTTAACCTCGCGAGATGCGGCGCCTCGCTCGCTCGGTGGCATGTCCCGTCCCGATCGCACGAGCCCGTGCGGGCGCGGCTCCCCAGCCTGGCAGGGCAGCCTCGCTCCCCGTCTCGATGCGACGCAGCGCGGTGCACCCCGTCCGCGGCACGCCCCGCGCGTCCCCAGGAGGCCAGGACGGATGGTGCGCGGCGTTGGGTTGGGTTGGGTGGGCCTGGACTCTGGGACGTCTGCTGCGGGTGCCGCGACGCCGACGTGCGTGGCCATGACGGCAATGGCGATGGCGGGCGTGCGCTGTGCGCGAGGTGGGCCGGCGCGCCGAGCGGGGGCGCGGGGCCCCAGGCACCGCCGACTGGGTGCACGTGTCCCAGCCACACATGGCGGGCGCCACTCTCCCATTCCCAGGCCCAGGCCGCTGCAGGGCTGTCTTGGCAAGCTTCCCATCCTCCAAGCAAAAAACAATATCCAACGTGCCCACTCCGCCAGTCAGCCAGCCACTGCACCATACACTCCGCTCCTCATGGTCATGGCAGAGCAAGATCAGCAGCCAACCCACCCGTGCGGGCTCCTACCAAATCATGCGCGACACCCCCTATATAAACACACCCTTCCAAGTTGCCTGCCATTTCCATACTCCACCACCACCGAGGCGGCAAGTCAAACACCAAGCGACGCGGGGAGCTTCCGCACCAAGCCGGACAATCCAACAAACTACACCGTCCGCTCCACAACAAGAAGAAGAACAGCAAATGGCAGTGGGGTTCCGCCGGCGGCTCACGGCGCTCACGGTCCCGAAGGCCTCGTCGCTACTCCGCCGCACGCGACACGAGAAGCTGTCCTACTCCCGCGTCCGCTGCAACAGCCTGCCGGGGCGCTTCCACCCGGTAGTGGCGGGCCTGCACGAGTCGGCGAACGCGCTCATCGTCTGGACCGAGGAGCCGGCGCAGGCCTTCAGCCCGGCGTGGGTCGCCGACGGGGCGGCGCGTCTGGGCCGCCTCCTGTCCGGGCTGACGGACCTGGTCCACCACCCGCAGGCGCGGGACCCGCTCCGCCACCACCACCACCAGGGGGGCAACAGCAAGCCGGCGGCGCCGTGGGCCGAGCGCCTGCTGGACGACCTCCTCCTCCTCGCCGACGCGCACGGGTGCGTCCGCGAGGCGCTCCTGGCGCGGCGCCAGCTCCTCGCCGAGGCGCACGCCGCGCTGCGCCGCCGCGACGCCTCCCGCCTGGCCGCGGCGCTCCGCGCACGGCGACGCGCCGACCGCGACCTCTCCCGGCTCGCCTCCACTCTGCGCCGCCTCTCCCACCGCTCCTCGTCCGCCTCCACCGCGGTAGCGGCGGCGGCGGAGCACGGCGGCGAGGCCGCGGTGGCCGACGCCGTCGCGGCCGCCACGTGCGCCGCAGCGGCCGCGTCGGCAGCCATCTTCGCCGGGCTCGCGTCCGCTTCCGCCTCGTCATCGGCCTCCCGCGCGATGCCGTCCCCGCTGGCGTCGGTGGTCTCGCCCGCAAAGGTGGCCGCCGCGCCGGTGTGGTGGGTCGCCGACCTCCTTAGGTGGCGCCGCCGCACGGTGGCCGTCGTCGCTGCCAGCGAGTCCTCCGGGCCCGGTGCGGAAGAGCAGGTGCCTCTCGAGGCAGAGTGCTGCAGCGAGGAGGAGGAGGAGAGGCAGGCGGCCATGGAACGCCTGCGGAGGCTGGAGGACTGCGTCGTGGCCGCGGAGAACGGCTGCGAGCAGGTGTACCGGGTGCTCGTTAACGCGAGGGTGGCGCTGCTCAACGTGCTCACGCCGTGCTTTTGATGCTAACGCACAGGGAGGTTCAGTCGAGTGATGCTAGCGTTGCCGTTTCTGTAGATCGTGTACAAAAGTGTACATGATGTATAGCAATCGTTCCGGGATGGAACGGAAAATGTAATTAGGTGAAATGCTCAGTAAAATCTTGCTCTTAATTGCAACCACATTCTCTTCAAAAAAAGGCACTCGATGAATGAAGCAGATCACTCTATGGCTCTGTTTCAGAACTGAAAATACACCGTTTCAAACAGGCTGCTCTGTTTCCTTTCCTCAAGAAGTCCATGTAGAATCCAGACTCTATAAAACTTGGTTACGAATGGCATGGCAATGAGTTAAACATCGCGCGGAGCTCACCGGATCTTCTGTTAGCTCTTGGGCCACGGTGGACGTAGCAAGTGCACAGTACAATTACAATGTACAAACATGAACATCCTTCTTCGCGAAAAAGAAAAAGCACGAGCAACCTTGAGCGTAAGGTATGGGCCAGATTCGAATAGAGACCATAATGTGCCCATAAAGTCTGGCAGTTCGATGCAGCTGTATTTGAATGACAGGTTATCCTGATTCAGATTTCTAGCTTCAGCTCCCGCCGTTCAATGATGCAACGCAGTGCTGGGTTCACGCTGAACTGACGAAGAGTGCCGTTAGAATTACATTGAGCATGTGCATGTGCTCCCTCTTGTTTTTAATATTCACACGCATTTCCAATTCGAAATGAATCTATGTTAAATTGCGTAGGTCGTTTGGCAGGTCTAGCGTCACATGGATTTGTGTTAATAATCGAGTCAATGTGTCACAGTGGAACCAGGCCAACGAACTTCGATTAGCGTTTTTCATGAGCATCAGCAGAACTGCAGAATGAATGTTCAGTAAATTTGCAAGATGCAGTAGAGATTCAGAAGTTCCAGCACTGAGTTCATCCTGCTGCTAAATTACCTGCAACCATCGCTTACTGCTTACAATCATCAGGAGGATCGTGACAAACCGGTAGGACGGACTTGTTTGCAGTTCTCGAGCAAGATTAATTGCTAAGCAAGAAAAGCTGCAGATTTAGTAAGACAGGATAGGATAGGATGGAGCTTCCCTTTCTAACAATGAACCGGTACAGTGTACATGTCAGTTTGCACGCTCGCCAAGTCGCGATCACAATCCAAAAGCAGCTCATCATAGATCTAGCTGGAAGGTTGCAATCGAGGGCAGATTGAGCAAATGATTTCTGAAATGATATTGATCGGCGTCGGCTTTATTTGTCAAAAAAGCCCGAAACAAGTTGGTTAGTGTCACTACATTGTCAGCTATAGCAAATGCTGGGCACCGTTTGCATGATTAGGTCTTCACTACGCATTAAGGCACTGGTGATTGAGGCCAAACGGACATGTTAACAAATCGATTGTTGATTGAAGAAGTAGCGTAGCCGAGAAATGTACGGGGATCGCTTCCTGCGGTCCTCTTGTAGCCTGTTCGTTCCTTGTGTTGATACTACTTTGTTAAGCCCAGCCCAAGTGAGTTGGGCCTAGAGCCCCCATCTAAGACAAACAACGGGGCCTGTCGTCACGGGCCAGATGCACCGAAAAGAGACTCTCCTCGCGGTCGCGGCTCAGCGTGCCTCGAGAGATAATTGCTATAATTTTAACCCTTTTTAATTTTTACCCTTTTTAATATAATTTTAAATCTAACACTGTCGGTTTTTTTTAAACTAACACTTTTGGCCGCGCCTATTGCCCTGGCGCGGCCAAATGCCTGTGCCGCGCCATGCATGGCGGCGCGGCAGAGGCCTGACGTGGCGGCGACCATCCCCGCTGACCGGTGACGTGGCAAGGCTCTGCCGCGCCACAGTGCCGCGCCAAGATCGGTGGCACGGCAGAGCCGGGTATAACCACCGCCGCGGCCTCTTGCCCGAGCAGTCGGCGTTCAGCGAGAAACGCAGGCAGTGCCGCCGCGCCCGCGCCTGCCCGGCGCCGAGGACGTCGTCCGCCGTGGCCGCATCCTCCCACGCCAGCCAGCCCGCCCACGCCAGCAATCCAGCCGCGTTGCTCGGCTAGCGCAGCGAGCACCGCCACCAGACAGCAGCCAGGTACCGCGGTGCGATTACCGGCGCATGACCAAGACGCAGCGCCTTCCTCCGATCACGCAGGCGGCGGTTGCCGCTTAACTGCGCCCGCGCCTCTCGGTCGGTCTGGTCTTGCTACTGCAATGAGGTACTCCACTAATATAGTTAGCACAGTTAATAAAGTTAGTAAAATTATCAAAGTATAGTTAGTAAAGTTAGTTAGTTGAGTTAGTATACGTAATATAATTAGTTAGTATAGGCAGTAAAGTAAGATAGTTTAGTTAGTATAGTTATTTATTGTAGTTGTACATTGGATTTAGTCTAATAAGTTATTGTAGTTAGCCTTGTATAGATGTTAATATTTGATTAGTTAGTATAGTTATAGTTAGAAAATATAATAATGTTAGTATGGATATTACGTACGATGATTTCGACGACTTGATAAAGTTTCTTGAAATGCTTTTTGCGAGATGGATTGTTGTGTTAGAGTTTTGTTGGAGGAAGTGTTAGGAGAGAAGATGGTATGTTTGAAGATATGGAAGAAGAATTGGAATGGTTTGATGAGCCTCCTAGCTTCAACAACCTTTGTGTCCGTTTAAATACAAAGTTTGGGGTGATTTCACTTTGAAGGGAGGTTTGATATCTTTGGAAAGACTAGGGCACACTATGTCCTCATGCCCTTGCGCGACCTCGCTCATTGGTCCCTTACACTTGGGTTCTCCAAAGTTCCAATGTGCCCCGCCATTTGAGGTGGTCGTGGAGAATTGGTACATGATGCATGGTGTGCAGGACGGCCCGTCCATTGATGGTTTTGGAGGCAATGAACAAGAATTAGGTGTCGAAGGGAAAGCAACGAGGATAACATAGATTTGGACGGCCGGGTTGACGCAGAGCGCTTTCATTCAACCGCAGTGGGTCAGATAAGCAACAACTTCGATGTGAATGAGTTCGAACGAGAAGAGGAGGAGCAGGAGGAGGAGGACAGGATTGGTGATGTAGTTAGCAAAGTGATTGAGACGATTTCGATGATGACCAAGGAGAATACAGATGTTGTGGCAACACCGGGTGATGCCATGCGATGCGGTTCATACTATGCCATTACCAATACCAACTGAGGTTTTGCATGGTGTCCATGTTCAGGGTAGACTAGTCACGGATTTGGCTGCAGATGATAACCCCTATGATTCATGGGCCAGAGGTAGCGAGGCGCAGTAGTATGTTCCACCACCACCTTACACAGCGACTAAGCTTGAGCAACTAAGGTCCAAGAACGTACCTTTCAGGGGCGTTCCGAACTATAGGGATGTCAGCATGACGGATATGACAGTTTGTGATACCGGTCTCCAGCTGTGTAGGAATTCATTGTATAACCATGAGAAAGAACCCCTTAGGAAGGGGATAATATTCAACACAATGTCAGAGATGAAACTCTTCCTTCGGGACTATGCTGTGTACCACCATAGATCGTACACCGTCACTCATTCGGACCAGGAGTTGAGGTACCACTTGATATGCAAAAATGGTTGCCTGTGCAGGTTAAATGCACGAAGGAGACAGTGATGGCAATTGGAGGATAACAAAAGTTGTTAAACCCCACACTTGCCTAGACAATAGGGGGAAGGAAAATCATCAGCAGCTCACTGCACGTTACCTTGCCCGTCGTATATTGGGGCTTGTTGATGACAATAACGACATCTCGGTGTTTTCTTTACAACAGTCCTTATCTAGATTCGTTTGGTTTGATGTGTCGTACGAAAAGGCTTGGCGAGCTAAACAAATTGCTCTGGTGATCGATGGGGTACTTGGGAGGAAGCGTGCAACAGGGTGCCCCGCATCTTATGTGCAATGCATTATTACAACCCTGGCTTGAAATGGTTTGTGGACACCAGAGGGATGTATTTTTGGGACCCATTGAGGCATGTCCTCTATCATGTGTTCTGGTCGTTCGCGCAAACAGAACATGCATTCTAGTTTTGTCGGTCAGTCGTACTTGTTGATGGCACTTTTCTGACAGGAAAGTACAGGGGCACCTTGATGATGGCTACTGCTGTTGATCCTAAAGACCAGATAGTACCCGTGGCTTTTGCTTTGGCAGAGGGAGAGAACAATGAATCGTGGTCATGGTTCATGTGGCTTCTACATGTGCAAATGCTTGGCTCAACTCGCACTATATGTTTGATCTTCGACCGTCACGCAGGGCTTCTTAATGCTGTAGCTGAGCATATAGATGGGTTCCCGCCTCTAGTACATAGATGGTGCATTAGACACTTTGCCGCAAATTTCTAGCGGCGTCACCGGAAGAAGGAGGTATGTGACAAAGTAAAGGCTCTATGTTGTGTACGTACAGAGCATGAGTTTAAGGAGAAAAAGAGAGAACTAGACAAGATAGTAAATGCAGTGAGAAAGGCCTGGCTAGAGGTGCAGATGGAACAGAAGGCTCAGTGGCTGTTAGCATATGACGAGGGGGGTTTCAGGTATGGCATCATGACTACTAACTCCTTGGAGTCCTTCAATCATGTATTCAGCGGAGTTCGATAGTTGCCTGTGTCTCGAATTATTGAGTTCTCGTTTCATAAGTGCAACGAATATTTTATGAAGAGGTGAGAACTTGCACAGAGGAATATAGCTGAGAAGGGGCGTTTTGGAAAGGCCGGAGCTGAACATTTGAAGGAGGCCGAGGAATTAGCCAAACAGCACACTACCGAGCCGTATGGACCCCGTCGCCATATCTTTAGTGTACGGGGCAAGGGTGGCACAAACTTGGGCGGCGAACGTTATGGTGGACGAAACTGTCGAGTTGATCTTGAAAGGTAGAGTGCGCTTGCAACATCCTCGAGATCATGCATGCCCTTGCTCTCATATGATCACGGCACCGCAGGGGTTCATGGGTATGACTATGAGGATCTACCATATATGTCACCCTTGTATCTCCGTTTGAACACCGTTAGTATTTGGGAGATGAGCTTCAAGCCATACCTAGACCCAACACAAGGCCACCTTATAATGTTTATGATTACGTGCGCATCCGGATCTAATGAAGGTAGGGAAGGGTAGAAGGAAGAAGAAGGATCGAAGGGGGACATGGATGCTATGAGAGGCGGGGAGATCGCAACTGGGCTAGCCGGCATAGAAGACGACATGTGATTTCATATTGTTTTCGTATTGCATAACATGTAGTTTAAATTTTGCAATGCTACATATTGTGAATATGAAAATTGTTAATTTGAATACTCTAACCCTTTGTTTATCATTTTGTAACAGGATGACCCCTCCCACGCCGCACCAGCTGATCCCCCTTCTTGATGTGGAGTACGACGACTCCCTTCTTCTACCGGAGGATGAGGTTCATTACGTCATGGGACTTAGTTCATTACGTCGAACTTATGTCGAACGAATATTGTCGTCGAAAACTTGTAGACTCATAAACAATGAAAATGTTGTATTGCAACTTGTCGTCCATTTATTTGCGTCATGTTCATTTGGTACCGCACTTGTAGTTTTATAAAGCACCGACAACAACTCAATTGTTTTGAAGCCGTTGTCGATGCGGGACCCATGGGATACCCCGCAAGGAAGAGAGAAGATCTAGTCTAACTATGTTTCTTTTCATATAATCTTAGTAGTAGTACTATTCTATAATCCTACTAGGAACTCTCATTGTAAACCGACTAGGACTCTAGCCTCCTGACTATATAAAGGACGACAGGGTTCTTAGAAACGAGACTTTTGGACACTTTTATTGGACAATCAATCCAGTGCAAAGGCTAACGTCGATTGGACGTAGGGCTATTACTCGATCATGGTCGAGGGCCCGAACTAGGATAAATCGACTGTCTCTTGCGTTCACCGTCGAGTTCTGCATACGCTGAAGCCTGAACAAACTGCCCCGAGTACCCCCGTGGCAGGCTATCGGTGGTGAAACATCGATAGCTGGCGCGCTAGGTAGGGGCTTTCGGCGAATTTGCATCTAAAAGCTCGACGGACCTCGACGACATGATCTTCTCGATGGGATCAAATTTTATCTTTGGTTCATGGATCTGCGAGACAGGCGACGATGGCAAGCTCCAAAGCCGTCTCCTCAAAGATTCGGTTCACCATGAAGAATTTTCTATTTTGGCGACTACGACAGATCAACTCGTCGGAAGATTCGCGCAGCTCGTGATGTTCGATCCAACTCAGAATTTGCGACTTTGCGCATCCGACTCAAGCTCAGGCTCTGCATCTGAGATGGAGTCTTACCCGAGTTCTTTAGAGAAGCTGAGTTCTTTTCCGAAGGGGCTCCAGAACACGACCTCGACATATCAAGAATACAACTCAGAGTACACTCGAGTCCTTTTAAGAAGTCAGGTCTTTTTCCGTTCGGACTCCACAACATGGCAAAGTCTTATCAGGCATGGCTCGAAGGATCCCTTGATCCAGTGCTTAGAATGCCACTGAAAGGAGCTCAGGAAGGTCTCGTACTAACTATAACAACTCAAGACTACATCGTCCACTGGCCAGGTTTTGTTCCTGAGGATAGCAGTGCCTGACTAGTCGGCACAATGACAACAGCGATTCTACCCTACCAAGAAGGAGACTCGATCTATGACCTTGAAGCCTCTACTAAAGTTATCAGCAACTCTGACAGTGTGGAAACCAACGCAGATAGCAGGACAGTTCACGCACGGGAAGTACTCATGGTTCACCGTCCTCGATCACCATTGACCCCCCTAGAAGCACCCGACATCAGGTCATCGGATGAATCTGAGTCCAACATATCACCCTTTGCCTAGAGCTACGATGGTCAGACTGAGAATCAGAAGCAAGCCAGAGAAAGAAGAAACAAATTGAAACAAGGACGCCAACACCGTGCCAAACAGTGCAAGGAAGCTTGAAACAAATATGAGTCAGATATAGCCAAATACAATAGAAGAAAATCATAACAAGAAGTCAAAGAAAGACGCGCGGGAAAAACACCCTACGATAGGATCCGAGAAGCACTAGAAGAACTCGAAGCAACATCACATCCCAATGATAAAACAGGAGCAGCTTCAATATTTACTCCGGTCAGCAGCCCTAAGGACGCATGATGGAAGGACCCGCTCAAGACCACCTGCCAGGTCAACATCTCATAGGAAGGAAGATCAAAATCAAAGGAAATCCACTTTCGAGAGACTTGGACCAAGTGGGAGCCACAATAGAGAAAGTAGAAGAGACCATAGTCAAAACTACCAAGTCCAACAACCAAGAAAGGCCAGAAGCAAAGTACCTATTCAGACAGCCTCGTAGAACTACTCTCATCAAGACAACAGTTGGCCAGAAGGAGGTGCTGAATCAGAATACAAAGAAGCCGGAACGCACGATAGGTTCCCCTGTTTTGCAAATAGACTTGCTTCAATACGACTACCTCACAAGTTCAAACCATCCAACCACTCTAAATATGATGGCAAGACCGAGCCAAGGCAGTGGCTCAGGATTTACTCGCAATCAATTGAACTAGCCGGAGGAGACGACGATATCAAGACCTTATTCTTTCCCATGGCCCTAGAAAATATGCCCCTCCAATGGTTCGACAAATTAAATCCAGGTTCAATCAAAAGTTGGGAGGACTTGCAAAGAGTTTTCTGTGAAAATTTCTTGGGTATCATTACGCACCCCGTCACCCACGCAGAATTAAAAGGACTCAAGCAGAAAGGGGGCGAAAGCCTCAGAAATTACTATCGACGATTCGGCGAACTACGTGCTCAAGTACATGACATCACCGAACAAGAAATAATCAAAGCTTTCTCTCACGGAATCATGACTAGATGGCAATTTCAGGACTTCTGCAAAGAAAACCCAAGAAACAATGAAGAATTCAGACGCACTGTAGAAAAGATGGTTACTGCAGAAGAAAAGACACGAGAAAGGTTCCCGGATAGAAACGACCGAGGCAACCCGGATAATCAAAATCATCGAAACATCAGACATCAAGAAAGCAAATGTGGACCAGACAACACCATAGCGGTGGCTGACAAATCAAGGAAGTTTTCCAAACCCAGAAGGTATGACGGCTTTGAAAACATGCAATGCATCTGGCAGCCTAAAGCAAATCACACCATCGGAAATTGCTACACTTTCAATGATCGATACATAAGAAAAAATAGTAAGGGGAACACTAAAGAAGACAATCAAAAAAAAAGATGAAAACAACCACGAAGACAAGGAATTCCAAAAATCCAGGGGGACAGTAGCAGTGATCTTCGCCGGGACCCCAGATTCCAGAAGCAAACATCAAGAAAAGCTAGCTCTACGAACCATCATTGCAACAGAACCGGCTACTCCAAGATATCTCAATTGGTCACAGTATCTAATCTAGTTTTCAAGAGAAGACCAATGGACTAGCGTAGGAAACGCATGCCATTACCCACTAGTTCTAGATCCAACTATCGCCGGTTTGACTGTCACAAAAGTTCTAATCGATGGAGAAGCCAGACTCGACATCATTTTTTCAGAAATGCTAAGGAAGATGGGACTACAACTCGCCAGGATGAATACGCCAACGAGCACCCCTTTTATGGGATAGTATCCGGCAAGGCAGCCATGCCACTTGGACAAATCACTCTACCGGTTACTTTTGGAACTCCCTCAAACTACCGTGTAGAGTTCAAGTTTGAAGTTGCAGACTACGATTCATCATATCACGCAATCCTCGGGCACCCAGCATTAGCAAAATTCATGGCGTCGGCATTACCCATACCTATTGCTTAAGATGCGGGACCTAACGGTGTCCTTTCCTTCGAGGTGATTTGAAGCGCTTTTGATCTATGACGTTCAGCAATCCAAATTGCGGTCAAAGCCCAAGCCGCCAATGGAAGAAAAGAAATGGTTACTATTGTCGTAAAAATAAGACCAAAAGAGCTAGAGATACCGGCTAAAAAGCTCAGCATCCTCGCACCACCAAAAGAAGCCGACGTCAAGCAAATCGACCTAGGCACCGGTGATCCCTCCAAAACGGCAACCATCAGCGCCCACCTCTCGGTAAAATAGGAACTCGTGCTCACCAACTTTCTTAAGGACAACAAAGATATCTTCGCTTGGAAGCCAGCCAACATGCTAGGTGTCCCAAGAGAGTTGGCTGAGCACAGAATCGATATCAACGAAGGCTCCAAGCCTATGAAGCAATGGCTACGACGATTCTCACCCGACAAGAAAGCATCAATTAAAAAGAAATCACAAAGCTAATGGCAGTAGGATTCATTAGAAAAATCCTTCATCCAGATTGGTTAGCAAACCCAGTTCTAGCACAAAAGAAGTACACGGATGAGTAGCGCATGTGCGTCAACTACACAGATCTCAACAAACACTGCCCGAAAGATCCATTTGGGCTACCACGCATTGATCAGATAGTTGATTCAACAGCAGGATCTGCCCTATTATCATTTCCTGATTGCTATTCAGGATATCACCAGATCGTATTAAAAGAACAAGACCAAAGCAAGACATCTTTCATCACTCCGTTCGGTGCCTACTGCTACAAGACCATATCGTTTGGACTCAAGAATGCTGGTGCCACTTAACAAAGAGCTATCCAAACGTGCCTTGGTGAACAGATCGGCGAAAACGTAGAAGCGTACGTAGATGACGTAGTAGTAAAAACAAAGAATCCGCACACACTAATCGAAGACTTAAAGCAGACCTTTGAAAATCTGAAAAGGTGGAGATGGAGATTGAACCCAAACAAGTGTGTATTCAGAGTCCCGTCAGGCCAACTACTCGGATTCTTGGTCAGTCATCGTGGAATCGAAGCCAGCGCCAAGCAAATTCGAGCCATAACAGAGATTGGCCCTCCTCGAAACTTCAAAGATGTTCAGGAACTAATAGGCTGCATGGCGGCACTCAATCGTTTCATATTAAGACTCGGAGAAAAGGGGTTACCTTTCTTTAAACTGCTAAAGAAGACAGACAAGTTCGAGTGGACAGAAAAAAGCCAACGAAGCTTTCAAAAGACTTAAGACATACCTCACCTCCTCGCCCGTTCTCACACCTCCAAAGAAATACGAAGACATGATGTTGTACATTGCAGCAACTTCTACTGTGATCAACACAGCGATAGTCGTAGAAAGGGAAGAAGAAGGGCGCATATATAAAGTATAACACCCGTGATACTACATCGGTAATCATCGTCGAATAAAAATTCGGCACCGCATGATGTGCAAAACTACTCTACGCCCTCCCCGATCACTTCATGCAAGCTTTCGCCATTATTTTGAAAGCCACAAGATTACCATGGTGACAGATTTCCCACTCTGAGACATCCTACGCAATAGAGACGCAATAGGGCGCATATCCAATTGGGCAGTTGAACTTGGTGCTCTCAATATCAATTTCACCCCACAGAAGGCGATTAAGTCTCAAGCCCTTGCCGATTTTGTTGCAGAGTGGACAAAGATTCAACAACCTATGTCAAATACCATCCTTGATCATTGGAAGATGTACTTTGATGGATCACTCAAGCTAGGAGGAGCCGGTGCAGGTGTCCTCCTCATTTCTCTAGAAGGAAAACAACTCAAGTATGTTCTTCAGATATTATGGCAAGCTACAAATAATGAAGCAGAATACGAAGCCCTCATCCATGGCCTACGAGTGGCAATTACCCTTAGAATCAAGCGTTTACTCGTATACAGTGATTCGACAGTAGTCATTAACCAAGTCAATAAAGATTGGGACTGTACCAAAGAAAACATGGGTGCTTACTGTGCTAAAATACGAAAACTCGAAAAACATTTTCAAGGATTGGAAATCCTACATGTCCTGCGCGATTCTAATATTGCAGCAGATGTCCTCGCCAAGCTCTGATCGGACAGGGCGAAGGTCCCACCCGACGTATTCATAGAGGAGTTATCAGCTCCCTCTATCAAACAACCCGGTGAGATAACCCCTGAACTCCTAGCTAAGGGCACCCAGATTTTGGTAATCAACACCTCATGGACCCAGGTTTTTATTGATTATATCATAGAGAATAAGTTGCCAGCAGATAAAGAGGAGGCTACCAGTGTTGTTCGCAGAAGCAAGAACTACGTCCTAGTAGGGGACAAGCTTTATAGAAGAGCCGCATTATCAGGAGTACTCCAAAAATGTGTCTCGTTTGAAAAAAAAGGCAAAGAGATCTTAGACGAAATACACTCAGGTTGCTGTGGAAATCATGCCACTTCAAAAACACAAGTCGACAAAGCATTCTGCACCGGATTCTACTGGCCAACCGCTTTGAAAGACGCAGAAGAACTAGTCAGAAAATACAAAGGTTGTCAAATGTTCGCAAGACAAGCTCATGTACCAGCACACAATCTCATCTACATCCCACCCGCTTGGCCTTTCTCCTGCTGGGGCCTGGATCAAGTAGGACCTCTCAAGAAAGCAAAGGGCGGTTTCGAGTACATCTTTGTAGCAATTGACAAGTTCACCAAGTGGATGGAATACAAACCACTCGCAAAATACAGCGCAGCCAAAGCAGTCGAGTTCATCCAGGACATTATGCACCGATTCGGCATGGCTAATCGAATAATCACAGATTTGGGTTCTCCCTTCACAGCTACAAAATTCAAAAGTTGGGCGCAGGATTACGGCTTCAGCATAGATTACGCATCAGTCGCACATCCAGAAGCCAACGGACACATAGAAAGGGCTAATGGACTCATACTAGCCGGATTAAAGCCAAGATTGTATGAAGAACTAGTAGACTATGGATCCAAATGGATTGAAGAATTACCCAAAGTAGTATGGGGGCTATGAACTCAAATAAGCAGAGCCACCGGATACTCACCCTTCTTCCTAGTTTACGGGTCAGAAGCCGTACTACCTGCCGACTTGATCTGGACGTCACCAAGGATAGAACAGTATGACGAAGGAGAAGCAGAACACACCAGAAGATTAGAACTTGACATCTCAGAAGAAGTCAGAGTAAACGCTATCATTCAATCAGCCAGATACCTACAAGGTTTAAGACGCCACTACAACAAGAGTACCCAGCCTCGATCACTCTAAGTCGGAGACCAAGTACTAAGAAGAATACAAAAAACTGACGGACGCCATAAACTACTAAGTTCATGGGAAGATCCTTTTATTGTCACAAAAGCCACCGGACCAGACACATATAAGTTGACAACCGAGGATGGAAAAGAAGTCAGCAATACATGGCACATCAGCTAACTTAGAAGATTCTACGCATGAAAACAACTTAAGGAAGAATATATATACAAGCCACAAGGGATCAACGTTCATGATCAATATAGATAGTGTTCATCGACAACATATGTATTATTATGACTTATCAACGTTCATGATCAATAAAGACAGTTTCTCTACACAACATATGTCTTATTATGGCTTTCCCTGAGTTGTCTTCACTGAGCATACCGGCCGAGAGTAAAAGAGCTGAAAAGATGCTTGAGCCCGTCGATGAGGGTAGCTAATAAGCTAACACTCGAACCAAAAAGCAAAATGGTTGAAACTATGCCTGAGCATACCGGCCGAGAGCAAAAGAGCTGAAAAGATGCTTGAGCCCACCGATGAGGGTAGCTAATAAGCTAACACCCAAACCAAAAAAGCAAAATGGCTAAAACTATGCTTGAGCATACCAGCCAAGAGCAAAAGAGTGAAAAGATGCTTGAGCCCACCGATGAGGGTAGCTAATAAGCTAACACCAACCGAGAAAGCAAAATGATCAAACTATACGAGCATACCGCCGAGAGCAAAAGAGTGAAAAGATGCTCGAGTCCGCCGATGATGAGGGCAGCTAATAAGCTAACACCAAACAAAAAGCAAAATGGTGAAACTATGCACGAAGCATACCGGCCGACAAAAAAAAGAGTGAAAAGATGCTTGAGCTCGCCGATGAGGGTAGCTAATAAGCTAACACCGAACCAAAAAGCAAAGAATTTGAAAACAAGAAGCTAAAGATACTTGAGATCGTCGGTCCTAAGTCTTTTCAGTACAAGAACAGAAAGTTTGTCAAGACAACAATATGTACCGAGTTGTTTACATAGCGCAGACAAAAGCCAGACAAGCACTCGACAAATCAAGAAAGTTTGTTAAGACAATGATCTATATATAGCGAGTTGTTTACATGGCAATCGACAAAAGCTAGACAAGTACTCGACAAATCGAGGAAAGTTTGTCAAGACAATGATCTACATACACCGAGTAAGACACACATGCAAAGAAGACATCAACAAAAAATACAGAATCTTCATTCAAAAATAAGTATAGTATCCTATTACAGAAGTTGGAGTACAAAGGTCAGTTACATCAAGCATTGTCATCAGGAGAAGAAATATCAATATTAAGATTATCAACAATCCTCCTAGCTAAATCTTCGACCTCAGGCTCCACCTTCTCAACGGCATCCATATATTCTTGACTCTCGGCTTCATCAGCAACCTTGGACAAAGGAAACTCCGGAGAAAGAACCCAACACTGAGCAAGAACATTCCCCGGTACATACAGCCATGCACCTCTTCACAAACTCCTGGAAACGGGTCGGAACTTGGGGCATAAACTGAGCCCAAGATTGACCATCGTCTGCTGAAGTTCGGAGAAGACCGGCTACTGACCGAAATGATTTCCACAAAGCATTCTAGTTCTCAGTAGCCGTCGCCAACTTGCCAGTCAAGTCTTCAACAATTTTTTGGATCTACACAAGATCCCTGTCAGCTCCACGCCTAATCAAGTTGGCAAGCGCGAGTTCTTCTTCAGCACGAGTAATTACCTCCTCAACCTGTTGTGACTGTTGCGAATAGTTATCTTCATTTCCTCAATACCCTCCGAGAGCTTCTGCTTTTCAACTCGGAGAGCTAGACCAAGCACTAAAAAAGAAGTCAGCAGAAAGGGAAATCAGAATACAGAAGGAAACAAGAAGAAGCCGCAATACCATTGCATTCATTCTTCATGGCCTCCACCGCAGCTTCCCGCCGCTTTCTCTGCCTCTACCACCCGAAAGCACGAAGAGCTTTTTCTCCTTTTGGTGCATTTGACGCTTTCGGTCCATCTCGGCCCGACAGAGATCAAGCTACGCTTTTAGGGCACTTACTCGAAGACAACTTTTCTCGGTTTTAGACGAGAAAAAGAAGCCGATATGATCACGAGAAAAGACCTGAGCAAAAAGAGAGAGAAAAACAAGACATAAGGGCGTAAGAAAGACGAACATCCAAAGAAAGAACTTCAGAAAATCTTACCTAGAGTTTTTTCCCAAAAGAAGTCACAAAGGATGCAAAGGATCCCCTGGCAGCAGTCAGCTCTGACAACCGATGAGTGGCATCGAACTGTTGCACAACATCATCATCAAAACGCTGACCACCAGTACCAAGAGGAATAGAGTAAGAAGTCGGCCGAGGCAAAGAAGGCAAGGCCATGGCCATATCTGGGAAGCCCGGCTACCTCCTCGAGATGGACCCGCCAGTGGTTACACGGTCACCCTTTTGAGCCAAAGAATCAAAGAACAGCGTGTCACACGAGGAAACCCTGTCTCCTTCACACCACCTCCCGAGTCCCGAGACCCACCACAGAGGAGCACATCGGAGGACGAACAAGAAGTCGACGGGGGGGTTAAGAGAAGGAGGGTCTGCAAGATGATAAGGAAACACGACAATAAGAATACGAGTCAAAAAAAAGGAAAACTGAAGCAAAGAAACATAACGAGGAATCACTCACTCAGCTATCTTCTTTTTCATAAAACCAACAGAGAACTTTAGAGGGGGAACTATAGAGGCAAAAACATCACCGCCACTCTGCGACAGGAGCAGCGTGGTCGGTACCGGAGCTCCAGAAGAACTCGAGCTCGACGACCGCTTACTACAAGAGAACAAGACCAAAGTCAGAACAGAAGCAGGTGTTCAACAACAACAAAACAAGAAAACAACTCACCGATGCATGACAAGGGGTGCATCATCGTCCTCATCTTCCTCATCCTCAACCAAGGCAACCTCAGCCCCATCTGAAAAAAGAGATAAGTACTCGGTTAAAGGCACAAACAAACGACAAAAAGACAAAGCGTAATAATATGCTCACCTAGGAGCATGTTACCTATAACTTGAGTACGGATTTAGTACTGATTGGCGACGCTTCTTGGCAGCAGACAAACCAGTAGAAGAACAATCCCCTCGCCCCCGCTTCCTGAAACTACGAGGAGCTCGAGGAACTGGACGAGGAACATATGCTACATATACATCAAGGCTCATGGAAGAAACACCAGGAAACATCGTGGTGGTTTGAAACTTATTGGTTAAGGATGCCCCAACACGTCTATCCCTGGGCCTCCACAATGGCAGGCGGTCATCAAGGGGACCGGATCAACGTAAGTGGACGCCCAATTCCTATAAAAAGAGTAAAACAACAAGACAAGGAAGATTAAGCAAAAAGTGGAGACAAAGAAGGAAAATACAAAAAGTACCCGCATAAGAAAAATAGCTCACTGCAAGAGGCGGGTTGTTGACACCATTTTTTGCACGTGTCAAAATGATCAGAGTGGGCTAATCGGCAGGAGGAAAGTTACTGTATACGCTGACAGCCGATGAAAATCAGCTTGTAAAGATGGTTGCCGATGAATGGTGGTGATCGATGGAAATGTTGATTTAGACTTGGGCGTTGCCGATAAGGTTGGAGATGTTAGTGTCGATGCCGATGAAGGAAGGCTTGAAAACTACTGCCGATGAAGTAGGAAGTATGCCGATGGAAAGGAGGTCGGTGAGAATTCCATCGTAATTGAGGCGGACAGGGAAATAGATAGGAGTTGATTTCCTTTTCTATATTTGTTAGAGTATGATTCATGTAAGAGTCACGTGTTTCCTTAGATATGGACTTGGTGTCCTAGTCGTATTTGGTTATGTCTCTTTAGATCAGGGTATAAATATAGATTGAGGGGCAATGCAATATAGATCAATCAATATCAAAACCAATTTTTACTCCTATTTGCATCTACTTACTTTTCGGCGACTTCGTCAATTTGCATATTTCTTTTTCTTTTTACGAGTTCTCATTGATTCGGCGAGTTGCATCGCTTCAGTGCGACCTTCGGCGATTCTCGAGTTCCGCGTGAGTACCTCTTGGCCGTGACTTCCGGGCGTATCGCTGTTGTCAGGACCAAAGTGCTCGTATCTTCACCCTTGTTGATTAACAGGTCAAATCGACTGGCACGCATTGGATATCGATTCGGATATTAGCCCTTTGTGTTTGCAGATCCACTTTTGCATCAACACATCTTTTGGCACGCCCGGTGGGACCAATCAATCCGATCAATATGATCAATCTCGAGATCGATTCAGGGAACATTATCGCGGTATCAGAAGAAGATCTTAAGGAAGAGCAGAGGCAGGTCATGGAAAAAGGCTATAGAAGAATATAGACAGCTTTATCTGAGATCGTTTAGCCTGAACAAGAGTGGACAAGTCATCCAGAAGCAAGATTTGTCGTTGCCTCGGCAGGTTACCTTTGACTCCAATCCTGGTAAACTTCAAGAGATGGTTAATTCTGCAGTAAATCATGCTTTGATTAATCATTCCAATGTGCTGTCCAATATTGTTCATAATGCCGTGGTTCGAACTCTCAAAGAAGGACAAGCGCCACCGCATTACGTTGGGCCCGCTTATCACCAACCGTGAGCCCAAGATCCGTCAATACTCCATTGGCTCCCTCGGCCGTAGGGTAGTCTGAAGTTACTTCTCCAAAGATCGGCGAAGCTTACCTAATATTCAATCTACACCGACACGATCGATCCGGTACTACCAGGAGGATGAGTTCACTTAATATGAGATCTATCGGCATCAGCTATGTCGGCCCTCGTGTCTCGGAATAGCCGATTCCCGCTAATTGGTGGGGATATGGTATGCCTCCCGAGTCATCGCTTTCAACTCGGGTTACCTCAAGTGTTTGATGCAAGAGGAAAAGCTCCTATACCATCTATTTGTTTTCGCCGATGGCTCAAGTGCCTCAATATGCCACAAAGAACTACCGTGCAACCAACTCCGTGAGTTTTCCAGATGCCTTTGGTTCAAATACCCAATTCAAGTCCATCGGCAAGCTTATCGCCGATGCAGCAGAAAAGCCCCCGCTATGAGTCAAACTAGGTTCAGTTCATGCCTCAAGTGGTTATAATTATCCAACAATGTCGAAGAATTACCGTACCATCGGTAAGTTTTGTACCGATGAGTTCTAATAATGGTTGGTCGGGATAGTTACTGTTCAACATACGATTCAAAGAAAATCGGCAGTTGCGTGGATTCAACAAGGTCATATGCAAGCTGGTTTCGAGAATCAAGCATCGGCAACTCAACCGATGAATCCTTTCCAAAGAAAGTTAATGGACCACAAGTAACGGCAAATATGCCGATTGTTGGAGATCGGGCCACAAAGATATGTGAGGGATATCGCAGTACCTCCTGTAGAAATTCAACCGGTTAACATCGCCAGGAGGTGATGCTTTTTGGGCCGATAAGATAGCGTAAATTATGAAGGATCGGTTTGGGATAAAGCCCAAGGTCAATACTTATTCTTATCGAACTCCATACCCTCTCGCATATGATTTAATTCCTCTCCCAAATAGGTACAAGGTACCGCCACTAAATTCTCTCGGGCAAGATGATACATCAACAATAGAACACGTCAATCGCTTCATTATTCAATGTGGAGAGGCAACTAGCAGAGATGAATTAAGAGTTCGATTATTTTCATCATCTTTGTCTGGATCGGCATTTACATGGTTCATTTCATTACCACCAAATTCTATTATTACTTGGTCCGATCTAGAAAAATGATTTCATAAATATTTCTTTTTGTGGAATCCATGAAAAGAAGCTTACCGATTTAGTAAAATTGAGAAACAGTAATGATGAATCGGTAGAAAGCTTTGTGCAAAGGCTACGAGATGTAAAAAAAATAAGTGCTACAACAGAGTGGATGATCGGCAAACTTTTGCCGATCCGGCTTTCAAGGGTTATTGCCACATCTTAAAGATGATATGCTTCTCGGGAGTTTGAAAGCCCGGTCATCTTGTGCAAAGGATCTCCGATCAAGATACTAGGTTTTTCAACCTAAAAAGAATTGGAGTAAAAAAGTATCATTTGTTGAAGAAGTAGGAGATTCTCGATTCGATGAAGAACCGATTATCGGCTTAATGAGTGGGTTAAGAATAAAAAGCCGATATCTTGTCCCGCTGGTCGAAAGAGCCGTAAAAGTTTACCTTTTGATATCATCAAGGCCGACAAGATATTTGATCTTACGCTTCAAGAGGGCCAAATTAAGTCGTCACCTAATCATGTGATCCCCGCAGAAGAGTTGAAGAAGATCTTGTATCGCAAATGGCACAATGCAACTTCACACAAGACAAATGAGTGCAAGGTGTTCAAGCAATTACATAATCGGCTATTGAATCGGGAGAATTAAGTTTGGTACTTCCAAGGCCCGAAGCCGATGAAAATTGATCAACACCCTTTTCCAAAGAAATATGTTGGAGGCCAAAGGAAGACCAAGGTATTGACGTCGAGAGGCTCTTTGAAAAAACGCATCGTTGGATCCCCAACATCGGATAACTACCGATGATGCAAAAAGTAAGGGTTTGCTTTGAAAAGCGAGAGTTCCAAAAACCCTCCTCGACCGGCATTGTGATTACCCATCGAAGACAAAGCAGGAGGGTTGGTGTCAGCCGTAAGGACCGATATCGACAACAAACAAGAAGAGAGACGCGGGAAGAATGGTATCGGCATAAAGATCATTGGAGGTGCCCGTTTTTCATCCATTCTTTGGGAAGAAGGTATTAAATTGTTAATCGTTGAAAATTGCCCGAGTGCAATGGTTATTATGGGGTCAATCGGTCGTAAAGGAGGTTTCAAACCGCAATCGTGGTTTATTTATCAATGAGCCGATCGAGGCGAGAGCATCAAAGGCATGATCGGTGAGAGGCGAACATTTAGTGTACATGAGAGGCTTGGTAAACGCTACTGGATATTTTCCAAGGAATCAAGAGGAGCTTGAGGAGATGGCAAACACAAGAGTTCCCGATGTAGAAATATTCTACAGGGACCCTAATATACGCCGTGTAGAATCAACTGGGACCTGTTATCAGCCGGTTTGGAAAACCAAGTTTCCTCGATGGTGCCCGGAGGGTCTGACAAAGACACAGAAAAGGAGGATGCAACGTGAGCATCAGGAGGATTTATACCGAGAGGAAAATTCCTCCAATGAGAGGTCCGGTCATCGGCGGTGCAAGGGTAAAACACAAAATAAGGGTCCATCTACAGATGTTAATATGGTATTCATGTTGCCGATGGAGTGTTTGGCACTATCTGATAATGAGGAAGAAGTTGTTCTCTCTAATCAAGTAGCTCAGTTGACACTAGATCCAATGATGGCTGTTTTTGAGAAACCTACCGATGACAAGAGACAGCATCTTAAGGCTTTGTTTGTGAAAGGCAGAGTTGATGGGCAGCCTGTATCTAAGATACTTATCAATGGAGGGGCTGCGATTAATATTATGCCTTATGTGATGTATCGGAAACTTGGTAAGGGAGATCAAGACTTGACCAAAACCGATATGATGCTGAAGGATTTTGAAGGCAATGTGTCACCGGCTAAAGGGGCAGTATGCGTTGAATTGACCATCGGCAGCAAAACCTTGCCGACGACGTTCTTTGTTATTAATTGCAAGGGTGCATATAATCTGCTTCTAGGGAGGGATTGGATTCATGCTAATTGTTGTGTTCCTTCTACAATGCATCAATGCCTCGTACAGTGGATTGGGGATAAGATTGAGTTTGTCCCTGGTGATTCTTCTTATATCATCGCATCGGCAGAATCGGATACTTATGAGCGAACTAAATGCATATCAGGAGAAGTTTGGGAAAAAGAGTTCCTTAGAGTTGTTGATTATGAAATTCCACCGATCCAAGCAGTCGGTTCTGAAGAAGAGTTTTAATGGATAGGTTTGCCGATGATGGAAAATTAGGTCAAGGGTTCACATCGGCAGATGATTTAGTAGAAGTAGATATTGGTGATGGCGATAGACCAAGACCTACTTTTATTAGTGCTAAGTTAGATTCCAAGTGTAAGCAGCAAATAACTGATTTGTTAAAAGAGTATAAAGATTGTTTTGCTTGGGATTATACTGAGATGCCTGGATTAGACCGATCCATAGTTGAACATCGGTTACCTACCAAATCTGGATTTCGGCCACATCAGCTGCCAGCGCGCCGATGCAACCCTAATATACTTCCTGACATTAAGGCCGAAATAACTAAATTAATTGAGGCAAAGTTTATTCGGTAGTGTCGATATGCAGAGTGGATCTCTAATGTGGTTCCTGTTTATAAGAAAAATGGAAAACTTCGTGTTTGTATTGATTTCAGGAATCTCAACAAAGCCACACCGATGGATGGTCATCCAATGCCGATTGCTGATTTGTTGATTGATGCTGCAGCCGGACATCAAATTATCAGCTTCATGGATGGTAATGCAGGTTACAATCAAATATTCATGGCTGAAGAAGATATTCCCAAGACTGCTTTCAGATGTCCAGGTCATGTAGGGTTGTTTGAGTGGATAGTCATGACGTTTGGTTTGAAAAATGACGGCGCTACTTATCAAAGAGCTATGAACTTTATTTTTTATGAATACATCGGCACATTAGTGGAGATCTACATTGATGATGTAGTGATTAAGTCTGGAGATATCACAAAACATCTAGCCGATCTATTTAAAGATTTGGAGTGCACAAAGAAGCATGGATTGAAGATGAATCCTAATAAATGTGCATTTGGTGTATCGGCAGGTCAATTCTTGGGTTTTATGGTGCATCAGCGGGGCATCGAAATCAGTAGGAAGTCTATTGATGCAATTAACAAGGTGGTTGCTCCTGCCAATAAAACTGAATTGCAATATTTGATCGGTAAGATTAATTTTATTAGAAGATTCATATCTAATCTGTCGGGTAAGATCAAGGCTTTTCATCCATTACTTAAATTGAAAGCCGATCAGAATTTGTATGGGGAGTCGAAAAGTGAGTTAGCCCTAGATGAAATTAAGAAATATTTAACAAATCCTCCAATTGCTAGTTCCACCTCAACACGGGAAAACCTTTCAGTTGTATTTGTCAACCGATGATACCGTTATCGGTTCAGCTCTTATTCAAGAATTTGAAGGGAAAGAACGTGTTATTTATTATTTGAATGTAAGATTAGTGGATTTGAGACAAGGTATTCGCCATCGAAAAATTATGTCTCGTGTTTATACTTTTCTTGTGTCAAATTAAGACACTATTTGTTATCTGCCGAATGTACGGTCATATGCAAAGACGACGTAGTCAAGTATATGCTGTCGATGCCGATATTAAGTGGTAGAATCGGCAAGTGGATTTTAGCATTATCAGAATTTGAACTACGTTACGAATCGACTAAGGCAGTTAAGGGGCAAGTTATGGCTGATTTTGTCACTCAGCATTATAATACAGTGGACTCTCTGGAGGTTGCTCCTTGGACACTTTTCTTCGATGGGTCCACATGTGGTGAAGGAGCAGGTATCGGCATTGTGTTGATTTCACCTCAAGGAAGGAAGTATGAGTTTTCATTGCCGATTGTTGCAACATCGACAAACAATCAGGCTGAATACCAAGCCTTGATAAAAGGGTTAGAATTGCTGAAGGAGATACGTGCCGATGCTGTTGAAATCTTTGGTGATTCTATGCTAGTTATAAATGAATTGGCTGGGATTTATGAATGCCGAAGTGAAGTTTTAATTTCGTATTATGAAAGATGTTTGCAATTATTGAAAGGGTTTAGAGATTTTCGTCTTGAACATATTTCGATTGCATAATGAGGAGGCTAATCGACTAGCTCAAAGATGCTTGTGGTATCGACCTATTCAGAAGTGCTAACATCGGCAATGATACCGATATTTGGGAGAAAGGAGATTGTCGATTATTTAAAGGATCCATATAAAAAGGTTGAAAGACGTATAAGGTTCCAAGCTACCAAGTATGTGCTCCTCGATGATGAATTATATTATCGAACTATAGATGGAGTTTTACTCAGATATGTTAGCGGTGATGAATCGAAAAGTTTGATGGGTGAAATTCATGAAGGAGTGTGTGGAGCGCATCAATCGGCTTTCAAGATGAAGTGGATGATCGAAGGAATGGATACTATTGGCCGACTATTCTTGAAGATTGTTTTAAATATTTTAAAGGATGTCGGGGGTGTCAAAAGTTTGGTAATATTCAAAGAACGCTCAGATCGCATCGGCTATGAACCCTATAATTAAACCTTGGTCGTTCCGGGGATGGGCTATCGATCTCATCGATCAGATTTATCCGCCATCGAGCAAAGGACATAAATTTATTCTGGTTGCTACCGATTATTTCACAAAATAGGTTGAGGCAATTCCTTTAAAAAAGGTTACATCGGCTAATATGATCGATTTTGTGAAAGAGCATATTGTTTACCGATTTGGTATTCCTCAAACTATCACTACCGATCAGGGTACTATGTTTACATCGGGAGAATTTGATGAGTTTGCTATAGGTATGGGAATTAAAGTTTTAAATTCTTCTCCATATTATGCTCAAGCTAATGGTCAGGCTGAGGCTTCTAACAAAGGGATCATCAAACTCATTAAGCGCAAAATTAAAGAAAATCCTAAGAGGTGGCATACAGTATTAAATGAAGCCTTGTGGTCATATCAGATGTCATGTCATGGTACAACCAAAGTGATGCCTTATCAGTTAGTATATGGACACGATGCAGTATTGCCTTGGGAAATTAAAACTGGCTCTAGGTGAATACGTTCTCAAAATCAACTGACAGCCGATGATTATGATACTCTTATGAAGGATGAGATGGAAGATGTGGCGGGTCATCGGTTAAGGGCTTTAGTTAGCATCGAAGAAAATAAGAAAAGAGTAGCCAGATGGTATGACAAGAAGGTGAAGGTAAAGGAGTTTGCCGATGGAGATCTGGTCTGGAAATTTATTTTACCGATTGGGACTAAAAGTTCAAAGTTTGGAAAGTGGTCTCCTAATTGGGAAAGTCCATATCGGATAAATCAGTCTGTTCTTGGTAACGCATATATTCTAGAAACCCTCGAAGGGCTTGTGTTTCTCAGAGCATTAAATGGAAAATATTTAAAGAAATATTACCCTAGTATCTGGATGGATGCATAAAAGTAGAAGTGCCGATAACAGTCCTATCGGCTAAAATTATACAAGGATGTCAATGTCTCATAAAGTGCCAATGCAATAGACAAGATTTACAAGTTTAACAAGGATTGGATAGCCAATATCGCACGCAGGCGAATCTGGTCGGCTTCCTTCATTTCTTTGATGTCTTCATCATGACACCTCCATGTGCTTGAGTTTTTTCTTCATGGCCAAGGCTTTTTGCGAGCCTAGATGTCTCTTTTTCTTTCAAGGGCCTTGATGGCATCGGTAGGTGGCTTTCTTCTTGTTGGGCATGAGTTAAGGCTGCCTCGACTTCTTTCAATTCAGCCAATAGAGCCATCCTCTTTGCCGATAGATCTAAGATTTCTCGCTTAAGTTCGGGGCGCCGAAGTCTCACGCAAGTTGCCGATGCCCTTGTGCTTCTCATCGGCAATCTGTTTTAGGTGTAGCATCTCTTCTTTGAGTTGAGCCTGAGCTACTCTATCGGCAATGCGTTGAGCAGCCCGTTGATATTGCAGTTGGCGGCTTTCTAAATGGGTCTTTGGGAAGAGTGCTTCTTCAACATCGGCGCGGGGATCCGCCACGGATTGTTTTGAAAATTGCCTTTATGGGTCCGAGTCATCTACCGGTTAGGCGGTATCCTGTTGTAACAAGTCAAGTGACAGCTTCCAACTTGGACTTAATTTATGCTGATATTTTTCCCAGTGCAAGGGAAGAACTTGTTTCCTCTCCATCATCGTCAGAAACGTCAATGGCAAAGGAAAATAGGCTGTTTGGGGAGTCTTGTTCCTGAGAAAAAGAAAAAGAGGTCAGCTAGGATAAGTATAAATATTATAAATCGACTAGGTCAATCGGCTTACCTGTTTCAAGGCAATTTCAGATTACTTATCGGAGGAATGCGACTGGAGTATGCCGTGTGGAGGATCGGCTGAGCTTGCCGATGGGATATCCTCTGTGGCCTCATCGGTGGTTGGCCCTTGGGGTATGATGACCAATGGTATGTCCTGTATAGGAGGATTAACTGCTTGCTCAGTTGCATCGACTGATTCTGGCCGGCTTGCAGACGTTGGGGCAGATGTGGGGATCGACATGGACTTCTCTCGTTTTGGCTGTGCCTCGGCATCTGTTAAGGCTTTGCGCTTTGCTTGGGCCTCAGCAACGGTTGGCTGGGGGGCATCGGCACTTGTTGGTTGTGGAGCTTGAACATCTGGTACGCTTGCCGATGTACCCATTTGTTGCTGCAAAACAAGTGTAAGGTATGATATTTAACAGATAAAATGTAAAATCAAAGGAATACCTCTGAAGGTTTATCAGAGGTAGTGGTGCTTGATGTCGAAGGAATTGCCGATGATGATCCAGCAGCGGCTCTTACACCCTGATGATTAATGTTAATACAGTTTGTGATCGGTATGAGTAGAAATAAACAGGGTTGTTACCTTGAATGCCTTGATCAGGGTTGTAGCAGCAGCCAATGGAGTGGCCCTAGCTATAGCCAATTTGGACTTGGAGGTGATGGTCTTGGCACGGGTCTTCTGGTGAGTCAAAGCAGCTAAGGGGGGGAGTTGTAGCCGATCGGTGATATCGGGGAAACAGGCCGAAGATCGAAGGGTTTCCCACTTTTGCTCATAGATGGTGCTGGGTTGTTAACCTGTCACGAGAAAGTTAGTTACCGATATATGAAAGGAAAAAGCAGAAGGGAGTTAAAAGAAACTTACTGCATCATCGGGAATAGCGTATTCAGGGTCGATCATGTGCCAATATGTGTGAGCAGATGTTGCAAACAGTTGTTCCCTCCACTCTCGCCACCATTGCTTATATGATTCGGTGATGAAAGATCTTTGGTATCGGATGGATAGATCGACATCGTAGTATCGGCATCGGGGAGAGTCGACTACCGCTCCAATCATTCCGCAGATGATTGTTTCTCCGGGTTTGATCACATCGGCAAAATAAAGTTTGATTGGCGGTTGCCCAAAAGCCAATTGACGGGATCGCCGATGGATTGTAAAATTCATACATGATATTGGTGTTTTTCCCGCCACCGAATGTGTTCACCGGGATTGCCTCGGGAGTAATGATGGCCATCATGAGTTCATTATCCCGATTTGAGTGTCATCGGCAAAGTTAAAAAGAAGGGGAATCTGCTTTTCTTCGTCAAAATAAGGTACCTGTGCCCTATGATCACGAGAAAGACCATTGTAGAAGCTTTGGAAGAATCGCCGATCCTGGTCTTCATTGGCCTCTGTTCTGTGGAGGACAATTATGGCTTCACCAAAATTGAGGGGTGAGCGTTGTCGATTCCTCATCCCCAAGCACGTGGTCTTCAAAGCAATTTCTCGTGGGAATTGTTGGGCAAAGAAGTCCCATTGCAAACGTTTGTGCATATGGGCATTCACCACATGTTGATAAACCACCACGGGCCTCCTAAGTTGCTGATGGGTTCACCAAGCAAAAGTTTCTGAGACACTTGATGAAGAAGATGATAAGTGGAGCTCAGAAGGTATCGGCCAAGAGGGAACCTTACACCATTGGCCAAGAGTTCAGCCGCGGGGAGGAAGGCGTTGGTTGGTCCTACTGATCGACCACAGAAGATAAATTTTTCTAACCACATATTCAAGAATGTGGCATGTTCCTCCGTTAACTCGTCCGGTCCTCTAGCATTCTTGAATATATCCCGTCCAACCGCCGATATTGCGGGTATTCACCCTATATTCAAATTTTCTGCCATAGATGGAGCCTTCATCGATAGTTGAAATGTCCAAGCCAGTGAGCATGTAGACATCGGCAAGTGTGGGAGTAGCTGGGCCATGTCCAAACATAAAAGTGTTTGTTGTGTCTGACCAGAAGTAAGCAGCTGCAATCATCATTGACTCGTTCTTTTGCATATCGGCAATGGATAGCCTAATGCATTGGTCTAGCTTCCGTTCTGTCCAGTGTACTTGCATCGACCTATTGACCCTCATGTACCAATATTTCCACCCTTTGGTGGTTTTGGGCCAAGATCGAAATGTATCTTTCCATAAATTTAGAGAGAAATTTTGGGCTCTAAAAGGAATTCTGTTAACCTTTGCATTAATCAGATCAGTTGGATCTGGGTTGCCCATTGGTCCTAGGCATTGGAAATGCGGCTGATCGGTTGGAATAACTAATTTGTTGCGAAGTTCCTAAGTTTAGAGGATCCGAAGAACAAAGAAAAAGAGAAAAATTACCAACTGTATGAACTCGCAAAGACCAGAGGAATCGAGGTAAAAGTAACGGAAGTGGAACGAACCGCAGGGACGTCGAAGTTGATTGCCATTATCTTGAGGTAGATGGGGCACGAAATGGAGATTTGAGGTTGACGCCGGAAAAAGTTCTTGTTGGTTGAGGTCAGCAGCTTGTTCGGGTTAAATGAGTCGCCCGTCGGAAAGAGAGAATGCCAAAGATTGGAGTCCGAGGGTAGAAGACGAAAGCGCATCGGGAGAAATCTATTTATAAGCCGCTTGGAGTAGGGTATTCTCGGACTTATCTCTATGCCGCCGCATGTGGGTCGAGGTGGTTCGGATGGATATGGTAACGCTCGCACGATAATCAAGGGATTGTATAGATGATTTGATGGCAAGTAATCATGACTTGGAAGAGATCTCGATACAGGATATTTTAATTCGAAAATGGCGACATTATTATGTTAGGATCTTGCCAATGGATTATTGTTTTGGTATCTTAACCATAATCGGGGCAAGAGTGGTTGGAAATTGTGCAATATTTCCGAGGTGCGTGAATCGGGACTAGATTTGATTAGATTTGATAATGATCAAGTTTTGGCTTGGAGGATGAGTTACGGTAATTGGGCGAAGGCAAACGTTATTTGAGTAAATTTCGAGCATTAAAGGTTTTATACTCCGAAATTGGGGGCATCATGTTGACACCGTTTTTGCACGTGTCAAAATGATCGAGAGGGCTAATCGGCAGCAGGAGGAAAGCATCAGACAATGACGATAAACCGATGAAAATTAGATTGTAAAGATGGTTGCCGATGAATGGTGGTGATCGATGGAAAGGTTGATTTAGACTCGGGCGTTGCCGATAAGGTTGGAGATGTTAGTGTCGATGCCGATGAAGGAAGGCTTGAAAACCATCGCCGATGAAGTAGGAAGTATGCCGATGGAAAGGAGGTCGGTGAGAATTCCATCGTAATTGAGGCGGACAGGGAAATAGATAGGAGTTGATTTCCTTTTCTATATTTGTTAGAGTATGATTCATGTAAGAGTCACGTGTTTCCTTAGATATGGACTTGGTGTCCTAGTCGTATTTGTTATGTCTCTTTAGATCAGGGTATAAATATAGATTGAGGGGCAATGTAATATAGATCAATCAATATCAAAACCAATTTTTACTCCTATTTGCATCTACTTACTTTTCAGCGACTTCGTCAATTTGCATATTTCTTTTTCTTTTTACGAGTTCTCATTGATTCGGCGAGTTGCATCGCTTCAGTGCGACCTTCGGTGATTCTCGAGTTCCGTGTGAGTACCTCTTGGCCGTGACTTCCGGGCGTATCGCTGTTGTCAGGACCAAAGTGCTCGTATCTTCATCCTTGTCGATTAACAGGTCAAATCGACTCGCACGCTTTGGATATCGATTCGGGTATTAGCCCTTTGTGTTTGCAGATCCACTTTTGCATCAACACGGGTTGTTAGCACAATACTCTGTGGACAAAGAAGCGGGTGAAAGTGCTAGTTTGGTTTTGGTGAATTGATGAAACCCTAAGTGCTAACCTAGTTTATCAAGTGATAATGAGATAGGTAGCACACTCCAAGTTGTGAAGCAAACAAAGATCATAGCATGATGAAGATGATGCCATGGTAATGATCAAGTGCTCAGACTTGGAAAGAAGAAAGAGAAAAACAAAAAGCTCAAGGCAAAGGTCTAAACCATAGGAGCTATTTTGTTTTGGTGATCAAGACACTTAGATAGTGTGATCACATTTAAGGTCGATAGCCATACTATTAAGAGGGGTGAAACTCGTATCGAAATGCGGTTATCAAAGTGCCACTAGATGCTCCAATTCATTGCATATGCATTTAGGATCTAGTGGAGTGCTAACACCCTTGAAAATATTTGTGAAAATATGCTAACACATGTGCACAAGGTGATACACTTGGTGGTTAGCACATTTGAGCGAGGGTGGAGAAGTTAGAAGTAAAAACGAGTTAGTGTCGCTGGTTATACAGTGACCAGACGTTGGACCTCTGAGGGACCGGCGCGTCCGGTCATGTGTAACAGTGAGATGCTGGCGTCGGTCTATTGACCGGACGCTGGGTCGCTCGGCGACCGAACGCTGAAGGGCTACGTCCGGTCAAGTGGTCGGTCTGCACAGCGCGTAGGATTATGCACCGCACGCTGGGTTGTGTCCGATCAAGCATGACCGGACGCGTCCGGTCGATAAAAATCAGTTCTGGACCCTTACTGGAAACAACCGGACGCTGAGGGTCCAGCGTCCGGTCGACTGACCGGAGCGTCCGTTCGGGCAAGGCAGATGACTGTTGGAGTCAAACACGTGGCTGACTACGAGCGACCGGACGCTGGGGGCTCAGCGTCTGGTCAACTGACCGGAGCGTCCGGTCAGCCCGCGTTATGCCCAGTGAAGGGGTATAACGGCTATATTTCGTGGGGGCTTCTATTTAAGTCCCATGGCCGGCTATAGCTCATATCTTTGGCCATTTCCATTGACATAGCAACCTTGTGAGCTTAGCCAAAGCCCTCCCGCTCATCTCCATCATTGATTCATCATCATAGTGCGATTGGGAGTGAGTCCAAGTGCATTGCTTGAGTGATTGCATCTAGAGGCACTTGGTGTTCGTGTTTCGCTGCGGGTTTCGCTTGTTACTCTTGGTGGTTGCCACCACCTAGATGGCTTGGAGCAGCGAGGATCGTCGAGCGGAGGGTGGTGATTGTCTCCGGCTCCGATCATGGTGATTGTGAGGGGTTCTTGACCTTTCCCCGGCGGAGAGCCAAAAGATACTCTAGTGGATTGCTCGTGGCTTGTGTGATCCTCATCTTGTGTTGGTTGTGCGGCACCCTATCGAAGGTTTGGCGTGTGAAGCCAATTAGCGCGTGAACCTCCAAGTGAGTGAATCGTCACAACGAGAACTAGCTTGCCGGTAAGCAAGTGAACCACGGTAAAAAATCATTGTGTTCATCCTTTGATTCCGAGGTGATTGGTCTTCACTGTTATCCACACTTGTGATTGATTGGTTCATACATCTACACGGCGGTATAACCTTCTTGCCCACTCTTTACATTACCGCAAAGTAGTTGTCAAGCTCTTTAGTGTAACTAGTTGTGAGAGCTTGTTAGTTTGGTTAGTATGGCTCTTTAGTTAGCATTTGAGAGCACACTACCTTAGTGTAGTGATATAGCTATTGTGTGGATATACTCCATCTAAACTAGAATTGTGGTAGGTGGCTTGCATTTTGAGTAGGCTAGAGCAACTCTTGCTTCGCCTCATAATTGTCTAACCATTTTATTGAGTGTTGTTGTAGAAATTTTATAAGGCTATTCACCCCCCCTCTAGCCATTAGGACCTTTTAGCGGGACGACGCTTACTCCTTTCAACATCTTCTGAAGGCGCTCGAGCACTTCTTCATCAGTCAACTCAAGGGCGGGAACCATACGAGAAGGGTCCTCCGCCCCAGAGTACTCAAAACCATAATTTTCTCGCTCCTTCAGATGTTGAACACGGCGGCGAAGAAAACTAGAAATAATCCCAAAGCTGGTCAAACCTTACTGTTTCAGAGTACATATCCTCTCAAGAAACGGCTTGATCGCCTGGAGCTCAGCCGTCGTCGGGGGGTTCTTTTCCCACCGGTCATTGACCACAAGATCGGACCAGAATGAAAAAGCAAGAGGAGGAATCATATTGGCGGCATAAAACCGACCTCAGACGCCAATCCCTAACAGAATCAACCAAGTCATAATCAAAGAATTTATTGTTAAGACCTTGGCGAATCGAATCCCATGCACCACCAAGAACATGGGTGTCATCACAAGGGGATGAGGTTTCGCAGACGAAGAAGTAACGGAAGAGAGAAAGAGAAAGAGGATTTCCAAGGAAAGTTTCATAAAGATGAACAAAAATAGAAAGATGGAGGGCAGCATTGGGAGCAAGATGGTTCAAGGTAATCTCAAAATAGCCGAGAAATCGATGAAGAAAAGCAAAAGCTGGAAGGCAGAATCTGGCACGGATAAAGGAGACAAAAAGAATAATCTCACCAGGACCTGGAGTTGGGACCCGATGCTCACCCGGAGCTTTCCAATCGGCAATATCCTTGCTCTGGATCAGACCATCGTTGATAAGCTCACGCAACTAATCCTCAGTCGCAGTCGGAGCCAGCCAGATCTTCTGAGCTGCCCTCATGGCCATGAATTCTTGATTTTCAATCATAGAAAGCGATGCCTCCTCGTCTACAAAGGTTGCCTGGGACTTGCTTGCTGATTTCTTCCTACCCATATACTAGCAAAAACAATAAAGCGCTAAGGAACAATGATGTTCAGATGGCGGCGCTCAGATGACGGCGACAACAGCGACGGCGGAATTATGAGGACTAGGGTTTCAAAGGAAAAGCAGGGCAGTAAAGAAAAAGAAGAAGAAAGGCCTTTAAATAGATTTTACAGCAGTAAAAGCACGGCCCATCAGGCTCGTTTAAACATGGCATGAGAACGCAACGATCTAGAGGAAATAATGGGTGGCACAAATCCACACAATGGTATAGTTCAACGGACAGATTTTAGACTTATCCATGAAGCTACAAAGGGTTACCTCACCAGGAACGCAAGAACTCGGTTCTTATACAAAGAACTCGGGAATCACATAAACAACCGGGACATCAGCAGAATAAAGAAAGACAACTCAGAAGATAAGATTCTCTCCATTACAAATGGTTTCAAAAAATACAAGATTACACATCTTACAAGACCCAACAAATTCGGTACTACGATAGACAAGGTAGCAAAAATGAACCTGGACACAACTAGGCTCTAGAACGACTACGTGTTCCAAATTGCTACTCGGTAGAACAAACCGCACTCGGCTACACTATTTTCTTCAAAGGAAGAACATAGCACATCCAAGGCAGAGTTCAGCAGCACGGCGGGACAACGTGGACCAAGAGAAGCCTACAGGCATCTGTCTACCCAAGTCCGATGTGATACCGGATATGGTGTTGATCTGCACCGGGCAGTCTCAGGGCAGGCGACGAGGATCAACCCAGAACTGCTGAATGAAGGAACATATCCCACATCACAAGACTTTCTCCAACTACCACCACATACTCCCTAGTACAATGCTGCTGCAAGATTAGTCTACCTCTAATCCCTATCATAAGACTTCCTCCAGCTACGACAAGATGTACAAGAACTATAAAATACGCTCAGGGGCTGCTCTACTTCACAAACTATCATATTCATGACTATAGAGATTTCAGACCACACAACAAAATGCTCGATGAATCAAAACGATGAACAAGAAGGGTATTTATAGGCCAAGGAAGCGGTGCACATGGACCAGGAGCACCAATTGAACAAAGCTTACAAAGGACGCAGTGAAAAGACAGAATTCAATAAAAGAGAACTCAGGCGTGAATGAACAGTACTCAGGAACGAGCATATTCGGAAGAATATACCAACACTGTACAACTCATGAGCAAACATCATTTACACTCAACCACCACCGTATAACTACATCTAACAACAGCAGACTACCAGAGAATATGCCAAGATTCTACACCCGAGTTCTTTTTGAATAACGCTCGGGGGCTGCAACAGGAGAGGTTTTCAGTTCTTTGAACAAGTCAGATTCAAGACCCTCCAACTCTTTGTTTCAAATAGCAAGAGGCTCGGGGGCTACACTCAGTGAGTGCAGTTTTTCTTTAAAAAAGCGCACATCACTCAAAAGACTTCTTTAAGACAAGAGCTATCAAACAACATCGGATTCAAGACCCTCCAACTTTTTATTCTAAATAGCAAAAGGCTCGGGGGCTACACTCAGTGAGTGCACTTTTTTCTTTGAAAAAGCGTACGTCACTAAGAAGACTTCTTCAAGAAAGACCACTTCAAGACCTCACGGCAAAAAGAACCCGACAAAACATCAGAGCAATTTCAAGACAAGACCCTCCAGCTCCTTGTTCTAAAGAGCAAGAGGCTCGTGGGCTACACCCAGCTGGGCGTGCTTTTTTCTTCAAAAAAAGCATTCACTAGTCGAAGATCCCAGGAAGCACTACATGGTTTCACTCAAGAAAGCACTCGGACGACGCTTGTTTCTACTCGGCAAGACCTGAAGGAACAAGACGAGGCTTCCAGAGCTCAGCCATGAAGTGCTCGTGGGCTTGTCGATGCGGGACCCACGGGATACCCCGTAAGGAAGAGAGAAGATCTAGTCTAACTAGGTTTCTTTTCATATAATCTTAGTAGTAGTATTATTCTGTAATCCTACTAGGAACTCTCATTATAAACCGACTAGGACTCTGGCCTCCTGACTATATAAAGGAGGACAGGGTTTTTAGAAACGGGACTTTTGGACACTTTTACTGGACAATCAATCCATCGCAAAGGCTAACGTCGACTAGACGTAGGGCTATTACTCGATCACGGTCGAGGGCCCGAACCAGGATAAATCAACTGTCTCTTGCGTTCACCGTCGAGTTCTGCATACGCCGAAGCCCGAACAAACTGCCCCGGGTACCCCCGTGGCAGGCTATCGGTGGTGAAACAGGTCTGCCTGTGTCACTGTTGCACCATGGGATCTGGCGGAGCACTGACGTGCCATGTACTATGGCGCAGCACAGATGCGCCATGTACTATGGCACGGCATAGACGCAGAACCATGCCTATGTAGCACCAGAACCTGGTCTATGACGCGGCAAATAATTACGTTCGTTTTAGAAATTTTGAACGTATGATATAAAAAGATGTGATCACTTAAGATCGATCATGGGTAATCCGAGTACATGATACATGGGTACAATACATCAGTAGTTCAAAAGGAATATAAGACAACACAATAGAATTTGTAGTGCATAGCTACATTGATCATTAATAAAGCATGGAACTAATAGACGGCGTAATAAAAACCCTCAGTCAGAAACATACTGAGTAAGCAACTCGTCGTCCGAGTACCAATCCTCAACCACAACCCTGTTGCTGTTGCTAGGCTCACCTGTGTTGCTCTGACCTGCCTGTCGCCTGTAGTAAGCGGCCTCCGCTTCATCTGTAGCCGCAGCGACCTGAGTGAAGAACGCGTCGTCATCCTCCTCCGCCTGTAAGCCCACCTCTGTTAGAGCGATGAGCTCGCTCAGTCTGCCAGTGTGGTCCTCATCCTCCTTCACCTGCATGCCCGCCTCTGCTAGAGCGATGAGCTCGCTCAGTCTGCCAGTGTCGTCGTCATCATCCTTCGCCTGCATGCCCACCTCTGCTAGAGCAATGAGCTCACTCAGTCTGCCAGTGTCGTCCTCATCCTCGTCCCCCTCATCAGACAACACAATCGGTGATTGAACGGTGCGACCAGCTCACGATCCATGCTCATCTAACTTCTTTTCCTCATACCTTGCACGAGCCACCTCTACGGCATGATCCTTGCTGCAACCAATCCCTTCATATATAAAATGCAATCAGTTAGCAACGCGATTATATTACATTTAAAATCAGGCAACGAAAAAAGGCGTTCAAGCACTAACTGACATATAATGCAACAATATGCTCGTTCAAGACCTGCATCTGTACTCTTGTCTCCTCCTTTGCCTCCTTCCTTGCCCTCTCCTCCTCTAATGTCATCCGCCTCTCCAATCTCCATTTGTTAAGCCCAACATCGATCGGGTTATAAATACCGCGCTGTCTAGCAAACTCACGCATCTTTTCTTTGTGATGTTTAACGAATAGGTTAACGTAGTCAGGTCCATATCCCCTCTTCTGTGTAATTAGTTGCCTCTTCTTCAGTTCATCCAAGAACTAAGCTTGACCATCGTAACGTTCCCACCTGCATTTCCTAATGCTCTGTTCAAAACAAATATTATATCATATAGGTCTTACCAAAACAAAGAAAATGTGATTTCATGTTTACCACAAAAATAACGAACCTCTTCGTACTCAACCATATGGCCGCAATAATGGTCTATTGCAAGCTCCGAAGGGAGTAGGCCATAGTTTGAATTAACACAACATTCGCACTTGACTGGTGGTGCTTTGTAAATTAACTTTTATTTCTTCTTTTGTTTTGCTTTTGGAGGTTATTCGGGCCATTTGTTCTTAGGACCATACAACCACTCTTTCAAACGACACTTCGGCATTGAATGCACCTAAATAACGTGACATTAGTACATGAATACATATAGCTAAAGATTTCAACACATACACTTTGCACTTACTTCATGCTTGTTTGGACACACAAACTCCAACGTATTGTCAGGGTTTATCACAGTTCGATCTCCGCAATCGCACCGAGGAGGTTCCTCAAGTCGTCTAACTGCAGCTAGGTGCTTCTCCTTAGCCGTCATTGGTGGAGGGTTAGGAGGGTGGAACCCACCGCTTGAAGCGCTCACGGGGATTTCTCCCTCTAAACCAATCGTAAAAAATGAGGTACCTAGGATCAAACTTGTCTGTACCGTCGATCCACTGAAAGAAAAAGCATCTCTCATGGTCCTACAAAACAAAAATTCAACGAAATATTAGTAATCTAGTAATACAAATGAAGAAGAAAAAGATAGTAGTAACAATTACTTATATTAAAACAACTGCACGTGTAGAAGCAACGAGCCGCTGTGTCGGGATGTCTCGATTGAAACACGTCGACCGGACGACCACAATCACAATTAGGGACAGGGAGTTCAGGAGGGACGGGGGCATCTTTGCTAGACTCGTCGGGGTACATTTCTCTAGGACGACCCCGTTTTCGCTATAACTGCTCTCGAAACATGTCTTCCATCTAATAAAACGGTTCAAATTAAACATTAATCAAAACAACGCAAATTAATGAAAAATGTAATCATTTGCAAAGGAACTAAAATATTATAAACAGCAATTATAGTAACAAAAAAATACATGGCAAACATATTTCTAACTAAATAATTAACCTTAACATTGACAAACTCAAACTTATATCTTCACCATAGTTCCCAAACATAATTTTTCTGCTAACCTTAACTCCATTTATAATATCATATCCACCATTCAAACGAAAATAAAAATATGCGTAAGAACCTTAAACGAGGACGAGGAGGGATGGAGGCGGCCGGAGAATGGAAGGGAAGGGAGGGAGACAGCAATGGAGGGCTGGCGGTTGGGGCTGCCGCCGTTCGTGGCGCGGCGGCCGACGTGGTTGGCGATGGACGGGCGCGGGAGCGACGCGTACGTGGCCTTGCTGCTCGGGTAGCGGGATTGGTGGCGGCAGTTATATCCGGCTCTGCCGCGCCATGGATCAGGGCGCGGTGGCGCGGCAGAGCCTTGCCACGTCAGCGGTCAGCGGGGATGGTCGCCGCCACGTCAGGCCTCTGCCGCGCCGCCATGCATGGCACAGCATAGGCATTTGGCCGTGTCAGGAAAATAGACGCGGCCAAAAATGTTAGCCTAAAAAAACAATAGTGTTAGATTTAAAATTATATTAAAAAAAGGTTAAAATTAAAAAAAATCGACACCGACGCGAGTAAGCGACCACTTGACGTGGGACGCAAACACGACGGCGGGTGGCGCGGCTCTCGATCAGGCCACACGTACAATTGTCGGTGAATAATTGCATCAGGCCAAGGACAGCTCAAGTACTGACTTTGGGGCGGCTCTTTCCTGCATGTCGTCCTTGTTGCTCCGTTGTACTACTAGCACTTCCCAGAGTTGCATCCGTGCAATTTAGGACCCTGATAAAGGGCGTGTTTAGTTTGTGAAATTTAGAAATTTGGGTTATCGTAACATTTTTGTTTTTATTTGGCATTAGTGTTTAATTATGGATTAATTAGGCTCAAAACGTTCGTCTCGTAATTTTCAACCAAACTATGCAATTAGTTTTTTTTCATCTATATTTAATGCTCCATACACGTATCGCAAGATTCGATATAATATGTACTATAACACTTTTTAGAAAAACTTTTTACGAACTAAACAAGGTCAAAAGCGCACACCACCAACATTTGCTGAGGACACAGTTCTAGCCAGTAACATTTGTGTTTATCTTGGGCCTTGTTTAGATTGCAAGTTTTTTTACTCTCTCTCTATCACATCAAATCTTTGGATACATGTATGGAGTATTAAATATAAATAAAAAAATAACTAATTATACAGTTTAATTGTAAATTACGAGACGAATCTTTTGAGTCTAGTTAGACCATAATTGAACAATAATTGTCAAATACAAATAAAAATGCTACAATGCCAAATAAGATTAGTAAACCCTATCTAAACAAAGCCTTCGGATTCTTGGTAGACTAGTAGTCTCATTTCTGAGTTCCGGCAGCCAGAAACGTTTCTGTTGTACTGGTACCTCATTTCTGTGTATAGTTTTTGGGCCTCGTTTGTGTCTTGTTTAGATTGGAGTTACGAAGCCTTGTTTAGATAGCGGTTAGAAATCAGTATTTGACACTGTAGCACTTTTGTTTGTATTTGATAATTATTATCCAATCGTGGTCTAACTAGGCTCAAAAGATTCGTCTCGTAATTTACAATCAAACTGTGTAATTAGTTATTTTTTTATCTACATTTAATACTCCATGTGTCCAAAGATTTGATGTGATGGAGAGAGCGAAAAAACTTGGAATCTAAACAAGGCCTGAATCAGTATTTGACACTGTAGTATTTTCGTTTATATTTGACAATTATTGTCCAATCATGGCATAACTAGGCTCAAAAGATTCGTCTCGTAATTTACAATCAAACTATATAATTAGTTATTTTTTTTATCTATATTTAATACTCCATACATATATCTAAAAATTTAATGTAACAAAAAGAGAATAAAAAAACTTACAATCTAAACAAGGGCTTGTACTGGTACCACGCTAGTACACGAACGAAGTCAGTGGGCCGGAAACAGGGTACGCTCAGTCTCTCACGGAGAAAAGCGAGTGAGCACGAGGCAGCAGACGCGACGCCCGAGAGGGCCAGAGGACAGCGCTAGTACTGCTTGCACAGCACGGCACACAACGCCGAAAAACATGGCACGGTACTGCCATTTTTTTTCTACTGCGGTCACCCGTCACATCCGAGAGTTACTACGCCGTGGACCGAAATCCGTGCCCTGCCCCTGCAGTCCTGCAGCTGCTGGGAGCACTGCTGGTCTGCCGCTGCTGGCTGGTGCGGTCCTCCTTGACCGTACGCCCGGCGCCCGGCGCCCGGCGGACCCAGGCGAAGAGGCGAGGCTCCCCCGCTTCTGCAGGAGCAGGACTGCAGGTCACGCTTTGCCTCGGCAGTCGGCATTGGCACCCCGATGTTTTCGTGGGCGTGGGGCGGATCAGAGCGTGGGGAGGCCGCAGCCTGCAGGTCCCCTCCTCCTGCGGTCCTGCCGCGGCGGGCGGAAACGCATAGTGCAAGGCGCGCGTGCGTGTGCGTATGCGTGAGCCTCCGCCGGCGCCAGGACCGGGGAGGCGGGAGCCGGAACCGTGCCCGCCGTTTCCAGCCGAGCGCACCGATCACGCACGCGCGCTAGCTGATGGGGATCGACGTCGGGATCGGGAAGGCCGAAAGGCAGGAAAGGAAAGCGCAAAGTGGGCGGCCTTTGTCACCGAATCCCGCGTAGACGGACGGAGCCGAGCACCTGGACTGGAGCCGTTAACGCTTTTTCCGGGGAATGGCTTGGCATGGCACATTGGCACCGGTGAACCCAGCCACGTCGAGCTACAGTACAAACGACAAGTGATGTTTTCAAATACAGTACGTAATGTGTTTGGTGACAGTCATGTTTTCGAATTATTGTCGTTATAAGCCGTACTTTTTCAGCCAACGAAGATTATTTTTCTCTCATAATAAATCAGACAACATTACTTTAAACCATGACTTATCAGCCAAAGCGAACAGGCATATATTCGACCAATGTCAGAAAAAGATGCTACTCCCATCAAGTCACCACGAAAAGCAACATATGGGCCGGACATTGAACTGAATGGCATTACGCGGAAGTGAGTTGTAGCAGCGTATAATTCCCCATTTCCATTTTGGCACACCGACGGCGACTCGAATCAGGCAAAAAAAAAATCAGAAAAAATCAAGTGATTTATTATTTTAGTACTAACTACTAGTACTCCTTAATTTTTTTTCATATATAAGTTCATTGCCGGTCCTCCAACTACAGTGGGTCTAGATCCGTTTCGATAAATTTGAGATCCAAACGGAGTTTGAGGACCCAAATGACATACTTTCTGAGTTTAAGGACCAGGATGACACACCCAACAGGTTCGAGGACCGGCCATGAAGTTTACTCGTAAAAAAATAAGTCTGACGAAAGAGATCGAGTACACAACTGATTTTTGTTTGGCGATGGAATGTATGGTTGATGATGGTTCGGTACATGTCGCTGTCCTCTTATCTGAGGGATATTTCCCTTCTCTTCTCTTTTGCTTAATCATTGACCTGGATTAGGTGCTTAACCGCGTGCTTTCCTCGTGGTGAGTAATCGCGTAATCATTCAGCGAGGAGTGCATGCTTTAGTTTGGGAGTGCCTTTTGAATTTTTTGAAAAAAAAAACATCTGGAATCTCAGCTCGTCTCTTGCACTAGCTCGCTGCTCGCATGGGCACCCAGTGGCGAGCAGAGGCCGCGGCAATGGCGACGGCTACGTAGTCCGTGTATATCCAACCGCGAGACCGGTGAGCGTCCGTGTCGAGGTGATGCATGGATGGGATGCACCAGTAATTGCGCTGACGATGAGCGTGGAATCCGCTAGGAGTATGTCGGCACGTACCATCAGGAGCTAGCGAGGACGTGTGTGATGTGTACTGTACGTCCTAGGTGCAGTGTGGTGTGGGGCCTTGTTACTGTCGGAACCACTTTGGTCAATCGTTAATATTTCTCTCGTCAGCAGCATTTCACACGTCATTAGCTAAGCTACCTACTAGCCGCCCACCTGTGTGGAAATTCTGGGATGGATCTCTGATCAGATTTTCAGCGTGTTTATTGGTCGGTGCTGGTGCTGGTGCTGTTTTGGATTGACTGATGCTGATTTTTTTATAAAAAAAACACTGTTGACTGGTTGAATAAACTTGGCTGAAACCAACCAGCGAACAGGTGTTTAGATATGAATGTCGTGTGGCCGGTGTATTTCGCACGGTCCCCTTTGATTTTCTGTGGAAGGCAGTAGTACTATGCAGGACGGTATATATAAAAAAAGGCTACCGAGTAAATCTGTAAAAAAAACAGACAAAACACACTCCGATGCAGATTGAGTCCTACTCCCTGTGTGCCAAATTATCCGTCGCTTTTAGTTTCTTGCCTCAAGTTTGATTCAATTTTTAGAAAATACATACAACATTTGTATCTTCAAATAAATTTATTAAAAAATAAATTAAAAAATCTTTTTAATGATATAAATTATGTACCATAAAAATTAATATTATTTAATATATATTTTGTCAAAATTATTTCTTAGGAAACACAAACTATAGATGTTTTAGTACGAAGGGAATTGCACCTCGCCATCCATGGAAATGCTTGTTTGCATTTGCAGCCCGCAACCTTTGGTTGCGTTGGCAACCATCTTCGGGCGACATCGATCCAGTGATCCGAATTCCGTGCCGGACGCAGACCGACAGTGGAGACAGTAGGTAGGCGGCGGAGTTGCAGCATGGCAGGCAACAAAGCAAGCGCTGCTCTCACAGCATGTATGGATCGTGCCATATCTACTAAATCCTAGCTAGGTGATCGGAAATTCGGAATGAGATGTATGGGAGTCTCGTGTTAGGCCTTGTTTAGATACCCTCAAAATTTCAAGTTTTTTCACTTTCTTTCCATCACATTAATTTTTAGCCGTTTGCATGGAGTATTAAATATAGGTAAAAAAAAACTAATTGCACAGTTTAGTTGGAAATCACGAGATGAATCTTTTGAGCTTAGTTAGTCCACGATTGGACAATATTAACAAATAAGACGAAAGTGCTACTATTCATCGGGTTGAAATTTTTTGCAATCTAAACATGGCCTTAGACCAGATAGCTCTGTGTGGGACACAAAACTGTCTCACTCTTCAATGGGCTAGCGTGGAGTTGGGGAGGCGGCGGTCGTTAGAAATGGGGGAACAACATTGAGGATTTCAATGGTGACATACTTTCGCTGAAATTTAGATTATGTTGATGCTTATGCTGATTTGGTGTGAGAAAAAAATATAATTTGTTCGCTGAAAAATATTGTTAAAGTAGAGCTGCAGAACAGAGAGCTCAGAATCCACCTAGAAATCGTTCTAGCTTATCAAAAGTTATATAAATTAGCAAGCACTATGGCTAGCAAATCGTTTCAAAGAACGGTTCCCTGAGAGGGGGAACCGAACGAGCCCTTAGATGGACGAAAAAGTGAAGATGCAAACAAAGAAACACATCAGAATCAATGTACTCTCTAAGTTCCAAAATAAAAAGACATCTAGCTTTTGAAAGAGCATATTAGTGTATGTAGGAAATTACAGTATTGCCCCTACAAAAGTCTTTATAGACACTTGACATGACTACTCAATACAAGCTCGCAGTCAAGAAAGGATATCCGAACGAATAGGCCGGGAATTTCTAGAGCCTCCGTCATTTTTGTTTGTCACAAAAGTTGTTTTTCTATTTCATGGTCTCCCGTGCTGCTGAACGTCCTGCTGTTGTAGAACTGTAGCGTACTGTACATGCGATAACCCTTAGAACATCCTATATGTGCACTTTTTTGGACAAATTTTGAATTTTAGATGTGCTTTTATTTTGGAACGTAGAAAGTATATAGAAAACAAATTCAAATCCTTGGATTGAATGATCAGTTCCTTCTTTTTTGAAACATAGTTCCTCTTTAGCTAGTGTGTTTCTATGTAACAACATTTTTAAAACTCGCATGTATATATAGTGGTTGCTCCTGCTGATTGACTAAAACAAATTCAAGTACAGAGATGCCCCCTGTCACCTTTGGTTTAGGTAAGCCCTTTATTAATCATAGCCCTTACATGATAGTACAACTTACCACAAACAGGAAGACCAATCCATACATAATGATCGTTACCTAATACCTATCAGCATGCATTCCCCTACTCAACGCTAGTCAACCACGAACGGTTCTGAAACTCTGAATCCCAAACACCCATCTTCTTACTGTGATGGTAGGCTGTTAGCCATTAAACTACCAACCACTTGGGAGCCATCGCCCAACCTTTTGTGCGCTCCCTGCAGCCCGGCCTGCTGTATAATCTTCTTCAACTTTAGGTTAATCAATCTTACCGGGACTGTCGGTGCACGTGAGCACAAGTGGAATTCATCTATCCGCTCGAGGAAACCTTTTGGTGGCTCTAGGTCTAGCTAGGGCCACCGGCACCAGGAGATCGCCAGGACATCCGGACGAGACTAGCTGGCGCCGCAGCCGATGATTAATCGAGTTCGTGCGTGCTTAGTTCCGAAATTTTTTGGCTTTTGTTACTGTAGTATTTTCGTTTGTATTTGACAAAAATTATTCAATTATAGACTATTTAGGTTTAAAAGATTCGTCTCACGATTTCTCGACCAACTGTGTAATTAGTTTTTTTTTTCGTCTATATTTAGTACTCCATGCATGTACCGTAAGATTCGATGTGACGGGTACTGTGCAAAATTTTTTGGGTTTTGAGGACATCTAAACGGCGCCTAATCTTATCTATCACTCATCTTGTTGCTGTTGTACCTGTACCCAGGACAGTGATAGCAGCAACGCCAGGGCCCCGGGCGCAGCTGGCAGTAACAAAAGCTGCTTCTGCTCTGCCTAATCCTCGTTAAAATAAACGCATCCGTATTGCCAGTGGCTTGGTGGAGTGCAGCGCAGCTGCGCCAGTAGTACGTGACACGGCGACATGGTGGCGTGTTGCCGTCCGTGTGCGTGCCAGATCAGCTATGCCCAGCATTGGAAATTGGGCGGAGCTGTCCTGCATCAGTGAATGGTACCTATGCCTTTGTACTCGTGCTTCTGCTTGCCATTCATTCTTCTGACGCGGTTTTCTTTTTTCCGATGCACAGAACAGACCCTCTTTAGAGCAAGTATAACAATGCTTACTGAGCCGGCTAAATAGAGCCAGTCAGAAAAATTGAGTGATTTGGCAGAGAGAGAGTGAAGAAGAAAACAAACAGCCGGCGCTTGACTCCCAGCCCGGCTGAATCCACCATGCAGCTTGCTCCTAGCCAGCTGCAGGCTGTAGGATCGGCGCTTGACTCCCCACCATCCTCGTTCCAGCTGCTGTGATACGTCCACGCATACATAAGCATTAAATACTTACAGTCACTGTTGCATCCAATCTATAATATGAGTTGGCTAAATAATTAACTGTATATGATGTGGCAACATGTTGCAGCCTTCAGCCGACTAAATTATTAGCCTTGCTCTTAGGTGCCACACTATCCTCGGACATATCGTCTCCCTTGAAAGTATAACACCGTTGAATTCTAAAGTAAAAAAAAACTCCTGCGTTAATTTGAGAATTCACTAAAAACACCTAACTAGCTGAGCTTGATTTGCTACTTTAGTTGTCGTCTCTAGTGCCTAGTGGGCTTTGAATGGCTTTTGTGAAAATAATGTGATTCTAGTTTTGTTATTTAAAGTTTGACTATTAGGTCTATAAAAGAGAGTACTGATATTTATAACGATAAATAAGTATATTACGAAAATATATTTTGTGCCAAATCTAACTATACTCATTTGACATCATAAATAAAGATATTTCTTAATATAAATTTGATAAAACTTAAAAAAAAAGACGATACTATGCCATTGTCTTTTAGAACCGGGGGAGTAGCTTGAACCACCGAGCTAGTGACCTAGTGGCTGAAAGAAAAGGTGTCATTCTTTGTGCCAGCGGAATTCACTCTCCAGTTACCCGCCAGAGTCTGTCTGCGAATGTGAAAACTGAAACCCCAAACCCGGTCATCACTCGCCTTGGTTCCTGTTTAGTCCCTAAAATTTTGCAAATTTTTTCAAGATTTCCCGATACATCGAATCTTTGACGCATGCATGAAGCATTAAATATAAATAAAAAATAAAACTAATTACACAATTTAGACGAAATTCACGAGATGAATCTTTTAAGCCTAATTAGATTATGATTGGACACTAAGGCCAGTCTCAATGGCAGTGTCATTGCACGGTTTACAAAATTAACACGTCATCAAAAGTGAAATGAAACCCTCCGTGAAACTACCTCCACAATGCTGGCCTTTCACTCGATGTTTCCAATGCTAAGCAAAGCATTAATTCATATGAGTTCTTTGGGATCATTTGCACCGATGAATCATGTAGCTAAATACTTGAATTTCACACATCCATCGCCTCTAGCAAAGCAGCAATACTTGAATTTCACACACACACATTCACATACACATTCAGATTCAGAGAAGGCCTCCATGTGCATATATATACATACGCACCAGTTTTCACATCTTTGCGTGACACATACACATTCGGTTTTCACACACGCACATTCACATTCGGTTTTCACACGAAGTAGAAATTGACATGATATCAAGGTAGATAACCGGATAACAAGCAAGATAGCACCGAGGTTTCGACATGGACCATAGTCACGAGTTCAAGATGCCTTAACCAACGATTAGCTAAAGATAATTGAGATTAACTAAAGATAGAAAGCCTTGCATATGATTGTTCGGCTCATACGATTGTTCGGTTCATACAAGTTCATACTCTTTGTTCAAAAGATAGAAAACATTGCATATTACATAGTGAAGTTCGGATAAGCGGAACATCGGGATAACTTGGACGATATAGATTCTTTAATCACGAACTAAGCTAGATAAGCTGGAGGTAAATTGGCGATGACCATTCAACCAACAATGCCGAGATGCACCCATAGGATTCATAAAGATTCTTTCACCTGCAAAAATAAAGATAGTGGTGCGCGGATCAATCACCCTGGTAAAATTCTCACAACTATCACACACATAACAGCCGAACATGATTGCACTAACCAGGTACCAGCCTAATCAAAGCAAGACTAACTAGCTACCCACCTAACATGATTTCAGCGACCAACTAATCAGGTTCGGGTTGAAGCTCATTCCTATGATCACATACACATACACTTTGCTATGTGGTTAAAAAAGATAAACATAGTGATCAAGATTCTCAAAACTAACCTTAGTTCGCAAACAACAATGGAGATAAGTTGTCACTTTGGCGATTGGGACTAGATTGGGACCCTGCGAAGAAACCAAAATAATTGACGATGAGCATTGAGACAATTACAAATGCACCATGCATATATATAAAGCTGTATGAGATATATAAAATAATTACATGTATTCTACCTCAAACTCCAGTCCTATGTGTACGACCACTAAATTTAGTCCAAATATGTTCCACCAAATCATTCTTAAGTCGATGATGAGCCGATCGATCTCGAATAGAAGTATCTTTTCTAAAACTCTCTCCAACGGAACATATTGATCAGAGAGTTTTCCGGTTCTTGAGCGGTTGATGAACTAGGAGCCACATTTAGATCTAGATTTTCTTCAATAATGTCCTCTTCCTTCTCATCTTCAACTATCATATTGTGAAGTATGATGCAAGCTAGCACAACATCACGGAGTACATCTCGGTCATATAGACGAAATTTGGACGTTTTAAGATGCAAAATCGATATTTGCAATACACCAAAGGCTCTCTCGATATCCTTTCTTGCCCCTTCTTGTTCTGTGTATACAACTTCTCCTTGTCGGTGATAGGGAGTCGTATTGACTTAACAAATCGCCCATTACGGATATATTCCATCAGCAAGATAATACCCAGTGTTGTGTTGATTCCCATTGACCGTGTACTGTACTCTCGGAGCTTGTCCTTTTAGCTCATTGAGAAATACAGTAGATTGGTTCAAAACATTAATATCATTGTTAGAACCCGCTTACTCCAAAGAACGCATGCCAAATCCAAAGATCATGTGATGCCACGGCCTCAAGAATCGGCGTCGGTACTTTTTACGATCGCCACGAGTGAATCTGACCCTTCCATGCATTTGGGCATCTTTCCCATTGCCAATGCATGCAATCAATGCTACCGAACATCTGGGAAAACCTCGTCTCTCACCAAGTTTGATGAGCGTTAAATTATCTTCCATAGTGGGCGCCTCAAATATCTTTCACCAAACACATCTCTAACACCTTTGACAAAATTCTTCATCGCCTCCATTGCAGTAGTCTCCCCAATCTTCAAGTATTCATCTAGTTCATCTGCAGCACTACCGGTAGCCAATTGGCGAATAGTGCGAGACACTTTTTGTAGTGGACTCCGCCCTTGCCGATTCTTGACATCCACCCTTTGTGTAAAAAATAATTAGACCATTGGCCTAAGGCCTCAACAATGCGTGGGAAAAGTGGCCTAGACATACGAAATCTTGGCGAAAAAATATTTGAAGGATAAAGAGGATTTTTCGAGAAATAATCGGTCACTAGTTTCGATGTGCTTCCTCTCTCGTGGCCGTTTGATGTGTTTCCTCGGATGGGATCGATGGTCATAAGCCTCTTTCTGAAGACCTTCGATGGTTGATTGTATAACAAGCGTGGCTTCATTGAGAACATCATCTATGATCTGACCCTCAGCCAAGAACTCATCCAACGAGTACAGAGAATTACGATCGATTGTACTCATTTTCCTCAGACATCTTTCAAGAAGATAGAAAGATAGTGGATAAAAGAGGTGAGGAAAAGAGAGAAGGCCTTCGTGGGAGCAAAAGAGAGAAGGCCTTCATGTGCATTGTCCTTCTGGAACATCAACTATCTCAGTCTTCTCTTTCTCTGTTTCCTGAAACTGAGCACACCATTTGGGCTCCTCTTTTAATACCTTCCACCAATGCACCAACGAAAAGCGCTTTCCAAATCTGGTTTCATACATTTTCTGTGCCTCTTCCTCTAGCATGTCATCCGAGTATCCGCTTGTATACATTTGAGTTACCTTAGTCCAAGCGTCATTGAAATCAGTGATTGATGACTTGAGGCGTGACCAGTGAACCTTCAATTGGTTTATTTCCCTTCTTCGCTTCCCATTCCCTTTCTTGTTAAAGTTATCAGTCACTTCCTTCCAAAATGTTTCAAATTTCTTGTCATTACCCTTAAGCTGGATCTTTACTAGCATTCAACCAAGCTTTGGCCTACAAAATGCAAATAAAAAAATATATGAACAAATCGGTGACTTGTACCAAACACTACCCTACAAAGGAAAATAAACAAAACTAATAAGTGATTACCGGTCTTTCTTCCTCGTCATGAGTCCAATATCTTTTATTCAACTTTGTCCTATTTGCCTCACTATTATCCCCTTCATCATTGTCCACAATCTTTGTCTCCTTTGCTAAAGTGCCTTGTTTCTGACTTGGGATGTTCTTGTTGCATGGACACTTGGTGGTGGTGGGGATATTGGGTTCAAGCTCATGGTCGACCAACAAAATGAAAATTTTCTCCTATGTGTGGGTGTGGCGTGGCTGAGGTCGTTGAAGAAAATTCATAAAACCACGGTGGATAAACAATACGACATTTTACAACAGATAAAACAACATTATTTCAACAACTGAGTTCTATTTATTTGATGAAACAATATCCATAGGTGTCTCAATTGAGTCTCTGGTGGATGCTCATTCACTCCACAGGTCTCTGGTGTTGATGCGAGATAACTAACATTATTCCAACTACAGTTCTACTCATCATGTCTCAATAATAATTGGTAGATTGAGATGCATGACTAGGTGATAAACTTAATGCCTTCTTGTAAATAGAGTGTTGATATCAATTTCAGCAATATAATTGTTTTAGCAATATAAAATTATGACTTCATTCATTACTAGAGAAATTTAAGCATCTCGGACCATCATCAAATACTAGTAATCTACAATTCACTCAAATGAATTTTTTATATACTCAAGTGAATATTTTTATCTACATTCTTTGCTCTAGTAAGCTAACTGTATTCACTAGCACACACATACACATCCATTTGTAATTTATTCAAAAAAACTAGAGATCGATTATACACACACAAATGCTTTCATAGATTGAAATGAAAACATACCATAAATTTTGTGCTTGACGATTTCCTTCTTGATTGAAAATTTGAGGCATGGCCCCCAATCCCCCCTACATTGGAATCGGCAAAGCACCACTGCTCCTCCTTGAAGAGAAGGGATGAAGTCGGCTGCAGTAGTGAGCGAGGGAAGAGTTCACGGAGAGAGAGGGACGGTCAGAGGGGGGGCGGAGCTGTAGGGGGGCGGTGGCGAGAGGGAATCGTGGCGAAGAAGAAATTTGGAGGGGGCGCCGACGAAGTAGAAACGCCGTCTTCATTCCAAGGCGGCTGCCGCGCGCCTTTCCCTCCTTCTTTCTTGTTGCGAGAGCTCAGCGTCCGCCATCCATGGCTCTAGATAGGCACCAGTGGTGGCGGCAGAGCGGCGAAGATGATGCGACGGGGACGGAGAGAAAAGCGGCAGTGTGAAGAAAAAGCGGGAGATGGGGAGGGACGGCGGGGAGATGGGGAGGACGGTAGCTGGGAGATTGGGAGGATGGCCAGCGGGAGATGGAGAGGAATGGCGCGAGAGCGAGGAATTCGGCGCGCCGACTGGAGCACGGGATCCATGGAATGAAATTTTTCCCTCAATGGTGGTGTCGTCCGGTTTACCGAGCTCTAGGTAGCTCATATTTGGGTCGTTTCGTGGCCACGACGACACGAACTCGTTCTCTCTCCTCCGGTTTCATTCACAGATTCTATTTTTTTTCTGACGTGGCATCTAATTAATGTGCATGACACCCCTGTGAAATCTGCATTGAGACTGGCCTAATTGTCAAATAACAACGAAAATACTACAGTACCGTTCCCCAAAAAATTTCGCCGGCTAAACAAGGCCTTGGTCTACAGACTACAGGTACACAAAAAAGCTCAGACCGAAAGACGGTGGTGGATCCACACCATCGTCGTAGCAGCAGTAGACAGACGACTGACCTGACCTGGTCAGCAGGTCAAGCGAGGTCATCCGAGAGACTTGAAACGTTCACATCATACATTTGATTGACTCGTTAAACATACGGACCAACATCGTCGCTTCTGCGAGAGTGTGAATCTCAATTAGAATAGCTATAAGCACATTAAGGCCTTGTTTAGTTCCTCTCAAAACTTTACACTCTATTGTATCGAATGTTTGGACACATTAATATAGTATTAAATATAGACTAAAAAATAATTAATTGTACAGATTACGACTACTTTACGAGACGAATATTTTAAATATAATTAGTCCATGCTTTGATAATAAAGTGATATAGTAACACATGTGCTAATGAGAGATTAATTATGCTTAATAAATTTATCTCGCGGTTTACGACGACTATAATTTGTTTTTTATTAGGATCCGAACATCCCATACGAAATGACGTCCCAAAACTTTAAACATGGATCAAGCACCACCTAAACAAACAAACTGTCCTTTTTGCGTGTGAGTCGTGGGAGAGAGAGAGAGTTCGAAAGACTACTGGTTCAAATGCAGGTGTTTCCATACCTTGGGGTCAGGGTAATTGAGACTCAGGTTCAGACCCTTTCCTCGGACCAGTTGTTGCTATTTTGTACGGCTCCTTTCCTCCCTTTTTCCCAAAGAGAAAACAGTGGCCATATTTAACTCCTGTAATTAACTAATTATAGCAGAGAAAAGTCATTGCTCTTCAGAGTTCAGTTGCAGCAGCCATTTGCAGAAAATCAAGCTTTATCAGCAGCTTTTTACTAGAAGTGCTTCTTTTGTGCACGTCCGTTGCGAAAAACCGACAGCAACCGTTGCAGAAAATCAAGCTTTATCAGCAGCTTTTTACTAGAAGTGCTTCTTTTGCACGTCCGTTGCGAAAAAACGACAGCAACCGTTCCTTTTACCCGGAGGAAGAAAAGGGCTAGTACAACAGTGTGGGAATTGGACGCGACATCGTCTTTCGTCTCGTGTCACCTGCCAAAAATGAGAGAAATGCTGCGGCAGCCTGTTCGTTTACTTTTGGTTCGTTTCGTTCTTGATTAACGAAGAAATCTGCACCGTTGGTTTATGTGAGAGAAATCTTTGCTTCGAATCGAAAATTTATGATGTTTACGATAAGCCCACGTCCAAACGAACGGGGTGACTAAATGCCGAGCAGACGTCAGTTTCATGCCGGGTAGGGGCGGCCGTGTCCACGCTACCGTTCGGGCGGTGGATGCCCGCGTGTCGCCGAAAAGTTGCGCGGAGACCTGGCACCGCGGCGACACGGTCGCCGGATGCGCGGGGCTCTGCCTGCCTGCTGACGGCGGCGGTTCCCGTTCCGTTTCCGCCTCCATCCCGGGACGCGGTGCGCACGGCATCCACCCAGCCTTCCAGGGCCCAGCGTCACACGGGCGGACGGTTCGGTTCTGTGTGCCGCGCTCGGCTCAGTTCCTCCGCCCGGTCCGCGGCGTCCCAGCGTACAGGCGGCCTGGCCTGTTCCTTTTTTCCGTCGCGAACCCATGGACGAGGCGACCCGTTGACTCCACTCCAGCAGGGCGCGGCGTTTGCGACGAACAGTGCTCAGGTTGATGCCAACACGGTTCCTGAATGACAGCCACAAGGACAAGAATAATGCATGAGAACCTTTGGAAAAGCAAAAGGCATTTCGAGCGGCGTCCGTGGAAATAAACCTTTTTTTATAACAATGGAAATAAAAGTTTGAAGCCGTATTTCGCGGTAGAAGCCAAATCACGGCTGACAGATAGTTGAACTACTCTCGTAGCCCTGATAAATAAAGAGGTCCTTAGATTGAGGTATCTACGTTGTTTATGTAATGTGTTGTATTTGTATCACTTATCTAAATTTATTCATGTTGTTCGGTCCATCGGTGTTGTAACGATTGTCACGTGGCTTAGATCTAAGTCAGAAACCGTAAGTTATTCGTGTGGCTATCATGCCGTACAAATATTCTCTCTTATAACTAGTACTTTTTATTCACTTGTGTGTTCACACTGATATTCTGAGCGCTTTACTAATTTGTTAATTTGAAAAATGATGAATACAAGACGAAGAATAGTGCAAGAAAACGCACTCGGACGAGAGAGAACCTTGAGAAAGGGAAAGATTTCGAGCATCATCCGTGAAAATAAGTTCAGTTTCAGCTTATGCAACATGTAGCACTTGATCCTTTGGTCCATCGCGTCGTAACGCTTACCACATAGTTTGTAATTATGATACCATAAGCCACTCGTGCGCCTATCGTACCATACATGTATTCTCCATTGCCGCTAGTACTTTTATTCGCCCCATGCGACCGCAACGAGGACAAAATTTGCTTTATTCATTATTGCTAGAACTTTTGTTCGTTAATTTGAAGAAGGAACATTGACCGTTACATATAGCGCGTGTCGGTTGACCTGGATAATATAGATTTACGAGTAACCCAATTCATCAGTATTGTAACGCTTTGCTATATGATTTTGATTAAGCCTAGTATATTATATCCGCACAACACTAGGTTTTTATTCTTTTATACTAGTATATTATTATATCAAGTATGAACACCATTGTTCGTTGATCCATGGATCGAGAGTGAAAACCTTGACCCCTCTCTCTCTCTCTCTCATGAGACTGAGAGTAGGATCGTCGTAGCTAGGCTTAAGAATTAAGATAGCGACGCACCCGGCGCACGCACGCACGGGCACGGCGGCTTACGCTTCAACCGCCGCAGCCAAGAACGGGACGAAACCCATACAAAGGCAGAGCCGCAGAGGTGCACACAGCCAAAAGCAACCAACCCCCACCCCGAGGGCTTCCTTCCTCTTCTTCCTCTTGCTCTCTCTCCCCTCCTCCCCTGCTCGGCTACTCGAAGCCAGGGGAACCCAGCCCAGCCCCGCACGCACAGGGTCGCCCACGCCACGCATACGCAGCCGCGGCGGAGGGCCATCCGATGGGCTGCTGCGGGTCCTCGCTGCGGGCGGGGACGCACCCGGAGAAGAAGCCGCCGGGGAGGGCGGCGGGGGCGCTCCCCCCGCACCGCTCCTCCTACTCGCTGAATCAGCACCAGGCGCCTGCGCCCTCCGCGGCTCGCGCGGGCGCCGGCGGGCGCCAGGTGCCGCCGCTCAAGGAGTTCTCGCTCGCGGAGCTGCGCGCCGCCACGGGCGGCTTCGCGGCGGAGAACATCGTGTCCGAGAGCGGCGAAAAAGCGCCGAATTTCGTGTACAAGGGCCGCCTCGAGGCCAACCGCCGCGCGATCGCCGTCAAGAAGTTCACCAAGATGGCGTGGCCCGATCCCAAGCAGTTCGCGGTACGCCACTACGCCCAATAACAGGACGGCCTCGGCCTCGGGGTTCGACTGTCGCCCAACCCACCCCGCGCGCGCCCCGATTTGGGATGGAATTCGCCGCGATGAAAGCTTTGCTTCTTCTTTTGCTCGCAGGAGGAGGCCAAGGGGGTCGGGAAGCTGCGCCACTGCCGCCTTGCCAACCTGATCGGCTACTGCTGCGATGGGGACGAGCGGCTGCTCGTCGCCGAGTTCATGCCCAACGACACGCTCGCCAAGCACCTCTTCCACTGTACGTTTGCTCTTATCGATCCTTTACCCATTGGTCCATTTCTGATAAAGTCGCTTTCTGATTTCTGGTTGGCTGCGAGATATATCTCGCTGGCCATTTTCGGTAAATACAGCCTGCAAAGATTTTGTCCTTGTCGGATTCGATCCTGGTTAGTGCGGAAGTTGGCAAAAAAGACGAATCCGTGTGCTCTGAGCAACCGCTGACGCTTAGCAGCCTCCCGCATTTGGTGTACCGAACGAATGATTGATGATTGGGCTAGGCTTTGTCATATGCAATTCCTGATTTGGCTGTTGTTGGCGTGGTCGTTGTGTGAATCCATAGAATCAGATTATGGTGGCTGCATTGAACACATGGTGTAATTTTAATGCATCACTGTTCTGTGTTCACAAGTTCTGTTCATTGTTTTGGATGGGTGGATGACTAGAATTCACTCAGACGATTTCAATGTAGCCGAATCTTCTCATTGTGAAACTTAAGAAATTGCTATGTGTTCTAGAATGCCTATTGGAATGAAGCAGTTCATTTATGAACTAAATGTTTGGATATGTATAATTTGTTTCCGATGAACAGCCTGACCCTAGGGTGAATGGGCAAGTTTGGGTTTGTTGGTAACGATAGCCCCGGTTGATAAATGGTGCTTAATTTCTTTGTGAACATTAGGGCATGTCATTACTTCTTTTGTTAATCTAGACTGCATCGACCTTTTATGGGAAGATGATTTGGTAAAAATAAGCAAGTAACTGCGGTGTATGTAGGTCAGTTCACTGTTGATACTGCTTTTACTCTTATTCAGGGGAAAACCAGACAATTGAATGGGCCATGCGCCTGAGAGTTGCATACTACATCGCTGAAGCACTGGAGTATTGTAGCACTGAGGGAAGGCCTATGTATCATGACCTCAATGCATATAGGGTCCTCTTTGATGAGGTAACTATTACTTTGATTTTCTTTTTTTCTTACGGGCAATGGAGTTATATGGAGAACTGCCAATAGACTATAGTATCATAAAGCTGAGGAAATGTGGATAATATTGTTTTCGCTACAAATATCTCTTGTGCAAGTGCCAAGTATTGCTGTGTTCCTCTGACAAGAGCAGCTTTTGATTCCATTTGCTTTTACCACCAGCGTGGATGTTTTCTCTGAGCTCATCTGAAATTGGAAGTGGAGGGGTCTGTTGCCACCTGTTTTCCACCTCTGGTGGTTGGAAGGAAAAATATATTAAAATAGAATGTCAGCTCTTTTTCATTAAAATTTCGTTAAAAATGGTATATTCAGCCCTAAAGGCAGGTCTTTAGATAGTAATGCCATATTAGCAAACATGTTCTTTTTTGAAAAATGATTAGCATCCTTATGAGGAATGCTCTTTGCGATGACGTCAATTGCATATTACAGCACTTTGCATGTTTCTCAAATTCTACTAATCCTGTGTGGGCTGAACAACCAATATAATTTCTTTTGCAGAATGGTGATCCTCGTCTTTCATGCTTTGGCCTGATGAAAAACAGCAGGGACGGGAAAAGTTATAGCACAAATCTTGCATATACACCTCCAGAATATTTGAGAAATGGTAACATATGATTTATCTATGACAAAGATAAATCTTCTTTGAATTGCTTAGTTAGGGTATTTAGAAGTGATATAAATAACAGTACATGCTATTTACTGAAAATAGAATGGCTGACATTTTCGTAATGATGGGATTTCCATGGCAACCTTTGCTGCTCCAGGAAGAGTAACATCAGAAAGTGTCATATTCAGCTTTGGCACTATACTGCTGGACCTCCTAAGTGGAAAGCGTATACCCCCTTCCCGTGTAAGTTTTTCTTACTAGTAACTATTTCTTTCCAAGTTCCCGTGTGATACAGAAGTACAGAACCCCTTTCACAAAATACCTTTGTATTTAATACTATTCTGTGCATATCTGCTTTGCGCAAGTGCCACCAAATGTGTGATACTGATCATCTTTGAGAGGACATATTTTTCTTGTGAATGTGACTTGGTAGCAGAATTGTTTGGTGAAACTACTTAATCATTAACAATTAGATTCGTTTCGCTCAGGCTCTTGATATGATAAAAGGCAACAATATCCAAGTACTGATGGATTCACATTTGGAGGGAAACTACTCAACAGATGAGGCAACCACATTGGTTGACCTTGCCTCTCAGTGCTTACAGTATGAACCTAGGGACCGGCCCAACACTAAAAAACTGGTTTCCGTACTTGAGCCCTTGCAAATAAAATCAGAGGTAACAGTTACATTTTTATCCTTCTCAATTAAAAATCCTTTTGTGTTCTGGCATCGATTGTTTATCGTGATGTGATTCATGGCTTCCATACGACTGTTATCTTTTGGTAACAAGGCAATTTTTTGTTTTTACTTATGTCTGGTACATTTCCATTTTTAAATGACAAACAGGTACCATCCTATGAGATGCTTGGCATTCCAAAGTATGAAGAAGAAGCACCTCCCCCTCCACAACCACAACACCCTCTTTCTCCCATGGGTGAAGCCTGTTCTAGGATGGATTTGACAGCTATCCATCAGATTCTAGTGAATACACATTACAGGGATGATGAAGGGAGTAATGAGGTAAAGATCAGAGCATTTCTGTTGCTGTCTGCTGACTTTTCGACAGGATATTACATCTAAGAAAAATGGCGTCTTTATTGCAGCTATCGTTCCAGGAATGGACACAGCAGATGAGGGACATGTTGGAAGCTAGGAAACGTGGAGACTTTGCTTTTCGTGATAAAGATTTCAAGGCAGCCATAGATTGCTACACACAGGTGCCTCATCTTAGTTATATCTGGAACACTTAGATATTCTCGAAAACTGCTAGAATGCAGCCAATTCACTTTGCAACCTCTTCATTTTGCAGTTTGTTGATGTGGGGACTATGGTATCACCAACAGTGTACGCAAGGCGGAGTTTGTGCCACCTCATGTGTGACCAACCTGATGCCGCCCTCCGCGACGCAATGCAAGCACAATGTGTGTACCCAGATTGGCCAACTGCGTTCTACATGCAAGCTGTTGCGCTCTCAAAGCTGAATATGCAGAGCGATGCTACGGACATGTTGAACGAGGCGTCGCAGCTTGAAGAGAAGCGGCAGAAGAACACAAAAGCTTGAAACGGTTCCTTTTGCGGCTCAAAAAGGTTTATGTTGAGACATGCTGCTTGGTCCTTCCTAAACATTGTGGTTAGTTCCTGGAATCCTGGTCCAGGGGTTGGGAATGTAACTGGGGGGTGTGCTGTAGAGTCCTGTGATTGTAACTACCTGGTTTTGGCATTTCTGTGATGCATTTTTTGGGCCCGTGTACATGTTACATTGACAAAAGGTCAAAACAGGCAGGATGCAAGGGAAGTTACTTCTGGTTGTCAAAATCTGGATGCAAGTGAACTCCAGAGTCATCTTTGCCTAGCTAACGAATCGTTGTGCTGCTTGTACTGACATGGTGAGATTTTTTTTTTTATTTTTAACACTTTTTGTAAAATAATTTTAAATCTTACACGGTTTATTTTTCTTCTTCAAAACTAACACTTTTGGCCGTGTCTATTTCACTGGCGTGGCGAAACGCCTATGCCGCGCCATTCATGGTGGCGCGGCGAGAGGGTTGACGTGCCGACGACCGGAGCGACGACCGGTGACGTGGCAAGGTCTGCCGCGCCACCGATCTTGGAGCGACTCTGGGGCGTCCTAATCGGTGGCACGGCAGAGCTGTGTAACATCGCCGCTCGCCGCCGGCGTGTTCGCCCGCGCCGCGCCGGCCTGCGCCACGCATGTCGGTAGCCACTCCCACTGCTGTGCGGCGGCGCGCCCTGCGTTGGCGCGCCACCCCTCCAGCCCCATGCGCGCTTGCCGCCGTTACGCATGGCGGGCTGGTGCCGCCCGCCACCGTCCTCACTGCCGCGCCTCCCGGCCCGGTCTAGCGTGCAATTGAAACGCAATATTAATATCAATCTGGAAAAAAAAGAGAAAACATGTGGTACTTTCTCGCAACCACTAGGATCAAAAATCAGAACCTTCATCCGAGATATCCCATCATACTCGAATACCAAGAAGTCGATCTTTTTCAAGTCATGGGCACTAACAAATGACTTCCACCCATATTGAAGCACTATTCTGCCCATATTCTTTGCAACTTGAACATCAAAAGTATAACCGCCAAGTGATTCAAGAGTAATACTTCTATTTTGTCTCCGAAATGTTTAGCAAATTTACCCGGTATGACCTGCGGCAGCAAGATTAACGCAGAACAAAGTTCAGATGAAGTAGAATTTATACTCTAGTGTGTTTGAATGTAGAGCTAAAGTTTAGAGGCGTCATATCAGATGTCATATGGGGTGTCACATTAAATGTTTGGATAGTAATAATAAAACAAATTATAGAAGTCCTCAGTAATCCGCGAGACGAATTTATTAAGCCTAATTAATCCGTCATCAGCATATGTTGATTGTAACACCACTTTGTCAAATCATGGACTAATTAGACTTAAAAAAATTCGTCTCGCAAATTAGTCTCAATCTATGTATTTAGTTTCGTAATTAGTCTATATTTAATACTTTATATATATGTCAAACATCCAATGCAACGGGGACTTTAGGAGGGGTTTATGCATGGCTCCGGCCTCCGGTCCAATTAATTTCTTTGGACGCCTGTTGTTAACAATTCCCTGGCAATCTGGAGTACGGCTCAGTGGCTCACCGCCGATCTTGCGATCTGCCTGCCGTCAGCTGAGCAGATGGCGAGCCGGCAAATGGTTCTCTCGGCAAACACGGCAACGATGTGCTGCGTGCAGCGACTGCAGAGGCATCAGGCATGGGCTCATGCGCATCCGGATAGGAGGTGGAACCGTCGGTGTGGCCTGTGGCGTGCGCTCACCGAGCCACCGGCCCTGTCGTCGGCCTTGGGCTTTCCGGATGACGCCGAAGCCGTCATCTGCACAGAGCACGCCGTGATCGACGACCGGCGAACTGGACACAGATCCCAGCGGATCGTGGGCAGCACCAGCACTGCGCCCGGCGAGACAGCTAGGTTTGGCGCCGCGTGAGTCCGTGACAGGTTGACCACTGACACCACCATCAACGGCGGTGGGCTATTGGGCTCCAGATCTGGAGTGGCCCATTCCAAAGTCAGCCCATCGAACTTGTGAATCGAGGACTCTAGCAGGTTGCAATAAGTAGGGTTTATTAAAAGTCAGCATGTTACTGCCTCCTCGCACTAGAGAACGCGGAGCATCAGTGGCTCTTCTACGAACTAATACTGGTCACATCTCTGGATGCATGGTAACGAACTAATAAAGATGTAATTAAACGATGGCGCCAATCAATGGTTAGATATATTTGCGTCATGTTTCCGGCATTCATTCGAGTCTAGCTCAGCACACGTGCACCCTCTGTTTTGGCTAATTAAGTTTTCCGTGGTTCCACTTGCATTTATTTATATTAATCATCGACGGCTACTATAGAGACGACTACTATAACAATTTTTTAAAAATCCAGAGAGACCCATCAGACAGCCATACGCATGCGACCATTGCAAGTCACAAGTCACACGTAGGCCTCGTGCTCATAAGTCACGTGTGTCCACCTAAGATATTATTTCTCCTCGTTTTATTATTATCCGATTTTAAAATGAGTATTTGGGACTCTAAATGAATTTAAATAAAAAATTGTCAACTACAAAGCCGTATAACCTTTTGAGATCTACAACTTTGGTTTGGTTGTTTTACCATCCGAGATCGTTTGAAAATTTTGAATTTCAAATTTAAGAAATTCAAATATAATTTTCCTTAGATAGATGATTTCAAATAAAAAAGTTATCAACTACAAAGTTTATAACTCTTCGAGATCTACAACAGCACAGAGACCAGAGGCAACAAAATTAAACATTGACAAGTTGAATCAGACAAAGACACAAGATAGATACTAAAACACAAGACACAAGGTAGACTAAATCTTGCCTCCGGCATCGTGCCCTTGCCCGGCCGCCGAGGTCCTATGCTGCGGCAAGCTTCGTGACCACCTACACCAGCTTCGCGGCCGCCTTGATCGTGGCGGCGACGGCAACATCTCAGCTGCGTTACCGGTAACTACCGCCCTTGCACGGCGCTGCTCGTCGCTAGGCTGCTCATAGGATCGAGACCGTTCGAGATTTTCTTCGATGAGACCAAGCTGTGAAACGTGTGGAGGAGAGGCGTCCTTGACTGCGCGCTCAAGCGCAATTGAGACTGTCTGAGAGATCTCAGAACGCGTCTACTGAGACGCGCACACACCCTATAAACAACTGAGACGCGCACACACCCTATAAACAACTGAGACGCGCACACACCCTATAAACACACCACGCCTACAGTCCCCTCTGGGGAAAATCCCCGGTGCAGCACCCACGATCGCCCATGCTGGGATTCGAACTGGCCACTGCCAGCGCTACCAATTGAGCTAGAGCTTGTCCGCTTGAGCGGTCTTTGTGGGACAAATTTCAAACTCTTTCTACATATACATATGCAGTTTCTCTAGGCCGGAGGGAGTACACGCTATGGTATCGTATACCCCTGTGTGGCCTAGTACTTGGCTCGAGACCTAAATGGTCCAATCTTGTTTTGGCACTTCGGCTCATGTATCAACATGTGGACCGAGGGCTCTCTTTTTTTTCCTGCACCTTGACTTGGTCCACCACTCTCTTTACCAATATAAGGCTCCCTCCACAAACGGGGAAATTCGTTATTATGGTCATGTTCGCTGATGAAGTCATTGAATCTGATGCGGTTGTTGGTACCAACATGCTTCATCATTTTTGGATTGAGACCCCTCTTAAAACTGGCTATTCTTTTAGCATCTGTGTCAACCATGTCGGGAGCATAGCGACACAAGTTGTTGAAGGCATGCAGGTATTGCATCACGGTCTTGGTGCCCTGGTTCAACGCCAGAAACTCTCCCAACTTCATTTCAGTCAGCCCGGGTGGAATATAGACTCCACGGAAGGCCTCAGCAAACTCTCTCCAAGAAATCTGAGCATTTGGAGGGAAGGTGGTGCGATGGTGCTTCCACCACATTCCCGCCGGTCCCTGCAATTGAAGTGCAGCATACTCCGTTTTCAGAACCTCCGTCATCCTTAACACACGGAATTTATCCTCTATCGTGTTGATCCATTCCTCAGCATCGAGTGGCTCGGTCGCTTCCTTGAATACTGGCGGCCTGGTGTCCATGAAATCTTTGAAGCTGCTATATTGGTTCACTCCCATGCCACCACCTTGATTGTTTCCACGTTGAACGTTGTTGGCGATGGTGCGCAGAAAATCCTCCATGTTCTTCTGGGATTGTTCCGCATTGCGCTGACTCCCGAGCAGCTGTGCGAGGAACATTTCGGGGGTAAACGAGGGAGGAGGTGGCAAATGTGGTTCATGGGGAGGTTCATTGTTGTTGCCGTGGTTTCCACCACCACCGCCAGTCCCCGCACCGTTAGCACCGGGCTCAGCGGCTTCATACGTGGTTCGGCGAGTGTTTGTCATCTGCATATTTCAGCAACAAGTAACGATTGAGTGAAGCTGTAATAATTGCGAGTGAAGGAAAAATTATGCCGTACTGAATTTACTGGAGAGAATGAATTCATACAATAAAACAGAGGCACAACAATCGCATCCCAATTAAAACAACAGCACCTAATCAAATTACTCCAACGGCAAACATCGTGTCCATACAATCACATTGCCAGCATACATACACTGGACTTTTTATGCGTTCAGATATCGCATTCGAAAATCAAGTTCCAACCACATGCCAAGTCTCATACGTTCGAAGCAACACACGATAGGTTACATGCCAACAAAAGAAAGGTCATCGCGACAGGACCTAGATACTAGCGCAAGACAACTAGCCTACTCCTCGGGGCCATCATCGGGATCGGAGACGTCACCATCGCCTCCAGGTGAAACTGCAGGCTCATCCTGGTTGTCGTCGTCGATGTCCATGCCAGCGGCGTCTGGTGGAGCATATGGGCCAACCCCATTGTAGAGCGCGTGAAACTCCTCGTGCAGGTTGCCGTTGTATTCCTCTAGCTCATCGACTCTCTGCAGCAAAAGGTTTCTTGCGTTCCAGGCTTCATTCCTTTCCTGAACCAACTGTCCAATCATGCGGTCGGCATTGTTGTTGGCTTGAGTCAACTTATGCACTCGCTGCATAGCTCTATCACCTCTCTCAACCGCTTTGATCTCGGTTGTAAGTTCATATCGGTCAAGCTGCTCTCCTGCAAGCTAGCTATAGCACGTGCTCGTCTCTCTTCTTCGCTTCTTCCCTTTGAGCTTATCCTCACTTTCATAAGCGGTCAAAGTCCAAGAGGGTACTCTCGAGACCCTCATACGCTCTAATGGCGGCGAACATAGCACTCATTGCCCGGTTGTCGCTTAGCTTTGTCCTTCAATTTGGACCTCGACCAATGCACTTCCTCGAGGTGAACCCAAATGGCATCACGAGGATCATCCCTAGGAAAAGTACCACTAGAGCTGCTGCAAGCTCACCGGGAAATCTGCTCATAATGTCCACGATGACACGGAAAGTCGCTCCCTCTCGCACCCTCGGTGGAGGCGACCCTCAAACTCAAGTGCCAACCATCCCAATCTGGAGCATCACCGAGAGCGAGAACCGTGATCTCCACCGCTCGCGAGTCCATCCTCTCGCTAATCGGCTCTCATTCCAAGAGTACACGGCTCTTGACCCTCTGGGTACCCACATCATGGAGCACTCTCCAAAGCAAAGTTGGCATGCCAAACTCGCTCAAGAAGGTGTCCGTGGTGCGGTGCTCCCTCAGGGCCAACGGACGTCGAGGTGCTCTTCCTCCGGTGGACTTACGGGCGGTTTGCTTCGTGCGGGCCATCTGTAGCAAAAGTTCTTTCATTACCTCGGGAAAACATATTTTAGGTGATACAACTTTTATCAAAATGAGATAATCAATTTATAAGGGAGGAATGCATGAGATGAATGAAATGCACAAGTAACATGATGTATGTACGTGTAAATGACGTTCTCACAAACTTAGGAAATAAATAATTTCTAACGACAAATTCGGTGGCATACAACGATCTCTCAATACGTAGCTAATCGTTCTACACGATAAGCGTTGTTATGTACTGCGGAAGATTCATTTCAGCCCAATTCCCAATGAATGCATAAAAGCAAGAAGTTTTATCTACACGCCTACACGATTCCCCAGACACGTGTACAACGGTAGTAACTACCCGAACCATCGTCCTATTGACGGCATCGCCTCCACAGACGGAAGACCCATACATGAGATACCTTTGTAAAACATGCGTAGAACATGTAATTACTCCAGCATCATATAAGCATTCACCCTAGATCGGCGGTGTATCCGATCATGCTCTCACAACTCACACTTACCGAGGCGTAGAGGCAAATGATCCATTCATTACCACTCAAACAAGTGGCACTCATACAATAGCACGCCGTATGAGCGATTTAAAGAGAAATATGATGCAAGAACCCCAAGTCAAGATTTCTTAATTAAGCCACCTAAAGTCCTTAATCGGGCATAAAGGATATGATCATCGGCACACTTTAGATTTTGAAAATCACGTTTTCCCAAATGCCTTTTTGTTTTAAATACACTTGTGAAAACGAGAACACGCTAAACCATGCTCGATACCGGTTTGTAACAGAACCGACCAATTATACGAAATTAAGTAAGAAAATCATCCACCAGAGCAGACGATTGAGCAAACTTAAACCCGTATAACCCGGTAGTCCGTGAAATCGCAAAGGATTTCAAACCAACTCGTGTCCCAGCCATGATCGTAATAAGTTTAGCGGTCACCATCACATATTACATAAAAGTTCGCAATCTCAGATACATCAGAGTTTAAACATAGTTATTACAAACCAGTTCGAATAAAAGTAGCGGAAGCCATTTGTTCAAACCACACACACTCACGCCGGAGTTCAAATATAGTGCCGGTGAATGATCATCTCCAACAAAAGCATTAGATGAGACGTAAGGAATGACCATGCCCATGGTCCTAAGCATCACCCATCGCAGGATCTGAGCGGTTGATACGATGAGCCGTAATACATCCGCCCATCTCGCAACAAGTGGGAATAAAACCACGAGTACGAGAATGTACTCAGCTAGACTTACCTGACATAACCGAAAATAAATGACACCAAGGATTATGAAGGCTTTATAGTAGGGTAGCTGACTCATTTGCAGAAAGGAGCATTTTTAGCATTTCAAGAACCTTTCTAAAAACATTATTGCCAAGTTAATTATTATGAACCTGTCGACTAGATTTGCACCTATACTAGAGTAAACATGTGATTAAGCCGATAATAATAACCACTGATCATTAAACAACTTCCATACTGTCATATTCACCATAACTGTCCAAGTGTTCCATAACATTTACTACGATGAAGTAACTCAAGTCAAGTGCTCACTATCCAGGAGCGATGGCGATTCGAATCGATTCCTAACCAGCTGGTGATTTATTCCTTACACAAATCTCACTCACCCGCTAAAGTGAGATATTGATCACCGAGTCAACTTTTCAGGTATCTCGAGTTTGCTAGGAACCACATGTACCGGGGCCGGCGACCGATCGCACTTTGGTCTTATCATCCCGCCCCCGTGTCCTACCACACCGCCGGCACAGTGCGCTGCGGGCAATCTACTCGGCCCGAAAAATCTCCCAGCTTCGCGGTCGGAAGGTACTTTATCCGGCCAGCTAAATGTAAGGCATGCGTTCAACATGACTCGAGGCCCAACAACGGTCGGTCCTTAATCGACACAGACGGAAACACTACAGTCCAAAACTCTGCAAGTCTCCGTCCGGTCTCAACTTCATTTAACACTTAATTATACCATGACTTCATAGTCATCCAAGCAGATCCAGGTAACCACCTATAGCTCGCAGGTGACAGGAAATCACCCGACTTCTACCGGTCTAAGCCAGCTAAGCATTGACTCGACTGCGGATACTAGGGTAACAAGGATATAGTATAACAAAGGTAAGCAAGGTATAATGCAGCAACGGTTGCAAACAACTCCTGAACGTAATGCATCAATTAAAGTAAAGCATTTAATTAAATCATTGCAAACCGGGAGAAAAAAATGCTCCGGGGCTTGCCTCTCTCGAAGGAGCTCGGACGGTGATCGGGGCACTCCGGAAGTTCCTCAACGTCCTCCTCGTCGGCTTCTGGCACTTCCTGCTGCTGCACCTCGAGCTGCTCCTCGGGCTCCTCGGGTATGACGACTGGGTTCTCGGTTTGCGATCCTGTATGATGCAATGCGCGTAAGTGATTGTGCAAACGGTGCATCGAAGGAGATGAATGCAATGGATATGTTTAAATGCAAGGTAGTCAACATCATCCAAGAAACTATACTATAAGCACATGTCATCTACTGCATTCTCTTCTACTACTAATATGTTAAGTCAACATATTTTATTAAATGCTTCAAAGATACACCAAAGCTTTACTAATTTCTTAATCACACTTAAAGCAACACTTACTTAAACCCTAATTAATAATAGGTTTGAATAGCAACATATATTTCTGATGCACCTAAAAATCTGAGAAAATTACAGTAGCATAATACTATCCTAAACAGACTACCATAAAAGTTTCATGGCATTTGGATAAGTAAACTATCCTACACAAAAATGACAAGCTATAGCATAAAAATGAGCATGAAATTACTTTGTACTATGAAAAGTGTCAAACAACAGATTAAGTATTTTTTCTATGTTCTTTATAGCATATAATGACTGTACAAAAATCATCACATGCATGTTTTATACAAAATTTGTTCTCTAACAAAAATAACAAAAATCAGCCATTAAAAGTACTTGAACTACACCTAAAAATTTTTCCACAGCACATGCATGAAACATATTTTTCCTAGGAAATACATGACACAAGAAGATTAACAAACTTGGAATTATATTTTTCTGAAGCCTATAGATTTTTCTACACATTTTTCAAGTTATCAGCAATATCCATGATCAAATAAAATCCTACAGAAAATTATCCCAAAAACGACATGCAATAATTTTCCCAAGTAGATCTGATGATAAGGAACGTAGCAAAATTTGTTTCAACAAATTTGGAGCAAGTTTGAGCACCCAAACATTTTTCAAACCATTTCAGATTTCAAATAATAAAGAATAAATGAAAACAAATCATTTAAACAATGCTGGGCCGGCCCGTGGGGAACAGCTGGCCCATGGCCGCAACTGGCCCACGCGGACCGAGCGAAAAGGGGAGCGTGGTGGCCTGGCAGGGCCTCGGCCCACGGCTGCTTTCGGCCTTGCAGGCGGAGGCAGGGTGCCTCGCCGGGGCGCGCGCTGGCGCGACGGCGCGGCTCGGCCAGCGGCCGGCGGCCATCTCCGGCCACGGCAGCGCAAGCAAGCGAGCGTAGGAGATGAGCGAGGAGAAGGCGAGTTCGGTAGGGTAGCTAGGCGAGGCTGGAGGGGAGAAGGAAGACGGCTTCCATGGCGGCCGAGCACGGCGGCGCCATGGCCGTCGGTGGCGAGGCGCGGGGAAGCTCACCCTGGGCTCGGAAGGCGGAGCAAGCTCGAGCGCAACTTGAAGGAAGGCGAGGCGGAGTTGCGGGCGCGAGCAATCGGAGAATGGCGCGGTGGTGCGGGAGCTCGACGCCGGCGGAGCTGCGGGCGCGACGAGCGGCAGAGCTCGAGCTCTCGGCTCTGGAGGGGAGGAGAGGAAACGTGGGCGGGAGTGAGCGAGCGCGCGGGCACCAGCAGGTGAAGGCGGGCGCGTGGGCGCGGTGTCAGGCCGTGGCTGCCGCGCGGCGGGCGACGCCGGCACGTGGTCGCCACGCGGCGGAAGCTTTCTGCCGCGGTCGTGGCGTGGCGCGGCGACCAGCAGGGGAACGGCGCGGCGCGCGAGAGAAGGGTCAGCGCGCGGAGCTGGGCTGGGCCGAGGCGAGGTGGGCCGGCGCGGGAGACGTGCGAGGCGCGCGGCTGGCGGGGACGTGGCCAGGCCGGCTTCGGCAGGCGGGCCAGAAACGAGGCGCAAGGCCCACGAAGGAGGAAAAGTCCTTTTCCAAATAAAACTTTCAAGGAATTTTTAAATGCCATCTTTCAAATATTATTTTTAAGCAAGAAAATGACCTCTTTTGAAAATGTACCAAAAATGAAAGTTGTTTAGAATTTAATTCTCTACAACTTTGCTTTTATGACTAAAGCCAAATTCTTTCTAGATTTTGAATTGTAACATCAAAGTCCACGTTTAGCTCAAAAACCCTAATTTTTGGAATTTTTTTTTGAAGCCAAATTTTGAATTAATTTGAATACAAACATTGCTCCAAAAATTGAACTAATCATTGCTAGATGATTTACAACAGTAGCCAAACATGTTTTACTAATCTAGCAAGAAAATTTCAGGGCAAAACAATTCTTAAACAGGTGTATGCATCATTCAGGTTTTACGCATGTTTTAGATGTTTCAAAGCAATGTTTCAATTGTTATTCACATGATTAAGCATGTATGATTTGGATGCTTGATGATGCATGATATGCTTGATTTGCAGTGCCTAAATGTAGGCATAACACCGGGGTGTTACAGCCCTCCCCCCTTATAAAAATCTCGTCCCGAGATTTGGGTTACGAACCATTTGTTATAAAATTCTTCATAAGCTTTTTGCAGATACTCTCCTGTTTCCCAAGTTACATCTCCTTCATCATGATGATCCCACTGTATTCAGTAAATGATGCATACAGTAAATGATGAAAAGTTTATCCTCCAGTTAAATTTCCCAAGGTTTATTGTCTTCTAATTTGAAGAGCAGTTATAGTTATTCAGTAAATGATGAAAAGTTTATCCTCCAGTTAAAATTAGAATCAGCTGGAAAATTTTAATTGGAGGAATAGTCGGTTGATAGTTAAGATAAATTATAATATTGTTATTTTCTGACCAACGTTGATAATAATAATATTATAAGTTTATTTATGAGTTTAAGTTTAAAGTTAAATTATGGTATTGTTATTTTCTGACCAACGTTGATGATAACAATATTATAATTCTATGAGTTTTATGTTTAAAGTTTAAATCTCTGATGAATTTTGCATCAAAGTGACCAATTTTTCAGAGAATAGATAAAGATCAAGGAATGCTCTTAAACTAGAGAAAGTATTTTCATGTTTCCGCTGCAATAAAGTTGATTGTCTTCTAATTAAATTCGAACCAACGGGAGAATTTAATTTTGAGGAGCAGTTCTATGTTTTCAAGATTATTGAATTTCTATACGTTAATTCTATTTCTGCCCAACGGTGATGTTGAATTAATATAGAAGAATGATGTTTTATTCTATTTCTGCCCAACGGTGATATAGAATAGAACATAAAGTTTTCAAAGTTTAATGAGCATTATTGTTGAATATTTTTCAGACAAAAGACCTCCATGCTTTCATTCTTGAAGGCAGAAAGAGAAATAAGCTGGGTACTTTTGACTCAGATGATGAAATGCCTAAGGGCAAGTTAATGTATGAAAGAATGCCATTGGTTAAGGGACTGTGTTCTCTTTAAAGAATGACCTCAAAAGAAATGAATTCTAGAATATTGATCCAAGAAAAGAGATAGATCAATAAGAGTCTTCATTGAGAAATGTCTTTTATGTACTCTCTATGGAGAAGAATTTATTTTTAGTTTCATTTATGAGAGTTGTAAAAGTCATATACATGTTTAATTTGACTAACATTGGATTAAACATGTGTGTTAAAAGAATATTCAGATTTATTTCTGAATTTGATGATTGAACACGAGCCAATCCTGCCAATTATGTCCGTTCAATGGAATATCTCGCATGGCGGGAAAAAGTTTGAGAAAATACCCGTATGGCGGGGTAAAGTTGGCATAGTACATATGTTAACCAATCCTGCATGGCGGGAGAGTTTGGCATAGTACTTATCCCGCATGGCGGGAGGAGGATGTGATGACTCATGTGCTCTAAAGAAATATCCCGCACATGGAGAGAAGTTTGTGATAGCTCTTATGCTATCCTAGTATTGACCGTACACTCTGATTATGTCATGGTCATTAAGTACTCAACGAGTTTAAGAACAAAAGAAAGTTGCATGTGAACCAAAAGATAAGAATGATATGCAAGTGTGACTTGCAGAAGTATTGATAATAATAGATTATGTTGAGTTTTGAAGTGTAATGAGGAAAATGTACTCCTATACGAATTTTGTTTGCATGATATAATCATGTGGATGAAGTAAGTAATCAAAGTTTCCTCATTCACAAGAGTTCTGAATGTTTTGAAATTGTGGTAGAAAAGTTCATACCACATTTCGAGGGGGAGAAATGTAAGATTAATTAAGAAAGACAATTAAGAAAGATACTTTCCCCATACTTCAGATAATGCAATGCATACTATGCATTGAAGGTAAAAGTGATCTATAAAAGATGAATGTGATCGTTGAGGGAGTAAGACGGTCATAATAATGATACCCCTAAAGTAAAGAAATAGCTAAATTCCTGGATTTTTTTATAGTTCCGATGAGAAGATAGCATAGTCGGCTAGAATTCATACTGGACGAGTTCAGAGTTATCAAGGCGGTGCTAAATGCGTCGTATGAGTTTTTAGCAGATTAAACCCAAAATAAGAAATTTGAAGATACACCATCTTTACAGAAGATGGAGTAATCTGGGGGAGCATGGTATATAGATACCTAAGGCTTGAATAGAAGTGGGATTACATATCCAGTACAGTGTTTATTAGAGCAACAAATTGCTTCATACATGCTGATGTTGTATGACATATACAACACCAGATGTTAGCTCTTAAAGAGGATGAATAAGTAAACAAGGATCTTGTGATACAGGAGGCTATAGAACAATTGCCTTTTGGCAATGAAGAGTAACAATAGCCCCATATGAAAGAAGTGCCACGAGACTCTAGAAGGTCTCAAAGAATAAGAAAATCAGATATTACTAGTGACTAAGAAGTAAAAGTTAAGAAAGAAATTCAAATAGAGAGTGATTCCACCTCATTTGAAGAAGCCATGATAGGCGTTCACTCGTCTAAATGGCAAGAAGCAAAGGAACATGAAATGAAATCGATAAATACCAACGATGTTTGGGACTTAGAAGAAATTCCTAATGGAGCCAAAACAGTAGGCTATAATGGGTCTACAAGACAAATGTGACTCCAAAGGGAATATAAAAAGATATCCAAAGGGAATATGGAAAGCTATAAAACGTCACTTGTGGTGAAATGATTTACATAAAGAGAAGGAATATATTATAATGAGCATGCAAGGATTCTTTTAGAATCATAATGGTATTAGTGGCACATTACAATTTACAGTTACATCAGAAGGATGTAAAGACACATTCTTCAACGGGGATTTGTATGGAAAAGTTTACATGGCATAACTCAAAAGGTTTTGTCATGGAAGGAAAAGAACGTAAAGGGATGTTGTCTAAAGAAATCCATTTATGGATTAAAGCAAGCTTCAAGACAGTGGTTCTTGAAGTTTTATAGTACAATAAGAAAGTTTAGGTTTTAAAGGGAATGTAGAGGACAATTGTATTTATGCAAAGTTTAAACATGGGAAATTTATTTTCCTAATCCTGCATGTGGGTAGCACCTTACTCGCTAGTAGTGGTGTTAATCTACTGTTGGAGAAGAAGCAGTTCTTGTCCTCAAGTTTCAATGAGAATGGTCTTGATAAAGCATCATTCGTTCCAGGAATTGGAACTTACCGAGATAAAAGGAAAAGGGGTATTAGAACTATCTCAAGTGTATACTTAGAGAAGATTCTAAAGAAATAAAGTATATATGTGAATAAACATGCGCCTGTTCCTATAGTCAAGGGTAATAGTTTTCAAAACTTTCAGCGTTCCAAGAATAAATGTGAGATCGATCAAATGGACGTCCTATATGCTTCAGCTGTTGGAAGCTTACTGAATGCTTATAAGCAAGAACTTACCTTTACACAGTTTATGTATCCGGGATGTTTTGGCAGAAGTCCAGTCCAGATGTAGATCACTGAAATGGAATTGAGAATGTTTTGCAATTGTGCAAAGATTTATAGGCCTCATGGTGAGTAAGAAAGAATAAGTACTCTCAAATAGTTGTGGGTACAAAAGTTAAATTTTGGCGAGATGTTTAGTGAAACCCACATAGTAGCTAACACTCGCAGTTGGAGTTTTATTGTGGAAAAGCTCTAAAGAAACAGTTGTGGTGTCATCAAAGATGCATAACCTTGATATAGCTTGTTATGAGGCTTAAGGACAGGCGAAGTGGTTAAAAGAACTTACACCTGGAATTGATAATGGTATACAACAGCAATAACCATTTAAGTAGTTCGCTCCTATAACAACGGGTCAAGTGTGCTGCCAAACACATTGACGTTAAAGTTGTACGTTGTGAAGGAGAAAGTCCGAAATCATACTAAAAGTATTGAACATATAAGTAACAAGCAAGTGCTTGCGGATCCGCGTACAAAAGGCTTACCACCCAGTGTGTTTGGAGAACACACAGTCGACATGGGTTTATGGTATAGCCTATGATTTCCGGACAATAAAGGCCCAAAGTTAAAGAATCAGTTTCAGAACAGAGATGTGTATTGTAGCTGTTAAGTCTATCGGCGATTGACCATGACGATGAAGCATGCTCTATGCACTAATCTGTGATGGAACAAATAAAAGTGAAAAGGATTAAAGTCAAAGTTTAAAGTTAAAGTATGAGTTGAGATCAAGGGGGAGAATGTTGGTTTGATCTCCCAACCACAGTGGCCCAACGGCCACTTAGTTTTGACCTCGCGCCATCGATCGGGCGCCCAGTCCATCTATGGTGGTGGCGGGCCCCGTCACATCATGCGCAGATAAATAGAGGTGGGGTCGGCGGCTCTCAAGACGAGGTTCACTTTGAGCCATACGCCCCACCTAGAAACCCTACTCTGATCTAACAGAGGGGCGCAGCCAGTGACAGGAAGCACCGCCGCCGCCACTGCATTGCGCCACCGCCGGTCTTCACCGCTACTCCGACCTGCCACCGCTGTGTGCGAGATCTTCATCGACGAACCCGGCAAGGCGGGGAGCTCCTTCGACGGTCGATGCTCCTACTCTCTCTCTGTCTCCTACTCCCAAAGGAAGCTATAGGTGTATTTGATTCAACTGATAAAGAAATCACCCACTGGATCCGTACCTAGATGAATAGAAGAATTAACACTGCCAAACCTCCCACGAAACCAACGGTACGATCTATCGTCAATCTTTTCCTGTTCTTTCGATCTATATATACTATATGCATGACTTAACCTATCAATCATGCTTTTTTATTTACGATCGATCGACATGATTGTGTGTGTATGTGGCGGCCGGTGGTGTGGTGGGTTTGCGCAGGAGGATGGGCATTTGCTCCGGGCGGATCGTTTGCGTGGGGATCTTGCTGCCGTGGAAGAACGGGGGCAAATGAGGCGGAACCACCCTACTATGGACAAGGACCTATACAACTCACCCAAGAAGATCGATGAACACAAGCACACGTTTGACTTTACATTACATATAAACATGCCCATGTCAAAGGGATGATCATTCATCAATTCAGACGCTGGCAGCGAAGAATACAACTATGAGCAAGCGGCGGCGGGCATTGCAGCGAGACTGGTGGGCAACCCGAGGGTGGTGTCCAGCGACCCTGTGGTGTCCTTTGAGATGGCCATCTGGTTTCGGATGACGCGCAGGGGCGGCCGTCGTGCCACGCCATGATGACCGGTGGTGGATGCCCTCCGCCGATGACAAAGAAAGACGGGAGGGTCCCGGCACGGCTTGCTCACCAACATCATCAACGGCGAGGTAGAGTGCGGCGGGCCAAGCAAGCGGAATGGCGCCCATGAACCGGGTCGGCTACTACCAGAGGTACCGCCAGATGCTTGGGAGGACAGATGATGACAACTTATCCTGCGAGAATCGAAGCCTTACCCTAATAATTAACGGCGCATAGCATAGCAACAGGAGTAGTAGTTGTAAACAAACATGTATAGGATAGCTAGAGTAGCTCTGCACCTTTCATTTGTGTAACGGCCAGTCCTCCTCCTTTGTAGGATCTCGTAGGATCTGCATGTACTCATGAGCGGCCGGCCTCTGCTCTCACCCCTCAGATATGTATATCAGCAGATTGTAATACAACCGGTGATTATTCTTCCCAAATTGCTTTCTTACATGGTATCATCGACCATTGATCCTCTCTCATCTTCCGCCGCTTTCCGCCATGGCGAGCCCCGACGGTTCCATCTCCTCCAACCCATTCGTCAAGCCGCGAACCTGCTCCCCAAGCCACAACACTCGTTCTCATCAATATCCATGTACCACGTCCTCAGTAAAACTTGCCAGCAGCGAAGGCATCTTACGTCGCTGGCGCTCCTTCTTTGAACTCACCATCAAGAAGTTTGGGCTCTTTGAGTCACATCGATGGCACGATGGCCGCCGCCGCCATGTTGATGACCCCGAGTGGCTGTAGATCGATGCTCGCATCGTGTCGTGGCTCTATTCCACGGTGTCCAAGGACATCCGGAATGACGTCTACAAACGGGCAACACCGCCTACGCCGCGTGGTCCGCCATCACCGGGCAATTCTCGGACAATGACCTTCTTCGCGCGCCGTCTCACGCCCAAAGAAGAGTTCCATAGCCTCTTCCAAGGCGACATGTCCATTGGCGAGTATTGCGGCCGCCTCAAGTGTCTCACCGACACGCTGTACGACTGCGGCACCGCCATCTCCGACCCGGCTCTCGTCATCAACACGCTGCGCGGTCTGAACAACAAGTTCAGTCAGGCCATTGCCGTGCTCTCCACCATGACGCCACCACCGACGTTCCTCTACACCAAGTCCTACTTGCTGCAGGAGGAGCACCACATCAAGCGCTCTCTTGAGATGGAGGCCCAGACGGCCCTCCTCGCTGCTCAGGACACCGGCTCTTCCACCACCGTCAACAAGGCTGCACCGGCTCCTCGACCGCCCTCGCCTGCGCCTGCATCCACCACGCCGTCTGGTGGTGGTGGCGACCGCCGCAAGAAGCGCAAGGCGGACAATCGCAACCGCCAGAGCGCGCCTTCGTCTCAACCCAGCCACACCGCACCCCCTCCACCGCAGTGGGCGTCGTCGTACAATCCGTGGCAGGGAGTGGTCCAGGCGTGGCCGCTCAACTCATGGCGCCCTAGTCTTCTCACCCCTCGCCCCGGTGCTGCTCCTCCGTCCGCCATGACAGCCCTCGCCACACCACCGCCACAGCAATACCCGGGCACCATATCGCCAGAGCTCTACACGGCGCTCGACGGGATGTCCCTAAACACTCCCAGCGGTGGCGGTAGCGATTGGTTCCTCGACACCGGCGCTACCTCCCACATGGCGTCGCATCCTGCTATTCTATCATCTTGCACATCATCTACTATTCCCCGTCATATTGTTGTTGGCAACAGTAGCCATTTGACGGCATCCTGCACTGGCAACTCCATTATTCCCACTACTTCTTCTTCCCTGCGTCTTAATAATATTCTAATTGCTCCTCAATTGGTTAAGAATCTCATCTCTGTCCATGCACTAACCCGTGACAATTTTGTGTCTACTGAATTTGACCCCTAGGGATTCACCATCAAGGATCTACGAACTAGGATGGCTATCCTCCGATGTGACTCCTCTGGAGAGCTCTACCCTGCGCCTTTGCTCAAGACACGTCATCTTTGGAATTCCATGAGCTCTCCTTTCTTCAACAAATTCTTGACCTCGCGCCCGACTAGGTCACCCCGGCCGGGACGCGCTCCAGCACCAGTCTCGCTCCATAGGTTTTACCTGCACCAAATCCAGTCCACATACTTGTCACGCTTGTCAAATTGGTAAGCACGTGCGGCTGCCATTTCATGAGTCCAGCAATGTTTCTTCTTTTCCTTTCCAACTTTTGCATTGTGATGTATGGACATCGCCATAATAAGCAACTCAGGCTACAAGTTCTACCTTGTAATTCTTGATGATTTTTCACATTTTGTGTGGACCTTTCCATCGCGGCATAAGTCTGATGTTCTTCCCACTATCATCTCTTTTCATGCTTTTGTCTACACACAGTTTTAGTGTCCGATCATGTGTGTTCAAACCGACAATGGAAAGGAATTCGATAATTCAGCTTCTCGCGCGTTCTATGCTAAACATGGCATTATGTTGCGCCTCACGTGTCCTTACACATCTCAGCAGAACGGACGTGCTGAACGCGTTCTTTGCACCATCAACGATGGCGTTCGTGCACTCCTATTCTAGGCTGCACTCCCTCCTTCATTCTGGCCCGATGCCCTTGCGGCATCTACATATTTACTCAACCGGCGCCCTTGTCGCCCCCGCGGCAATGAAACACCATATGCCCCACTCTTCGGCGTGCCACCGGATTACTCAAACCTGCGCATTTTCGGATGTCTCTGCTATCCTAACACTACAGCCACTGCCCCACATAAACTAGCACCACGCTCTGTTCGATGTGTTTTCCTTGGCTATCCCATGGATCAACGTGGCTACAAATGCTACAATCTAGAGACAAAACGAATTATCATATCTCGTCACGTATACTTCGACGAAACATGTTTTCCGTTTGCGCATATTTCTGAAACAGGTTCAGTCCCAGCACACAGGCATTCCTTGTGCATCCCTGATGTGCTCCCGCTGCCAATGGTATGGCGTCCTCGCACCAACAACCAAGGGCAGCCACAGGCACCACAAGCTACGACGAGTTCACATGTCCGGTCCGCTTCCACAGTTCCTGCGGCTCCAGCACCGAGTCCACCGACGGGTTCTCAACCGCCTGATACCCCGTCCACCAGTGCGTCCCCGGCATCTACGGAACCAGGACCGAGTCGTGCCTCGACCACCGTATGCCAACGTCATCACCGGCAAGTGGATTTTCAAGAACAAACTCCATCCGGATGGATCGCTGGAACGGCGCAAGGCTCGGTGGGTCGTTCGTGGGTTCTCCCAACGCCCAGGGGTCGATTTCCACCATACCTTCTCGCCGGTGGTAAAGCCATCCACGATTCACACCGTTCTTCATCTCGTAGCCACACGACAGTGGCCAATCCACCAACTTGACGTCAAGAACGCCTTCCTCCACGGTGACTTGGCTGAGAAGGTGTACTGCTATCAACCGACTGGGTTCGTCGATGCACTGCATCCTGATCACGTCTGTCTTCTTGTTAAGTCCTTATACGGACTCAAACAAGCACCTAGGGCATGGTTTCAGCGCCTGGGCAACTACCTCCGCTCCATCGGCTTCACTTCGACGGGATCTGACACGTCGCTGTTCGTCTACAAGCAAGGCAACGCCATGGCATACCTCCTGGTCTATGTGGACGACATCATCCTGACCGCGTCAACGACCTCGCTCCTCCAGCACGTCGTCCAACAGCTCTGTCGCGAGTTCGCCATCAAGGACCTTGGGGACCTACACTTCTTCCTCGGCGTTCAGGTTCGACGTGATGCCTCTGGCTTCTCCCTCTCTCAGGCTTAGTACACGGAGGACATCTTGGAGCGTGCGGGCATGTCCAACTGCAAGCCAACTACCACTCCAGTCGACGTCAAGCAGAAGCTGTTCGCGGCTGATGGTGAACCGGCCGCCGACGGATCGTTCTATCGAAGCATCACAGGAGCATTGCAGTACCTGACACTTACGCGACCAGACATTGCTTATGCAGTCAATCAAGCTTGCCTGTACATGCACTCTCCTCGTGCTGCTCACTGGAATTTTGTCAAAAGGATTCTCAGGTATCTTCGTGGCTCCATCAGTGATGGCCTCTTCATCTCTGCTTCCCCATCAACCGAACTAAAAGCCTACTCCGATGCCGACTGGGGCGGATGTCCGAACACCCGGCGATCAACGTCTGGCTATTGTGTGTTCCTTGGGGACTCGCTTGTCTCGTGGTCATCAAAGGGACAACCGACAGTCTCCCGGTCGAGTCAGCGGAAAGCTGAGTCTGAATGTGGCCAATGTCGCCGCAGAGTGCTGCTGGCTACGAAACTTACTCCAAGAACTTCATGTTCTTGTCAGGAAGGCTACTGTCATCTATTGTGACAATGTATCAGCTGTATATCTATCACAAAACCCAGTTCATCATCGACGAACGAAGCACATTGAACTAGACATTCACTTTGTCAGGGAGAAGGTAGCACTTGGCAAATTCAGAGTTTTGCAGATTCCAACTCGGCATCAGCTAGCTGACATCATGACCAAGGGATTGCCAACGCCACTGTTTACAGAGTTCAAGTCCAGCTTGTGTATTCGGACAACCGATGCTCAAACTGTGGGGGGGGGGCGGGTTGTAAACAAGCATGTATAGGATAGCTAGAGTAGCTCTGCACCTTTCATTTGTGTAACGGCCGGTCCTCCTCCTTTGTAGGATCTCGTAGGATCTGCATGTACTCATGAGCCGCTGGCCTCTGCTCTCACCCCTGTATATGTATCTGCACCTTTCATTTGTGTAACGGCCAGTCCTCCTCCTTTGTAGGATCTCGTAGGATCTGCATGTACTCATGAGCCGCTGGCCTCTGCTCTCACCCCTGTATATGTATCTCAACATATTGTAATACAAGCGGTGATTATTCTACCCAAATTGCTTTCTTACAGTAGTAGTACAGTATTAACAAAAATAAACAACCACCGACGGGTGGCTTTGTAAGATGTTTCCCCGGATATATATGTGTTTTTTAAGGCCTTGTTTGAGGTGGATTGGAGTGGAACTTAGTTTAAGTTTCACTCCAACCTACTTCAACACATATGGATTAAGATGGATACATGTGCATCCAAACGAGACCTAAAGCGGCTGCGGATACCCTTTGTCCCATAATAATTAAGTTTGAGGTTCAAGTTTTTATACATGAACATTTGGTAAAAGTCTACAAAATAGGTAAAAGGGTATGATTTTTTAAAGAAAAATTAGATGTCATGGGCTCGATAAAACTGGATGTAAATGGTTGTATCCAGCGTATCAACCTGGACCCACCCATCGTGTATGGTTCCTGGACCTATCGTGTATGGTTTAATAATTTCTAGACGTTAAATCTATTCTTTAAAAAAGATCCAAAGGGATAATACATGAGGTGGATAGAAATAAATACGGTGGTAATATGCATATTTATCAATTTTTTCACTCTTTCATAGTGTAGATATAGAATAGAATAGTTAGATTATTATCCGTTTTAGATCAACGATCCACCCTATTTTAGAGGTTAGGAATCCAAAGTACCTCCCAAACACTAATAAATTTCTAAAAGATAAACGCTCAAGTTTCTTGATTTTAACACACAAACTTTAGATTGAGGTGTGGCTTTGAGCTCTAGGCTGTGTCAACTGGGGCTTTACTTTGTGTTTCATTTGGGTATAAGCATCATTACACGGAAAACAGGATGGATCAAGTGTTGAGGAGCACAAATTCTCTCATCCGCGATCGAAGAAATAGCAGATTAACAAGTTGCTTTAGCCGAACGAATACCTAAAAGCATTGATCTGAGCGTGTTCATTCGTGCCTTGAGGAGTTGAGGTCGTCATACACAGTGCACGATCGTGTCCTCGCTAAACCCTAACAAAACCTCCGGACGGCGACGATGCGGCGCTGGTCCTCGCGCACGGACACCAGGAACAGCATGGCCTCGGTCTTCCCCTGCACGTCCACGAAGTGGTGCCGCGTGCCGGTGCTCGCGTCCAAGTAGCTCTCGCTGCCCAGCGCGCGCGTCGCGCCGCCCCTCGTCACCAAGGCCACCTCGTTGCCCCCTGTCACCGTGAACACCACGCCCTCGCACTTGACGCGGCCACCGGTGGCCTGCTTCCTCTCGCAGTCGCAGTGCTCGCTGTCGCCGTCGGCGGCGGAGTCCATGGTGTGGTGTCAATCTGTCTTGCGGTCGCCGGGACAAATAATCGATCGATTGGTGCCCTTTTGTAGACTGTGATTCGTTCCGAGTCCGATACAGTCTGCGTGGATTCGTATCCCGGTCGAATCAGGACGCCAACCGGCTTTGGTTAAGTTGTTATTCATTCATGACGCTTCGGACAATCAAGTTAGCTTCTTTTTCTTCTCAGCAACTTTGTCTCAATGTCATGAATAGATGGCCGGAGGTAGTAGCAAATCATCGTGGTAGCTGTTGGTAGAGCCGTGACTATTCTCATGTTTTCCTAATCCTAACAATTCGAAAAAGTCCAAACTACCCTCCGCACCCCAAGATTGGCCTAGAGCTTAGTCCAAAAACTAACCACAATCCGTGTGGAGTTTCTGGGCCATCTATTTTTACCTGAAGAAGTGTGCACAATGCGGATCAGAGCTACATCATGACATGCACGGTGTAGGAACCCAACTTTAATCGAAATATAAAATTTTAAATCAATTACTGCATACATAGAGGATATCAAATTTTAAAGCAAGCAACGGAGCCAGTGCAAAAAAGGAGTGCTTGCACAGCAATGACATATAGGGTTTTTTGTGGCAAAATTAGAGGGCACAGACATTCCAGTTTGCATGTATATTTATCTAATTGAAAAAAGAAGAAGCTTTTTTTACTACCTTGAATAATACACTTTGTCCTTTTGACCCTCTAGCAGACAAAGCTGGGCCTAATTACTTCCAAAGGTCGAGTTTTGAATTCAAATTTTATGGGCGCAGCAGAGTACATAATGTCCTTTATGATTCGTCAGCTTGGAAATACATGATTTGGAGGGAGGATAGATGAAAGAGCTAAGCCAAAGATAGAGATGGATTGGGCCACTGAAGCTGTCCTCACGCACATACTAGCGGGCATTGGGCAGCGACAGGAAATTTCCCATGCTGGTAATAAAAAGCTAGACGTACGTTTTGAACACAATGTGCTGTAAAGAAAAGCGGCTATCTAGCACAGACATGCATGTATGTGGTTCGCAATTTACCGGCACTTGGCCGTGAAAGTTCCATGCTATGGCATGGCCAAAAACGAGATTGACATCTGAGTGGTCAGTTGGTCACTGATGAATTTATCGATCAATATATTTTGATACACTTATTTGAAGATATAAATATTATTAATATTTTCAATCAATATAATCAAACTTAAGAAAGATTGACTTAAACGAAAATCTAAACTGACACTTGAAAAGAGACGGAGGAAGCACATCTGGAGCCTTCAGCAAAAATCTGGTGAAGATGATGATGAGGCGACTTTTGGTACATCGAATGAGCCATTCATCCTCCTTAGTCTAGGGTGTGCACGGAACGGGAGGCCAGCTCAACAAGCTGGATGTGGATGGTACTTGCCCAGTCTCTCTCCTCTGCCTGCCTTTGCCACTCCCGCCTCTTGCACAAGTGAAACTACTTGATCATTGGTGTACAGTTGTAGCCTAACTGAAGCTGTGAAAGTATTTTTTGTTCAGAAAATCAAATATAATTAAGGAACCTTATTCTACTGGACATTTGATAATTCATAATTGTAGATACTATGATGTTTTAGCTGATCTATGATGTTTTAGCTGATCCATAATCTTAATTGTTGTGGAAGAGGTGCTCCTACATTTGAAGAGAGCATGTTGTGATAAGGAACCTTATTCTACTGGACATTTGATAATTCATAATTGTAGATACTATGATGTTTTAGCTGATCTATGATGTTTTAGCTGATCCATAATCTTAATTGTTGTGGAAGAGGTGCTCCTACATTTGAAGAGAGCATGTTGTGATTAAAACAGCTTTTTTCTTGATCACTTGATCCTTTGTCATGATTAAGACTTCATTGCTATTGCCCATTGATTGATTCTTTGTTTTCAGAATGTCTTACAATAGCCAGATGCAAATAGAAACTTCTGACACTTTAGTTCTCTCATCTTGTATAGAGGAAACACACTGAATATTTGAACTATCATTATAGGGTGCATTATTAGCTCTCTAAAATGGAGAATAAGTATTTGAGATTTGTCAAACAAACCAAATTATAGCAAGATCAGTTTTCAAGTGACAGAACAGTCTCGCTTGTGCATAAATCTCAATGTCATTCCTGAATCAAAGCGTTTTCAAAAGAGGCAAAAAAAATCTCAGTGCCTGAATAAGTATCCTGAGCTACATGCCTACCCATCTGTTTCCAGCACATGTGAATTTTAGAATTTGGCACATAAAACACCCACTAAGACTTGCCTAAGGTAAGTATTTTGGAATGGAGAGAGCACATCAGTTACAGATCATTGACAATTTACATTCGACTGCTATGATCGACATTCAAGTATTCTATTTCTGTAACACCATTGCAAGATCAGGACACTATCATCAAGTACTCCCAAGCCCCAACATCGAACAAAATGAGGTTTGCAAGAGTCAGTAATTGTGACAGTGATCCAATAGCAGAGAAATTTGGACCCGACAAAACTTGCTATTTTCCATCACTATCACATTTCAACAAAAGTGAGGTTTGCTACAAGTTTGAATAGATGCAGATTGCACACTGGCATAACTGCTAGCAGCTGGGCACACTGTCAGACAAAACAATAGTAGTAGCACTGCAACTCATTCCTAGCAAGATCTATACAGCAGCAGGGATCACGACCTATACTTGCACATATTCAGGGAATAACTCAAAGAATCACAAGCAACATTTCGGAAGCCCTTTCCAGTTTTAAGATTAACAAAAATTTCCATGCCATATACATAGTAATGTCAAAAGGAAAGAAGAAAACAATTCAACTTCCAAAATACTGATTTTGGACAACAGCTTCAGCTAGAAAGCCCTAAAACATAAGTGTTCAAAGCAAAGCATAGCTATAGAGGATGCCATCAGATTTTTGACATTCATACTTTAGAAAATACTGAACTTAAGCACGCAGAAGACAAGTCTCAGAGTGGACTATGCCTACTCCCAGCCTTGGGCAGTCGGCTGAGGTGCTTGGTCCCAACCAGTAGGAGCAATCACTGGAGGTACAGTACCGTCCACAGGTACAGGGGCCCCAGCTTGATCCCAGCCATCACCTGTTGGAACCGGAGCTGCAACAGAAAATGGGAATTGTCATGTTAGGAGAACAGTAACTCGGTACAGAGTAAAACAATCAGGGTTACAGTTTTCATGTGAACACAACATGCATGGATGAAGAAGTCTGATACCAAAGATGAGGAAATTCTAAAAAAAGCAGGTAACAGTATATACCTGGAGCAGCACCCCAATCAGCACCAATAGGAGCAACAGGCGGCACAGGCACATCAGAGGTCCACTGGTCACCACCCCACTGATCAGCTCCTTGGTAATCAGTGATTGCGGCAAACTCAGGGGCCACGGCAGCTTCCCCCTCCTGTTCCTTTGCTTCCTCTGGGTCTCTGTAGAAGAACAGATCAACCTGCAAACAACATTATCATATAAGAATGGCAGAATGCAAAGGTTACCAAAAAATGTGGACCCATTACATCTCCAATGTCATTTTGAACAGCATCATAAGCTAGCATACCATGACTTCCCACTTGTGCCCAGGGAGGATAGTGCCCCTCATCTGCAGAACCATCCTGGCCAAAAGCCAGAACAGGCATCCAATGCTGTTCCTCCCCTTGTTGTTCGCTGGGATGCCGATATCGACATAACGCATGGGAGAGTCAGTGTCACAGAAGGCAATGGTCGGGATGTTCCCCAGAGCAGACTCCTTGATTGGCTGCAAACAATTACTAGCATAACAATTAGTTCACCATCACATTGCAGGGTCCACTCATTAAATATTTCAGAACTTTGAAACTGAAATTCTTTTCACCTGATGGTCAGTCCTTGGGTCAGTAAGGATAAGCAGGCGAGGCTCGCTGAAGGAGGTCTGGAGCTGATTAGTGAAGGTACCAGGGGTGTGCCTCCCAGCGATGGCATGAGCGCCAGTGTACTGAGCGAACTTGAGGACAGCACGCTGGCCATAGGGGCGGGCGGACTGGACAATTATGTCCTGAGGGTTCTCGATGGCAACGATAACCCTCGCTGCAAGCTGGAGTTTCTCCCATGTCTTGCCAAGGTTGATGATGTAGATGCCTGATAAAAACAGTAGCCGGAATGCAACACACCCAACAATTCATCTTGAAGACGAAGCGCTATTAAGCTGGCTACAGCGCGCCACAGATCACAGCTAATTACTAGATCCCCACAAAAGCCTCATGCCGCCGTAGCACTAGCCTTACGCAAGTTGAATGACTAAGAACTTCTATCTTTGATTATTACCGCGAAAAATCTAAAGCTCATAGTACACTACAAATACGACGACACAAGTTCACAGCATAACTACGCTGGATATTCACGCCCGGAACTGTAGCACTGGAGCACCAGAGGTTTCTTTGCTGTCTACATCTACATGGATTGGCATGCGGAGGAAAAAAAGGCACGGATGCGGGAGTGAAGGCACATACCGTCGGTGCGGCGCTTAAAGACATAGCGCTCCATCTGGAAATCGCAGTTCTTGGTGCCGAGGTGGACGTCGGCGGCGAGCATCATCTGTATGTCCTGCTCCTTCTGGGACAGCGCACGCACTGCGCCTCCGCCTGCTGCCGCCGCCATGGTTGACGGGGATGCGAGTGATTGGGGCTGGCAGAGCGAAGGGAAGGGGAAGAGAGGGATCGCCGGATCGGGGTATGTATTTAGGGGATCTCTTATCTGCGACGCGTCAAAAACCCTAGGAAAGCTTCTGCAAAGACGTGTTGGGCCGTGGCAAAATATGGGCTTCCCATTACTCCGTAGTATATTTTTGGTCCATAGCAAATATGTCGGTGTGTTGCCACAGAAAAAAAAAAAAAACCCTATCAAGCATGATGAAAAATAGTGACGGAAATAGTAAGTATCTATTTATGTTTTACATATTATATAATATTTAGAATCTATAATATATTTTATTTATGATGACTATGACATTCGTACTGTGAGTTAATGTTGACAATAATATAATATTGTTCTATTAAAACCAAAAAAAGGATGAAAACCAAAAAGAAGATCTTTGTGATCTAGTGTGCAAAAACACAACGGACGAACAATTAATTCGGTATTCGCCATCAAGTCCTTACTGGAACATCTTTTGCTATGGTTGATAGCGAGTTAACCTGGATCTACCACTTATAGGCCGGTTCCGATCTCATAGGCCAGTTCCAGATGAGCAAACAATTCAATTTCAATCATGTCGTGTCTTAGAGTCTTGAGTCATCTAATTACAAACAGCCGCACTGAGATCAACCGCCATCATCTCCTGAAGAAGAAGCGCTTGAAGTGGAAGCTGAGACGCAGGACGCCCCTCTCGAAGGTGTTCCTGAACCTCACCTTCCGCGCGCGCTCCAACGCTCTTGATCCTGAACGCGACGTCCTCATACAGCCACTCCGCGTGGAAACCTGACGTCTGACGATGCAGGTCTAGTCGCTCGCGCTGCCGTCCTCCTCATGGGTGTACTCCGGAGGCATCGCCCCGGCGAGGTCTGGGCAGTGGAGCACAACGTGTAACCCTTCTTCGTGATCTTGGGCTGCGGGTGGCATTTTTGTTGGTGGGTAAGAAACTCAAGTCATGGGTAACACCACGGAAAACATACGTACGAAACTCGGCCTTGGGTATATTCGTACAAGGGTAAAATCTTTCATCTTAACACGATAGAAAACACATGTACGGAACTCGGCCTCTAGTAATCGTACAAAGGTAAAACGGACCGTATTTGATAAAGGTAAAACGGACCGTATTTGTTTAGGAATTTGAGGAAGAGGAGAAATTTGAATTTGTCTAGGACTTCGGATTGTACGTGACCTATAAGATGTTACGTGACGTGACTTTTGGCAAACGGAGTGTATTTATTTAGGATTTTGAGCTGGTACGTCACGGACTTTGTGCAAACGACTGTAGACTATTTGTTTAGGACTATGAGTTGTGACTTACAAACTGAACAAAAACGTGATCAGATCTAGGACCGAGCCAAAGAAACTCTGCTGCCGTATGGGACCTGGAGTTCCTGATAAATACACGCATCGAGGTGGGGGAGTTCGGCCCCGATAGCCTGTCTTATAAGTCTTACTTTTTCAGTAAATAAATAGTATTTTCTTCTCTTAACAAATTAGTCAACAATATTTTTAGTCATGGCTTATCAGCTCAGCGAATGTCGACAAAAGATGCTCGGCAGTCCTCCGAAGGGTATCCCACGAAGGTAGATTGATCGGTGGAGGTACGCGTAATCAGAAACTAGATGGTGACACAAGACGTAGAGATAGCGGTTTAGACCGGTTCGGGCCATCTGATCGACGTAATACCCTACGTCATGTGTCTTTGGTGTATTGTATTGAGATGTAGTGTATGTAGATCTGACGACTAGGGGACCTCTGTCTGTCCTTATATACTCTGGAGGGGTAGGGTTACAAGAAAAGTATCATATTTAGTACTATATAATATATTGCGGTGCACGTCGACCAGTGTCATGCATACCTTGATCTTGTGGGCTAGGCCACCTCTGATGGTGCGGCCCATGTCTTGTCTTTTGGATACCGGGGGCCATACCCACACAGTTAGTCCCCGAGCCTGACAGTAGGTGACGTGGTCACATGGTGCCAGGGTCAGAAAGTAGAAGAAAGGCAGAAGACCGGCCGAGTGGGCAACCAGTCCACGGACGGAGCCCCAAATCGAAAAGCGCACATTCACCACAAGGTAAAGTGTGCCCACTTAGTCCCCGAGCCTGCTGGAAGATGAAGAATGAATCTTGTAGTAGGGTCAAAGAAAAAGAAGTCTAAAAGCTTGCCGACGTCGTCTGACATGCGCGTATCAAGACCCCAGATATGCTGTCCAAGATCAGCACTCTGATCCGAACAGCATGGAGCAGCTTGATAGCACACCGATAAGACGTAGTAAGATCCGATATCCGCAAGGTGAAGTGGGGTAAAGTGTGCCCACTTAGTCCTCCGAGCACGAAGAATCCGAACGCCGAGGAGTTCCTGGCGTAGCTGGCGATGTCCAAGCACCGAGGTGCCCCTGGCGTAGGGCTGGCGATGAAGCACGAGCGACGAACAGTCCGGTCAACTAGTCGGTGGCGAAGTGAGCATTGAGTAGAAGCGACCGACGAACAGTCCAATCAACTGGTCGGCGACGAAGTCCATGAATCTAGCGGTCCGACCAGTTGATCGGTGGAGAAGTCCGAGCACCAAGTGGTCCGATCACCTGGACGACAATCCTGTAATACAAATATGTAGAACGGGTAGTACATGATGTAAAAATATATGAGCTCCGGAGAAAATCAGCAATAACGATGAAATAGCGTATGCAGCTCGACGATAAGTTGGTGTGAACACTTAGCGTTACTAGCTGAGTCTCCAGCCCTAGCTAGCCCGTTAACCATAACGCGGAGCGCGGAACTCGTGTGCGTGTACGAAGAACAAAGCATCGCTAAAGAGCCGTTGTCGACCACCCATAACGCAGAGGGCAGACGCTTGTGCACGTGTAGGGAGGAGCCAGAGACAGGACCGTCTCTGGGGACATTCAAGCGTCAACATGACTGTTCGGGGAGGTCGGAAAATCGTTTGGAGAGCAAATATAGAGGAAACAGCTCGGAGAAACATTACGACGATATATGAAGATTGGAGAATATTTAGAGAAATATTAAAGCGTGACTTAGCTTTAGACAGAACGTCTGGTCGACGGTGTATGGCGTTATCTGGTCGACGTTGACGAAATTGCTCGGCGCTCGAGCTTTCTGAACTGTCATCATGGCGGCGATCGCGGTTGTAACGGCGTCGTTCTTCACGGCGATCATCGTTGCGACACGGCAGGTGGTCGGAGTAAGTAGTTCGAGCGACGTCGTCCTTATATTTTCTGATCGGCCTTAGGCACATCAGATTCGAGAAGATCATTGACTGGTAGGAGAAACGATGTTGTATAACGGAGTAGATGAGACGTGGCCGAGTAGACATGCCAGCCTTTGTTCGCTATATGGATGGGCATGCTGTAGATGTACGGCTCCAAGACTTGCTGTAGTATTAGCATACTTGATGGATGCGTACGCACACAATGTGCAAGTGCCTTAGCTAATTTCTGTATAGTTGGCTTCCATGTACATACGCCTTCCTTATTTGCTTAGGTGATGGAAACAACCAATGATCCGACTCGGATCCAACTCGAGCCTTCCCGTCAACCGGTAAACCATCGTAGGAAATTGCTAACTCGTACGTGAACCGGAGTCAGAGTCGAATTCGATTAAATGGCAAAGTGTCGACCAATCTTGTAGATGCGTATGTCCTCTAGTTTGCTTGTTGGTTGATTGAAGCACGCAGCAGATTCTCGTTGGGCGTTAGAAGCTTGTACTGTCTGACTTGAGATGTTCGCTAGCCTGTATAAGCTGTTGAAGCACGCCGCCGTAGGAAGTCAGGTTGCTACGAGCGGCGTCGATCTTGAGATCTCATCTGGTTCACTATGGATCAGCGCGCACACCCCTAACTAGCGCGTCAACTGTCGACAAAAGATGCTCGACAATTCTCCGAGGGGTATTCGGTGGAGGTGCGCGTAATCAGGAACCGGATGGTGACACAAGGCGCAGAGATAGCGATTTAGACAGGTTCGGGCCGTCTGATCGATGTAATACCCTACGTCCTGTGTATTTGGTGTATTGTATTGAGATGTAGTGTATGTAGATCTGACGACTAGGGGACCCCTGCCTCTCCTTATATACTCTGGAGGGGTAGGGTTACAAGGAAAGTATCCTATTTGATACTATACAATATCTTACGATGTACATCGATCAGTGCCGTGCACACCTTGATCTTATGGGCTGGACCACCTCTGATGGTGCGGCCCATGTCTTGTCTTGTGAATACCGGGGGTCATACCCCCACAACGAACGAGGCCTTCGACTCCGAGAAGAGATGCAGTAAGTTTGACTCGGAGGGAAAATAACTTTTCAGTTTGAAAGAGGAAATCAAGTGCTTTGGAATCGGACTCCGTATCACGCTAGAGAAGACCTATTCTAATTCGTATGAGCACATGCCATTATATATAAGTCTGGACAGAAGAAACTCTCCATTGTCCGATAGTTAGAGAGAGACAAAAAAAAATAGACGACAAAAAAATTGGGCTAAAATTTTGCCTCTTTATTATTAGGTATAGATGCATAGGCAGCATGTGCCACCAATTGGTGATTTACCCATTTATAAACTTGGCGTCTAAGTAATAACACCATAGGTCTTCGACTCCCCATGGAAATGAGTTTTCCATGATTCAACGGCGTTGTGCGATTTACCCATTTATAAACTTGACACCTAAGTAATAACACCATAGGTCTTCGACTCCCCATGGAAATGAGTTTTCCATGATTCAACGGCGTTATGCTTTAAGTGATAGGTGACGTTACTATTTATTGGGGCTCCCTTACGAACGAATCAGGGCCAGTTTGGAACGAATGAATGCAAAATAGAGGAAAGAAAAAAAAAGTACAGGAATAGATTTGGAGTGTTGTTAGGAAACAGACGAATGAAAAAACGCATGAAGATGTAGAGACGTTTGGAACGCAGGACTTTATACCACTGGATTTCCAAAATATAAGGTGTGATTAAAAAGATGAACATTTGTTTTGTTATTTCTAATATTTATGATGACAACGCTAAATTTTAATTATAGTACATAAACATACGTGATTATTACTTTGACATGAGATATGACTAAGAGAAAATAGTAACTGACGTGCATGATTATGATTATTAAAAGGAAAAAGAATCGTAACTGACGCATCATCCTCCCAAACTTTCCTCTTTCCTCGCCTCCTTCGCTCCTCGGCTGCTTTCTTCTCCATCGCAGGCGTCATCCTCCGTCCCCTCATCGATCAGCGCCAGACATCATCTCCTCTGAATCCAATTCTCCAATCGGTGCGCAGAGATCTGATCAATTTAAGGGAGCAGAAGGCCTGGAGGTCACCACGCCCGAGCCTTCTACGGCAAACGCGATTTGTTTATTTAAGATTGATTGTGCGCTTGGCTTGGCGGTGTAATGCCATGGCGGCTGCGCACCAGTGCACCACCGCGGTGCAGTTCAACCGTCGAAGCCTGCACTTTCTCTCTCCGCGAGCGAGCGACGACGGATATTTGCCTCGGACCTCCGCGAAAACACGAGCTAGAACCTTATTTCCTGCGTTTCAGTGAGCGAAACCAATCCTTTCCTCTGGAACAGCAGTCTGCTTTCCTCCCTTCCAAACAGTAGATGACGTCAGCATAGAAATCGATTTCCTTGCAAATTCCTGCAGAAAGCCTCCGTTTCAAACGGGGCCTCAAACTCCTTATTGGTGTTGATGCCCCTAGCGTCTTTTTTTTTTGGTCCCAGTTGCCACCTAGAGGTTCGTGGAAATTTGACGTGTTTTTTTTTTTTTGTTGAGGCTCAGCTCGTGGACGACCGATACTCCTTACTGATGTTGTTGCCCCTGACGCCCATTTTTTTTTCGGGGCTCCCTGTTACCGCCTAGAGGTTCATGAAAATTGGATCTCCAACCACAATTTTCATATGTGAGAATAGTGGGAGATATGTAAGGGAGTTTTTGTTTTGGAGGTTGTGGCTCTCGGTTATGGTGTCGGGATGGCTAGCCACGGTGCGACTGGCACTGACGAGATAGTGGGAGATAAGCAATGAGAATAGTGAGATGTAAGACAATGAAAATTCTGTTTTGAAGGTTTTAGAAACCTAGGTTGCTGGGATGGTTGGGTCACATCAAGCTATGGCAGTTCGGTGTATATGTTTTTTGGAACCAATAAAATGAAGTGTTGGTGGAGCGTGTTTTTTCATACATAATAATTTAGGCCTTGTTTGAATATCCATATATCCACCTTAATCCATGTGTCTATAGATTGAGGGGTATATATGGACATCAAACATCGCTTCGCTGAAAAAACAAGCCGAAACACTGTTTCGGCTAATTTGTTGTGAAAGAAAAACACTGTTCCAGCTGAAAAAGACGGATTATAAAATAATCGAACATGGCCAAAAAGGTTGCAAAACCAGATTTTTGGATTCTCTAGTTTGGTTTTGAGGCTAATGAGTTGAGAAGAGCAGTGTGCTCATTTGTTTTGGGTAAGATGTTGGAGTGAATTGGTTTTGGTCCCATAATGGACTCAAAGGCTTTAAACTGTGTTGCAACCAGTGGCGTGGTGCTGGTGTGAACCAAATCTAGTAGTCAACTTCCCATGACCATGATCCGTTTGACTATCCTATCTCCATTGATTCCATCCCCAGTTATTTAGGACTTATTTATTTTTATTTCTATTGTTTTATTGCTCGTAGTCTTATTATCTATTTAAAACAAATAATATCCAAATAACTCTAAATAAAACAGTAACACGTAGAAAAATGGTACTAGTTTCATCTTTTTATAATTTAAAATAAATTAGTATGGATTTTTAGAGATCAAATCATATTCAGATTTGCTAATTCATATCCGGTTGTTTGTTTTGTGTCCAGCTAGCAACCGGTTTTTTTACCGTAGGATTCGAACGGTCGCTTCCTCCTGCCGCCCGATTAGTCTCCGTCTGCCGCACGATAGTAAGGTTCGTAACTTCGTTCCGCGTTTGTCGGCCGATCGCCCGAGGCCATCGTTCGCCCGCGCGGATGCCGGCGTCCCCGTCGACGTCGTGCGGATCGAGTGCCAGGACGGCAGGACCTTTCTTCCATTTGTAAATTCGTAAGATTGTAAACAATTTAACGATATCTATGAATAATTTGATATATATTTCTCTAGTATCTGGCATCCATAAAAAAATTTGTATATTTTTTAAAAATTTTGGCATAAACTCCCTGTGACCTAAATTATTTGTTGCTTTTGGCTTCCGTGCCGCAAGTTTAAGGCCCCGTTTACCAGGGCTTCTCCACCAGCTTCAGGAGCCGTTTAGAGCCGTTTTCTGCCAAACGGGGTAAAGTGAAATAGCTTCACGAGTGAAGCTCCTAAAAACATGCTCTCACAATGATTTGGGGTAGGATGAAGCAAAAAAAAAGTGGCTTCTTCCGGCTTCTCCTCTAGGCCCCTAAAAACATGCTCTCACAGGGAAGTCATTTTGTCAAACGGTTTACCAAAACCGCTTCAGCTCCACCGGTGGAACTGTTCGTGGAGTTAAAGCCAAAAAAACATGGCTTCACTAGTGAAGTGAAGTCCTGCCGAACGGGGCCTAACTCGATTTGTATAAAATACGTTCAATATTTGTATCTCCAAAAAAATTTATTAAAAACTAGATTCAAAGGTCTTTTCAATGATACCAATTATTGTACTATAAATATTAATATTTTTTAATATATATTTTGTCAAAGTTGTTTATCGGGAAGTGAAAACGACAGATATTTTGGGACGAAGGGAGTATTTATCTGAGATCTTGTGTTATCCTCAAATTACATCATTTTGTCCAATAAATTACACTGAAAAAATCATTGTAAATATAGTAATAAGGTGGTGTAAATATGGCTATAAAACCGTGTAAGTATATGAAAAAATCTAGTTGTTGAGAGGAGCTAAAATAACCGGTTGTTGGTTAGACAGATTCAAGAATCATTTGTACCTCGTCATACGGCATGTTCGTTGGTTGATTTCTGAGCTAATAAGCCCGGTTGATATTAGTTTATTGTGAGAGAAAAATAGTATTGGTTGGCTAATAAGTCTTGACTGAAACCAACGAGCGAACAACCTGATAGTTTAGCGCTTAAAATCTGACAGTCATACTGGTCAGAGATTTAGAAAATAAACTTTTAACTAACTTATTATGACTTTCATGTCAAAGGTCTCCTACCAAACGCATAAACAAAAAGAGCATCTACGAATACTCTTCTACTTGGTACGAGTAGGAGTAGTATGTACAACAGTACAACCGAATTCACATATAAGGGCCTGTTCGGCTTCTTCCTGTTTCTTCTCTTTCCATTACCGTAAATCTTCCGATTGCTCTTCTTCCTTATTAACTTTTTAAAGTTTCTAATGACGAGTGCAACTTCTTCATCAGACTCTTTTTCTTCACTTAAGGAATCATCCTTCACTTTCTTCTTCTTCTTCTCTTGACTAGAAGATTTGCCTTTATAAGCTTGAGTTGCCTTTAGGGCTACATTCTTATTGTATCCCATTACATTAGGAGTTTGATTGTGAGTATTGATTGCATCTTCATTTAGACACTCATGATGCTTGAGCTTTGAAAAAACTTCTTAGGGTGTCATCTCATCATAATCGGGCTTTTCCATGATCACGGACGTTAGCATGTTTTTCCTGGTTTTGTAGGTTCTCAGCATCTTTATAGCAACCTTGTTGTCATTCTATTCGATGCTTCCAAGAGCTCTTATGCGGTTGACCAATACCATAAGCCTATCAAACATGGATTATATTGTTTCATTTTACGAGAATACGAATCTTTTCAATTCACTATGAAGTAACTTAATATTGGCGTTTCTCACACTCTTATCTCCTACCAAACGCAGAAGCAAAAAACTAACAGTGCGGCTCGGCATTTGCAAAGCTGGACCAGCATTTTGGTGACACGACTACACTAGCACGGACACGGTTCACCTTCCTCCAGTTGTGCTACTTCCTCACTTCAGTAGAGCAGGTTGGCTAAGGGAGAGAAGAAAAGCTGGTCATGCCACGGGCTGCGCAGCTGGAACGGGTCCTGCATCTGCGTCCAGTCCGCCACTCCGAGGTTGTTCGTCGGCACCTGAAGGGTGGGCAGGTCAGCGTGCCTCACCGCCGGGGCCGCCATGCTCGCGGCATGCACCAGGGACGACGACGTCGACGCCACCGTGACCGCCGTGGTGTCCGCGGCCTCCGTCTTGGCCTCCCTGGGCGCGGGCGCGGGCGCACCGTAGCTGTCGCCCGACGGCGCGGACGAGGACGAGGACGAGGATGGGAACTGCAGGAAGCTGCTATCGTGGGCGTCGTCCGACGACACCGACAGGTAGTCGTCGCCGGCGGAGCCTGCGGCCTGGACCAGGGATGCTGCTCTGGCCTCGCTGCTGCGCCTCTGCATCTCCTCCATGGCAGAGGCCCTCTGCTCCAGCTCCTTCAGTGGGGTGGCCTTCCTGTAGATCTTGCAGAGCACCATGTCCTCCTGCAGAAGCACACGACGACCGTCAGGCATTTGTATCAATCCGTCTACCCTCTGCCGTGACTGCATGAAGAATTTCCATGCAATTTAATGAAAAAAGCTAGTCAACTCCTAAGTCAAGCACGTCAATTCTCACGTCTACTCTTGCGTTCATGGATGTCTACATCACTGTTACCAAAACTGACCAACATATATAAATGAGAGAAGATATCACGAACAAGAACCCGATCAGCAATTTGCCTTCCCCGGTTAATGTTAAAACCGCACACCGATTTGGCAATATACAGTTAAATACGTACTGTAATAAGCAGTAAACGTTTCACACTAGCTTGTGCCTTGATATGCGTCATGTTCGCTTGGTTTATAATCCGTACTTTTTCAGCAAACGAACAGTATTTTTCTCTCACACCGAATCGATACTTTCAGTCGTGGCTTATCGGCAAGCGAACATGGTAATGATTTTGGTGTCAGCTGAGTTCTAGGACAGCGAAACTCATAGGCAAGAATTGCAACAGAGTGGACGATTGCTGGATTACCTTGGGAGGCGGCGGCGCGGCGCGGCCGGCGGCGGCGTGGTCGGGGAGGCGGTACTCGTTCATGACCCAGTCCGTCTTGGTGCCGCGCGGGGCGCGCCCCTGGTAGAAGACGAGCGTCTTCTTGAGCCCGATCACCCGCTTGGCGTCGGCGGAGCTCCGGATGGCCCGGTCCGACCCCGTGGCCTTCCAGAACCCGCGCTCCGTCGTCCGGTTCGGCCGCCCGCCGCTGCCGGCCTTGCGGTCGCGGGGCACGAAGAAGTACCACTCCCGCTCCCCGATCTTCGCCATCGCTGCAAAACCATGCGTCTCCATCGATCAGCCACAGCGCTCGATCGCTCGTCTCAACAAGAACACACACACAAGCTGTTTGCTAGATGAAGGCGCCATGGCGGACGTATCGACGACGTACCAGGAAGGTCCCAGGGGTCGTGGCGGTAGATGTTGAGGGTGCCGATGATGTCGAAGTGGAGCTGCTTGCCGTGGACGACGCGGGAGAGGTAGAAGCCGAGGAGTTCCTCCTCGGTAGGGTGGAACCGGAAGCCCGGGAGGTCCTGCTCCACCTCCATGGACGGCGCCCCGGCCATCATTGCCATCGGTATGGTGCTCGTTCGACGATCTGCTCTCGTGAATCTTCTCCTCGGACGCTCGGTTGCTCTGCTCTGCTTGCTTGCTGCACTGGAGCACGATCGGTGAAGAGGGCGTGGTGGTGTTTCGCGGGCTCGCTCGCTTATATAGACTGTACAAGTGTGTGGGTTCAAGTCACGCGGTTTCTAGGAGACCAGCAGTCCAGCCAGCAGTCACACTTCCGTATAACAACGCTGAAAAGGACAAGTACTTGCTTGAGATGAGATGAGTGGGCCCTTCGGCCCGGCGGCTCAACAACAATAAAAATTTCAGTGTATTTTGCAGACAGTTATTTTTTTATTTCATTTGGAGTGTGTATTTGGACTCTGGAGACTAGTTAAGTCACACATTTTGACCCTTTTCTATACATCTAAAAAAGAGGTAACCTTCTGGTTGTGTTTGAATAATGGCAGTGACTGTCCAACTTCGAACACCTAATGGTCGAATGCTGTATTAGAAGGTTCTATTACTCTTTTAAGACGAATTCCATTTTCATGATCCATGGGGATCCATCAGATTCATCAATTAAGAGGAACTCAAGCACTAAATATAACCATCCATGTGTCCTATATATTCTATGGTTTGCCCATTAGCGGTTCAGGACTACCGAAAAGCACTGAAGCCCATTACTTGTTAATGCTGTATTAGAAGATGACTTCTTGCATAGCAGTTATAGCTTTAATGTCTAGCTGTTTTAAACAAAAAACGGGCTTGGTTCATTGACGAGTAAAACGATTTAGTTTGTGGTTCACGGATGTATTTTCCACCCCTAGGTTAGTAAGCATTTCCTCTCTATCTTTTGCTTGCTAAGGTTGTGCTGGTTTTTTTCTAGGTTCGAAAATGGAGTTGTTCTTGGATTGTCGGTCAATCAGCATATTTAAAAAGGAAGATTGTGCTTTCACTGCTATGAAAATACCTATCACTGTTCGTTCTAAACTGGCGGTAATACTTCCAAAAATAAAGTAAAATGTGTGTTTCTTCGGATTCCAACCAATGACTCAGGCCTCACGCATATCATCTCAGGTACATAATAACTTGTGACTATATAGCTGATACTAAACTACAAAGTTATAGATCGCATCGTGTACTACAACTTTAATGTTGATTTTGTCTCCATCCGAGACTGTTTAATAGGTCTAAGAACTTATGTTGAATATTTGAGGTCTCGAATGAAAAGGTCTTTAACTAGTATAAAATTTTAGATTATGTTGAACTCTACAACTTTGATATAAAGATTGTCTTCATCCGACTTTATAAAATTCATGCAAACTAATGCATTTTTCCTGTTGGTCATGTCTATAAACCGATAATGATATATCACTCTCACTGCTGATGGGTGACAATAGCTGGCAGTGAAAATCTAGGTTGTTGCCACGAATCGGCAATGATAGTGCTAGCCGCGATATGTGTTTGCTAAGATTATGCCATTGAACTTTGCATAGATGTGTCTTTCCCTTAAGACTATGTCCCTGAACTTTGCTAGCATTTTCTATTTATCGTTAGTATTTCGCTACTTGGTACCATTGCAAAATCGTGGCTCCCATAGGAAAATCTAGGGTGTTTTTTTTATGGATAAGTTATTTTGTCCTTGGGGTTTGCATGCGGTAGCATTTTTAGCTTGTCCAGACACTGTAGCTGTAGCCTAGCTATTTCCAGTAAAGAAAATTCGATGACGCAATAGCCATTTTCAAATGAACAATTTTGGTGTATTTCAATAGCAAAATGCAAGTGCCTTGTATGGATGGACTACCCATGAAGAATTATATTCCTCCAGCTCTAGCTCGACAGGTAAAAGTCTCCATTATGACGGCTCATCAACCTGTGAAGTGACGAGAGTGATGAATTAAGCATGTATTGAAGGTTTTGGCTAGATTGCTAGCTAAAACACCGGGTGATTGCTTTGGTACTTCTCCCAGTAGGCACATGAATGTATGCAACATTTTCTGGTTGAATAAGCAATTGAATTCCACATTGTTCAGCGTCTCGAAACGTATGACTGGACTTACTTTAGAACTTTATCAGAAATCCACATCAACGGAATATTAGACTTAGTATAATCTCGTTCGATTGAGATGGCCACTATTTTCAATTTTGAAGATGTCGATGTCAAGTAGCTAGGTGTCACTACTTTGAATATAATGAGAAAGTGTTATGTGGATGCATGCTTCATTTGTTTTTCCCTCTTTTGAGCTTCAAGTCTATATACGAAGCATTCTTTTACTGTGCTTGCAATATTATTTATTTTAAAGGCGGCGGTATATATAACCTTTTATTAATTTGGTTACTAAAACGTGGGCACGGGAGGAATTCTCGAACTACTGGTGTGATTCATTTACCCGTCTAGAAAAATATCTTCAACCATTGCCCTGTTCGTTTGGTTGATAAGCCATGGCTGAAAGTATTGTTGGCTGATTTGTTGTGAAAGAAAAATATTGTTCGTTGGCTGAAAAAGTACGGTTTATAAGCAAAAGACACATGCTATTATTTTAGGCTCAAAGAGTGACTTGACGTGACTTGTTTTATCTCTTCACCATCAGGTATGGTCCTGGCTGGAGCTTAATCCGCCATGAGTATGAGTTGGACAGCGGTAGTTACCATTAAATTACTATCAGTCTTTCACCATATATATGACCATAATAATACCAATATATACATTTGTACTACTGCTGGTCTTATTGATATATTTCAATATATTTATATATCAATCCTAGTCCATATTAACCTACGATTTTGACGTCAAGAATACTATTCGCCGGGACGACCCAAAGCGGCCACACTGAGATTATATATGCTGAACAGGTAACCCAATTTGAATTTGAACTGTAACGAGCGGTGCACAGTACCTCTGGTTGGTTCTTGGGGTTTACCTATGACCGGACAGTCTTACTCTTACCACATCCAATGATCGATGTCAATCTTAAATTCGGGTGCCCTTTAAATGCAGGGAATTTGCGAAAACTTTACGGAGTTATACTGTTTCCTGGTTCAAAAGTCGAACTGGGCAAAAGTCTCTCCTTCACACTGTTGTTTCAGTGCTTGAATTTTCTACAGTGAAGTCAGAAGACTCAGAACAGAAAGTAAAAGTGTTCTTTTCATATACTCCCTGCTGCTCCGGCCAGTGCTCTCTCTCTTAGAGCAACCGCAATGTTTGCCATAAGGTAGTTTATAGGATTAAAATATTTGCTATTAGGTAGCTGGAACATTATGAGACCAGTTTATATGGTAGTCCATAGCAAAAGGTACCCATAAGTTTATGGGCTACCCATAAGAAATAAAAAATATTACTTTTTCTCACTCCTCCCTCTCTCTTTCTTGATTTTGCACAGGATTGTGAAGAGAGAATTTTATATCACATAAAGAGATATTTTTTTATCTCATATAGGACTCACCTTATGGACTACTGGTTGACTAAAACATTGTGGAGACAACAATAGCTATAGCCCAATCGACACAAAAAGCTACCCATATGAACTACTTGGTCCATATACATTGCGGTTGCTCTAACCTTCTTTGCGGTGCAGTGAACGACTTCAGCCCGAAGAAAAGGGAAGAAAACTATTACTTACCATGCACTGCATACAGTCATTTACGTACGCTCCGATGAATGCGCAGTAAATACTAGGACTCTGAACCTTAGCGTTATCAGGTGTAAAATGCGGGTTGGGATAGATTTTGCGAAAACTTTACGGAGTTATACTGTTTCCTGGTTCAATTCACAAGCTGAATGGGTGCAAAACCTCGGCTAATTTACTGCTTCCTCTGATTCTCCTCCCTTTCTTCCTGTATTTCTTTGTTTCCTGAACTAGCTTCAAGCAGAATGGTTCTCTTCTGCTTTTAGTTGTACAACTTCACTTTTTAATAAATCTGCAAGAGGGGCTTTAACCCCTCCTGTTTCTTTCCAAAAAAAACCGGGTAAACGTCTCTCCTTCACACTGTTGTTTCAATGCTTGAATTTTCAACAGTGAAGTCAGAATAGAAAGCAAAAGTCTCTTTTCGCACTTCTGCTCCAGTGTGTCTCCTTATTATCCTTCTTTGCCGTGCAGGTGCAGTGAACGACTTCAGCCCAATTGCCCCGAAGCAAATGGATGAGAAGTATGCATGCAGTCATTTGCGTACGGACTGATGAATGCACAGTGAATACTAGAACTCTGAATGACTGAATCTCTTTGGCACGGCTTATGTCGGTTTCGGTTTCATCTATTTTGCGCAAATCGATGTATTGTAGCGTGAAGCCGTTTTGTAAGCCGGGGTTAAAATGAACTAAAAGCCGAGAAAAGCTAGTTTTTTTGACTTCACCGACTTTTTGGCTTTTACCGATAAAACCGCTTTTTTAGATGAGCCGTGCCAAAGAGAGCTTTAGCGTTGTCAAGGGTCATAAGTTTGCTTAGTTGCTTGAAATCCACATGCAGCTACCACCATGCACATTTTTATTCTCCAGAGTACGGTGGTTTGTCGTGCTAGCTACAAGTATATGCTAGGTGTGTGGGTGTGGCTGCGCCCACCTGGCCTTCTGGTCATCTTGACCGACTTTGAACGTGAGAGAGACCGCTCTGACGAACTGAAGAATCTCTGGATGTCCTCCTCCTCCTCCAAGCTCATTCGCGGGCTAAAAAAATAAACCGAAAAACTGTTCCAACTAATTTATTTTGAAAAAAAAACACTATGTCGAATAGGCCGCATCATGAATTGACGGACACCAAACCCCACCCGTCCATCCGGACTTCCAGTAGACAGTATGTGTCTGTGTGTGAACGCTAGCTTGGAGATCGACGACGACGTCTCAAGCAAAGTCAATGCCACATTCTTTCTTTCTTTTTTTTGGGGGGGTAGGTTCAGAGTTCAGACACGGCGCAAACAGCAACCTGCGAGTGAGTTAGGCGAACGAATAATGCATATAGGGCCATGTTTAGATTGCAAAAAATTTCAACCCGATAAATAGTAGCACTTTCGTCTTATTTGGTAAATATTGTTCAATCATGGACCAACTAAGCTCAAAAGATTCATCTCGTGATTTCCAACTAAACTGTACAATTAGTTATTTTTTTATCTATATTTAATGCTCCATGCAAACAGCTAAAAATTGATGTAATGGAGAGAGAGTGAAAAAACTTAGAATTTTGAGGGTATATAAACAAGGCCTAGATGACCGAGCAAGTCAGGGTGTCCGAAGCAAAACCAAACATTCGTTCTTGCCATAGTGGCTGTTTAGTTCCTAAAATTTTGCAAAATTTTTCTAAAATTTCCCATCACATTGAATCTTTAGATGCATGCATGAAGCATTAAATATAAATAAAAAAATAAAACTAATTACACAGTTTAGACGAAATTTACGAGACGAATCTTTTAAGCCAAATTAGACTATGATTGAACATTAATTACCAAATAACAACGAAAATACTACAGTGTCATTTTCCAAAAAAAATCGTCAACTAAACAAGGCAATAGTTCATCAGCCATGCAAGCATGGCAGAATTGAAACTGCTACCTGCCTGTGCCTGTCGTTTTGAATTCAAACGCAGTTCCTTGGCTGGGCGTGCAGACAGACAGATCGGTTGGTCGTGAGCGATCGATTTACGAGACCAAACAACGCTGGCAGAATACCATAGCGGATGTTGAACCCTTCTCGAATATCGATCAATGCAAGAAAGCGAGCGCCGAGCGGCCCGGCTTTCTTCTTTTCTGCGGTTTGGCATGGAAAATATGGCGCCTGCCCTGCCTCTGCCTTGACAGACAGACACAGATCGGTTGCCCTCTCTTTTCCTTTTATGTTTGAAAAACTTTTGGAGCGGAGCAGTGTTTCGTCCCCATCCAGCCGAACACAGTGACAGGGCGACACTGCTTCGTCTCCAGGACTCGTTCAACTCGCTTCTGCAGTCCTGTGATCCTGTCCTGTAGTATTTCTTGCTTGCAAACCAACAAACAGTGTGTCTGAATTTCCTTCCGTCCACGCAACCGGACAGGCCAATCGGTCTCTCTCGGTGTGTACCAGCATTATATTCAGACTAGTTAGGCATGTTTGATTGTAGCTGCTAAATTTAGTCTCTTCTAAATGGTTTAATCCCATTTAACGACTTTAGAGTTGTTAGAGATGACTAAAGACTTTTAAGTTTCATTTAATTATAGTGTTTGAGTAAAAAGTTACTAAATAGGACTAGATTTATGAGCTGCCGGCCCAACCCAACACCCCCTTCAGATACATACAACGATAATCACACGTCCGACAGGCACGCATCCATAAGACCATGAGACTAGTCCATGCATGACCATGATGACGAATTTGGAGTTGAAGCTACTGAGCAAAGCCCTATCAAAGAGCGCCTAGTACTTTTTCAAAAAAAAAAAAGGAGCGCCTAGCAGTAGTGTGTCAGTGTGTGTCCCCACGCGGCGCTAGCGGCTAGCTGTTCGGCTCGTTCTGGGTTGAGAAGGACGACGGAGCGGAGACCTCGGCGTGGACTTGTCCGCGTGGGCCGCCAGAAATCACGCACCGCTTGTGCTCTCGTGGTCACGTACTAGTACACCGTATGGTTTTCTTTGCATTCCCTCTGCATGGACGACGCACGGACGCCCTCCGTGCTGGGGAACAGACAATAATGGCCATAGACTTGGTGGCGGTCAAGTCAACACAGGACAGGACTCCCGGGTCGTGTCCAGTCGAGTCGTCCACCCGGAAGACCTAGAATAGCCCGTATCCTATCGCAAAAACTCGACAGCATGTTCGGCTGTCCGCCATTGCGAAGCGCATGGTGGTGGATCGGAGTGGCGCGCTGCTGGTGCGGAGGATCACATCGTTTCGTTTGGCTGGCAAGTGGCAACGTCTCGCGCAGGTTCATCGCAGTTTCGTCCGTCTGAACATTCTGCGGGGGCAAGGACGGTACGACGTGACCAAGACTCATGACTCGGTCTGGGAATCGGCTCTCGGTCTGGGAACCCTGCTGCAAGCCAGTGAGACCATTGCAGCTGGCAGTGCTTGGGCTTGACTACCAGTGAGGCTACAGCAACAGCACGTCGTCGGAGGTGTCCAATCCAAGTTTTGCTGCGCGTCCGGCGGAGAGAGAGACCAGAATGAGATGCGTGATGCTCCGTTGCCACGTGACCATGTCGTCGCCCACGAACGGTGGGCGACCAATTCCATGGAAACTCCTCCGCCAAAGCGTGAATGCTGCCGGTGCAGTGGCCTGGAAATTACGCGTCCTGCTCCTGCTGCGCGGGCACACCTACAGTACTTACGACTCCGGGACTGCATGCATCGCAGCAATCGCATGGTCTCGGGGCCAGTGGCCCAGTTCTGCACTGCTGCACGTGTCGCCATGCCTGTCATGGGTCATCGGTGTGTGGGAATCGAATCGGAAGGTGCAGTTTCGGGTGGGGATTGGGCGATTGCGCCGCGCGGAGCCAGCCAGCACTACGATGTTGAGGAATCCGGCTGCTTCGGGGCCGGCAGTCGTGCCTAGGGCTACCATCTATAGTGCCCGGCAGACGCACCAATTTACTTACAGTAAAAAATTTAGAAGGCACACCCAATATGCGACACAGTGAAATTCTCTTGTTTTTATTTTAATACTTATTAATAATCCAACTATGGTCTACACAAACCCACACAATAGACAGAGAGATGCGCAATTGCTGAATTGCTCACACAACCGAAATCTTTGCCTAGCCCTTAGAGGTTCTACTCACACATTAGTATCGGGTGCTTCCCTCTAAAACTGAAAACAAATTGGATGCAGTCTCCCTGCACCGGCGTCTCCGTGCAGGACCACTCAGATGGAAGCCAAATGTCCTAGAAAACACATCCTACGGCTAGGCGTGGTGCATTTCCTCAGGTTACGCCATGGGCTGCAAAAGAAGGCCAAAGCCCTCAAAGTCCTCCCATTCGAAAAAATCTCCGAAGGAGTATTCTAGTCCTTCGAAAGCTCGGGAGCTACTGTTGGGGACCAATATTAGGGTAACCAAAGAGGAGAGGCTGATGGTCGTTATACGTTAATCCATCCAGGCACTCAAAGGTGCGACTACAGCTCCAACCGACATCGAGACCACGGGCTCCGCCTCGTCCGACACCGAGGCCGTGGGCTCTGCCTCTCCCAACCCCTAAGGGCGAGCTCCGCCTCGCCCGACACCAAGGCCGCGGACTCCGCCTCGCCCGACCCCAAGGTCATGCGATCCGCCTCGCCCAACCTCTAGGGACGGGCTCCGCCTCGCCCGACACCGAGGCCACGGGCTCCGCCTCACCCGACCTCTAAGGGCAGGCTCCGCCTCGTCCGACGTCTGAGGGCTGGCTTCGCCTCGCCCGATCCCTCGGGCGAGGCTCTTAACGGAAGCTCACGCCGCCGCCAACCACTATGGGCCAGAAAGTACAAACTAAGGTCAAACTTCTGGCTTCGTGCAGGGAGCAGTCACGTCTCCACACGACCCGTCCCCGCGACATGTCATTCCAGGGAACTCACATCGCCACAGTGACGGACGCATGGTCACTATGCTGCCTACTCTCTGTACGGCCGCTGATCAGCACGCTGGTTCGCCGTGTCGCCCGCGGGGGCGGAGTGGGACGTCACGACACGCTGACAACGCCAGGGCATGACATCATCGGCGCACAGGCGCCCGGCGTGGAGCTGTCCCTGTCACCACCTGCCTTGTCAGCGGGACCCGCGCAAAGGAAAAGAAAGGCCCGACGACCCTGAAGGACTTTCTCTCTCATTCTCCTTTTTTCTCCCGCTGTAACCCGTGCTTTTCCTAGACTATAAAAGGGAAAGCAGTGCACCCCACTAGAGGGCATTGCATCGCATCAGATCAAAACGACTAGCATCGAACCTCGAACACATAGCCGAGCAGCAACCGAGCTCTTGATATCCATTCGTTCTTTCCACCAGAGACTTGGGACATGTTCCTCTCTCGTCCGTTTATAACCCATACTACGAACTTTTCAGTGCTAGTAACACGAGCAGCAACGAACTGGACGTAGGGACATTCCGCCCGAACCAGTATAAACCTCGTGTCCTCTTAGCACACCATCCGGGCCAGATGCGCAATATTATAAATTTACTTGTTGGTGTTTACTCGAAACACCGACACTACCCACCGGTGAGATGAGAATTTAGAAAATTGGCGGGAAGCTGATAACCATCAATGATTGCACATATCAGTGTTGCAGTGTTTGATCCTTATAGTTCACGACATATATGAATTATTATGTATTACGATGAAAGTTTTCTCATAATGAATCTAAACACATATACTTTATGTTATGAATTTATATGATTTTTAAAATAGATGGTTAAAGATATAAATGTTTGATTTAGGACAAAGCTAATTGACATGTGGACTAGTATAATAGGGCATAACATTCAAACATGATACACGCTACAACACAAATAACTAGTAATAATTCTCTAACTAATATTAGAGTTATAATACCATTTCTCTATCGGTGACGACGGTGAGATTTAAAGATAAAATCTCACAAAGTACTGTGCCAACAGCGAGCACCAGCTGCGCTTATGACCAGCCGCCGAACGGGCTGAAGGTTGTCCGCTTCTCTCATAGTACTTTGCCCGTAAATCTCTCTGCACACAGAAAGTCTCCCAGGAGCACCAGAGCTCAGCATATCCCTTGCTCTTCCGCACAAAGCCGTAGGTCAATGGATCGGAAGCAAACTGGAAGCACGCCTCCTTGAGCTTCTGGAAGCCGTGCCGATGGGCCATCGCCAGTGTAGCCGCCGCGGTGTCGACGTCGATGCACCGGCAAAGGACGCGCTCGCAGATCGCTGACAGCCTCCGCATGCCGTACCTCTTTGCAGCGAGCAGCAGGTGCCGGAACATGTCCCTATACCCGTCCCCGCTCAAGCCGTCCACGATGGGCAGGCTGCCGTTGTAGGCAAACTGCAGGAGCGCCTCTACGGCCAGCCGCGGCATGTCGTCGATGTTCACCCGCATAGGAGTAGCAGTATGGATGTCCGTCGCCGCCGCCGCCGCCGTCGTCCTGGGCCTCCGGCGCCTGCCGAGGTTGTGCTTCTTCAAGAAGCGAGGGGCGTACGCTTCTAGCACAGAGCTATGGGCGGGGATGGGGTCGGCTGCGCCGACGTGTATGAACACGTCGGCGCCCACGTCCGAGCCGAACGTGCCGATGGCCGCCACGTCCCGCGGCGTGAACTTGGGTGCCGGCGGGTCCCGAAAGGCGAGGCGGAAGTGGCAGATGTCGATGACGCACTCGATCCGGAGGCAGTCGCGGCGGAGGTAGCGGCGTGACCCCCGGAGGTCTTTCCTCCACGAGGCGAGCTTGTCGGTGCCCCAGTTGCAGCAGTCGTCGTTCCCGGCGTCGAACAGCACTGGGTCCTCGTTGGAGAAGAAAGCGTCGGCGGCGCACCCGGTGGCCCAGTCGACCAACCCGAGGCTGACGTGCGCCCACACCGCGACGCCCTCCGTGACGAGCTCCACGCAGGCGCCCATGTAGCCCTGCTCGTCGCCCTCCCCGCTGGGGCGGCAGACAACCATCCAGTCGAGGCCGTCGACGGTGAAGGTTTCCGAGCAGACATAGTAGCCTGCGTCGCCGCGGTGCTTCTTCCGGAACTTGCTGAAGTCGCGGACCTCGACGACGTGCGTGGCAAAGCCCGTCGCCGTCACGCGCAACGGTAGGGTCTTCCGCAACGTCGACGCCATTGCATGCGCTCTTAGTCTTGATCTTGGAATGACGTTACGTGATTGATCAATGCAACACCCTGGGTGCGTTCATGTATATATTGGGTTGGGTTGATGGCACCGTGCCGCCCATTGTCGTCTGATTCGAAGGAGGATCGGATTACGACTCCGATCCGGCTGGCTAGATCGAGTATGAATCGGAGACAAGCATGTTTCGTGTGGAGGAACGAAGAAATCTGAATCGGACAGAGTTCGATAGAACAGCTCATCGTGTCATGTCATGGTAGATAAAAGGGTTGAAAACTTGAAATAATAACGCAAACACCTTTTCTCCTGTTTTTTTTTTTTTTATTTTCACTTTTTTTCTCGAATATTATTGTATTAAGTAGAAGAGTTTATTTTTCACTTTTATTTTATTTCCTTTCCTTATCTCTCGTTTCTCTCTCCTCCGAGCCACAAACCGCGTCTATTTTTCTTTTCTATATATATATTTTCGTTCTCAATCGCCGAAGAAGCAAGATCCGTGGGCCGCTCTCCGCCGGGCGCCGGCGTCCCTTCCTCGTCCCAGCCGCGTTGGGCCTTCCCCGCGACCCTTTCTCCTCCTCCTCCTCCGCACTCCGCAGTCGCGCCGAGCCGCCGACCGCCCGCGCACTTTCCTCCTCGCCGGCTTGCCCGCGCGTCGCGCGCTCAGCCTCTGCTCCTACAGAGCTGCCCAAGAATCTGTACCAGATGGGCACTAAATCAAAGTCTGGAGTTGAATGGTTGGGGTCTTGGCGAGCCCAGCCGTGCCTGGTCAATCTATGTCTGGAGTTGTGGGCTTGTGGCATACCTCACACATCAATATTTTCTTAATATTCTATAAAAAGATACACCTCACATCACATAATGCTTTCAGTAGATGTTGAATTGTTGATGATTGAGACTCGTTTTGGAATTTACGGTTTTAATGGGAACGCATGATAATGAAAAACAGAATGTCCTAGCATCTTTCGAAAAATAGAATGCCCTAGCATCTATATTCGAAAACTGCAAGATCGCGCTAGAAAAAATATAAAAATAGACTCCTTTTGTATTTGAAAAATATAAAAACTGCAAGATCACGCTAGCAAAATAAAGAAATTGGATGAGAGAGAGAGTGATATAGTAATAAAGGGGATTTCGCACAGCTTCAACCTTTTGATAGAATCCCCAAGTCTCTACAAAACATATCAATTCTATAGAAATTTCATATAATTCGTAGGACTCTAAACCTTTATATAGTTTCTCCATTTTGCTTTGTTCCAGAGGTGATCCAAAGAGAGTTCGCTCTTCTCGTCTCGTCGCATGACGCTATTCCGTACCTATAGGTAAGCAGTTTCGGCTCTGAAACGACGGCGGCGCCGGCGGCATTTCGGCATGGTGACGTCCACGAGTCACGTCCAGCGACATCGGAGGCACCGACCAACCCCAGGTGTCCCGATCGCCCCCACGCGGCCATGCAGCATTGCAGCCTCTGCCGCACGCGCATCCCCGCCGCTACACGTGTGCCCACCACTGAGAATCCGAGATCTCACGCGAGGGAGGCTGCCTCTCCCGTCCCGTCCCGAACTCCCGATCCATCCACCACGCAGCTATAAAGGCAGGCCAGTGGGCGCACTGCCATTTCTGTACCCGTGTCGAACACCCCAGAGCTAGCAATGGCGGAGAGGCTGGTGCCGAGCACGAAGAAGGCGATGGAGCACCGGGAGGAGAAGCCCAAGGAGCCGTCGAGCGACCCGGACCCTGACCTGGTCACGCTGGTGGCGGGGCAGCAGCCGCAGCTGCAGCGGGAGCACCAGCCGCCCAACATCTCGGAGATGAAGCCGCTCACGCGGGAGGCGTACGGCGGCGGGATGTACGGGACGGAGGAGGGCGGCCGGAGGGACCCCGCGCGGCCGCGTGCCAGCGCCACGCAGAGCGCCGACGGGCCCGAGGAGCAGCTTTCGCCTCGGAGGCCTAACCACCCGCCGCCGCCGTCCACCGGCGACCGCGACCTCGACATCACCGGACAGTCCTACATCCAGTAGTAGCCGCCTGTGCGGCTGTGCCGAGCACCGCGCTTGGCCTTGGCGTGTACGTTTTGGTGTTTTTTTTTGTTATACAAGTACTGTGCCGAGTACGTGCCAAGTTGTACACGTCGCTTTGTTACGATGTACAGTATAGCAGTCGCCAACGAATAAAGGTGTGGGCTTGGGCTTGCAGAAAGCCCAAAAAGGACTGAAGCCATTCAACTAAGCCAGACCAGCCCAGTGGCACTTGCCGCCGTCATCATACTCGGCCCATTTGTTCCGTTCAGTTCAGTTGGCTCAGCATCTTGCAGAATTCGGCAAAGAAATGTTTTTAACTTTTAATAATCTCGCACGCGTTTTTTTTAAAAAGATGAAGACGCAACAAATGCAAATGCCGAAGACAAAATGGAACTGAACTCTGCGATGCGACGGTGCCACGGGCGAGATCGGTCTGGAAATCTCCAGCCAAAGCCAAAGCCAAAGCCAAAGCCACATCACTCCCGCTGTTCCACACGGACGACTCCACGCATATTTTCCGCGACAGCAGCAGACGGGATGGCTCTACTCCGAACGCACCGCAGCCAAGCGCTGGTACGTTCCAAAACCCAAGCACCCCCCGTCAAGCGTCAATGCTTATCCGCTTTGCCGAGCCTGCGGCATGGCTAGCAGGGGGGGAGCAGAAAGAGGAAAACATACATCCACGGCCGGCAGCGCGTCGCCCCGGTCCCTCCCTCCGAGTCACCGACACCGAGGCAGCAATTTTATCCACTCTCGCGGTCGGCGTCGGGTGAAAAGGTGCGGCGGCCCCGGCGGCAACGGGCCAAACCGCCACGCCGGTGGAGTATGGATAGTCCTGGCTCGCCCTCGGCGAAGCTGAGCCACGAGTTACCTCAACGACAACTGCCCTGTTCGCTTTGCCACGACTAAATGTATCGTTGACTAAATGATTGTTAGAGAAAAATATTATTCATTAGCTGATAAAGTATAGCTTATAAGTCAAATGAACGGGACAAACACTTGAGCGCGCCTTGTCTGCCACGTGTGAACCGGTCCCCCGTGCTCCCGTCGGCGTAGAGGATCCGTGGCCGCGAGAGCCGGCGCTTTTCCACGTAACTTTGCCGGGGGCCTGATCCTGAACCGGTTTCGGCCGCCACGTTGGCCCAGGAAGCGTTGTCCACATGTTCCTTGTCGCGTGGAGCCACGTCGGACGTGACACCGCAAAGGAGTACATGAACTTTTTGAAGTAGCAGTACCTTTGTACTGGCATGTCGGCCGGTAACGTGGTGTAGGCATATAGAATCATTTCGAAATATTGCCAGTGCAATTCACAATACTTATTACGACACTTAGTTGCGGTAAGAACGCGACATATTACTCAGCCAATTGCCCTTGCTGGTATTTGTGCGTCCTCGGGAGGAAAACTTGTAGCGTGCGTGAGAGACAGGCCCCGTAAGACAAGGTGCGAGGTTCTATGATAATCGTGTCACGTTGAAATGCCCGCATGGTGATGGCGCCCCATAAGCTAGGCGCTCATTTTCTTAGGGCCTGTTCGCTGGTTGGTTTTTGGGCTGGTTTAGACTGGTTGATGCTGGTTTATTATGAGAGAAAAACACTGTTGACTTACTGATTTGGGCTGGCTGAAACCAACAAGCGAACAGGGTGTTACTCACCATGCTGAGCCATAAATCCAAAATGAACATTCATCTAACACCTTTTCTCACATGGGTGGTCACGTGTTTTTCTCGTTCTCTCTATCCATCCCCGTGCATTTCATTGCACCTTCTGTTTCTGTTTCGATCCTCACATATATTAAGATTTAAACTTAATCTTCAATCAATACTATGATCAATAATTTCTAACTAATATAATAAGCCTCCTCACATGTTACTGCAGCACCCGCAAAGCAAGTTACAACAGCCGTGATAGACCACAACCGAATAGACCCGATATATTTGTAATAAATACACCATCAATAATATAATCATAAACATGACACACCTGATCAAGTGGTCCGGAGGTGGGCATCGGAGGGCAAGTTCTCCATCAGGACTGCATATGGAGCTCTCCACCAAGCTTCACACCCAAAGCCGGGACGCGACCTGATTTGGGAGTCCTGGGCGCCACTTCGGATCAAACTATTGCTATGGCTTGCCCTGAGACGGCGACACTGGACTACAGACAGACAGAGGCGACATGGCCTGGAGACGCATGACAACTGTTTCCTATACGATCAAGAGCCGGAATCCATTGATCACATCATTGTGGATTGCTCTTACTCCAAGCAAGTCTGGTGGTGCATCCGATCAGCGTTGAGGGAAACACAACAACTCGTGCCTGCCAACTCCACTATTGACTGGTGGAACGTTTGGAGAGAACACTGGACGAGACAGTGTCGCAACGGAGCTGATTCCATCTTTGCGTTGGTTGCTTGGGAACTCTGGAAAGAAAGGAATGCAAGGTGCTTCCGTGGAGCAAGCACTCAGGCGTCCGGACTTCTCAAACTCATCAAGTACGAGGCAGAGTCGTGGGTGCAAGCCGGCATGAAGAACCTAGATGTCTTCTTCAGCGAGTAATAGAGTAGTAGAATGTATCTTTGGGGAGGGTATATGCTTAATGGATTTCTAAAAAGCCCTCTGCCCTTGTAATCAAATTTCTCCCTACTTATATAATACAAAAACGCGCAAATCTTTTGCATGATCGAGAAAAAAATATAATCATAAACAAATGGATAATTAAAGGAAACTATAGGAGGAAAAACGGCTTCCATTTTCCTCAAAGTTTTATCGTTGTGACATTTGAATAATGTTCAACACTTGAGCATATACAAATCATATTGTTTTTTGAATGCAGTAACCACTACCCAAATCATTACCCTCCCCAATTTGGCAGCCCAGCCACGGTTTGCATTCGTGACATGGTCCCACGTCACATTCTCCCCTGACACACAACCAGGCCGGTCTGAAACTCTGAATCTACCGCCACCGACAAGTGGGTCCGGCCACCCCACCTACTCCCTTCTTCGTCTCTGTCTCTCTCCCAGCGACCCAGCCACTTATCATCGGGGACGCCCCCCATCCCCTCGCCATTCTCCATCCCAACAATCTTCATCAAAGATCTAATAAAACCCATAGAAACTTCTCTCGTTTCTCTCTCCTCGGCCCCGCGGGAGCGAAGCCCTATCAGTCGCTCTCGTTGGCTCGGAGCAGCGATGCGCACCGCCTGCCTCCGCCCCACCATTCGTATAAAACCCTCCCCTCCGCCTCCCTCCTTCCGCCACTGCTAGGCTCATCCCCACCCCAACCCGCCTCGGCCCCCGCCGCCGCCCGCCACGGTCCCGCCTCGCCGTGGCATGAGAAGATGGCCGCATGCTCCAGGGGCCTCGCGTGGCCGCCGTTCGATCTGACCACGGCGAGGGGGGCGGCGTCCTGGCCGCGCCGGCGTGCCGCGATCCGGTGCTGCTGCTCCGGGGCCGACTCGGAGCCGCGGAGGCGACTCTCGAGGGCGGCCGCGGTCACGCCCGAGCGCGCCGAGGAGTGGCGCATCGATGGGAACAAGCCATCCGCCGCGGCACCGGGCCGGCGGCGCGCCAGCCTCACCGCTATGCCCCCGCTCCCCTTCCCTGCACCTCGGTACGTGGGAGGACGGCTGGCCACGTCGCATCTGGGGGATTTTTTTAGTTCTAAGGACTTGTAGAGTGTGCCCGGCCTCGCATTTTACAGTTATCAGTCGATTGCATCATTCCGACATTTGTTTTTTTTGTGCTAATTTAGATTGCGCAATGACAGGTTATCGTGCCAATGCTTTTATCAGAAGCCTCACATATTGTACTAGTTCAATGCACATTGCTTAGGGAATGGAATTCTGACACTCATTTTTTTGTTTACTAGTATAGTTCTAGAAGGCCGTTCAAGCAACAGGACTTCTACCCGCGGTGCACCCGGAGGGGGCCGGCTCCTCAATCCCATGATACCCCGCCCAAGAGAGGTTGGTCCCTTGCTGACATTGTCAATTCCAAAGAACATTCCCACAGGAATGTCGGTTTACTGCGAAATGAAATGATCCCACTTGTAGAGTCCCAATTTTAGATCTCTGTTTTGCTAAGGAAATGCATGTGTTTGTTTGGCACCTGCCTTATAGACACTGGTATTGCTAGTGAGAAGGAATGGGGAATCAACTTGCCGGCTGAAGCAGTCAAGGAGTCTGGAATAAATGAAGATGGAAGCACTTGGTACAGGGAGAGTGGAGAAGATATTGGCGAGAACGGGTACCGCTGCCGCTGGACAAGAATGGGAGGACAGAACCATGATGGTTCCACCGAATGGAAAGAGACTGTATGTTTTTGGCTCTTTACATTCAGTTGCCTTTACAACATGCTTTCAGCTTTAAATAAGTGGTGCGGGGTTTCTGCCTTCTGCATTTAATCTTACTTTTATTTACTTGATAGGTTCGTGCCCGTGCATTGCTACGGGACAGCTAAACTTTTCTACTAAAAACACACGGATCGCATGATAAGATGATAATACTGTGAAATTAAATACCGACGATAAAGTGACATTTAATCCAAAAAGCAAAGTTCGTGAAATTAACAATCATGGAGAATGCCGCGTCGCAGGCTCACAAACTCTACTGTATAGACCTTTCGGTAATACGGCTAAGATAATGTTTTATATCGGCAGTAAGAAATCATCATTGCAGCAAACACTATGCCATTACCTTAATAACCAGAATACAAATATTCTACAAGAATAACCATAGCACCAAGTATTCAAATAGAAAAGAAACAAAATACATCTAATTGCCCAAGATGCATTGACCTTTGCCCTTGCTAACCTCTTATACTGGCTTGTGTTTTGCTGTGCAATCTTGTGGCACCTCTAAATTCAGGAGTGACCAAGTTGAATCCAGTAATGACCAAGTATATCCGTGGCTTCTGATCTAAGGTGTGACGAAACAATATTGAATAGGCACACTGCCAGGACATCCGAGGATGTGTTTCAAGTTCCAAGAAAGAGACATACCTCTCTGAATAGGCACAACAATGTCTTAAAGGTTGTTCGTAAGAAATATGTAAAACAATGCAAAATCCTTCACTACATAGATTTTCCAATCAAGATATTCAGAAGGGCTTGCTTAGTATATTCATCACAAAACCTGCAAGTTGAAGTTCAGTCTCACTACCAGTTTTTAGATTGGCAAAATAGTATTTTCAGTGTTGACTTATGACTAAGTCAGAAGAAATATATGTTAGTGCCATATTTGGAAAATGGGTCCCAGAAAGATAATTGACAAATCAAACCCCACATAAAGAAGAAGAAAACAAATAAATCACTAATTGTAGCAGAACACATGCCACCTCAAGTTAATGAAGTAATGCAACAGATGCGCTAATAAGGCGCAAACAACTGGTAACAGTCTTAGTAGCAGGTTGAGACTAAAGAAATGATGCCAGGCTGCCAGTAGACTCCACAATGCTTGGGGACCATGGAGTGAATAAAAAAATTAAGATAATAAAAACTTGGGTAATGATTAAAGGCGCCATGATTAAAAAGGATGAAGCACGTAGGATTGTCAACGCAGCGTACCGATCAACTATTATGCAAAAGTTACTTGAGAAGAACATAAAACTTGGGCTGAAGTTACTTGAGAAGAACATAAAACTGTGGAGCAGGCCAGAGTTACTTGAGAAGAACATGTGTATAATTACAGCATCTTGAGAAAATGTCATGTCTATGCAACCAATTCAATAGGTCGGAGATCTATGATTTACTGTTAAGTTCTAATCATTGTATGCAATTTCGGTGAATCCATTAGATTCAATATAATCTAACATGTATACATACGTAGCAGCTGGAAGTTGAAGAAAAAAGACATTACCATATTAGCTCTAGGAACCTTTCAGGTCACCAAAAGATTGTTCTGAATTGGTAGAGTTATAAATCGAATTATAGAAGATCCTGTGAGGCATATCCAGCAGGAAATAAAGCAATGGAAGCTCCAAGGGAAGCGATCCATCGCTATGGGCATCAAGCTTCAATCTGGTAGTGGTGATTTGTAAAACAATGACATCAAAAGCTATATTCTTTCATCGATTCAAATACCATTGTGGAATAAGTATCTGAAACCAAGGCTCATTGATCTTGGATTAAAGACCAACATCACACATACAGGTTGGACAAAAAGAAAAGGTAAAATGTGGCAAAATACCTTCAATTTTTCTGACATCTAGGCACACATTGTCGCAGCGAAGGTCTTGCCTAATAACCAATTGGGTAGCAATTCGAGGTGGCCAGCACAACATGTAGTGCACGGCAGTGGGGCACAGATGGCGTACGTGTGTATACAACAATAGATCAGATGCTTGCATCAGAGCAGATCCTGCACCACTTCCTTAAATAATGCTTTGCGATCTCTGCAAAGTACACTGATAGCAAGAAAATGTAAGTAAATTGAAAAGTTTGAGCGATGTAGAAGCAGAAGTTTGCACATAAAATGGTACCAGGATCTGTCTCAAATATAGCTACTGGAACAGCAAGCTCACTCACTGGAGAGCGCCCAAAATATTTTAAGAAAGTCAATCATGGGCAAGATAAATATAGATAATCGAACTCGCTTAATATTCTATAAGAAAACTAATTAGAAACTGTTTCAAATAGGAAATGAATCATTGGATGTTCCTCCAGCTGCTGAAAGTATCACATGAAGGGTACCAGCACGGATGTTTGAAAGATCATGATAAACATAACATTAGCAATTATCCCAATCTAAAGATGTGTAGACTGCAGAACTAAATGATTTTAATTATTGGAACACTTCAAAACTTACTTGTGGCTGCCCAGCAACGGTGTATAAGCAATGCAGTCCTCTGTCTTTAACCATGGAATCTCCAAGGAATTTAGCAAGTCTTTTTGCTGTAGTCACAGCACATGACCTCGATCAGCTCTCCATAGTCACTAAAGATTTACTCATCGTGCTGGACTAACAGATGAAATGAAATCAAGTAACTCACTGCAGAGAATATATTTGGTTGGGTTGATAGGATAAGCTGGTTGAGTTGTTGATGCTCTAGAGAATATAAAGTTAATGGTAGAGATCACTTACATCCAGTAGAGATTTATTTGTGTACGTATATAGAGATTGAGTTTGTCAGTACTTATTTTTCTGTACTTGCGATAGAATCATAGAACTGTGAAGCTCGACTGCCGATAGACTTGATTGGTTAATTTAGGAAGCAGTCAACACTACTGATGACAATCTAGAAGAGAAATTTTCAGCAGAGGTGAAAAAAAGGTAAAAAGGAGAAAAGCTTTGTGCCTCGTTGATCGATGATTACCTCAATCTTGGTGTTGGGGCCGGTCTGCATGGTCGCCCCGGCTGCAATCATGGCCGCGAACTCGCGGCTCATCGTCATGTACTGTTCCTAAAAGGAGAAGGAGTGGTGGTCCGTGTTGGTGTCCCATGACAGGACGCAGAGCCCGCACGCGTGGGGGCCTCATCCTCGGCGGGTCGGGCGTTAGAGTGTGGATGTCATGGAACGTTGCGGCCTCCTCGTCGGCATCGTCGGTGCTCAGAGCCGAAGGCGTTGTCACCGGCGGCGGTGCTTGCTGGTCATGCTGGCGGCCTGGCGCTCGAGCCTCTCCGCGCCGGGCACTGTTGGCCGCAGTTCGCCGAGCCTCGCAGAGCCGGATCTCGAAGGGCACTGCACCAGATCCATGAGCCGGCATCGCTGGCCCCGCCTGAATCCACGATCTGATGAACGTCAAGCGGGGAACGGCGAGGTCGACGGCTCAGGGAGAGGATGCGGCGGCGGCACGGCAGGGAGGACGAGGAGCCGGGGCTTGTCGCGGCAACGGGGGTGCGTTGAAGCCTAGCGACGTTGGAGGAAGGCCAATTCCTCGGGGTGATTGCGCTGGCTTTCCATTTTTATCTCCTTGTGCGTCGTGGACTCGTGGTTGTGGCCGAGTGGGAGGGGGGAGGGATCGCAGGTGAAAGGCAGGCTGACGTAGCGCTCGTGGATCGCACGGGGTGGGGAGAGGCAGACCCAAAACAAATGCCGCACCAAAAAGTGTCCACGCTTTGTTCTTTTTAGTTGTAGGAGATGTGCTTGAGTTGGAATTCAACTTTAAGCACAATATACAAGTTCCTACTACCTTTTTATAACTATTATGTGTCTGCCAATATGACTTTTAGTGTTTGGGTTTGCTTTGATTTTCTTGATGCTAAATTTTGAACATTTGTAGCATTACCTTTTGAATTTAGGTAATTCCATAGTCATGAAAATTATTGAATCGCTCAAAAACTCTAGCATGCACACTGGAGCATGCAAGCTTTCATCTGGCTTCAACTTCACTGTACTCAATCCGGCTTACAGGTTTGAGACTGTAAGACCCCAAAGCTAAACACTCAACTCCATTGAAAATTACAAAATACTGCTCTAAGAACCATTCTTTTTCATTAAAGGACCTACTTAAGTTTGCAAGTTCAGTAATCTTGTTGTTTAGTTTACTTCAAGTCTTAACAACATTGTGTAACATTATTCTGTGTGGCAGTGGTGGGAGAAAAGTGACTGGACTGGATATAAGGAATTAGGTATGCAAATTATTCTTTTATACTGGAGGCTCTTCCTCTTTGATAGCATAGTCATATTATCAATCAAAGTGTTTAATCAGCATGATTCTTGTGCATGAGCATGCAAATTTCGTTCGTAGCTATGTTCAATGCCTTTGCTTTTTGTTCTTTAATTTATGCTTATTGCTTGCATCTGTTACAAACTCGTGACTGACTTTTCAATGTAATAATTATAAAACATTAGGTGCGGAGAAATCTGGGAAGAATGCTGAAGGCGATTCTTGGTGGGAGAAATGGAAAGAAGTTCTGTACCAAGATGAATGGAGGTAAATTAGCTAAATTGTAGATTCAGATATTTTAAGTATACCTGTCCTGCCCTTGTGTTGGACACAAGGTTTAATCTCAACTGCAAGCATAACTCACCTTTTTTTGTAACATAGAGATGTATACAGACTTTCTTTTAGCCTTATTTTTTAAGGCTACTTTGAAATCAATGGTGATTCCGTAGCTCTGCTGAGAACTTAAGATTAGTTTTCACCTGTTTGCAGCTTATAACATTGTATAATAGTTATACATCTATGCTATTTAGATCATTAGATCCGAAATTTAGTGTGCTGTTATTGCACGGACAGGATTCCAATACAATCTGCAAACAAATGATCAGCTATGTCATTGTTCTTGATACCTATTTGGAGATCCAGCCCATCCATTGGTGTTTCTGTCAGTATGTGTCGGACTTCTAGCCCAACCTTTTGCTTAAACTATACCTGCCATATGTGTCAGTTTCTTCATTGATATCCATCCAAAGCTAGAAGTTAGAACAATCTCACTTGAGGGACACTGACATGGTTTACCTTGCCCAATACAGCAATCTTGCAAGAATAGAGAAAAGTGCTGAAAAACAAGCAAAATCAGGTGTAGAAAATGCTGGGTGGTATGAGAAATGGTGAGAAATGGATCATATTTTTGCATGATTCTGGTTGAACGTCTTCTGTAAAGTTATTTTTACCGATCAATTTTCTCTATAACAGGTGGGAGAAATATGATGCCAAAGGTTGGACAGAAAAAGGTGCTCACAAATATGGAAGGTTGAATGAGCAGTCCTGGTGGGAGAGATGGGGTGAACATTATGATGGCCGTGGATTTGTTTTGAAATGGTGAGCCTCTTAATGTTTTTACCACTAGTTATGTGGCCATATAAGATGATAATCCTTATACAGCTGGTGTTGTGCTTAATCTTCAATGTTTATTGCCTGAATCCGACAGCAGTGTATTTTGTTGCTTATTATGTGTTCGCATGTTCATTGGTTGGTTAATTACGCTAAGATACGCGTCTGACACTGGCATATAGTTTATAGTGATAATGTGATAGGGAGTTTTTCTGAGGGACAACTTGATGCCTTCTATTTCAATTTTGTACTGACAGTTCAGACATTGGAAAGCTGTTTTGGTACTTTGTCTGCTCGACTGCCAGTGGTGGTTGATAACACCTGCATTGCATGAATGTTCTTAACAGGACAGATAAGTGGGCAGAGACAGACTTAGGCACCAAATGGGGGGACAAGTGGGAGGAAAAATTCTTTGCAGGAATTGGTTCTCGACAAGGGGAGACATGGCATGTATCTCCTGGCGGTGAACGTAAGATCCATCACCACTAAATACTGTATGTGCACCGCATTTTTCTCATATGTATGCAAGTAACTAAGATATGGTACTCCCTCCAATTGCAAAACATAACATGTTTTTAGAATACGCTAATCATTTTCTAAGTATGACCATCATGACAGAAAACATTTAGGTTTGCCATTTGATGTTTTTTATGCTAGTTTCATTTTATGCGAAAATGGTCGCTTGAAGATCATGCGAATTTCCAAACATGTTTTGAAGTCTAGGCGAGTATATGAGCGCACCTTTATATCATGTATACTTTTGAAATGTGCTACAGCCTTTTATCATTCCATTTTGATGGTGCTGGACCTACTACTTTATGATGGAGATATAAAGTGTCACCTTTTGCTTGGAATAATATGTAGGCTGATACTTCACTTGTGTTGAAACTTTCAGGCTGGTCAAGAACTTGGGGAGAAGAACACTTTGGTAATGGGTACGTGACATAATAATGTTTTGGTCTAGCATTGTACATGTCATTTGACTGGAATTTGGGCTGCATTTAGACTACAGACTTTTCAGACATCTTATTAGTATTTTATACTGGAGAGTTTTCCCAACATATTATTAGCATGTAAATGATTATTATTTAGATATTGATACTAGTAGTAAATTGTTTCGAAGTCGAACTATTCTGTTCCGTTGCTACAAATGGATCACAACTAAGCCATATTTGTCTTGGATTTCAGGAAAGTCCATAAGTATGGAAAGAGCACAACTGTCGAGAGCTGGGATTTGGTAGTCGACGAGGAGACATACTATGAGTAAGACCTTTGTTCCGCTGATGCTCTGAAACATCTCCTTGGCGCTAATATGTCCAAGGGCTGGCCACATTTGAATCTCATCGGTTTGCAAACATTTGAACCAGGGCGGAGCCCCATTATGGATGGGCCGATGTGGTCGGAGACTCGACACAGCTGCTGTCCATACAACCCGTGGAGAGGCCACCCGGAGTGTTCCCGGCCATCGACTTCAGCTCCGCGCCCCCACCAAAGGACGCTCCGCCCGGCATGCCTCCTCCTTCCCCTCTGGATGGAGAGGATTAGATCTGCCAGCACAAACGAATTTTTCTTTCTACTATTAGGCTCCAAATTTTGCCTGTAAGGGAAACATTCTTTGTAGGAAGTTGATGGACCCCGTTTCCTGCGTCCGTTCGTTCATTGGTTGGTTCATTCTTTTTGCTACGCTTTCCTTTCCTCCCAAACATGGCCTAGCGTTCCTCTGATTGGGATATTTTTGCTTGGGAACCAGGTGAATGAAATAATCAAACGGCCCCCCACGGTTGTGTTGCCCCTGTGTGCTTGCTAATGCTCGCTGAAGATGAGCCTCTGTACTCCCGACTTGGTCTCAAGGCAGTGGACAAAGCTTTCCACAGCACGAACGCGCTTAAGCTCAGTGCGCGTCCGCGTGATGTCGACAGGTCTACCTCAGGTCGCTGGAAACTCGGCCATTTTCCTCGCGTCCAAGGTCCAGCCAGGCTGTCTCGGTCGCCGGTCGACGCCCCAGGCCATCATCGATAACGCCCGTCGGAAGCCGGAACTAGTGCGAAAGCCGGAACTAGTGCGACTAGGCCACTCGGCCCACCAGAAAGCCTCTCGCATTTTCCCTGTGCCGGCCAGATTTCCACGAGTTCAACCTCCGGAACTTCTCCACATGATGAATAAATTTTGCAGAAAAGTACAGTTCCTCCATTTTTCTTTCAAGGCAACCAAACAGAGAGGGGTCCACGGCGCGAGCATTTAAGCCACTCGACTCGAGCCCGTCAAACAAGCACTCGAACCTCCCTCCCTCCCTCCCTCCCAAAGCCTATTTGGCTATTTCCCATTTCCCCTCGCCGCGGCGCAGGCAGCAGCATGACGCCGTTCGCCGCCCGCCTGGCCGCACCGGCCGCCTTGGCCGCGCTGCTCCTCTTCCTGCTCGCGGCGCCGGCCTCGGCTACCAACTTCACCTGCGAGGCAGTGGGCAAAACGTGCCAGTCAGCCATCGGATACGCGGTGCCGAACGCCACCACCTACGGCGAGCTGGTCACCCGGTTCAACACCACGACGACGCTCGCGGAGCTCCTGGGCGCCAACGACCTCCCCGCGTCCACGCCGGCCTCGACGCCGCTGGCAGCAAAGACCACGGTCCGCGTCCCGTTCCGGTGCCTGTGCGGGAGCAACGGCGTGGGGCAGTCGGACGGGGGCCCCATCTACGTGGTGTACCCGCAGGACGGGCTGGACCACATCGCCCGGGAGGTGTTCGACGCCTTCGTCACCTACCAGGAGATCGCCACCGCCAACAACATCACCGACGTTAACCTCATCAAGATCGGGCAGAAGCTGAGGATCCCGCTGCCCTGCACCTGCGACCAGGTGGACGGCGCCGACGTGATGCACTTCGCGTACAGCGTCGCCAAGGGGGACGACCCGCCTGGAATCGCCGCCAAGTTCGGGGTGATCGAGAACACGCTGCTGAGTGTGAATAAGATCACCGACCCCAATAGCCTGAAGCAGGGGCAGATCCTGGATGTCCCCCTCCCTGGTAAGCGTGTTCTCTCTTCGTCTTACTACGCTCCTGAGTACACATGTTGCTTCCAGTCTTATGAATCCAAACCTAGTTGTGAATTGTGAGGATGATGGAGTGAAAAATGCTAGTAGTTCTGCTTAGGACGTAGGAGACATAGAAGTGGTGAAATTTTTGTTACAAGAAGAAAGATGACTTCATGACTGGGAAGCAGAGGGATTTGTTGTTTCGCTTTCATAAATTCCTCCTAGGTGACATATAGGTCTGCTAAATGCCCAAATCAAGAGTGTGTCTACTACACAACCATGTGTTTTATGCAGTTCCATCATATTTTTTTAGCACCATAAGATTAAGATCCAACAGCCTTCACCTTTCTTCTACCTCCAGCCTCTAGCCTTCTTCTATCTCAAGACAATCATAAATCACAAGATCACAGATCAAAAAAAAAAATCTATAGAAGGACAAATCAAAAGGTGTTTATTCTGTTATAGAAGGACAAATCACAGATCGAGAGGTGTTTCTGTGTTCGTTATGACACCAAAGACCAAGCCCCCCAAATGAACATGCCCTATGTGTTCGTTATGACATCATAGATATAAAAAAATCTATGTGTTTTTTTTTTGCTAAAACACATATGTGTTGTATAGCATTTCTGTTTAAAAAAGATCTGTTGACGACTTGGTGAGCTGGACAAGGTTGTTGCACATGCATGTTTCCGTTGTTCAAAGAGGGAGAGGCCTCATAGGCTCAGCTCAGACCACCATTATGGACGGCATGGAGCATTTAGACAAGTCGCTATTGGTTCATCCTGTGTGGCAGGACAAGTCCACCTATTTGAATATTCAAGAAACCACAACTCAGAATTCGTTTAAGATATCAACTTTTTATTCATATAAGTTGTTATACGTTGCTATCACCGGATAAACTGTCTGACTTCGTGTCTGAACATGCGACTAGCACAGAAAAGCTAACTAAGCTAATTCTGACTGCTCACAAGTCACAATTGTCAAAGATATTTGGACACATCCTTTTGACTACTACTCAATCTCTCTCTTTTGTTTCATGATAACAAAAGGGATTTCGCAACCCGGTATGTACTAACTGTTCATGGAATTTCTGTGCTCGCAGTTTGCCAGTCATCGATCAGCAACACGTCGCCTGATTACAACCTGCTCGTCCCGAATGGCACCTACGTGCTCACCGCAGACGACTGCATCCAGTGCAAATGCAGTGCAAGCAACTACGAGCAGTAAGCTCCCATTTCTCGTTTGCGGTCTCTAGATCAGGGACCATGACGATTCACAATTGTTTCCCATGTGATTACCAGCCTAGACTGCAGTCCAATGCAAGGCAGAAGGTGCCCGGCAGTGCCGGCGTGCAGTGGAGGCCTGACGCTTGGGAGGGCCAACGGCACCGATTGCGCGTCCAGGATGTGCGCGTACAGCGGTTATACCAACACCACGTCTCTCGCCATACATACCAGCCTTGTGCCTGCAAATGAGACTGCGTGCCAGAGTAACAGCCTGCAACTCTGCAGCCGTTAACATTTTTTTGAGCATATTGTGTGCCTGAACTGTGATAGGTTTCTGATTGTTTGGTACTTTGGTCTTTCAGAGGGAGGAGCTGCGAGATCGGAGTTTGCCGGGTCCATGTGGAGGACGTCCGTTATCGCCTTCCACATGGCGCTGATAATGATCTGCTTCCTTTGATGCTATAGAGGTTAGAGCTGTAGATGGTATATGATGTGCCACTGTCAGATACTCGGATTGCTGTCGTAACTTACGAGTGATGTTTACGTTGCTCTGGTTCATCCAGATTTTGTTGGCGATTGGTCTAGCTGTTTGAATAAATAAAGCAAACATAAGTTTGCATCTGGGATGAATAGCCAGGTCCTGTTATATCATTTCACCATACAAGTTCATGTGCAACATGGTGGTTACGAAAGCATAAGTGCATGACTGAATTCCCGGCTGCTCTGATCGATGGTGGCTAACCAGAGTTGACCAAGATAAACTATCAGCAGGTTGCCACGAATATAATGGCCTGTTCCCAGAAACAAGTCAACTAGAGCCTGCTTCGATCTGGCTTGCGCAGGCTTCCCATGGCACTGGCCTTCTCCCGGAGCAGATACTTCTGCGTCTTGCCGGTGGAAGTCTTGGGGAGGTCGCTGAACACCACCGTCCTGGGCGCCATGGAGTGCGGCAGCCGTGCCCGGCAGAAGCCGATAATGTCATCCGCGGTGGCCGTCGCCCCGTCCTTGAGCGTGACGAACGCGCACGGCGTCTCGCCCCAGTGGTCGTCGGGCCGCGCGACCACCGCGGCGTCGAGCACCGCGGGGTGCCCGAACAGCACCGACTCCACCTCGATGGAGCTGATGTTCTCGCCGCCCGAGATGATGATGTCCTTGGACCGGTCCTTGAGCTGGATGTACCCGTCCGGGTGGCGCACACCGAGGTCCCCCGTGCGCAGCCACCCGCCGCGCATGGCCTCCTCGGTGACGACCTTGTCCTTGTAGTACCCGCTCATGACCGTGTTCCCGCGGAGCATGACCTCGCCGACGGCGCGCCCGTCGGAGGGCAAGGTCTCCATGGTCACTGGGTCCTTGATGGCGACCTCCTGGAGCATGGTGTGGGCGACGCCCTGCAGCTTCCTGATCCGGGCGCGCTCCGCGGGTGTCAGCGCGTTCCACTCGGGCTTCCACAGGCACATCGTCGCCGGCCCGTACGTCTCGATGAGGCCGTACCCGTGCACGACGTCGAAGCCGAGCTCGTCCATCTTGGCCAGCACCTCGCCGCCCGTGGAGATGCGCACCCTCCTCGGCAGCGGCTTCCGCTCCGCCGCCGGCGCGTTCACGATCATGTTGAGCACCGTGGGAGCGCCGCCCATGTTGGTCACGCCGTGGCGCACGATGTGGTCGAAGATCACCCTGGGGATCACGCTCCCGATGCAGACGCTCGTGCCGCCCCGTACCGCGGTGCCCCACACCATGCACCACCCGTTGCAGTGGAACATGGGCATGGTCGTCATCTCGTTGACCAGCACCGTGGCTAGCGAGTTCAGGAACGCGCCGCAGTGGCTGTAGATGACGCCCTTGGGCCTCGACGTGGTCCCCGACGTGTAGTTCAGCGATATCGGGTCGCGCTCGTCGGCCGGCCACCGGATGTCGCAGCCGCGCGGCGCGCTACGCAGAAGCGCTTCGTACTCCATGACGCTGCCGTTGCTGCTGGAGGCGGCGTCAGAGATCGTGATGACGAGAGGAAGCTTGTGTTTGGCGTCGGCGAGGAGCCTGAGCACGTCACGGGCCACAGCGAGGAACTGCGACTCGACGATGAAGACATTGGCTTCCGAGTGTTTGAGCAGGACGGACACCATGGTCGCGTCGTGGCGGGTGTTGAGCGTGCACAGGACGCCGCCGGTCATGGGCACGCTGAAATGGAGCTCGTACATCGCCGGAACGTTCGAGGCGATGACCGCGACCTGATCCGCAGCACACGGTAAAGTAGAGATCACCAGCCGTTCCTCATCACACGGAAAAGCAAACAGCTCGTCATCCTCCAGTGGCTTACCACGTCTCGGCGGCCGACGCCGAGATGCGCGAGCGCGGACGCCCCGGCGAGGCACCGCTCCAGCGTCTCCAGCGTCTCGGCGTCAGAGGCACGTAGTTTGCACCGCACCACATGGACCCATCCATGGCAGAGCGTGTGAGATGGGAGAGCTGGTCCTTGGATCAATAATCGCAACGCGACCCAACGTGGATAACGAGATGATTAACAAGATTAGAACACTTTTATAAACGAGATGACGAGGAGGCCGGTTGTATCCGTCACATTTCGTGTGCATTTGTTAAGTGCAAGTGCGACATTATACTATTGTACTCATCACTGAGCCTGATTGAGGTAAAAACAAACGGAATATTGTAGTACGAACCTAACATCACGGGCACGGCATCATGCAAGCGGAATTGACTTCTTCTATGCTTACATATGGCCAGGTGAATTGAACAGGTTAAGAAACAATTTTCTTTTCTCCATTACGCCGAACATGTTTGGATACCTTTGGTTTGATGAATTTGGTAGTTTATCGTCTACTCATTCCCCGCTTTTTCTGTTTGGTTTGTGAAATATAATAAGTTGATCCATCGTCACCTCATTACTCATAAGCTAATAATTAACACTAGTGTGAGGAATGGAATCGTTTCACAAAATTTAAAAAATGAATTCATAATGCACCACCTCACATAGGATGGAATGAGTCCTCAAACTAAACATGCTATTGTGAATGTAATCTCTTACTTCTATGCTAATGCAGGTTAGAAACAATTTTATTTATTTTCAAAAGCACGTGGAAATTGTTTTGTGAACTTGAAATAGATTCCTGACCGTTTGATGTGATTTTTCCTTAATTTCTCCCGCTCATCCAATGTTCCAGAGATGTTATTAGATTCTTTTTAGATCATACTAAAATCCAAGAATACATATTTTTTTCAATTAATCTTATAATTTCTTGGTCCTAAACCCTAAAGTCTTCTTATATGGCTATAGTCATATTATTTATTCTAGACTCTTTATATTTGGCTATAATCGTGTGTGATCCATGCACTTTTTTAGTTTTTTCCATGCTCTCTAAATATAAATTTCTTAAATTAGCGATGTACTTATCCTTATGTATCAAATCATTCTCTACATGTAGTTATAATAGTAAGGTTCCAGCAGTAGATGAATAATTGCAATTTTTTTGTGTGTACGAGATAAGAATAACTTAAAAATAACTGACATAATTTTTTATTTTTCCTGATCAGAAAAATACATGAAAAAGAAAGGAGGTAGAAAAATTTGTTGATTTATGGTTAAAGAAGAAAAACAAGAAAACAGGGGTTCTGTTGAATTTCAAGTATTCAGTTTCACCAATAAGATACGGAGACTTGCTTCACATTTAGACTTGATCGACCACAATTCGACAAACCATATATATCTCTCCTTTTTAATGAAAAAATAAAAATATATATTATATGGACTCTCTATTCCTTCCAAATAAGACATGGACTCTTTATTTAGAAATATTGTTCCACAGTTCGTATGGAAAACTACTAATTTTGATAGCATGCAACCAATCTTTTTTTTTATCGTATCTATCATGGATTCTTTCGTCATTCTAGACCACTCGTTCATCATAAAATCTAATGGTGTAGATTTTTTTATTAATCTATTGTATTCTTCGTTTTAATCTGAGCTGTTAAATTATCATAAAATTCAACTATGGATATTTTTTTTTGATTATAATCCCATAATTTGTGACCTTTTCGACGAACGTGGAGGCTCCTTTTGATTCTGTTGTATTAATATAATAGATGCAGTCTCTTTAGGCTGTTTTTGATTTAGTTTATTGAAAGTGTTTCCGCTGCAAAAATGTCAACTAAACGGGTACTTTAACGTATTTCAATTTTCATAGCATCTTCAAATAGGTGGAAACCAGAGGACGTTTTATAGTTATTTCAAAGACAGATAAAGAGATATGTTTCATAGTTTTTTCAACTAAACAACTTAATTTTTACAGGTAATTGCCTATAGTAATTTGACAGGTTTGCAGGAAGCTGCTATAAGGGCATTGGCAGGCCTTGCCTGTATAGATGCTGTGACCTTGTCTGGCTTCTCCTGGCAGATGTGTACTACACTACTACTCACTAAACCAAAGGGAACCTTTACTGCCCAACCAAGATCTAGCGCTGGTATCAGATCTTTTGCCCCCTCCAATGTCTTCGAGAGAATACCTCTTTGTACAGTATGGAGGTGAGGGTGTCAGGTGTGATGTAGATCCCTCATCTGTTCATGCAGCCTATTCGGCTGGGGCTGAAACGATTGTATACGATCGTGGATTATTACTGCTGTCTGGTTTGGTGTGAGAGAAAAATACTGTTCTGGCTGAAAATTTACGATCGTTTACGACCAAGCGAACAGGCCGATGAGGTGTTTAGAAGGATGCAGGATGTGTGATCTTGTGACTTTTGAAAATCAGGTAGAGTCCATAGCTTTCCAACTATACTGACATGTTTTCTTTTTCACATTTCATTACTTAAGAATTCTAATTTCTTTTTCAGGTTCCTGATCCTTTGTCTATCTGTAACCTTGCTGAGGTTTTTTTTTGGTCATGCTAGCAGCCTGTGTCACACATTGAACATAATATCACCTGCTACAGAGAATGGTAAACTTTTTCAGAATTTTTCTCACACCGAAAATCAGATGATTGAGATGGAAGAAATATATACATAAACAGGAGAAACAAATAACGTCCAAAGCTAATTGTTGTGATACATTTTATGTTGTTGAGATTGTTGTACTTCACTACTGCTGATGTTCCTTGTGGTTTCCAGGTAAGCATCAATATTTATGACCATGTAGCTAACTCTTGTGTAATTTCCCCATGTCTGAATAGTGTCATCAAGGTTGGTCACATGTCTGAAGAATGATCATGACAAGTCTTTAACCACTTTGATCATAAGTATATTAAGGTAGCAGTAATGTGCTTTCTTCATTATGCATGTCCATTGTTAACCGAATAGATATCTGTACATTGGCATTGTACCATATGTTTTGGCGAATCTCATCTAACCTTGAGTACCCTTGAAATCTTTCCAGCAAACATCAGGACTGATGATGACGATGAAGGATGTGACCTGTTTTTGTATCAATGCCTTGTTTAGATTGCCTCCAAATTCCAAGTTTTTTCCCTCTCTCTCCATCACATCAATTTTTAGACGCATGCATGGAGTATTAAATATAGGTAAAAAAAATAACTAATTACACAGTTTGGTTGTAAATCACGAGATAGATCTTTTGAGCCTAGTTAGTCCATGATCGGACAAAGTTTGTCAAATACAAACAAAACGTGCTACAGTGTCCAAGTTGCAAAAATTTACAATCTAAACAAGGCCTAAGAAACCCAATAGGCATGAGTAAAAGCCAAGGACGTTGTTCTCTGCAATTTTCTGAGCAAGGAGCAGTAATGCATTGGGGGTGTCATCGTACAATTATGACGCCAGGCAATGATTCCAATGGTTTTCTGATATAGTTTTGTAATTACATCTAGCAATCATGGACTTCCTCTATTCTAAATTATAAGATGTTTTGGTTTCTAGACATAATATGCATCTAAGTGCATCGTAAAAACTAGTATGTATCTAAAAAACCAAAACGTCTGACCAGTTTGGAGAGAGGGAATATCTTTTAAGGGGTTTAGACGTATAGTCATGTGAAGATCTTTTAAGGGGTTTAGACGTTTAGTCATGTGAAGAAAAAGTGAAGCAAGCATCATGACCTCAGAGTTTATAGTTCCTTTTTAAGTGCTTTTTCTGTCTAATTAATCAGAAGTACTTAGTGAGAGAAACTCACGAATTGCTTCCAGCCGTTTCTGCCTTGAAACGGATCAGCAATCATACGTTTGGCACTGATCCAGGCGTCCCGAATGAGAAGCAGAAACGAATCCCACGTCCAAACGTTCTCTAGGGCCGATCGTTGGAATTGAATTTATTTTAATAATCATAATTTAGGCATATGTTAATTAAGCTATGGTTGTATTATGGAATACATTTTTATATTATTGTTGACTATACGAGAAAGATGTTTATGTGTTGCATTTCTATCATAGAGGAGCGAGTTGAAGAGCGTGTTATAAGTTGTAAATTAAAAACATAGTATGGTAATCTATAGAATCAATTTCTATCTCTCATCCTATGAATTTGTGAAAGGCTTATATGTGAACTTTGAAAAGTTGTGGAATGTAAAATTTTAAGCAAAATAGCCTGAGAATTTTGGTGAAATCAACTTATTTCTCGTGCATATACTAATTATTAGCTTATAAGGAATAATGTGACGATGGATCACTCATTCTGTTCTACAAACCAAATAAAAAAAAGTAAGAAGAAAAAGATGGGCTCTGGAGCCAATCAACTTTCATCCCAAACGGAACCAGCGGTTTCGCTAGGAGGAATGAAAATGACACCAGGCGCATCTTTTACGGCTAGTTCTACTTCTATCTGTTAGTGTCAGCATTTTGTAAGAGCTGGCCTTTCGCTCTCGCAATAGTAGCAGCTAGCACGGGTGTGTGGGAGAAAGAAAAATCATGAAAGGCAAAACTAATCTCCTCCATCTCCTTCAGAATAGGATCAAGGATAGAACGTTGCATATCCTTCCTCTTCCACAGCTGCACAACCTGAAGACAATCGGATTCCAACTGCACTCTCCGTAGCCCCAACTGCACAGCCAGTTTGAGTCCATCCCTGCACGCCAACGCCTCCATGGTACATGCATCAAGGCCTCATACCAGAGTGCCTCTGCCGCTTGGAGCGCTCCCTGATCATCTCTGATGACAGACGCTGTTGCTCCCTCTTTGCTATCTTCAGAGAAAGCGGCGTCCGTGTTAATCTTCGACCATCCCTCCTCCGGTCGTCGCCATTTAGGGATTTTTTTTCTCTGGCTTTTGCTGGTTCGGCAGGTGACTCAGGTGCCACAAGTCAAAGGCTGTATCATTGGCCCAACTCACTGCCTGTTGAATCGACATTTGTTAACTCGCCATGACGTCGCTTATTCCGCATCATCCAGAGTGCCCACATGCCGCACATGATGAGGGCTCGGTCACATTTTGGACATAGCTCTGTCATCAAGTCAACAGCCCATGACACCACATGCAGGTCAGGGACCTTCACCCCTGTTGCCAATCTTGTTTGTGCCCAGAAACATTTGGCTACAGTGCAGTCCAGCAGGACATGCCTAATTGATTCTTCAGGTTCTCCACATACTTCGCAGAGGGGTTACTGCCTGGTAATAGATCAGGATCGAGCCCCAACCCTTTGCCAATTAGGGAGTCAGTCCAATCCTTATATAACCAAGGCCCTGTTCGCTTCTCTTATAATCCATCTTTTTCAGCTTGTTTTTTCAAGTCGGAACAGTATTTTTCTCTCACAACAAATTAGCCGGAACAGTATTTCGGCTTGTTTTTTTAGTGAAGCGAACAGGGCCCAACTGATTTGCTACACCCAATCAAATCCATCCAATCCTTCAACGATCTTTTTGAACCCACGGGCCGATTCATTTATGACCAAACCAGCAGAATCCACAGGCTGTAATATTATTATATTATTACCAGAAAGCAAGCATCTTCCACGGTTCCAAGTTTCCAACAGAGACAAAACTAGTTACATGACAGACGGATCCACCAGACAGACAACACTAGTTACGTGACGGACAACTCCATATAGAAAATAAAGAATTACATCCATTTCGGTTAAAATAGAATCATCCACCAAGTTCTATAAATTGAAATAGAAAATCAGATTATAAATAAACTGTATAGAGACAAAGAAGCTAAATGTAGAGGTAAACAAAGTTTTTATTTTTGATACTGAATACTTCATGTCGCAAGTTTTCTGAATGGAACCGAGACAAACTCCTAGATGATTAAAAAATAAAGCTGGCAGGAGTTCTGCCAGTAACGTATATATGATGGCAAAAAAGTTTGCTCAAAAGACCCCTACAGTAGTACGGTGTACAGAAAAAACTGAAGTTTCCAGCCAAACTAAATCGCACATGACATAGCAGCAGAAACATAAGTTTGGAAGGTAAAAGGTACAAAATAGTTTATTCTTAGACTTGCGGGTCAGCCTCGATAAAAGAATAGCTAACACACTACTGGCAGCCTACACTACAATACTAATTGAATATTCCCCAAAAAATTGCAATGGTGATGCTGCAGACCATAAAATTCATGAAGTATACACTTTTGAATGAAGCAGAGCAAACAGTACAATGAATGGTCAATAAGGGCAAGCTATACCAAAATACTTACTATGCCCTTGTTTGTTATGTGTGGATAATTAAACAATTAACTTAGACCGGAGGAAGTAATGCAGAACTAAAAAGAACTCAGGCACAAAGCTCCATTTTTACCCAGAAACTACAAACTGTGGAGAAGGAATGCGAATGTATGAGAAGGCATGATGAATATCAATTAAACTCTGAATTTAGCTCCCCATCTTTCCCTCTTTGTCAAATATATATCCTGGAGTCCAAAACGTCTTCTGTAGCTGCAACCACAGAATGCATATCAAATGATAAACTTGTGCTAGCAGCTTAGTAGTGTTACGCCTGAAAAAGGTGGCTTGGTAGTTGGTAACTAGAATACTTGCTAAAAACATCAAGGAATACATGCTGTTATCAGGATACTGTTTTTCCTCGTTGAGATATAACTGCAGTTAGATGCAGTAGAACACAGCCTGTTCGAGATCCAAGATGCAGTCAGAGAAATGTAAACAATAATTTCTCTGCACAAGCTCATAAAAAAGCTTAGCAAGCATCTGTAGTATTGAAAAAGGTACTGCCAGCATCTGGTGTGAATCACAGATGGTGATCAAGTGGAGACACCATCTGTAATTGACACCAGATTGGAGCAAGAATAGTTTCCAAACAAAAGGATCGGCAATGGTTTGCATCAGCACTCAACCTCAGGCACGAGACACATGCCTCTAGCCAGAAGCAATACCCAACCATGAATCCATGATACAGCACTATAAGCATACAATTGTGAGGAAGCAATCACAAAACATACAAGGAAGCAACAAATATGTCTTGAATTCATATTATATGAAGGAAGGATGCACCCACAAAGTGCTCGAACAAATTGATAAGACTGGTAAGCAACAGATACTATGATAGTACATTGACAACCATTTTCTGATCAAATTAATTTACCAGAACAATAACAGAAATCCACATTAGAGTCATCAGGAACAACCTATTTACTGCAACCTTGAGTACTATTAACTTTGGGATCTCTTAACTTTCACATAAAGGTGGAACAGATACCAATCCATCGCAAACTCAGCCAGACACCAATTTCACGACGATGATAAGAACATTGAGAGCAATTAAGGGCATCCTCAGAAATTGTGTAGCGTAGATAAGCCCCACGATCTGGCCCTACAACGACTTCGTTTGCCCCATTTCCTGATACTTCAGACATGCTCCATCCCCTGGGAGCAAGAAAGCGGTCTTCATTTAATATCGCCAACTCATTTGCGAGAAGCAAAAAACCCTCCAGCAATGTCCACAGGCCCATCCCTGCAGATTATAGCTCTGTTAGTTCAAATCAGGGGGTGGATCTAGTAAAGGGGCATGGTGTACACATGTACACCCGATAATTTTTGCAAAGAGTTAGAAGTAAGTAGGGATCAATCCAATAGCCAAATAGATTGAGGTTGGGATCTCGGTTTCGCACAGCAGACAGGGAAGAGGAGGAGGGTGGGAATGCCTGGTGGGTGCTCTTTGCCGGCGAAGAGATCGGCGAAGGCGTCGGCACCTGGCGTAGGGCGGCGGCGGCGGTAGCCTACCCAGTCGTCGGAGACAGAGGGAGAGGGAGAGGGCACGGCGGCTGGCGCTGGAGGAGAGGCGGCGGTAGCCTAAGCTTGTTCTCCTTGTCTGTCTAGTTGTTTCTCTCTCATAGAACACGAATCAACCGAAAATCAGCCGAAATAAGTTCGAAATGTGACCAGCCGAAGAGATTCTATAAGGAATACTAGACAGTGTTTTTTTTTGTCAGGTATCATCAGAGATCTACCGGTTCAGATAGAGGATTAGTTATTTTCCTCGGAGTTTTAATTTGAGCATTTCTACGTTTGACAAAATTTGTGCTAGTTTTTGCAGTACACATATGTTTCGAGTCGAAAGAAGTGCTTGCCTGTTTAGCCACCAGCAAAACATCAATGGACGAGATCGAGATGTCCAAACAGAATAATTAATGTATAGTTGAATCGATCATACGACAATACAAGTGACAATGTTCCAACCAGGCAAACGATGTTACATTTTGCTACTGGCAATCTTTGTCAGGCTGCCCATGGCGCGAGCCTTATCACGGAGAACAAACTTCTGCGTCTTCCCCGTTGAAGTCTTGGGCAAATCCTCGAACACCACCGTCTTGGGCGCCATGTAGTGGGGCAGCCTCTCCCGGCAAAAGTATATGATCTCCGCTTCCGTAGCGCTGGCGCCGTCCTTGAGCTTGACGAACGCGCACGGAGTCTCGCCCCAGTGGTCGTCTGGCCTCGCCACGACCGCCGCCTCGAGCACGGCAGGGTGGCTGAAGATCACCGACTCCACCTCGATGGAGCTGATGTTCTCGCCGCCCGAGATGATGATGTCCTTGGCCCGGTCCTTGAGCTCGATGTACCCGTCGGGGTGCCGCACGGCGAGGTCCCCGGTGTGCAGCCACCCGCCGGCCATCGACTCCATGGTCGCCCTGAGGTCCTTATAGTAGCCGCTCATCACGGTGTTGCCTCGGAACATCACCTCGCCCACCGTCTCACCGTCGTGCGGCACGCTCTCCATCGTTGTTGGGTTCTTGACGTCCGCGTCCTGCATCGCGATGTGGTGGAACCCCTGTCGCGCCTTGAGCCGCGCGCGATCCTCCGCCGGCAGCGCGTCCCACTCGGGCATCCACGTGCACACGGTCGCCGGGCCGTACGTCTCCGTGAGGCCGTAGATGTGGTACACCACGAAGCCGAGCTCCTCCACCGCGAACAGGACGCGCGGCGGCGGCGGCGCGCCGCCCGTCATGACGCGGACGGGCCCCGGCAGCGGCCTCCGCTCCGCGGGCGGCGCGTTGACGATCATGTTCAGCACCGTGGGCGCGCCGCCCATGTGCGTCACGCCGTGGCGCGCGATGCTGTCGAAGATGACCTCCGCGGTGAAGTGGCGGAGGCACACGTTGGTGCCGCCCTGCATGGCGACGCCCCACGGCAGGTTCCAGCCGTTGCAGTGGAACATGGGCACGGTCCACAGGTACGTCGGCATGGCGGTGATGTCGTACGCGAGCACCGTGGCGATGGTGTTGAGGTACGCGCCCCGGTGGCTGTAAACCACGCCCTTGGGCCGCGACGTCGTGCCGGACGTGTAGTTCAGAGAGATCGGGTCCAGCTCGTCCGCCGGCCACCGGATGTCGAACCGGGCGGGGCCGTTCCTGACGAGATCCTCGTAGTCGTCGGAGTCGGTGTCGTCTGAGATGGTGAGCAGAACCGGAAGGGCGGCGGCGGCGGAGTTGGACTCGCCGAGGCGCTTCAACGCGGCTCTCCCGATGTCGAGGAGGTTTGACTCGACGACGAACACCTTGGCGCCGGAGTGCTTCAGCAGCAACGACACCATGGCCGCGTCGTGCCGCGTGTTGAACGTGCAGAGCACCGCGCCGGCCATGGGCACGGCGAAGTGCAGCTCGTACATCGCCGGCACGTTGGGGCTGAGGACAGCGACCTGAATGTGATCAGATCGGTCACCGATGTTGAGTTTTAGCCATTTTTTGTTTTATTATTATTAAAGAAAATTCTTCGCCATTTGCCCATTTGTCTGGGATGAGCCCACAGCTACGAATTTCTCAAATGGACCAGATGTAATTAGGTCCATCGGAGTTATGGCCTTTAGAGCCCACAGGCCGTGCTGTTTTGTAGCCGGCCAAAAAAACAAACAAAAACAAATTGATCGTGGGCCTATTCGGCTGATATTAAAGCCGACTAAAGCTATTTAAGTCAACTGATAAGTTTAAGCAACCAGGCCCGAGCATGTATAAACAAAATCGATTGTGGACCGTCGAGCATCCCGAAACTAAAATCTCGATCTCCATTGTGAAAAGAGTCCGCTAGAACGCCGAATGCTCGAATGTATAAACAAAATCGATTGTTTAGATGGCCGGAACCGTCGAAGCATCCCGAAACTAAAATCTCGATCTCCATTGTGAAAAGAGTCCAAAGTATAACTAAACTGTGTGATTAGTTTTTGATTTAAATCAAATTTGCTCATGTCGAAGTTTTTATATTTTGCATACGCATCTCTATCTACTCGATCATATCCCCATTTTGACACGCAGAAGTCCACATGGACCTTAGAAATGACAATGATTACATGATTGGACATTTTCTATTTTCTACTAGAACATTGACAAATGGGTCCATGTTCCATTTGATCTAGCTTTAGATCACCTAAGTTTCTCTAAAGATAGTACTCCTCCATTTCAAACTATAAGTCGTTTTGAACTTTTTTGTTACATTCATTTTACTATACATCTAGATATAATAATATTTTTAGATACATAGCAAAATATATGAAAAAAAATCAAAGCGACTTATAATTTGGAACGGAGAAAGTATAAAAAAGTATGGGCTCTATTATTATAGAAAAAAAGAAACAACTACCTTATTATTATTATATTTTATACAGAGATACAACTTGTTTGAGGACTTGTTTAGATGCACTTATATTCAAATCAATCAATGTGTGCTTTGAATGAATTATGGTAGAAATTAGTTAATATTACTTTTTATCATATTATAACTTTGTTTTGACATTATAGTTCACAATTGACAAGAATTAACGTCTAGAGCACATGACTTCTTTGAGTAAGCAAATTATCCTCGTGTTTTCTATCCACGTCAGGTCTTATTTGGATACGTGTTGAGGTGAATTGAGGTGGAATTTAGTGAAGTTTCACCCCATTCCACCCACACTTATGGATTGACATGAATCCGACTACATGTAAATAAGACCTCCGAGCTCAGATCTTATTCAGATACACTCCTCCATCCATGTAAATTGAAACAGACTGATAGAAATTAGTTGATTTTTCACTAGCCCTGTTCGTTTCGCTAAAATTTAGCTTATGTTAATGCTTATGTTAATTTGTTGCGAGAGAAAAATACTATTCGTTTACTTAAAAAGTACCGCCGAAGTACTTTTCAAGCCAACAGGCCAACTGATACGAGCGCATCCAAACGGCCTAAGAAACAACTCTTCCAACACAAGTTTCGTTCTCTAGGCCCTCAACCCCGCCCCGCTTGCCTTTCTAACGGAAAGCTGTGATGACAGCTACACTAACGACAACGGATGGAGTGGAAAGCCGGCTAAGGGCGCGTTTAGTTGCCGAAATTATGTTGTTTTGACTACTGTAGCATTTTCGTTTGTATTTGACAATTAGTGTCTAATTATGGACTAATTAGATTTGAAAGTTTCGTCACGCGATTTCTTACCTAATTGTGTAATTAGTTTTGTTTTTCATCTACATTGTACTCTATGCATGTGCCGTAATATTCGACGTGACACTTTGGGGCGAAAATTTCTGAGAACTAAACAGACACTAACTTATCCGCCCACGTGTGGTTAGCAAGCCAAGCGGAGCGGAGCACGACAAAGGGGAGGGAGAGCAGGAGAGGTTAGCAAGCCAAGCGGAGCGGAGCACTCACCACATCACCGCGCGCGACGCCGAAGCGTGTGGCGAGCGCGGCCGCCACGCGGAGGCAGCGCCCCCGGACCTCCGCCCACGTGTGGCGCCGGTCCCCGTACACCACCGCGGGGCGGGGCCCGTAGACGGCGGCGGCGCGCTCGATGAAGCTGATGGGGGACAGCGGCGCCTGGTTGGCCGCGCACCGCACCGTGCCGGCGTCCATGTCCAGCACCACCGCCTCCTCCTCCTCCTCTGTTCCCGAGAGGCTGGAGAAGAATAGCAGAGACGCCACGGCAGGAGTCGGAGGGGGAGAAAGCGACGACCCCCGAGGGTGGCATGGCGAGAAATTAAGCAGCGCGCGAGGTCGCGCCAGGCGATTAGAGTAATCCCAGTGGGGATTAAAGTAGTAGCGGGACTGATTCTGTGAGTGCCAGTGCGACCCGCCGCTGCCGCTGCCGCTGATGCCGATGCTGATGCTGCAGCGGGGGAATAGCCTGCGGATCGCAGAGGCCGCCGCGGCTCTCATGACTCTTTACGCCACTGGTGGTTGCGGCAGGCACCGGCTGAGGGCTGTGGGGCGTGTGGTGTGACCGTCACTCACTCGTCCGGTAAGATAGATAAGCTTGTCTTCTACAGTTGATCAGCCTTTTTCCTTTGTTTTTTCCATGCACACACGAAAGAACGGCAAAAGCTGCGTGACAGAATCATATATAGTCAAATTTTTTAGAGAAAAAAAATGTAGAGTCAAATGACCAACCGTCAGGAAATCAGGAGCCTAATTCGACCCATTCGCTGGGTGGTTTCTGGGCTGATAAGTCTGACCGATGCTGATTTGTTGTGAGAAAAAAAACTGACTGATAAGTCTTGATCGAAACCAACGAACGAACAAGCTATATATATATATATATATATATATATATATATATATATATATATATATATATATATATATATATATATATATATATATATATATATATATATATATAGAGAGAGAGAGAGAGAGAGAGAGAGAGAGAGAGAGAGGGGGGGGTAGAGTGTTCGTAACATCACACATGTGAAGCGACACCCATTCGTACAGAGTGATCTTACCGAAATTAAAGTAGACATTAGCAGATGATTTAGTCAGCTACAGTGTCACAAAAAGAAGTATGGCCCTCTGGGCCAGTTTAATATACACTAAGTCTATCTACAGTGCAGGTAAAAAAACGATGCTAAGATCAATGCGAGAGAAGTTTCAGGCATCGGATTATCATATTGCATAGGATATGATGAAGCTGACTTGAAAACAACCGGTCGTTGGGAGACAGTGGTGTTGTGACAAATTGATCCCACTTGCACTTGGAACCGAGGATTTCCAAAAAAAAAAAACAAAGGAATCAGCAATTCATAGGAATAGATACTGTAAGGTCTGTTTGAAACAAATGAATCGAAAATAGTGGAATGGGAAAAAAAGTCTGTTTGAAACAAATGAATCGAAAATAGAGGAATGGAAAAAAAATACAGTAATAGGATGGATGCGTAGTGATAAAACAGAGGAAAGAAAAAACATAGAAAATGGCTAGGAAGAAGTGTTTGGAACATAGAAATTCATAATAGAGAATCACAAAACATGTAAAGGATAAAAGGTCATTATCAGGGTTAATAATAGCCGGCTAGTTGCATACTTTGCATGTGCTCTCTTGCATGTGGGGCCATTGGTCCACGGACTGGACCTGTCCATGGTTGCACACATATGTTTCAGTGGGACCAAACAGCTTCGTCTAGTTCGCATCCACTCGTTCTCTCCCGTGCGCCTCTCTCTCCCCCGCATCTTGCTCGGGTGACGCGGCCAAGCGGCGGCGGCGCAGCGGCCAGCGAGCCACGAGCCGGCGAGTCCGCGTGCAGGGCTGCGCAAGCGAGGCGCGTCCGCACAAGGAGCCGAGCGGGGCGGCGTGGCGCGGCCGGGCACGAACGAGGCCTAGAGCAGCGCGGAGTGGCTGGGCATGGGGACGAGGCTGGGCGGGACCGCAGGAGCGGCGCGCGGTGCGGGCATGCGGCAATGCTCGTTCTCCCTCCTCCTCACACACGCTGCCTCGGGCTTCCGCGAAGGAAACCAAAACCATGGATCGGATTGGATGGTTTCTTTCCCGTGAAATTGCTTGCCAGCTACAGTATTCAGGAGGAAAAGGGGTGGCGCGATTCCTCTGATCCAATTCCTCCATTTTTTATTCCTACAAATTTTCTATGATATTCCTTCAATCAAACACACCATAGGGCATGTTTGGAACGAAGGAATCTAAAACGTAGAAATAGAAAAAAAACGTACGAACAAGGTATGATAAAAAATGAAAAACTATAAGATTTCAAAACACAGAAACAAAAATTTAGACTGTTTGGAACACAGGAATTTATAACATAGAAATTGTAACATATTAGATAAATATGGGTACTGATTACTATATCTAACCTCCATGGTTCCTACTGTACAGGCTACAAATAACTAGTCTACTCCACTCAGATGAGTTGAATGGCATGGTTGCCTCGGGCTTCAGCGCAGGAAACAAAAACCAGAGGTGGGAGCATATTTTTATTTTCCTGTGAAATCTCGTTGCCGCTACAGTATTTCAGAGGAAATGGTGTGTCCGATTCCTTTGATCCAAACACCCTGCTCATCTTCCTTTCCTACGTTTTTATTTTCTTCATTTTTTCTATGGAAAACCTGTATTCCAAACAAAGCCTAAAGTTCTTTGATTTGCATTATTGATGCATAGGAAAGGTAAAAAACAATTTCCTTCGCCGACGATTTTGAACCTATTTCATAGGAATGGAAACATCCACTCCAGCCTAATCATTTCCTCTCCCTTGCGTAGGAGAGGCATAACTTCATGATTAGTACACACCGATGGACTTGAGAAGGAGTGGATAAAACAATCGGCTTCGAAATGGGTAAAGTCCCACGCCATTAGACCATTAGTTAAATCAAAGAATGCGATTGTGCACTTCCTAATATTCCTATTTCTACAGCTTTCCTATGAGTATCCAAACATCTATTTTCTACAACTTTTCTGTCCTTTTAAATCCTCAGTTCTGCAATTGCATTCCTACGGGATTCCTATGTTTTTCATATTTCTATGGCTTTACAATCCTGTGTTCTAAAAGGGGCCAAAGATGCCTAAAGATTTGATATATCAAGGTATAGGACCAATTGCGGACAATCCTTTTCTCACGGCTCTTCATTATTACGCCCTCCGTTATATATATATATATATATAATTCTTACTTCTCAATGAGTCAAATAAATTTAAGTTCGATCAAATTCATATAAGAAAAAATTTATATTTATGATGCCCAATAAATATTATTAGATTAATTATAACATGCATATATTTTTATAGTAAATCTATCTGGAAATATAAATATTGATATTGTTTTCTACAAAATTAGTAAAATTTAAGAAAGCTTACTTATCTCACATATAATTGCATTCTTTTTAGAATGAAAGACACTAATTGTACTAAAGACTCAGAATAATGCAAAAGCAAAAGTTTTTTTTACTAGTATGCCACTTTCATTTGCATCACAATTATTAATATTTAGATGTTTGGTTACACCCAGGCAGCTTTGCCTGACGCTGCGTGCACTCGCATGGGACAGTCACACAGATCGCTGCCCAGCAGCCAATTCTCCTGGGTAGACTGAACTTAGTACAGTTCGCTTGGTCGTGTTTGGTTTATAAGCCATGGTTGAAAGTACTGTTGACTGAGTTAGTGTGAGAAAAAAATACTGGCTAAAAACAACCCAAACAAGCCCAAACGAACAGGGCGAATCAACAATAACGCCTGTATGGAATAGATAAAATTTCACATGATAGGGCACCTCAGTTTCTGGAAGGACTGCCCCGTCAAAGAAAAAGACTGGTTCAGTGATAACTCCTTGTCAACTTCTTTGAAAGAAGACCACTGAAGAATGCTTCTCTGTTTCTACCACAAACACTTGATATAACTTCCCTTAAAAAAAAACACTTGATATAACTTAGCTTCATGAAGGTTAGTCAGCACAGTCCAGGTCTCGATGTCTATGCCGCATTGCTGCTGACCTGCTTTATACTGCTGTATATGTTTGAACTGGAAATCTCTACATACTCTGGACAATAAACCGTTCCTAGTTTCCTACCACATTTGTTAACACAATGTTTGGTGTTATTACAGCAGACTTAAGGGGACAAAACTATAACTGGCAGATTTTGGAGCCCTGGGTGACCCTTTTTCATCTTCATTAGGTTGCTTGGGCAGAAAGAGGAACACAAATAAAGCTCATCGACTCTCCAGCCTTGTGCCTGTGACGAAATGTCCAGAATGGCATTGGTATGCGTTTCGTCAAACTCTTTTTTACTGCACAATGTTTCCTGCGAATAAGACGATGAAACCTTTTTTTAACTCCACAAAACTTTTTGCCAATGAAGCGGTGAAACCTTTTTTTTAGTCCATAACATTCCTGCAAATAAGACAGGTTCATTCAGGGCAGCAGCAACCATTTGTTCTATCTACAAATTCATGCATCAACAATTTGTTTACAAGTGCATTTGCTATATCTATAAATTGGAGGCTAACTACCTAATAATGGACTATTCTAGGAACTTCGGTACTAGGGCTAAAATGATAAGCTCACCACAGACGAATAGAAAGAAGACTCATCATTAGCTGTATCAATCATCTGAATCTGACGGCAGCGTGCTCAAAATAATCTCTCCTTGCATCTGCATCCGATCAGAAAAATGGTAACATAAAGCAAGTATCCTAGCATTGTATATCATGTAACCCAGAAGTCCTAGCTTGTAAAAATCTCTGAATATGCTTACCATGTTTCATAGTTAAAGAAGGATCTTCTTTCTCTGTATAACCAACTATCTTTGCAGGATTACCTACAGCCATACTTTGAAACAAAAGGAAAACAACAATGTAAAAATCAATGATTAAGTTGAGGTACATAACATAATATACATGGTGAAAGACCACTTGGTCATAGCAGAATTGATGACCAAATGGTTAACAAATTAATTATTGCACTAACACTAACAAAATGCATATTAATGTAATCATAGGCTGTAGGAAGGTGACCTTGGCTACTGGTTCAACTTGCTATGTAAGTTTCACTGGACACTTATTAAAAGTACAGATCTCCATTTTAACACCACTACACCATTACACAAAAGACTTTGGATGGACTGTCTTGTATAGATTCTTTACTGATAGCCAGCAAAGTCAGGTCCGAATTTACTGGAGGTAGCAGATCAATCAATAGGACATTGAAGTGCTGAAAGATCAAATGCTTATATTTTTAGATAGAGATTGAATCCCAGAAAATCCAGGAAAATCGCATATCATATATTCCCTCTGTCCCAGATTATAGGTCGCTTGGCTTTCTATGTGCATAGCTTTTGGTGTACACCTAGATATACACTATGTCTAGATACATAGTTTTTAACTATGTATCTAGCCAAAACGACCTATAATTTGAAATGGAGGGAGTAGTTAGCAAGACTAGATCTAGGGCCTTTAGACACATGACGTAGGTGTCATACTGCTGCCAGGCTATTTGTTGGCAATGTAGTACAATCAAGTTTCCAACCAAAACTCTGCTCTGTTTTTTTTAACCCTGCAAGTTGCATAGTTAATTTTGGACATTGCATAAAGTGAGCATAGGTGCAGCCACTAGCAGCTCAATCATTTTTTTTAAAGAAAACGCTCAATCAGTCAATATATGAATAACATGCGCTGGACACTGGACAGTACCATTTTAATCATTTTCTTCTTAATGTTTGCTTTCTTTACAAGGACTATCCACATGCAGGAACATTAGAACATCCAAGTTCAGATCTGTTCCTTAAAGTTTTCACCTGCGGTGTTATTACGTAAGATTGTAATACAGTAGTCTAGTTTCTAACCTGTGGGGAGGTACATCCTTTAAAACAAGGGAGCCAGCAGCAATCATGGCACCTTCGCCTACATTGATATTGCCAAGGATAGTAGCACCAGCTCCAATAAGAGCTCCCTGACCGATCTTGGGGTGCCTGTCTCCATGTTCCTTGCCAGTACCTCCAAGTGTAACACCCTGTACCAAAGGTCAGACTCATAAGATGGTGAACTTTCGTTCTTTTTACGACTTTCCCTAAGAAAGCTTTGGAGTCTTAATAGAGTTTAGCTATGAAAAAAAAGGAAGCTGAGCTAGCTCAGTTGGTCAAGGGAGTTTAGCTATGAAAAAAAAGGAAGCTGAGCTAGCTCAGTTGGTTAAGGGTGTGCATGTATACCCAGACGATCCAGGTTCAAGTCCTCGTCCAGGCGAATTTGGGTGCCTATTTTCTTAAAATGAAATGCCACCTAGTTCCTCCTAGGTTGGTCTAGTTTTTTTAACTATGAAAAAAGGAACTGGCATGAAAATATATAGAAATACGGCAATCAGGGCATACTTATAGGACACATGTGAATCTAGCCAAGCGAGGACAAAGTTCATTTAAGATTTACGAAAAAAACTGAAGGGAAAATAGTAATGCGATACTGCAAAGCAAGCATACATATGCCCCTAACGTTTCCCCACCTTTTTCCCATTTTACTTGTATATGAACACATCAAAAGGTTTCTCATGCCTCTAGAATCTAGACAAAAATGAAAAAATCTTCTGAACTTAATTGAATGGGTCGCAATTACACACACACAGAAATATTTATTGAATAAATACAAATGTGTGCATAGAAATCATTTAAGGAACAAACATAATCCAACAAGTCTACTTAATTTGGCATATTACAGTCTGAAGTTTATATCTAGTTCGTATATTATATCATCATAGAATAATACTGTATAGGCTTGCCAAGTTTGCCTATTCACACATGGCTGTCAAAATAGTTATCGAAGGAAGATCCGTAGTTTCAGTTGATGAAAACCTGGACATTTTGCCTGCTGCCTGCTTTAGTTCTATAACTGAGCTGTTAAGAATGCAACTTGCTATACTGAAAGGAACAACGGATGAATGGAGGATAACCAAACAATTTTAATTGTTTACACATGATTTTGCCTGGAACTAAAGGCTTCATGGTTTAACCTACCTGTCTTTTTAATTGTTTGAAATAGCATCAAATTTGCTATACATGGAAGCAAATTTGATGCTATTGGGCCAACAGCTGGACGGTTCTGGAGTCTCACCGATCTGATGCGGATCACCGACTTACAGGGGGCCTTGAACGTCAGTGTCCTTGCTGAATTCCTTGATCACATTTGGCATCTGCACCTTCCAAGGAATATTCAGCAAGGTCAGCTTATGATGGTTTCCTCCAAGGATCAGTTTCTTTTGGCCCTTGAGCATTTGGAAGAGTTGGGCTCCGGGTAAATACCGCTTCTTCATGTGGTTGGCTGCCCATAACAAATGTTGGACGGTTGACCCGCTGGCTCGTCAGGGTTTGCAATATCCCCCTCGCTGCCCATTGTGTGATCAGGAAGGTGAAACAATTAATCACCTTTTGGTGGCATGTGTTTACTCTCGGCAGTTTTGGTTTGGGCTGCTACAAAGGGTGGGGCTCCTGAACCACTCCCCTCAATCAAGAGAGTCTTCCTTCGATGGCTGGTAGAATCAATGAAGGGGTGATCGGACAGGATTGGCAAGGTATAAATTCCATTATAATTCTCGGAACTTGGACCATTGGTTTTTTTTCTCGAATCACACAGGACTGCGCGTCATTTCATTAAGGTAGAATAAGAGTACATGGGTCTGGGAGACCCAACCTGAGCACCAGGACACACACACACACCCTGAGGAGACCAGCACAACAACGCGCCACAAACTAACTAAAAGACGACCAGCAACTCCCAGGACTTAAGCTCCAGAGGGGAGCGACCTGGACAAAAGCTGTGTGAGCTTGGAGGCCCCGGCCATACACCAAAGACCGCCCTCCGTGCACACAGCACTGATAACCTCCTGAATATTCGGCCTTAAGTTCTGGAAGACACAATCATTACGATGCTTCCAGACCTCCCAAGCTACCAAGATTATCAAAGTGTTCAAACCCTTTCTGATTTTCTTTGGAGCGCTGCAATAATTTTCCTCCACCATCCCGAGAAGCGACTCACAGATCAGGCGCCAGAAACAGCAGGGCAAGCTTCTGGAATATCAAGGCCCACACTTGGTGAGTGAATACACATTCAACCAGCAAGTGATGAATGGTTTCCTCAGCCTGATCACAAAAGGGACAAGCATCTGGATGGGGGAGACCTCTTTTAGCCAACCTGTCGGCCGTCCAGACCCTATTGTGAAATACCAGCCAAATGAAGAATTTACAGCGCGGGGGTGCCCAAGTTTTCCAAATCCTTCGCCATGGTCCAAACTTGATGGTTCCCACGAAGAAGGCTCCATACGCAGATTTGCTGCTGTATGTCCCATCCTAGGATAATTTCCAAGTGTAACGGTCCTGCACATCCGGCTGCAAGAGTAACCTGTCCACAGTTTCCAAATATGGAGGTACTCAATCAGAACCTCTATTGTGAGAGCTCCTTTTATGTCACCAACCCATCTTCTGTTCTGGATTGCTTGAGCCACCATCCGTCGCTTGGCTGTTCGTTTTGTCACTGTTTTGACCAGATTAGGGGCTATTTCAGCCATGGTGTGACCATCTATCCACCTGTCGGTCCAAAACAGGATCTGTTCCCCTTTCCAACAATGGCATCCACTGCAACATCAAAAAGGGCCTGAGCCTTACCAGGTACTGAGACCGGGAGCCCTGCCCATGGTCTGTCCAGGTCAGTCTTCTGTGCCCAAAGCCATCGAATTCTTAGAGCACAGCCAAACAGTTCTAAATTATGGATGCCCAACCCTCCATATTCGATTGACCGCTGTATTTTCTCCCAAGCTACCAAACAGTGGCCCCATTTGCCTGCTCTTGTCCCTTCCAAAGGAACCCTCTTTTTTTTTTATCTATAGCCTTAAAAAACCACTTTGGCGTATCCATATGCAACACGTCCGATGACAGGTCCCCAACACGGGATTAATGGGCCGAGCACGGCCCAAGGGGAGGGTGTGCGCCCATGGGAAGGCGGCGGCGCCTCCACGCCTCCCTTCCCCCGGAAGGAATTAGAAGAATAAAATAGAAATAGAAAGTAAATTAGGAGATAAGAGTTTAGTTTGTTTAGGAAAGGAGAATCCAATCTATAAGGATATCTTCCGTAGTTGCTTGGAGCACAAGTCCTATAGGGACTATAAATATAGGGAGGATGTAATCAATCTAATCAAGCAAGAATAGAACAATTGCTCCTTCCTCTACCCCTCTCCTCTCTCTCTACGCCGCCCTCTCCCTGTGCCTCCCTCTCCTCCCACGTCGCCAACCCTAGCCGCAGCCCCCCTCCTCCATGGCCGCCACCCCCTCCTCCCAAGTGACGTGTTACACCATAGCTGTCAAGAGGTAAATTGGGGCAGCAGTCAGGACCACGCGCACCATTACCAGCCGCCCAGCTCTGTTCATTAAAGATGCCTTCCATCCTGGGAGGTAGTCAGCCACTTTATCTAGTAAAGGCAACAGTACCACCTTGGCTGTCTTGCCAATTGTGAGTGGGAGCCCAAGTACAGGGAAAATCCTTGACGGAGCAAGAGATGATGTTAACTACTGTGTTTTTTATGGGGCTTCACCAAATCTTGAGAGAATCACGTTGTATTATGGGGGTTTGGCTATCTAGCTGCCTTGTCTCGTGAGGGGACTTAAAGACGTTTTTCTCCTGGTCGTGGTAGTGTTTTGTGGTGCATCATGAGCGATCTAGTTGTTTGGGAGTGGTGGGGTGTGTTTTTGTAAGGGTTTCTCTACCCAGTTTTTCCTTAATATAATGATACGCAGCTGTCCTACGTGTCCAAGAAAAAAAAAACATCAAATTTGCTAAGGTGATAGCTACCATAACAACACCATCAATTCTATGTCTACATATGCACTACTTTTGTGAATAAGTATGAGTCGATGCTCAAGATAGATATCAAACACTGAGTCGATGGGATAGAAGTATGTAACCTGCAACAAATTTTTGCAACACGCTAGCTTGACTTATATATAAAGAACAACCAATGGTTAAATACACATGCTTCATAAAATAACAACCACTTTATCTTCCATTCTTCATAAGAATACAAGAAAGTAATAACAACCAAAAAGGATCTTGGAAAGCGCTAAGGACCATACTTCAACAAACCACTCAGCATTTAATATGGACTTCAAGAATGAAACAATCTCTCAAACAAGAAAGGAACATGCCAAATTGTGTAATAAAAATCATACTGCAAAAATTGTGCTGTTTCTTTATCTTTATGGAAAAAAGAGGGTTGTTTATGCATTCACCTGCATTAATGAAACCCAATTTCCAACTACAGCAGTTTCACCAATGACTAGGCCCGTTCCATGATCCAACAATATTCCCTCGCCAATTTTGGCGGCTGCATGTTAAAAATAAAAAACACTGAAGACCTAATAAAAAAAATAATGTATCAAAGCATACAACCTAAAAATAAATAAATAACCAAGCATTTGAATTTCACAGCTGAAAACTTAGAAGGTGTAAGCACCTATTGTAGAGTCGTGCTACTTATTTTCTAGCCTGAAGAACAAACCAACAAAGCACTTGCAGGATGGCAATAGATATAGCTACATAAGCATTAAGTACAGAACTTCTATGATGACCCGGAACTTTATTAAGATCAAACAGCACAGACCAACTGATAAAATTAAAATAGTAATAAAGTGACTACTAAGTAGATTGATCTATCAAAGGTCCACTGTGTATTAACACCTTATTTACTTCCTAGTGATTTTCTAGTGTTCTGAGTTGCATGTATAAATTTGATATTATTATATTACAGACATTTAGTCTTCTAAATTCATAGATGAAATACCTGGATGTATATCCACAGCAAAGACCTGCGAGCAACAATGATAGCAAATGTTACTCAAAGAGGAAAGCCATATGGCTACAATAGAAATCTATCTGCTGATTAAGAAATCATGCTTCACCTCACTAATACGGCTTTGCAGTGCCAATGCCAAAACTTTACGTCCCTGGTTCCATAATACATTAGCTATCCTGTATGATTGCAACGATTGGTAACCCTGAAAACAGCGTACAAGCAGCATGACAAGACACTAGACATCAGGGTCGTATATGTTCGTAAGAATTAGATGATAAACCAATGTCAGAAACATGTAACAAGGTACAGAAGGGTGCCAGAGGCAATTCAACCCTATCCTACACAGCAAAATGAGCAACCAAATTCTCCCTACTCAGATAGCATCCTGGAATGGATATCACAAATACGCACCTTTAGGTATAACAGTGCCCAACTATATTGGGAACAAGCTGGATCTCTATCTTTGAAGGCCTGAATTAGCAAAGCAGTTCCCATAGTTATCAATTCATTAACAGGATGGTGTAGAAGAATTAATACGTAAACATAAAACAAAATGAGTTAGCAGAATAATAGTGACTCACCTGAGCATCAAGGCGAATGGAACGGCACATATCTTTGTTATTCAGAACGACATCGTTAAAAATATCGATTAGCTGAGTAGCAAGCAATGTTGGATCTTCAAGCCTGTTTGCAAGGACGAAGCTCAACGCTCGCTCCAGACAGTCATGAGACAACACACTGGCGTACAAGAAGCTACTCAAAATAGGTTCCTTTTCTGCCTGTGGAAAATGAGCATCGCACTGTCGGTCATCAGGTAACCAATACAACAACAACAACAACAACAACAAAGCATTTAAGTCCCAAACAAGTTAGGGTAGGCTAGAGTTGAAACCCAGCAGAAGCAATCAAGGTTCAGGCACGTGAATAGTTGTTTTCCAAGCACTCCTATTTAAGGCTAAGTCTTTGGGTATATTCCATCCTTTCAAGTCTCCTTTTATTGCCTCTACCCAAGTCAACTTCGGTCTTCCTCTGCCTCTCTTCACGTTACTATCCTGGCTTAGGATTCCACTACGCACCGGTGCCTCTGAAGGTCTCCGTTGGACATGTCCAAACCATCTCAACCGGTGTTGGACAAGCTTTTCTTCAATTGGTGCTACCCCTAATCTATCACGTATATCATCGTTCCGAACTCGATCCCTTCTTGTATGACCGCAAATCCAACGCAACATACGCATTTCCGCAACACTTATCTGTTGAACATGTCGTCTCTTCGTAGGCCAACATTCTGCACCATACAATATAGCAGGTCTAATCGTCGTCCTATAAAACTTGCCTTCTAGCTTCTGTGGTACCCTTTTGTCACATAGGACACCAGATGCTTGGCGCCACTTCATCCACCCTGCTTTGATTCTATGGCTAACATCTTCATCAATATCCCCGTCTCTCTGTAGCATTGATCTTAAATATCGAAAGGTATCCTTCCTAGGCACTACTTGACCTTCCAAACTAATATCTTCCTCCTCCCGAGTAGTAGTGCCGAAGTCACATCTCATATACTCAGTTTTAGTTCTACTGAATCTAAAACCTTTAGACTCCAAAGTCTCCCGCCATAACTCCAGTTTCTGATTCACTCCTGTCCGACTTTCATCAACTAGCACTACATCGTCCGCGAAAAGCATACACCAAGGGATGTCCCCTTGTATGTCCCTTGTGACCTCATCCATCACTAAGGCAAACAGATAAGGGCTCAAAGCTGACCCTTGATGTAGTCCTATCTTAATCGGGAAGTCATCCGTGTCTCCATCACTTGTTCGAACACTAGTCACAACATTGTTGTACATGTCCTTAATGAGCCCGACGTACTTCATTGGGACTTTATGTTTATCCAAAGCCCACCACATAACATTCCTTGGTATTTTATCAGGTAACCAATATAACAGTAAAATCATGACAAACACAACCATGCATAAAGAGGTGAGAGCATAACGTTAGAATAGTATAAGAGTGAAAAAAAAACATCAACATGGTTTTTTTATTCCACTTTTTACAGGATTTGTTATTTCAGTTATTACGTTGACATAAAGCTCTTCCGTAGACTGTAGTTATGCTTAATGTTAGTTGCATTGAACTGGATTTTGTTACTGCTTTTTAAGCTTAACTGGGCAATACTTAGCTTCCCTACATAATAAATGCAAGAGATATGCATCTGCACATGAATTTTTGTTAGAAACAGATCACAGCATCATCAAAACTGAGTTGCCAGCAACGTTTCCTTTTTATCAAGGGTTGCCTACGCAACATATAAAGTTATAAACACAATGGCATGGGGACATATATAGTTAGAAAATAATTCACATAGTTTGAAATCGAATCCATTTTTGGCCTTTTGATTTCCTTGGCTCAGCTGAAACTGTAACTATTACAAACTCACAAAAAAAAGAAAAACAGAACTACCAATACTTTTAAAGGCAGTTCCTTTTGTCACATCAACTAAGCTTAGCCAATAAATTATCGTGGCCAATCCACTCTACCGTTGAAGTAAAGAAGGAAAAAAAGATGTGGACTTGCGCACTCCACGCAAAAGGAGATAACGGTTCTATTAAATCCAAGAACTACAAAAGCTGGTTACAGAGAAAATCATATACTTTAAGTTACTAATAGTATACTAGCGTGTTGCCATCAGTAACTAAAATATGGTCAGACGGGTTAAATAAGATGCCCAACACTAACATCCATGAAAAGCTGGTGGCAATCGACAACCACCCAAAACAAACGTAGCTTCGTCATCTGCGTGGCACAAACAACGGAACAAAAGCACAAGCTGCGAACGATTCCAACCAATACTCCAATCGAGGTCCTGAAGCATACTCACCTCAGACTTGGCCTCCGCCTTGACGGCCACCCATATGGGGTCCTCGGGGGAGTCGACGATGCCGCGCGCCGCCGCCACGGTGCTCCCCCGCGAGCTCCCCATCACGTAGATGGGGAAGATGGCCTCGGACCGGCCCCGCCAGTCCCCGGCGCACGAGCCGCACCCAGCGCCGGCGCCCGCGCCGGGCGCGGCCTTCACCCTCGCCTTCGCCGCCGCGTCGCCCTCCACCTTCTCGAGCACCAGGCACCCGCAGGACGACATGGAGGTCGAACAGCGATGCCCGGAGCCTCCCTGATCCTAGGGTTTCGTTCGCCCCTGCGGCGGCCCGACACGGCGAGCCGAGCGCGTGCGCTTGCGGTCAGACTGCCCAGGCAGGCGGGGCGGGCGAGCAGGTGCACAGAGGGGAGTAGATAGAGTAGAAAAAAGAGCGGTTGGGAGCAAAACCGAATCGCCGCGACGACCACTGACGGCGGGGAGACGCCGTACGGGGAGGGTTTTGGCGGCTTGCGTTTTTTGCTGTCCGGTGACAGCTTTTAGCGGGATTTTGCGGCGGTCGGGGGGGTCGGGGGGAGGCGTTCGGCGTGAATGGACTGCAACGGCAGCCACGGCTTTGCCCTCTGCTGCGCCTTTCGGCCGGGCCCCGGGCACGGACGGTGGCGCGGCGTCCGCGGGTCGGTCGACGGGGCACGGGGCGTGCGGGTGTGGTGCGCGGAAACGTTGCGCGCTCGTGGCCCGTGGACGTGGATGCTGCCATGAGCTGGAACGCGCGCGCCGGGCTGGGCCTGGCCGGCGTGTTTCGTCTTTCGTGCCGTCTGGCGATGGTGGGGAATTCTGAGCAGGAAAGGAAATTCCGGCTGCCAGACACGGTCGCTAGCTAGGTTGCCCGGGGAAAACAAAGACGCAACTAGTGGCACGTGGACATGTGGTGTGCCCTTAAGCAGCCTGGAACAGGAACATGGCCTACGTTTATGTTCCCATTCCATGTTCCAGGAACGCCTATGTTCCGAGAACGTGAACGTTCTCGTTCCCACGTTATAAAATGATACCTTAGGTTCTCGTTCCAGTTTTAGAAACGGGAACGGGAACATGGCTGCTAAGGTTGTGCCTGAGTTGTCGATTTTCCAAATTCCATTTTCACCGTTCACTCGCTTCCAATCCAGCAAACGAACCAACCGAATAAACACTGTCCACCACGTGTCTACGCCACGCGTTGTTCCTTCTCCTATAAAGCTTCTGTTGTTCTCTCTCTCTCCCTTGCCTCTTTCCGTTACGCGTACCGGAGGCTACCGGGCCGTTCGTGTCGGACACGCGCAAGTGCTCACACGCTAACCGTAGTCCGCAATAGCGATGCATGGGTTTCCAAGAACAAAGTTGGTTGGGGGTGTCTATTCTTCATGGATTGACCTGTAAAAAGACCAACTTAATGCATAGAGGGAGGTCGAAGATGAATACGCTCTACAAAACTTTTACAACAAATATCAGCAATTAAAACAATTAAATAGTGCACAGTGCCAAACCCGGCTTGGCCAGTTTTGCCTGGTTGACAATCAATAATGGCCAAACCCGGGTTGACTAGGTCCCCGTACCTGCCTAGCTGGTTTATGCAGAAAATTGTTAGAGCTTCCTCATCTCTTTTCACATTGATGCAAACTTGGTGTGTGACTTCTTGTCGGTGTTTTCGGACCACCGACGAGTAAATTTGTATTTGCGCGTCTGGCTCGGATAGTGTGCTCGGAGGATTAAAGGGTTTATACTAGTTCGGGCGGAACGTCCCTCTGTCCAGTTTGCTGCTGCTCGTGTTACTGTCACTTAGTTTACAGTAGGGGTTACAAACAAGCGAGAGAGAGAAAGGATCCCAAGTCTCTAGTGGAAGGAGCGAACGGGTGCTGAGAGTTCGATCGCTGCTCAGCCGTGTGTTTGTGTCGTGCTCTTGTATTTTTATCTCGTGGTTCGGTTTCGTGCAGCTCTGGATCGATCGGGTCTCCCCCGGGTCCCCTTCATGGGGCGCCCTGCTTTCCCTTTTATAGGCCAAGGAAAAGCGTGAGTTACAGCGAAGGAAAATGAGAAGAACCAGAGAGACGAAGGCTTCTAGGATCGCCGGGTCCTTCTTCTCCTTCATGCGGGTCCCACCGATCCTGTAGATGTCAACAGAGACGGCTCCACGTCGTGGCCCTGTTCATCACTGACACCATGCACAGGCGTCATCTGCCGGTCATGGCATCCCATCCCGTCCCGGCGAGCGTCATGGTGAACTGACGCTCCTGTCAGCGTTCGTACGTGGGTTAGGCAGAACATCACTGGCACACCCGACGCTGTTCTTGATGTGAATCTTCAGGTATGGCCCGTCATGGCCACGGGTTACATCGAGGCGTGCTGGTCTCTTCCTTGGTATCAGAGTTTTGACCCAGGCCCATACGCTTGGACCTAGAGTGATTGGCGACGGTATGGGTCCCCGTCGGGCGAGACGAAGCCCGCACCCAAGTGGTCGGGCGAGACGGAGCACAAACCCATGGGTCAGGCGAGACGGAGCCCGCGGCCTCAGGGTTGGGCGAGGCGGAGCCCGTGGCCTTGGGGTCGGGCGAGGCGGAGCCTACGCACCTGGGGGTCGGTTGGAGCTGTAGTCGCGCTCTTGACTACTCGGATGAATCAATGTTGATGACCATTAGCTCCTCCTCTTTGAGTACCCTAGTATTGGTCCTCGACAGTAGCCCTCGAGCCTGCGGAGGAGTAGAATACTCCTTCGAAGGTTTTTTTGAACAGGAGGACTCTGAGGGCCTTGGCCTTCTTTTGTGGCCCACGGCGTATCCTAGGGACGGCGATTCCCTTTTGTCGTGATTGGACCCCTTGGGGGTATAGTCGTGAGATTTGGTGGGTTGGAAAAGGTCTTTCTAGATTCCGACCCTACGGGGGTCTGTCGTTCTGCGACCGCGCGTTCGGTCTCCTTGCGAGTCCAACTTTCCTCGAGGCCCTGCCCATAGCAGGGGTCCGGTCGAGGGTCGGCTCGTCTTTGTGATCGTCTTCCATCAAGTGTTTTTTCGATAAAAATGAAGGGGTTGAGCGGTGCCATGATTTTCCTCTATGGATGAATCATGGTGCTCGGTGAGCTGTTAACGGGCTAGTCCGAGTGGGGCCCCGACATCCCGTTCACGGGGGTCCAGCTCAGGTCAGCTGGTGACCAACTCCAGATTATCAGCGGTCAATCCATATAGTTCTCGGGTCCGTTCGACCGGTCCCGAGGGCTCTCTATCTTTCTTCGAGGAAAAACCATGGATCGTATCCGACCAAGACTCGAACGTGGGCCGGGAAGCCTATGGCGCTCGTGCGCCAAGGTAATGGCCGCTAGCGGGCCCATCCCTTTGCACCCCTCACTCTAAAGGTGCTCGGAGTGGTTGTCGAACCCGTCGATGGGCCAACCTTCGAACTCCTAGGCCTAGACGGGACGTAGGAGCGTTTTCTGAGGGTACGGCCATAGGTTGCGTGCACACGCCCCGCGATGAGACATGGTGATAGGTCGTGGCAGGCATGGAGATCTAGGCGGGCAGTTGGTTTCCACACAACCGTCGCCCCTATAAAACCAAAGGTTTAGCCCTCCGTGTTTCATACGCACGCCTACATCCTTACCTACGTAGCCACGCCACCAACGCTTAGGTTTTCTGCCTCCGCATCTCCATCGCCGTTGAGCTCACATCCATCTGCCCCCACCTCCAATGGATCCGTGGTGTCGTTCTGACATCAACTTCCCGCGCATGGAGGGCCTCGTTCATCGTGGTCTTCTCTGTGCGCGAACCTCGACCGAGGAGTGGTTGCTGCCCAGCAACGAGGATTCGGCGTCGCCGCCCGATGGCTATGTGGTGTCGTTCGCCCACTTCCACGAGCGTGGGCTCGCGACCCCCGTCCACAAATTCCTCCGAGGGCTGCTGCACTTCTACAAGATTGAGCTACAGTATCTCAATCCCAACGGGATCCAGCACATGGCGGTGTTCGTCACGTTGTGCGAAGGATTCCTAGGGATCAGCCCCCACTTCAACTTGTATAGATATTTCTTCACCGTCAACCTCCAGAAGAAGAGGGAGAAGGGCGGCAGGCAGGAGCTGCACATGCCGATGGGGTGCGCCGACATCCAACTTTGGAACAATCGGATCAGCAAGTACCCATCCATGCGGCTCTTGACGTCCAACAAGGGGTGGCACTCATAGTGGTTCTACCTCAAGAATAACGCCGCCGCCCCTCTGCTAGAGTTCACCGGGCGCCTGATCGAAGAGACCCCGGAGCAGTGGAGGAAGTGGGGCATCTCGAAGAAGGATAAGAAGAAGATCCGAGACCACATCACCGCCATCCACATCCTGAAGGAGAGCGGCTTGAAAGGGTCGGGCGTAATTGGGGCTTACCATGTGAGGAGGGTGGTGTCGTTGATGATGCAAGCGCTCCCGCTATACGCAATGGCGCCCGAGGCGTTGTTCGACAGAACAGCGCTCGCTGAGGGAACATTCCCCAACTCTGAGATCACACAACGCATCAAGGAGGCGATGGAGCCTTTGTGGGACGACACGGGTGCCGCCCTCGAATTCATCTACCCAGTGCCGGGGCATCCTTCGATGTGGCTGGAGTCAGGCTATGTTGTCTTCGTAAGTTTCCCTTTCTCTTGCCTTCTCTTCAATTGACTTTGAGAGGGGCGGGACCAACCGAGGGACCTCATCCTCATGGATCACCCCGCACCGCTGCCGAGGGATTCGACCGTGAGGGCAGCGAATCGCGCCAAGGGCGAGCAGCTGAGGAAGGTGAAGGAGGACAAGAAGAGGAAGCTATAGGCGTGGGAATAAGGGGAGGACATTGATAATGATGATGATGATGATGATGGTGACGGCGACGAGGTGATAGAGGAAGAAGAAATGGTTACCGACGATATCGAGTCGGACAACCTGGAGAACGAGGATGTGCTGACAGGCATCGGTTCGTCCTTGCAGGCGTTGGGACCCTTCCCATTCCATGGAGGGGAGGGTACGTCTAGGGAGCCGACGAAGGTGGGCCATACCATCGGCCCGCCCCTAGGAGCCAATAGATGCGGGTGGCTCTACCGTCATGCCCGAGGTGCCAACGGAGGCGGGCGACTCCACTATCGCGCCCCAAGAGCCAAGGGGAGCGGGGCGTTCTGCCAATGTGCCCTAGGAGCTGCCAGGGCTGAGCCCGTCTACCTAGGAGCAGGGGTGGGCTTCAAACGGCCTCATTTCGATGAGGCAGAGCATGGGTCGAGGGGTTCATCCCCCAAATGCATCTGCCGCCCGATGGCGCTGAGATGAGTTATCAATTTCTCTATTTTTCCTGTTTTAGTCGGATTTCATCGTGACTTATGTTTTTTGTCCTTTGCAGCATCGGTAGGCAGCGGAATCCTTTGGCGCTGGCGCCAAAGAAGAGCATCGCTCTCCAATCGGGGTGGCATCCGTCGACTTGTGTCGCCCCCATTTCGGGCGGGAGCGGCTCCAGTGTGACCGCGTCGCCAGCCGGTCAGGCGTCACCCACGGTTGTGCCTATGCCCTTGGTGGGACAAGTAGACGCGGGCGTTAAAGGTTTGCCTTTAGAGGTTGTGGAGCAGCCGGTGATGGCCGTGATACCGCTGCCGACGGTAGGGCGGACGGGCCACCGACCGTGCTCGTGGCGCCGACCGTGGTGGGCGCAACGTAGCCGGTCGTGACCCCACCGATGCAGGTGGAGGTGGCGGTGGCCGTGATAGATGGGTCACAGCCGTACGCAACCGCAGCATCACCTGAGGCATCGGCGCGACCCATGCCATCGGCGGCCCAAGCGACGGCACCTGACGAGAGTCATGGTGCTGGGAGAGAGGATCGCATCCGAACTGCTGACCCCTTCCATCACCAGAGGGGGCGTCCCGGCGTGGACGTCATGACGAGAGGGGTCGGCGGCGCTTGGGGCTGGCGGAGAGTCGTCCCTGACCCTGACGTCGGTGGGCAGCAGCTTCGCCGCATGGGGAGCCCCTATTCCAGTGGACGGATCTGCAGGATTCGGCGTCGACGCTTTTTGCCCTTGACGCCGCCGCGGAGAGCATGGAGCGGAAGAGCTTCGATGTAGGGTTCACGTCCATGCTCGAGGCCCTGGACCATGCCATGGGCGCATTGCGCGACGTTGTTGTTCCCTCCGGCCGAGTATTGCTTGGTCCTGCTTCTTGCCCTTTTCTTCCTGTATATACTTTTTGTATCCTAACCATCGTCTCCCTGCAGTCCCTTATAGCTCGCAGTCGGGGGAAATCTCAGTTCCTTCGTCAATAGAAGGAAGCCTGGGACCGCCTCGTCGAGGAGGCACGACTACATAGGGAGGTGATAGCTCAGCTCATTGCCACCCAACAGAGGGTGGTCGAGCTAACTCCCCTTGCCAAGGAGGCGGCCAATATTTGGTCGTGGGTGGCCGAGGCCCGTTGGGATGCTGATGAGGCCGAGAAGGCGTTCGATTAATTCGCTGCTTGTGATTCTTTGTTTAGCTCTAGTATTTATTGTATACTTGCATCTCAACAAATGAATTGCTTTACTAGAGAGCCGTTAAAAGCATCATATGGCAAAGTAAAATTCTTTTTAATTGAATCTAATTAGCCACTTTCATTATTTCACAAATATGCCTATTTGTGAACTATAGAACACGAAACGAACAAAGTGGCTATCTATAAGGTTTAGATACTTGTTACCAATGGTGAGGATGAAATATATGATGTATTCATTGAATTATCTTTGGGTCAACCATATAATGGATTATGATAAGAGTTGGTTGATAGATTGAGTGGATATTGTCAAATTGCTTGCTCAACCACCCCAAAGCTTTCATCTCATCACAAGTACCTACATCATTAACCTAAGCATACTTTGGTATCCAACTCTTGTTGGGTCCTTTTGAGTTAGTCAACAAGTGCTTAGGCACCCAAATGGCTTTAGCACTAGTTTGTGATGAACACATCACCTTGCTAGTGCTAACTCCATTTGTGGTCTTCCTAAGCTTATCATTATAAACAAATGTGTTCGGCTTAGGGGCGTTACCATTTGGGCATTCATAGCTTAGATGCCCCTTTCTTCTACAAACATAGCATATGCGGCCTTTGTTTGCTCTATGCTTGCTTTGCTTGTATGGACATCTATCAACCTTGTGGCCCATCTCATTGCATCCATAGCATCTTCTTGTTGCAACTTGGGCTACCTTTCTTGCCTCTTGGTACATTGGGCATTTCTTGGTAGGTTGTCCCAATTTCTTGCTCATGAGACAAGTGCTTTGTCCATCACTTTTTTTTGGTTGGCCAACTTGTTTGAGGCCTTTTGTTCGGTCGATTCACACTTGTCGGCCCAACTCTTATGTGGACACATAGCCCAATCATGTCCATACAATCCACAACCATAGCACATCCTTTTTCCATATTTCTTGCTCTTGGTTGTGTTGGCCTTGCTTAAAATTTGATTCTTTTGTTGGGCTTTGGAGGAAGTAAGGTTTGAACCCTTCTCAAGCTTCTTCACCATGTTATCACGGTTATCTTGAGAAGGTTGTGCTTTCTCCTTACCCTCCAATCGAATCACATCCTTTTTAATCTTTCTACCTCTTCTTTGAGCTCTATGTTTTCTATGAGATTTAGCTCAATCGAAGATTGACTTACTTGAGGAGCACACTCATTAGTACAAAAAATATTTAATTGAGATGGTGTACTAGTGAGTGGATGTGTGAGAGGTTGGGAAAATTTTACCGATGTGATCACAACCTCATGAGCTACCTCAAGCATGATGCTTAATTCTACTACTTCCTCATGAGAGCACTTTAGATGAACATAGTTCACTTGTAGCACATTATACTTACTTGATAGTTCATCTAGCCTTGCCTTGAGCTCAAAGTTTTCCTTCTCTAGTTGTGAAACACTAGAAGAGGAGTTAGTAACTAAAGCATGCTCAATTGACAATTTTTCATACCTTTCATTTAGAGCCTTTAGTTCTTCCATCTTAGAGATGAGAAACAATTCTTGCTTTTGAAGTGATTGCTCTTGCTTCTCAATCTCTTCTTCAAGCTCATCATTCTTTTCAACTATCTTCATGATGATGAACTTATCTTTGCGGTTGAGATGATCAAGGTTGTAGTTATCTTCAACTTCAACGTCACTCTCATCTTGATCATCTACTTGTGCTTTCTCCTTCTCTTGATCTTTCTTGTTACTCTTCTTCTTACTTTTCTTGGCCATGAGACACAAGTGATGAGTATCATGAGATACTGAGGTTGACTCATCACTTGGTCACCACCGGGCTTAAGCATCGTTGTAAACAGCTACTTGCTGCTCTGTTGCCTCGGCCATACCGGACACGTCTGGTATGTGCAGGCAGACAACAAGTCTTGCGCTGCTTGCACTTCTTGCTCCGGCTCAGCGCTCTTGAGGTCTTGTGAGGCTTCTTTGCTGCATGAAGACACAATGGACATACTTTCCATTGACTTGATCTCAAGTACATCATCACATTTGGATTTTCCATATAAATCAAAAAGTCTAGTCCAAATGAGATGAGCACTCTACGGAGGTGGTTGTCCATTGAAGATTGCCTCATCTTGAACCTCTGCACTCAATGTACTCAAAATGACATTAATAGCTTGAGCATTGAGTTGCACACATATCTCTTCCTCTTTTGACAAATTTTTGTAGTTGCTCCAATCAACTATAGGAAGAGGTATGCTTGCATCTATAATATGCTCAACAAGAGGACTAATATCCCTAAAAGCATTGAGTACATGAATTGACCAACATAGAAAGTGTGAACCACCATTTTGGAGAAGCACCGGCTCCAACTCGATAGGCGTCGACATCCTTTTCTCACGGCGGTGAAGCTTTAGGTGAGAACCTCGCTCTGATACCAATTGAAATGACCTAGGATGCCGCCTAGAGGGGGGTGAATAGGCGTTTCTGAAAAATTAACACCTTTAAATGCGGAAACGATTAGTAAAGGGAGTTTCCAAAATAGAAACTCCAAATAGAGAGTAGTACCACCCCTCACAAGTTAGCCACCTAGTATACAAGGTACAAAAGAATGTATCTAGAAGCTACAACCCTACAACACAAAGTTAGAATTGTGAATAAATATTATCAGCACAAAGCTCTAATACCGGACGTGTCCGGTGTGAATACCGGTCGTGTCTGGTATGCACGGTTTCTGCAGAACAGCCCCGAACTTGCTTCTTTTGATTTCTATCTTCAAACCAAACTGCAGGTACCTACTAGAGATATCAATATACACAGAGAACCTGCACAAGAGCTGAAGCAACACAAATATCAAATGAAATGCGAATTGAGATATGATATTTGTTTTACCGAAGTTCGGACTCGTTCGAGTCCTACTCTCCGTTGAGGGGGCTGTGGGCGACCCAGCGAAGGTCAGCCCTAGAGGGTACCATGAAGGTCACTCTAGCCGGAGTCTTTTCCAACTCCTTTTCCTCCTTCCACTAATTTGATTCTGAGGCGGCAGAATCGATCATTACAAACTTTTCGAGGCACACCACAATCTCTCGGGTGCTCTCTGGTGACGCCTAACCGTCTAGGACCGAAGAGTCCAAGAGTAACAAATGCAAATCATGAGATAGACAATATGCACAAGTGCTCAAGTGGTTGGATTGCTCTCTTTTTGAATTTCACTCAACCCACAATTTGATTTGGCAAGTTTGATCAATCACTCACTCACTAAGAGAGGGTTGGGAGAGTTGGCAAGGCTAAAAAACGTGTGTAGCAACCAGCAGAATCAGCAGCCTCCAAAAGTGGAGGCTTAGGGGTATTTATAGCCCCCTTGGAAAAACTAGCCGTTTTATAGCCATTGCAATACCGGACACGTCCGGTATGCATATCGGACACGTCCGGTATGACTTACACTACACCAACGGTAACTAAGTTACAGAGACAATGTGAGGCATCGAAACTCCCAATGAATGCCGGAACTCCCGACCGTCGGAACTCCCGACTCACGTTGGAACTCCCGACCCTCAGCAAATTTGAAAACAATATAACCGAGTTAAAGTATGTGAGGTGTCGAAACTCCCGACTCACGTCGGAACTCCTGACCCTCAAGGATTTTGAAAACTAGCCGTTGGCCTTTGGTCGTGCATACCGGACATGTCCGGTATGACCAGGACAGTGAACCCTCCAAGTCAGTTAAAGTGCGAGACGTCGGAACTCCTGACCCTTGCCAGAACTCCCGATGAACCAACTCGAGAACAACAATTTTACCACTGCTGGGTAAATACCGGACACATCCGGTATGAATACTGGACACGTCCGGTATTGCCAGACCAGCAAAAATAAAGTTAGCTGTTTTGTCGCTCAAATACTCAAAACTCACATGGGTTGGCTTGAGCACTTATGAAACATTATCTATCAACATGATGCATCCCTCTTAATAGTACGACATTTCTATTAACTCAAATTCAAATGTATAACGAATTTAAACCTTTTGAGTTGTTCTCTTTCAACCGAAGCCATGTATTCCAATCTTCATAAAGTGAGGGTGCTAACATGTCAACTTTGATCTTTTTCACTTCAACATAGCCATCTTGAGCACGTGACTTGATTCCATTCATCAAATTTGAATAATCTCAAATGTATCAAGTCACTTCCATCAAACACTCCAATAATGATTTGATCCTCCACATAAACATGACCATCATAGCTTGATTAGTGCCTCAACTAAATGCAAGTACTTCCTTCTTCACCCTAGCTAGGTTCTTCGGCCGCCAAGCCGTCGCTTGCCCTTCACCCTTGCTTAGTACCTCGAAACCTTTCCTTGCTATCTTCACCATCTCAAGTTATCAAGTCACATCTTGTGTTGAATCATCCATTCATGTATTGTTATCTTTTTCATTTCAATTTAGCAAGCTTCAAATATGAGACCATCCCATACGCAATCCCTTATATCTCATTAATTAATTCTTACAAGCTTGCTTTCACATAGTATATGGAAATCCCACAATAAATAAGCCTTTGCATGAATTCTATTTGCATTGTTGTCTTGTGCTTGAACTAGATTGTTTATACAACAACATATCATTTTGGCTTTCATTAAGTACCTGTGAGATAACCTATTACCTGTCCACACTTAGCAAATGGGTTAGACCTTTAATCATGTTGTCATTCAATCATCCAAAACCCACTAAAGGGCTAGATGCACTTTCAGGGGTCGATAGCGAAACTAATAAGAGAAAACGTGCATAAATTAAGGGTGACCAGTCTCTCGGCAGTGGCCCGAGATGTCCGATCGACTTGGGTGACCCGCTGGCATAGGACTTACCTTGATGGCTTGAGTGACGGGTTCGGGGAGCTCTTACTGGATACGTTCGAATGGAATTTGGGTCCGTCATTCATGACGGAGTCGGCATAACCCGCATGGGGCATTCTACTGCTCCTTACCCGTCTCTCAACAGCGACCCGAGCCATCCGATCGACTTAGGTGACCCGCTAGCACAGGACTTTCCTACGGAGATAGAGGATGAGATCACCCCCAAGAAATTAGTTAGGTAGATAAGCAAGGCGGCGAACTCATAATGAGTGAACAAGCTCTTAGATTTCGTTATGGCCAAACAGATTTTTAGCCCGTCCCCTTTTTGTATAAAAAGGTTAGTATGTTCTGACCCTTTCCGTCGTTAGGGCCATAAAGCTCGGGGTGCGGGCAAACAAACTCTGATCACACTGGTGAGCAAAAACACCGTAGCCGCTGGGCGTAGGTTTCTTGCAGTCTGACTAGTTTTACTCAGCGTTCGTTTCCACGACCCTTGCTTCTAGATCTTAACGTGACAGAGGGTCGGGCACAGAGAACGTTTGCCAGGTGGATATACTCTTAAATGCGTTCCGACTTTTTCCATAGTTAAGGCTTAAGAAGCTGGGGGTGCGGAAAAAACTCTGATCACGCTGGTGAGCAAAAACACCGTAGCCATTGGGGCATGGGTTTCTTGCAGTCCAACCAGTTTTACTTAGCGTTTGTTTCCGCGACCTTCGCTTCTAGGTCTTAACGTGAGAAAGAGTCGGGCATAGAGAATGTCTACCGGATAAACATGCTCTTATCAACCCTCGAGTGAGGCCTAACCCCCTGCCATTGCTAGGGTTGGGTGTCACTAAAGATCGAGGGGTTGGTGGCGAAACTAATGAGAGAAAGCATGCGTAAATTTAAGGGTAAAAGCGACGTAGCTGTTCGATGTTCTAGGCGTTGACGAAGACTTCAACATCAATGGTCTTAAGCTTGTAGGTGCCTAGTCGGAGCACCTCCGCGATGATGTACAGTCCCTCCCACGATGGAGAGAGCTTATGGCGGTTCTTGTTGCTCTGGACGAGGTAGAGCACCAGGTCCCCAACGTTGAAGGCCCGACCCCACACTCGACGGTTGTGGTACCGGTGCTACGCTTGTTGGTACTTGGCCGAGCGGAGGAGGGCAACGTCACGTGCTTCATCTAGCTAGTCCATGGCATCCTCAAGGGACGCATCGGCTCCCTGTTCGTTGTACGCCCTGACCCTTGGTGCTCCATAGTCGAGGTCAGTTGGGAGGATAGCCTCGGAACCGTAGACCCTAAAGAACGGCATGTAGCCGGTGGCCTGGCTAGGGGTCGTCCTCAGACTCCAGAGTACCACGGGAAGCTCCGCGACCCATTGTCCACCAAACTTGTTCAACCGGTCAAAGATCCTAGGCTTGAGGCCTTGTAGGACCATGCCGTTCGCGCGCTCGACCTGCTCGTTTGTGCGGAGGTGTGCCACGGTGACCCAATCGATGCGGATGTGGTATTCATCGTAGAATCGGAGGAACTTCTTCCCAGTGAACTGCGTGCCGTTGTCCGTGATAATAGAGTTCAGGACTCCAAAGCGATGGACGATATCAAGGAAGAATAGCATGGCTTGTTCAGACTTGATCGCGGAGATCGGTCGAGCCTCTATCCACTTTGTAAACTTGTCTATGGTGATAAGCAAGTGCGTATAGCCCCGAGTGCCCTCTTGAGAGGTTCGACCAAATCGAGCCCCCAGACCACGAGCGGCCACGTGATGGGGATCGTTTGGAGTGTTTGGGCCGAAAGGTGGGTTTGCCGAGCGTAGTATTGACACCCTTCGAAGGTGCGCACAATCTGTTTAGCGTCAGCTACTACGGTCGGCAAGTAGAAGCCTTGTCGGAACGTGTTTCTGATCAGGGTTCTAGGCATGGCATGGTGACTGTAGACCCCACCATGGATATCGCTCAACAATTGTTTCTCATGTTCGATGGGGATGCAGCACTGCAAGATCTCGGTGTTGCTTCTCTTGTAGAGCTCGCCATCAATAACGACAAAGGACTTGGCATGACACGTGAGCCATCGAGCCTCCATTTTATCCATCGGCAGCGCCTCACGAAGGAGGTAGTCAAGGTAAGGCGTCCTCCAATCACCTAGAGGGTCAGGCTGTGTCGCTGGATCCTCATCAAGCTCCATGACTTCGGGGTTGGATGGAGCCGACGTCCGGTTAGCCTCTGAACCCAGGGTAGGCAGCCCATCACTGGATTGTTCTGGCTCCTCGTAGCGGACTGAGGGCTCATACTGATCACTGGCGAAGATGCCTATCGGCACCGGCTCTCGGTCGGACGCTATTTTTGCCATCTTGGCATTGTGGTAGCTTAATTCCTTCATGACTTGGTTGATAAATAGCTAGGAGTCACCCCGGACGTCGAGCCATCGGATACCCAACTCGATGGCGATGCATAGGCCGTTGATGAGCGCCTCATACTCAGCCACATTTTTGGAGGTGGGGAAATGGATGCAAACCATGTACCTCTTGCGTACCCCGAGGGGTGAAACGAAGACTAGCTCCGCACTGGTGCCTCTTTTCATCAGCGATCCATTGAAGTACCTCGTCTAGTACTCTTGGTCAACGACTGCTGGTGGCATTTAGACTTTGGTCCACTCTACGATAAAATCAGCCATCACTTGGGACTTGATGGCCGTCCTAGGGGTATATGAAATGCCTTGGCCCATCGACTCGAGTGCCCACTTTGCGATTCTTCCTATGGCATCCCGGTTTTGGACGACTTCGCCAAAAGGGAAGGACATCACGACCGTCACTTAATGCAACTCAAAGTAGTGACGCAACTTGCTCTTGGTGATAAGGACAGCGTACAGGAGTTTTTGGATTTGGGTGGTTGCGAGTCTTAAAATCGGACAAGACCTTGCTAATGAAGTACATGGGACACTGTACTTTGAGGGTGTGTCCCTCTTCTTCTCGCTCTACCACCGGGGCAGTGTTGACCACTTGCGTGGTGGCCACGATGTAGAGCAGAAGCGGTACCTCATTGGTCGGAGGCACCAGGATCGAGGCCTTCGTCAGAAGCCGCTTGATCGTGTCAAGTGCTTTCTGGGCCTCGGGCGTCCATTTGAAACTGTCGGCCTTCTTTAGGAGCCGATAGAGGGGAAGACCTCATTCGCCGAGGCGTTAGATAAAGTGGCTGAGCGCGGCGAGGCATCCTGTAACTCGCTGTACCCCCTTTATGTTCTGAATCAGGCCCATCCTCGTGATGGTTGAGATCTTCTCCGGGTTGGCTTCGATGCTACGCTCAGAGACAATGAAACCCAGCAGCATACCCCTTGGGACCCAAAAAACACATTTTTTGGGGTTGAGCTTAATGCCATTTGCTTGGAGTTTCGTGAAGGTCTGCTCTAGGTCGGCTATGACCTGGTCAGCCCATTTGGACTTGACCACTATGTCATCCACGTAGGCCTCAATGGTTCGCCCGATGAGGTCCCCAAAACACTTGAGCATACAACGCTGGTACGTAGGCCCCGCGTTTTTCAGACCGAATGACATTATGACGTAGTAGAACGATCCGAATGGGGTGATGAAAGATGTCATGAGCTGGTCACACTCTTTTATCGTGATTTGATGGTACCCAGAGTACGCATCAAGGAAGCAAAGGGTTTTGCACCCTGAGATCGAGTTGACTACTTGGTCTATGCATGGCAAAGGAAACGGATCCTTTGGACATGCTTTATTGAGACCCATGTAGTCAACACTCATTCTCCATTTCCTACTCTTTTTTCATACCAGAACAGGATTGGCTAACCACTCGGGGTGCTATAATTCCTTGATGAACCCTGCCGTCAAAAGCTTTGCAATCTCCTCACCGATGGCCCTACGCTTCTCCTTGTCAAAGCGACGCAGGGGCTGCTTCACCTGCTTGGAGCCTGACCTGATCTTCATGGCGTGCTCGATGACCTGGCTTGTCTGAGGGTCTCCACGCAAAGATGTCTCTGTTGGCACGAAGGAAGTCGACGAGCGCGCTTTCCTATTCGGAGGAAAGCATGGTGCCAATGCGCACCACTTTACCCTTGCAGCCACTAGGGTCTATGAGGACGTCCTTGGCGCCCTCTTGTAACACCCCGATGTTACGAGCTTATTTAGCACCGCGATTTAGGCCTAAGAAAAATTTCCGAAATGAGTTTTTCGTGTTTTTAATTTAAAACGCACTTGCTGCGACAAGTGAATCCCATGTGACTTAGTTTAGTGGACTCAGATAAATGCCCTAGTTAAATTACTCAGTGCGTAAAGGTTTTTAGCAATGTCGAACGACGATTCTAGCGAACGGTTTGTTATGTTAGATTGAGCATGAAAAACAACTTTTATAAATAAAATAAAATCCATTAATAAATAAAACTATATATATATACACTCACGGGTGTATTTTGTTAAGCACGAACTGATGAGAAAGAGAGTGCAGCAGCTTCATTTATTTTTTTCCGGCGTTCAGCGTACTCGTCTTGCTTTGCAATTATGCACCGCCTCGCCTTCCGTCGTGGCTCTGCACCCCGGCGCGTCGTTTTGCCTACGTCACTGTCCTTTACTCCCTCGCTTACGTCGTGAAGTCCAAATTGCCCTTCCAGCACGTCATCTCTCTCTACGTGAGAGCTCCATAGCCATAAAGTCAAATCATAAATTATTGTCATTCACTAATTATTAGCATACCACTTGGCAAGATTTATATCTCCATCAATCTCATGACGCGCCACTGTCCTCTCGTTGTTCTGATCACCCCCGCCTTTACTTCGCTTGCTAATCGCCTTGCAAAATTGTCAGCGCACGTCGCGCTGCCGCTGCCATAGTGTGTCGCACACGCTACACATTAATCTCAATCACAAGCTCTGCCCGCTGCGCACGCCGCTTGCTCGCTGCTAAGTTGCTTTTGCAAGCGCAGCTTAGGCACATTTCCACGTGGTAGCAACGCAGGAGCAATGTTCACCGTAGAAATACTATTCACCATGGAAAATGCTGTTCACTGGTGATGGTATAAGCATGACAGTGCTCAAGATTTTCTTGCTGCTGTGTATGGATGAAAACGGTACGGATATTTATTCGACCGTCCGTTCGACCGAACAAATATGAACACTTATCTAGATAGTTACTCGGATATCCGGTTTTTTTTCGGATACGGATACTAAAACGGATATCTTAGGCGGATATCAAATACGGATGTAATATCATCGATATCCGGCGGATATCGGATAATCCGGATAAGTATCGGATATATCCGGATATTTAAAAACGGATATTATCCGGATATTTATTCAAAATTTAAAAATCATAAATTTGAACCATCCAAACTATCTCAAATGGAAAGTTGACCAAAACAACAATTGTAGATCTTGATGAGTTGAACAAACTTGGTATTCAAAACTTTTCAATTTGAAGTCATTTAGAGTTCATAATACTAGAGTCAAAGTGTTGTTTTTTTATTTGACCAAATTTGACTTGGTCAAACTTGCTCAAATGAGACACTAAATGACCTCAGATGAAAAAACTCTGAATACCAAGTTTGATCATCTCAGCAAGATCTACAATTATTACATAGCTTATTTTCCCATTTGAGAAAATTTTATCAAACACTAATCATAAATTCTTGAATCTCATATAGACTTTCTGAAACTATGTCACACACTTGTGAAATTTGAACTATATTTTGTTCAAACTTTCTCAAATGAAAAAATGGCCTATATAAGGATTGTATATCTTGATGAGATGAACAAATTTGGTATTCAAAACTTTTCAATTTGAGACAATCTAGGGTTCCGAAAACTAGTTTGTAAACGTCGAAATTTAAAAATCACAAATTTGAACCGTCCAAACTATCTCAAATGGAAAGTTGATCAAAACAAAAATTGTAGATCTTGATGAGTTGAACAAACTTTGTATTCAAAACTTTTCAATTTGAAGTCATTTAGAGTTCATAATACTAGAGTGAAAGTGTTGTTTTTTCATTTGACCAAATTTGACTTGGTCAAACTTGCTCAAATGAGACACTAAATGACCTCAGATGAAAAAACTCTGAATACCAAGTTTGATCATCTCAGCAAGATATACAATTGTTACATAGCTCATTTTCCCATTTGAGAAATTTTTATCAAACATAGTCACAAATTCTTGAATCTTATATAGACTTTCTGAAACTATGTCACACACTTGTGAAATTTGAACTACATTTTGTTCAAACTTTCTCAAATAAAAAAATAGTCTATATAAGGATTGTAGATCTTGATGAGCTGAACAAACTTGGTATTCAAAACTTTTCAATTTGAGACAATCTAGGGTTCCGAAAACTAGTTTGTAAGCATCAAAATTTAAAAATCACAAATTTGAACCATCCAAACTATCTCAAATGAAAAGTTGACCAAAACAAGAATTGTAGATCTTGATGAGTTGAACAAACTTGGTATTCAAAACTTTTCAATTTGAAGTCATTTAGAGTTCATAATACTAGAGTCAAAGTGTTGTTTTTTCATTTGACCAAATTTGACTTGGTCAAACTTGCTCAAATGAGACACTAAATGACCTCAGATGAAAAAACTCTGAATACCAAGTTTGATCATCTCAGCAAGATATACAATTGTTACATAGCTCATTTTCCCATGTGAGAAAGTTTTATCAAACACTAGTCACAAATTCTTAAATCTCATACAGACTTTCTAAAACTATATCATACACTTATGAAATTTGAACTACATTTTGTACAAACTTTCTCAAAATGAAAAAATGGCCTATATAAGGATTGTAGATCTTGAATCCATGACCATGACTCCATGAGACCCATGAAGCAATGTGCTTGGCTATTTCTACTCATGCCGCGAAGATTGGTGCTTATATGATGTTTGATGTATGATGTATCTGTATCTTTATCTTATTTGTTGCTTTACTCTTTAGTCTTTCGGCTTAATCTAGATGGATTATGGACTCATAGAGTGGTGTAATGGTTTGCGCACGTATGATATATATATATGCTGCTTTTACTCAATATCCGAATAGATATTTGTATCCGACCTTCTCCGAATCCGATTCATACCGTATTCGATACTCATTATTCGTATCCGTAACCGAGTCAATCCGTATTCGTATATGTATCCGAACGCTATCCGTGTCCGAATCCGAATCCGAACAGAAATATGAAAACAAATATAATATGAGTGATATCCATTCGTATCCGATCCATTTTCATCCCTACTGCTGTGTCTAGTGGCCTGGCCACATGATGGTGGGTGTGATAAGGGGTTGCGTGGGAGAGTTTTGCAAGCAAGATTGTAACGGTTGGCAGGGAGCGTCAGAGTGGCCTGTGACTGTGAGAAATGCTATGCAGAATCTGTCATCAAACTGTACAAGACGGGACTGAGAGACGTGACAGTCCAGTCGCATCTCCAGGGTCACCTCGTATCAGGATGATCATGTCGTCTACATATTGCAATACTGGACAGGAGCCTTCATATTGTCATCTGCTTTGATCAGTCTTTGAAGAACATCAGCCACGAGCAGGAACAAGTAAGGAGATAGTGCGTCTCCCCGGAGAAGTCCTCGGCCGCAACGTATCCATGCGCCAGGGATCCCATTGACCATGACCGCCGAGCGCGAGCTTGCCAGGAGCTGCTGCATCCAGCTACGCCATAGCCTGGGGCAGCCATGGGCTTGGAGGACTGCGTCCAGACTCCCAATTGACAGAGTCAAATGCTTTTGCAAAGTCCACAGCTTGACGACGAGTGCAGGGGCCTTCCTCCTGTAGCAGCATTGAACCAACTCCGTTGCATATCAGACTGTTCACCCGAGCAACACGTCGTGCACAAGCAGCGCTTTAGTACCGTTTGCTTCTCCATTCCCGCGTCTCCTGTTTTTAAAAGGACACACCGAGCCCGCCGAGCCGTCCCACTCCGCTGCTCACCACTTTGATCTCTAAATTGAGTTCCTCTGTTCTTGCTTGGGAAAGCTGCGCTCCGTCGATCTCCCTCCCGAGCTGCAATAATCAGCTAAGGTAGCTAGTCTACAAATGATCTTCTCCTTTTCCATTATTTCCTTGACCTGTAGTCTCTTTCTCCCTTCTTAATTTAATTAGCACACATACACTCTTTATTGCTGATCAGCCCCGTTGACACGTCGAAAGACCAAAGACCACTCAAGTCCATCACGTGAAATCCAAACATTGTCCACCATAGGAAACACTGTTCACCATAGGAAGCACTGTTCATCGCAGAGAATACTGTTCATCCAAGCAGCACGTCGTGCACAAACAGCGCTTTATTACCTTTAAGCAAGCTAGTTAGCCACTAACCTTGCGACGCGTCGCTGTCGCGCCTTTGCTTCTCCTGCCTATAAAAGGGCAACACTGAGCTCGCCGCCGTCCTGCGCCGCTGCTCGCTCCTCTCGCCTCTCCAGTCTCTCTCTCTCCGAGCTCCAGCTCACCCCGTCAATCTCCCTCTCTGAGCTGTAATCGACCGAGGTAGCTAACCTGTAAGGATTCCTTCATTCTCCTTCTCCATTATTTCTAGACTCACAGTCACGTGCTAGTCAACAAGTCCAATAGCATGATAAGCGTGTTCTTATTTTAAGAGTTGCAGTTGTCTAAATATTAATTATTGCATCATCATCGCTGCATGCATATAGAGAACGAGCTACTGGAGATCGTGACCTTCGACGAGCAGGAGTACGACGAAGTCGTCGAAGACTACGAGGAGGAGATCCTCGTGTAGGAGGACGTTCCGGAGCCGCCCATCACTGACTTTGCTGACACCGCGCCTACCCAAGGCAAGCCCCGGTGCATATCCTCTACTTTTTTACAGTTTAAACTATTTTTTTGTGCATTAAGTTTTAAGGAGTTGAATGAAACCCACTTGCATATATATATCTTTATCCTATGAGTCTTACCAGTATGACAGGATCGTGTAGATTGCTATGCTACAGGACTCTGGTAGAAGTCGAGTGATTGTCTGTCACTCGCGAGATATAGGAAATATATTACTGTATTATTATGACCTGAAAAATATAAATGGTGGAAAGAAAAAATAATGACCGGGTAGGGATATGGTCTGGGTATTGGTGGGTGTAAGAGGTTGTGTCGCCGTGGACGCGGGGCATGGCTTAGTTACACTACTTTCCCTGTCTGTGTCAGTTAAGGACTGATCGTTGCATAAGGCTCTAGGCAAGTCACGGACTTATTATCCCGAGCACATACTTGGGTATGAGCGCTTGGAAGACTTGTTGCTCTCTTGTCGCGGATCCGACTCTTTCCGGACCGACTATCAAGGTTTGTTTTTGGTGGAGGTCCTTGCACCGTCCTGAGTCCGGGACTTAGGGGCGGGGGCTTGGAGTCCCAGTTTGGACGGGGACCTGGACACCCGGGACAGGAGGGTGATGGGTTGGTCCTACTTGTGCCTTGGGTACAAGCGGGGCGTGTGTTTTCAGGGTACCCAGCTGGGGGCATTGATTAACGAATCGCCGGGAAATCCGGTACGGCTCATCTGTGGCCTAGCACTGTAGTAAGAACTGAAAGATGAAAGCTGGAATAGAAAAGAAACTTTGAATTGCTTACCACCTGCTTGAAAGTAGTACATGCACTTACATAGAATGGTTAGTTATTGAACCAATGCGGCTATTAATAAAAATCGAATATAAGGACGCACGCTTAGTAATGCTTCCTGCAAATGCAATAAACCCACAAGCCAGATAGCCTTGCATATCTTTGGAGTCTTTTCTTTTCTCCTGTCGGGTAAGTCTTGCTGAGTACAATTGAGTACTCAGGGTTTTATTCCCCCTGTTGCAGGTGACAGGTGGATGCTAGAGCTGACTTTTATGTGTGGATGCCTTCTGGTGGGCTCAGCAAGGATTCCTTTACGTAGCGATCGTAGTTTTTATTTATAACTCTCACAAAATGTTTTTATAAATGAAAGCTTTATAATATGTTGTCATAGCTTATATATCCATACTTTATCATGTCATGAATAGATATTTATTTCCGCTGTAATTCTGATCACATGTTTATATTCTGCTATTCAATTAAATTGTTCATACTCTGATAATATGATTACATTTCGCTGTTATAATAATAAATATTATACTCTAATGTTGTATTAAAAGTGATGTAAGAAATAGTTAATTGTTGTAAGCTTTATTCTCTCATTTGTGATCCTGATGGAAAAATGTGGATTTTCGGGTTCTCCTCTAGGGTGTGCCCGACGGAACCGAGTAATCTGGTGTCCTCCTTTAGGTACTTAGTGTCTAATGGAAGACGAGCACACCTAGGAGGCATTAGATTAGGCGGTTCTGCCACACCTCTATAGGCTCAAAAGGCCCGGTCGACCGCTTGGGGTCGGGTGCTTCTTCAACGACCTCCTCCCTGATGGCTGCAAGCTCTTTGGAGGCGACAATTGCCACGGCGTGTTCACAACACTTGACCTCGCACTCGTAGGCACGCTGGAAGGAGGTGCCAATGGTGATGACCCAGCATGGACCCGGTATCTTCAGCTTCAGATAGGTGTAGTTGGGGACGGCCATGAACTTCGTGTAATATGGACGTCCTAGGATGGCATGGTAGGTTCCGTGGAACCCGACCACCTCAAAGGTAAGGGTCTCTGTCCTATAATTGGTCGGATCCCCGAAGGTGACAGGCATGTCGATCTGCCCAAGTGGCACTTCCTGCTTTCCTGGCAAGACGCCGTGGAAAGGCGCCCCGGTCGGTCGGATGCGTGCTTGTTCGATGCCCATGGCGTCGAGCGTTTCAGCGTACATGATGTTGAGGCCGCTGCCTCCATCCATCAGCACCTTGGTGAGCCACTTCATGCCAATGATCAGGTCAACCACGAGTGGATATCTTCCTGGCTATGGGATGCTTTTTGGGTGGTTGGTCCGATCAAAGGTTATGGCGGACTCCGACCATCGAAGGAAGGTAGGTGCTACCGGCTTGGCCGTATAGACTTCACGACGCGCGAGCTTCCGGCGGCGCTTGGAGTCGTAGGCCGCCGACCCTCCGAAGGTCATGAGGCAGCCATCCAGCATCGGAAACCCACCGTCCTTCCCCTCGGCATCATCTGCAGTCGGCTTGGAGTCCCCCTATGCTCCCCCTTATTGGAGCCTCTAGTCAAGAACTGCTTCATGAGGACGCAGTCCTTGTATAGGTGCTTGACGAGGAAAGCATGGTTCAAACATGGTCCTTCGAGCAGCTTTTAGAAATGGTCCAGGGTGCCCTCGGTAGGCTTCCGACCCCTCTTGCGGTCGGTGGCGGCCAGAAGCGAGCCCTCATGCCACTGCTTGTTCTTCTTCATGCTAGGACAGTTGGAGGCGCCTTCATCGGTGTCCTCGTCCCGCTTCGCCTTGCCTTTGAGGCGGTCGAAAATCACCCCGACCACCTCCTCGCCCGAGGCATGGCTGGTGGCGATGTTGAGGAGCCCCTTCGTGGTTCATGGGCCCTTACGTCCCAGCTTGTGAACTAGGGACTCACAGGTGGTCCCAGACAGGAAGGCTCCTATGGCGTCGGCGACGTTGGGCAACTCGTTGCACTATCGGGAGAAGCGCCGGATGTACCAGCGAAGAGTTTCCCCAGCCTTCTGTCAGTAGTTTTTAACATCCCATGGGTTCCCAGGACACCCGTATGTGCCCTGGAAGTTTCCCATGAAGATCTCTTTCCGGTCCGCCCAACTTTGGATTTTGTTGGGCGGAAGGTGTTCCAACAACGTTTGCGTCGAATTGGCCAGGAACAATGGAAGGTTGCGGATAATAAAATCATCATTATCTGCTCCACTGGCTTGGTAAGCGAGCCGATAATCCTCGAGCCATAGTCTGGGGTTTGTTTCCCCAGTGTATTTTGGGATGTTGGTCGGTACCATGGTGGAAAGACAACGTTGAGGATGTGTCGGCCAAAGGCCTGAGGTCCCGGCAAGTCAGGGCTTAGCCTTCGTTCCTCGCCACTGTTGTAGCATCCACCATGACGAGGGTGGTAGCCACGGCTTGCCTCCTCCCTCGCATCGCCATGGGTACATCTACGGGAGTTGAGGGTGTCGCGCGCATCATGGTGAAGGCCGAGACGCTCATGCACTGGGACCGTGGTGCGTGGCCTGCCACCTTGCTGCACCTGGTGGACTAACACGTCCATGTTGGGTCGCTTTGAGAGTGCACACTGGCTGGCATAGAGCTCGCGTCGTCAGGACAGCGAGCTCTCGGCTAGTTGCACCGCCACACGCTCGAGTAGCGTGCGAATCTCGTGATGGGCCCAACGATCCTCGGGCGTCGTGGGCCCCAGAAGTCCCCAGAGCAAGGCCGCTGTGGCGGCGATGTTTTGGCTTGTCCGGGTGAAGTGTGGGAGGGCTTTATCATCCTCGATGATCCTCCGGTTCACGTCATGAGCCACGACGCGTGCACATTCACCATCTCTGTGGCGCTCGATCTCTCACTCGAGCTCCACGCGTTCCTGCTCGAGCTAGAGTCATGCTTCCTTGAGCTCTTGGTGCTGGGCCTTCAGTTGCTCTACCCATAGGCGAGGTGGGGCCCCTGCATCCCTCTCGACCTTGTCGTCGAAGTCATTCATTGGGGTAGCCTCTCCCTCGTGGATGCTTTCAACATGTCCCTTGGGGGTACCTACCATGAAACATTCACGAGAGGGGTGATGGCTCCCCCTGCTGGAGTCAGAGCTAGAGGCCGATTCCAATTCTCCTGTGAGGAGGTTGTGGAAAGATTCCGTGACATATTCGGTCATCCCCACAAACTCATCGTTCATAGGGGATGTGGGAGTGCGTTGCACCACAAGGTGGCCAACAGTCTCTGTGGCGTTACGTAGACCAGAAGGGAGCGTCGTTGGGGTGCTCCGGACAAGGTATTCTTGGGAGGGTGGCTTTCCTCCTGCATGCTGCGTCATGACATTGGCGAACGAGAAGGTAAGGTGGCGCAGGTCCTCCCGGGACGGTCGGGGTCCTAGGATGGTGCCAAGCTAGCACTCTAGCCTCCCGTAATTGAAGCCAAGGAGCTGGTCGCTCCTGGGGCATGGGCCTTCGATGCATGTAGCTGCAGCTCCTCAAGCGCCTCGACAATCGTGTTGAGGCCGGTGGAGTGGAGAGGTTGGACGATGGTGGAGCCTGCGCCAGCTCTCCCTCCGTTGTGACGATGAAGTCTAGGTTCCCGAAGTGCACGTGCGCATCCGAGACCCAGTTGACGCCATGACTAGCCATCCAAGGCCTAGTGTGGACATCGAGATGCACAAAAGGCCCATTCCTAGCGTGCCAACTGTCGGTATTTTTGGACCACCGATGAGTAAATTTGTATTTGCACGTCTGGCTCGGATGGTGTGCTCGGAGGACACAAGGGTTTATACTGGTTTGGGCAGAACATCCCTACATCCAGTTTGTTGCTGCTCGTGTTACCGGCACTTGGTTTACAATAGGGGTTACAAACAGGTGAGAGAGGGAAAGGATCCCAAGTCTCTGGTGGAAGGAGCATACGGGTGCTGCGAGCTCGATCACTGCTCAGCCGTGTGTTCATGTCGTGCTCTTGTGTTTTTATCTCGTGGTTTGGTTTTGTGCGGCTCTGGATCGATCGGGTCCCCCCCCGATCCCCTTCATGGGGTGCCCTGCTTTCTCTTTTATAGGCCAAGAGAAAGCGTGGGTTACAGCGGAGGAAAAGGAGAAGAACCAGAGAGAGGAAGGCTTCCAAGATCGTCGGGTCCTTCTTCTCCTTCATGCGGGTCTCACTGATCCTGTAGATGTCAATAGGGATGGCTCCACATCGTGGCCCTGTTCGTCACTGGTGCCATGTGCAGGTGTCATCTGCTGGTCATGACGTCCCATTCCGTCTAGGCGGGCATCGTGGTGAACTGACGTGCCTGTCAGCGTTCGTACGAGGGTTAGGCAGAACAGCACCAGCATGCCCGACGGTGTTCTTGATGTGAATCCTCATGTATGGGTCGTATGGCCCGTCATGGCCATAGGTTACATCGAGGCATGCGAGTCTCTTCCTTGGTGTCAGGGTTTTGACCCAGGCCCATACGCTTGGACTTGGAGTGGTTGGCGGTGGTATGTGTCTCCATCGGGCGAGACGGATCCCGCACCTAAGGGGTCGGGTGAGACGGAGCACAAACCCAAGGGTCAGGCAAGGTGGAGCCCATGGCCTTGGGGTCGGGCGAGGCGGGGCCCCCGACCCAGAGGTCAGGCGAGGCGAAGCCTGCCCCTAGAGGTCGGTTTAGGCGGAGCCCACACACCTAGGTGTCAGTTGGAGCTATAGTCGCGCTCTTAACTGCTCGGATAAATCAATGTTGATGACCATTAACTCATCCTCTTTTTGTACCCTAGTATTGGTCCCCGAGACTTCTCCAGAGTGTGTTCATAAGTTCACACGCCCCCTGCAATCATAAACAAGTGCACTCAAGTAGACATAAACATAAGCACAATAAATATAAACAATATGAACAAATATGAGGCTAACCAAGTGAGACACGAGGATTTGTTTCCCGGAGTTCAGATCCTACCTCTCCGTTGTGGGAGCCGAGCGATCCACAAAGGTCTATTATAGCCGAGTTTCTTTTAACCACTTTCCACACTTCCATTGAGCGGTCTTTTTTCTTTTTCAGAGGCAAGATCAACCCTCGTAAACTTACGTAGTAGCCCACAACCTTGGGTGCTTACCGGTGACACAACTCCATGAGTAGCACAAACGCAAATAATTGAATTTCTTGAATTTTCTCAAATGTTCAATGTGTTTAATAGCTCACACAAAGTCTCTCAAGCTCTCTAATGGCACTAAGGCTTCTCACAAAGCAAGGTACACTTCCCAAACTTAGGATTATTTCACTTCTCTGGTCACTTTCACCCACAAAGAGAGGTTTGGGAGTAGTCAAGGACTTTTGGTCATGGTGTATGAATAGGGAGCAACGACACTAGCCAAAGGAGGAGAAGGAGAGGTATTTATGGAGCCCACTCACAAACTGGCCATTAGGGCCTAGATGGTTTTGCTACAGGGACCAAGACAAAAGCTCTCTCTCTCTCATTCACTCTTTGTCTCTCAGTCTCAACTTCCTCACATGCATTAACTTGAGCACTTTCACTTATCTTAAACTCAGTGATGCATCCCTCTTAATTATTGAGTAGAGACTCAAGAATTAAGGATAGCAACCTTTAAACTACCACTTGAGCCTCCTTTAAACCTTTGCTTGCCACAATGATCATGCATACTCGAGGTTCTTCATCATTTCACACTCTGAGCATGTCAACCTTGAGCGTGTGACTTGAACCAATTCAACCTTGGCTCGGGTCAGGCTTGGCATGGCCCTACACGATAGGCGGGTCATGCCTGGGATGCTACTCTGGCATGGCGTGCCAGTGCGGCCATGCACGATTACTAGTCCGCCCGATATGGTCCACTAACTTCTAGTATATAACTGTTGAGTCCTAACTCCTCAAACCCTACCTTCTGGCCACATCACCATGTCCTCCTGGGCTCCTAGCGCCTGCCACATCATGATTCATCTCCCCTGACCAAATCCCATGTCGCCTCTCCCATGCCCCTCCTCCCCTTTCATGATCACGCATCACCTTTCCCATGTCACTCGATGCATGTAGCCTATGTAGGGGCATTCCTTCTCTCTCAGTTCCTCTTCTTAGGAATGGCCACCGAGCGGTGGCCTCCTCTCCAATTTACACAAGGGTGGCATGGCGGTTTCTCCGATCCACGCATGAGCAGGAGTAGGAGTAGTGCACGCCCATGGTGGCGGCGCAACAGGCTTGGGCAGCCTCAGGCATAGGGGGTCATCATGTCGACACCACATACGCCATGGCCAATAGCTCGCCCGCTAACTTATAGTGCCGAGGTCACCATGGCCACCGACTGCTTGTCGACCGATGTACTATGCTCCGCTGACTCCCTGTGCCGAACCAACCTTCCCAGCTGTCGCCCCGCCATGGCTACCGAAAATGATCCCCGTTGCGGGAGAGATTTCTGTTAAAATTACAGGATCATTAGATGTAGATCTAGGGATGCTAACTTGACTAGAATAGGATAAACATGCCCTAGAACATGGACTATGAGATCCAAGAGAGAGAGGGGAGTAGAGGTATCGACCATTAGAGGGCTTGGTGGAGCTGGAACTGTCCATCGCATCGGTAGAGAGGGCAGTGAAGAGGTGGCGCTCCAGTGGCGGTGTAGCGGTGAAGTGGTCCAACGGCGATGGCGTCCCGGTAATGGTGCTTCCTGTGGCTGGCTGCGCCCCTCACTAGATCGGGTTAGGTTTTGTCGATGGGTGTGGTGGCTCACAGTGAACCTCATACTAAGAGCCACTGGCCCCCACCTCTCTTTATAGCGCAGTGCGACGGGGGCCCACCAACCATGTAGGGTTGGGCGCCTCCAATCAGGGCGCGAGGTCAAGGCCCAACTCGGCCATTGGGCCGAGCTGGAGAGATCAACGCTAACAATCTCCCTCTTGATCTCATCTTATTACTTAAACTTAACTTACTTTATCTTTTTCCCATTCCATCACGGATCAGTGCATAGAGCGTGTCTCATCATCACGATCAGTGCCATTAGATTAACAGTTACAATGCCCCTCTCTATTTTGAAACAGATTCTCAACTAGGCCCTTGTTGTCCAGGAATCATAGGCTTTTCCTTAAACCCATGCTGGCTAAGTGTTCTCTAAACACGTTGGGTGGTAGTCTTTTGTAAGCAGATCCGCGAGCATCTTTTTCTGTACTTATGTGCTCAAGACTAATTATATGATCACAGACATTGTCTTTCACAACATAATACTTTATATCAATGTGTTTGGCAACACCACTTGACTTATTATTGTGAGCATAACATACTGCTGGATTATTATCGCAATATGACTTGAGTGGCTTATGTATGTCGTCTACCACTTTCAACCCGGGTATGAACTTCTTCAGCCAATTCACCTGCCCTGTGGCCTCATAACACACTACAAACTCAGCATACATCGTAGACGATGTAGTGACGGTTTGCTTGGAGCTTTTCCACGATATAGCTCCTCCTGCGAGAGTAAATATATATGCTGACGTGGATTTTCTATCATCTCCCGCATAATCTGAATATGAATACCCCTCTATGTGTAGGGAATTAGATCTTCTGTACGTTAGCATGATGCCTTTTGTGCCTTGCAAGTAACGCAAAGCTTTCTTTACTAGTCTCTAGTGTTCTATTCCTGGATTACTCTTATATCTGCCAAGTAACCTGATAACAAATGCTAAGTCAGGGCGTGTATACACTTGAGCATACTGTAAACTTCCGACAGCTGAAGCATATGGAACCGCTTTTATTTGATCGATCTCATATTGGTTCCTAGGACATTGGAATTCCCTAAATCTATCACCCTTGACTATGGGAGCAGGTGAAGGCTTACAATTTTGCATACTGTATTTCTTTAGAACCTTTTCTAAGTATGCCTTTTGTGATAATCCTAAAACCCCATTTCTTCTATCTCGGTGAATCTCTATTCCTAGAACGAATGAAACTTCACCGAGATCCTTCATATCAAAATTCGAGGACAAGAACTTCTTTGTTTCTAGTAGTAGATTAACATCACTACTAGCGAGTAAGATGTCATCCACATACAAGATTAGGAAAATTTATTTCCCATTCTTGAACTTTGCATAAACGCAATTGTCCTCTATATTTTCTTGAAACCCAAACTTTCTTATTGTACTATCAAACTTTAAATATCACTGTCTTGATGCTTGTTTTAATCCGTAAATGGATTTCTTCAGGCGACATCCCATACATTCTTTTCCTTCCACAACAAAACCTTTTGGTTGTGCGATGTAAACATTTTCCTCCAAATCCCTGTTTAGGAACGCCATCTTTACATCTATCTGATGTAATTCTAAATCGTAATGTACTACAAGTGCCATTATAATTCTAAAAGAATCCTTACATGAGACTAGAGAAAATGTCTCATTGTAATCTATGCCTTCTCTTTGCGTGAAGCCTTTCACCACAAGTCGCGCTTTAAATCTTTCTACATTCTCTTTGGAGTCATATTTAGTTTTGTAGACCTATTTATAGCCTACTGTCTTGGCTCCTTTAAGAATTGTTTCTAAGTCCCAAACACTGTTGGTATTCATTGATCTCATTTCATCTTGCATGGCTTCAAGCCACTTTGATGAGTGAGCGCTTCTCATGGCTTCTTCAAATGAGGTGGGATCACCCTCCATTTAAGATTCTTCACATTCATAGACTTCGTAGTCATCAGGAATGGCTGGTTTTCTGACTCTTTGAGACCTTCTAGGGGCCTCGTTAGTTGACACTTGTTCTATATGAGGCTGTTGTTGCTCTTCCTCATGTGTGACAACGGGTTCTACTGGATCCTGAAGGACAGGTTCCTCATGTTCATTCATTGTCGCCATGGGAGAACTAACAACATGTGATGTTACTACAGTGTCTTGCACTGTTGGTGCAGCAACAACAGGTAGCATGAAGAATGTCTCCTGAACCATCGGAGTAGGCACATGTACCCGCTTCTCCTCTAGGTTAATTTCTCACACTACCATGCTCCCCCTGACCATATCATCCTCCAAGAACACAGCGTATCTCATTTCTACAAACTTCATATGTCTGTCAGGACAATAGAAGCGATAACCTTTTGACTTTTCTGGATAGCCAATGAAATGGTAGCTGACTGTCTTGGAGTCTAGTTTCCCTATGTTTGGGTTAAAGACTTTAGCTTCAGTTGGACAGCCCCACACACATAAATAGTTCAGTGAGGGTTCCTTTCCTGTCTATAACTCATATGGTGTTTTGGACACCGACTTGCTTGGTACTCGATTAAGAATATGAATGGCGGTTTTTAATGCCTCCATCCATAAACTTATCGGTAGAGTAGAGTAACTTATCATACTTCTCACTATATCCATTAAGGTACGGTTGCGTCTTTAAGCTACTCCATTCTGCTGAGGCTCGTCCGGTGTAGAGTACTGGGCAACTATGCCATTTTCCTATAAGAACCTTGCAAAAGGTCTAGGAACTTGGCCATATGGGGTGTGTCGACCGTAGTACTCCCCCCCATGGTCGGATCTTACTATCTTAATCTTTAAATTGTACTGATTTTCTACTTCAGCCTTAAATATCTTAAATTTATCCAATGCTTCTGATCTTTCCTTAATTGGATAAACATAGCCATAACGAGAATAATCATCTGTGAATGTTATAAGTGAATCATAACCATCCACACTCTTCATAGGAAAAGGATCATAGATGTCTGTGTGAATTATTTCTAAAATTCTCGCGCTTCGTTTGACATCTTTCTTTATTTTCTTAACATACTTTCCTTTTATGCAATCAATGCATTGTTCTAAATCTGAAAATTCTAATGGTGGAAGAATTGATTTCTTAATCAATCGCTCTATTCCCCCCTCAAAATATGGCCTAAACGATAGTGTCATAATTTCGATGATACATCATGAACTCTCTTCCGCTTATTTCTTGCATTCATAGACGAGGAGGCATTCTCATTCTCAGTGCTCACAACATTCACATTCTCAGAAACTGATAACAAATAAAGCTTGTCTTGTCGGAAGGCAAGACCAACACACTTATTATTAAACACAATCTGACATTTGCCATTACCAAAATGGTAATCATATCTATCATCGTCTAGACGTGAAACACTTATCAAATTTCTATGCAAAAAGGGTACATAAAGGACATCTAAAAGCTGAGGTACAAAACCATCATCTAATTCTAGAGAGAGATCTCCAATGGCTTTAACTTCAGCTTCAACTCCATTTGCCACTGTAATTCTTCTTTCTCCTCTTTGCAGGGTCCTCCTCGTATGGAATCCCTGTAATGAATTTGTAACATAAATAGTTGCACCTGAGTCAATCCACCAAGTAGATTTTGCATAACTTAAATATAAGGACTCATCTATGATTGTAATAATGTCCTCACCTCTCTTCAAAAGGCTCTTCAGGAAATCTAGAGAGTCCTTCTGGTAATGTCCATGCTTCTTGCACCATTTGCATTGATCGATGTCAACTTGGACATTATTGTTCTTCTGATGGTGATTATTCTAAGGGGCTTTCCCTTGAGGCTTGGCATTCTTGTTAAAGTTTTTCTTTTTATAGTCCTTCACATGCTTAGTAGAGTCACCATGCGAGCTTTTGAGCCTCTCCTCTTCTTGCACACACATGGCAATGAGCTTCTCAATGTCCTATTTATCGGGCTGCATGCTGTAATTAACAACAAAAGTTTCATATTCTTTGGGCAAAGAAGCAAAAACCAAATGAATCAGAAACTCATCTTTGAGCCCCAAATCCATTGGCTTGAGCTTGGATGTCGTGTTGCTCATCTATAATATGTGCTCTATTATCCCTCCACTAGAGTATTTCTCATTGAATAACTTCTTGATCAGAGTGCTTGCATACGCCTTTGAAGAGCCAGTAAACTGACTCTCCACTTTCTTAAGATACTCAATGGCGGTGTCATAATCTAGGATTGATCCCCCTATTGAATCTAAAATAGTGGACTTAGCCACCATCAAGCACTTGCGGTTCAAATGTCCCACTTCATACGATCAAGATTGTATTTCATTCTCACTTTTGCAAGATCTCGTCGTCGAGCAGTGAAATCAGCATCAGTTTCATTCTCTGCCCTCACCGGGTCCACTGGCTCAGTAGGACACGAAGAGGTAAGTGCTAGGTCATTCTCGAACAGCGCAAGTGACAACTCATACTTCTCTCGCCATACGTGATAGTTGCTCCCTTCAAGAGGCGAAATGTGCGAGATGAATGCCATAGGGTTGAGTCCTAAAAACATCATCAGAGAAAGTGAGAAAACATGACATAATAATTGCATGGCTTAATTTAACGTTGGTCAAAATTAAAACATACAATGTGCTTCTACATTAACTCTACATCACCGTTCGACAGAAATAGAACTAATGCATAGAACTCATAAATAAAAATTTATAATATTGCTATCATCAACTTTGGTCAGAAAATAACAATATCATAAGTACGACATTCTTCTACATTAATTCTATATCACCATTGGACAGAAATGGAATTAATGCATAAAACAACTCATGAATAAACTTATAATATTGTTATCATCAATGTTGGTTAGAAAATAATAATACCATAATTTAACTTAAACAAATATGACTACTCCTCTAATTAAAATTTTCCATTGGTTCCAATTTAATTAGGGAATAAACATTAACATAGCAGCGGAAACATGAAAAATACTCTATTTTTCCATAAGCATTTTTTAGTACTTATCTACTCTCTAAAATTGAGCACGTTGGTGCAAATTTATAGAGATAAAAACTAGATTAAAACGTATTGTCAAAATGCTACTGAAAAAATAGGAAAAACTTAAAACTATCGTCAACTGTTCATTCGGCCCAGCCTGGAAAGTGAGGCCTGCGGCCCATTAGGCGCTCGGGCGCGCCTCTACTCTCCGCACCTAGGCTGCAACCTGGGCCTAGGCCGGGAAAGCTATTCCCCGCCTAGGCCAAAAGCCGGCTCGGCCGCCCAGAGCTGTCCATCTGGATCGAACGGCTCCCCAGAGTCCTCGCCCGATCAAAACCGTGGCCGGCTTCCTCCCCCAAAACCCTAGGTCTCATTTCTTCTCCTCCCCTTTTCTCTCAGCGCAGCGATGCAGCAGCGGCGGCGACCCGAGGCTGCTGGAGAAGAGAAGGTCACTGCCGTCGTAGGCCCTCTCGTCGGGACACGCGTTCGCCTAAGGGTGAATGCATCGCCGTCGAGCGGGCTTGTAGTGGCGCCCTCGCTCGGGGCTCGAGCGCACGACGATGAGCATGGCTCGAATGTCTTCCTGCATGCCGATGAGGCGGTGGCAGGTCCTTCCCGCACGCGGTGGTGTTGACGGTGGTGAAGAAACCAGGTAGGTCCTCTCCTTCTCCGTCCGTTCCCCTTCTAGGGTTAGGGTTAGGGTTTGGGTGATTCAACTCGATTCATTTCTTTGAATTCATCTCCTTATAATTTCTCTTGGATTTCTACCCCAAAATCTAGATCTACACGCTAGGGTAGGCGACTGATACCATTGTTAAAATTATAGGATCATTAGATGTAGATCTAGGGGTGCTGACTTGACTAGAATAGGATAAACAAGCCCTAGAACATGGACTACGAGATCCAAGAGGGAGAGGGGAGCAGAGGTACCGACCATCGGAGGGCTTGGTGGAGCTAGAACCGTCCATGACATCGGTAGAGAGGGTGGTGGAGAGGTGGCGCTCTAGTGGTGATGTAGCGATGAAGTGGTCCAACGACGACGATGTCCCGGTGATGGTGCTTCCCGTCGCTGGCTACGCCCATCACTAAATCAGGTTAGGTTTTGTCGGTAGGTGTGGCAGCTCACGATGAACCTCGTACTAAGAGCCACTGGCCCCCACCTCTCGTTATAGCATAGTGCGATAGGGACCCACCAACCCTGTAAGGTTAGGCGTCCTCGATCAGGGTGCTAGGTCAAGCCCCACGCTGGAGTCACGCTCGCTGAAGTCGTCCCTCGCCGTTGTAGCCGAGTACCACAGCCCCCTCTCTCTCTCCTTTTTCTCTACTCTCTTCTTCTCTCTTCCTTCCTTTCCCCCACTCTGCTATCTCTCTCCCTTTGATGGATGCTAGCCACAGCGCCACCGCATGGCCGGCCCACGCCGGAGCCCCCTCCGGCCAGCCCGCGGTGAGCGCCGCCGCAAGCCATGTTGGCTCCATTTCCCCATCTCCCCGGCCTCTCTCTTTCTCTCTCTCTCCCGCACTCCTTTCTCTCTCTCACTTCGCTCGACTGGCCGTGGGGATGAGGACGACTGACGCCTATGCCGTAATCCAATACGGGCCTCTTGGCCACGTAGTGCAGACCAGTAAGGGAGCGCCACCTTGCCCTTGGGGACCCACATGGCAGCGACCAATTCCCTTCCTTCTCTGTTATGTGGACACAATCCACGTGAGCCAAAGACAGTGGAGGAGCCGGTTCGCAGATTGGTGCATGCGACTACGAGCACAGTGTTGGTCAGCCCACACAGTTGACTGGACCCACGCGTCAGCCATGAAGTAAATTGCTAGGCATACATGGGAAACTTTCACGGGAATATAAAAGGTAAGCTTATTAGTTATAGAAAATTTTCTCAGAACATTTTAGAATAAACTAGTCACCCTAGATCATACCTAGATAGTTTTCCACTCATTTTCATTAGATAAAATTGTAGAAATAATTTCCATGTTCCATTCCATTCGTGATTAGTCGGTAGACTTTAATAATTTATAACTCATTCACCTTAATTCCGAATTCTGTAATACCGTCGGATACCATAGAAAGGGGTACCCTAAGCAAGAACTGAAAAAATATTTTAGACCATGTAAATACCAAAGCCAAGAGACAACCACGCGGGCCTCGACCGATTCTCCGATTCGCCTGAGGCTCACACCGTAAGGCCTTGGCAGATTCTCCGGTTCGCCCGAGGCCCACGCTGTAAGGCCTCAGACGAGCTACCAACTCTCCGCCTCGCCCGAGACCCCTCGCCCAAGGCCCACCCGAAAGGCCTCAGGCGAGGTACCGATTCTCCGTCTCGCTCGAGGCCGGCTCGGTATCAGTCCCGCCGCAGCTTTGACCGACCACCCTGACAGAGCATCACACTCAACCAATGCGTCCAACCACTCCCGCAATGTTAGCCACACTCTGGCGCGGTACAGCGGAGTGGTCGACAGGACGGGAGTCACATCGGCGCCATGCAGTCCGGGACAGGACGGGGCAGGGGTTACCAGCCGCTGTACCCAGCGCTGTGCCCACCACTAACACCCATGTGGCACTATGCTACTTAACCCCACCTGCTCCGACGATAGTGTGGCGTGGAGAGTCATGTCCGGGCCCTTGTAGCCTTGGAATCAGCATAAAAAAACCAACTGCTCCCTCCGAGCCTCGGCAAATCGCTTCCTCGCTCCCGTAGTCTCAGGACTCGCACCTGCCGAGCCCCCCACAATGGCCCGGCCTCTGCATCAACTGGGCCTCAGCTCTCTACGTTGTCAACACTCTAGCAGCGGCACATCGCCCGTAGAATGCGCCATACCCTGCGTCAGGCTGCAGGAGCTCCCACGTCGTGTACAGGGCTGAGCTCCTGTATCCTCGGAGTCAGCACACCCGCACCATCGCATCAACCTGGCCTCGGCACTCCACGCCGATCCAACGTACAGAAAATGACACGCTTCCAACGCACCTACCACCATAGGAGCTCCCACGTCGCACAGGGCCAGGCATGACCGGCACGTCGCTCCAGAGTACCAAGGACAAGACCACTCCATCAACCATACCGCCACAGCAATGAGCTACAGGGCTCGGCACTCCGCCTCCGCTCACACAACGCACCACGTAGCAAACGAATGTACCGCCCCTATCCTCTCCTTCAACTATAAAAGGGGGCGACCGGGGCCACTTCTAGGGATCGAGAGAATAGATCGAAACCACGCTCTCACACACGCGCAAGCAACACTCTGTAACACACGCTCCCCCCGCTGCCTGAGAGCCACGTCTCAAGAAGCCCACACCATTCCACGCAGAGACCTAGGACTAACCCCCTCTCTTGCCCTACTTGTAAACCCCTACTACAAGCACTTCGGTGCAAGGAATATAAGATCGCTCTCTCAGACTGGACGTAGGGCACCTATCGCCTGAACCAGTATAAACCTTGTGTCTCTTTGCATCACCATCCGGGATAGGGACACGCAGTACATTTTCACTCGTTGGTTGAGGACCCCCCGGTCCAAAACACCGACAGTTGGCGCGCCAGGTAGGGGGTCATACAGCGTGTTAGCTTAATCATCCCAACAAGTTCCGGATGGCAGACCCCGTGCAACCTCTACGTCTCGGCACGGTGATCTGGTTTGGGAGCCTAGAGTTCATGTCTCTAGGATGTGAGTACGATATGGTACTCCTCACGCCCAGAGCCCCACCGATCGACGACGACGTCACGCACCAGCAGCCTAGGCACAGGCGGCGCCCGGGCCACCGCTCTCGTCGCGCTCACTAGGCACAACATGAGCAGAACCACCCCAACACCGTGCAAGTTCAAGGCAACGCTCAGCGCCCCACTAGTTTCCCACACCCGGCCGTTGGCGCAGAGTCCCTACCTAGGAACCTGTCTAGCTTAAGCCTGGGCAAGGGAAAGACGCCGGTGGCGCGCAGCGATGCCCTGTGTCAAGCTCTGCCCCGCCACCTCCTGAGGAATCGACTCTGGCGAAGCGGAACCCGGCGATGGCACCATCCCCATACCCATTTGGGTTGAGAAATACCGCCGCCGCCTAAGCTTCCGCCTACGTTTCCGCTCACACGGAGCCCTCACGGCGCCACCAATGCTTTGCTCTCGACCTCTTCACCACAACCTCGACCCACACCCATGCTGACTCCTCAGAGGAAGACAAGGCGTGGGCCGGAGCGTACTTCCCCGGGCTTCACGACCCTGAAGCCATGCGCCGCTTCATGGCCGCGAGCAACTACTGCTTCGGCTACTCTGACTCCGATGACGAAGGCACTTACGACCCCACTCGTGAGTGCTTCATCATCGAGCTCAGGATGCCGAGTGTGGGCGATGAAGACGGAGGGGCAGGCAATCGCTCCCTGCCCCGCGAGGGGGCAGGCGACGCCACACCTCCGCACGTCGAACCCTCGGCAGCGTGGAACGAGAACCCCGCCCACGAGGGACTTCAATGCCTTGACTTGGAGCAACTCTGCGAGCTCCAGGCCAAGGTCGAACAAGACCGACTCCTTCTGCAGCAGCTCCGAGACACTCTCCAGCGACAGCAGCAGGGTCACAGTGATGGCGGAGCAGCCCGGCGGAGGGATCGTGATGTCTACCACCGCATCAACAACGATGAAGGGGGCGAGCAACCCCCTATCTTCAATCATGCTAGCCAGAACATTGCGGCAGTAGCGATGCTAGTTCGAAAGATGCCCGAGCCATCTACTTCGGAGGGGCGACGGGTCCACAACGAGCTCCGAGACCTTCTCGAGACCGCCGTGGTACAGCAGGCCGAAAGCTCCACGTCTCGATGGCACGGGGACACCTTGAAACATCCCACGGTGCACGACCGCCTCAAGGCCCCCTCAGTGCATGACCGCCTCAGCGACCGACGCGAGGCGCAAGACAACCACGATGTGGTCAGCAGGCGACGGCGCCACGACAACGATGGGCTCGCCCGAGGCTACCACCCGCACCGAGGTGGCCGCTGCGACAGTGGGGAGGATTACAGTCCTTCTCCTAGGCCGCCTGGCCCTCGAGTCTTCAGCAAGGCCATCCTCGGCGCTCCATTCCCTGCTCGGTTTCGGCAACCGGCCAACCTCGCAAAGTACAGCGGTGAGACCAACCTCGAGCTATGGCTAGCCGATTACTTCCTAGCTTCTTGTCAGCTAGGCGGTGCGAACGATGACCTACTCATCATCCGCAACCTCCCCTTGTTCCTGTCAGACTTGATGCGAGACTGGCTCGAGCACCTCCCTCCCTTGCAGATCCACAACTGGCGCGACTTGGTAAAGGTCTTCGTCGGTAATTTCTAGGGCACATACGTGCGCCCCGGGAACTCCTGGGACCTCAAGAGTTGTCGCCAGAAGCCGAACGAGTCTCTCCGAGACTTCATCCGATGCTTCTCCAAGCAATGCACCGAGTTGTCCCACGTCGGTGACTCAGAAATTGTCCAAGCATTTCTCTCTGGCACCTCCTGCCGAGACCGGGTCCAAGAGTTAGGCCGGAATGTACCGACCTCGGCGGCCGCGCTCCTCGACATCGCCACCAACTTCGCCTCAGGCAAAGAGGCTGTCGGGGCCATCTTCCCCGACAATGACGCAAAGGGGAAGCGGAAGGACAAAGCCCCCGAGGCCTTGGCCTCTCGTTTCTCCAAGAAAAAGAAAAAGGGGCGCCAGGGGAAGCAAGAGGCCCTCGAGGCCGATCTAGTCGCAGCCGCAGATCGCAAGAATCCCTGAGGCCCCGCTAGGGGCCCCGGACTATTTGACGATATGCTCAAGAAGCCCTGCCCTTATCACCAGGGCCTAGTGAAGCATACCCTCGAAGAATGCACCATTCTCCGACGTTACTACGCCAAGCTCGGGCTCCCCAACGATGATGCCAAGAAGAAGGGCGCCGGCGACGGAGACAACAACAAGGACGACGGGTTCCCTAAGGTGCACAATGCCGTCATGATCTTCGGCAGGCCCTCAGCGTGCCTCACGGCGCGTCAACGGAAGAGGGAACGCCGGGAGGTCTTCTCGGTTGAGGCAGCCACTCCCCAGTACCTTAACTGGTCTCGGGAGGCGATCACCTTAGATCGGGAAGACCACCCCAATTATGTCCCAAACCCCGGGCAGTACCCGCTCGTCGTCGACCCGATCATCGGCAACACCCAGCTCACCAAGGTACTGATGGACGGAGGCAGCGGCCTCAACATCCTCTACGCCAACACCCTGGAGCTCCTGGAGCTCGACCAGTCATGGCTCCCAGGCGGTGCCGCACCCTTCCACGGTGTCATGCCAGGGAAGCGCACGCGACCCCTCGGGCGCGTCGACTTGCCCGTCTGCTTTGGCACTCCCTCCAACTACCGCAAGGAGACCCTTACCTTCGAGGTGGTTGGGTTCAAGGGGACTTATCACGCTATCCTAGGGTGCCCGTGCTACGCCAAGTTCATGGCGGTCCCAAACTACACCTACCTCAAGCTCAAGATGCCGGGCCCCAATGGCATCATCTCCATCGAGTCCACGTACGAGCATGCATATGACTACGACGTCGAATGCATCGAGTACGCCGAGGCTATCGTGGAGGCCGAGGCCCTCATCGTCAACCTCGACCAACTAGGTAGCGAAGTGCCTGACTCCAAGCGTCGTGCCAGGACTTTCGAGCCCATAGAGGTCGACAAGCTCGTCCCGGTTGACCCCACCTGCTCCAACGGCCGAACGCTGAGGGTCAGCGCCACCCTCGACAGCAAATAGGAAGCCATGCTCGTCGACTTTCTCTGCACGAATGCCGATATGTTTGCATGGAGTCCCTCGGACATGCCGGGCATACCAAGGGAGGTCGCCGAGCACGCCTTGGACATCCGGGCCAGCTCCAGACTAGTGAAGCAGCGCCTGCGCCGATTCAACGAGGAGAAGCGCAGGGCCATCGGTGAGGAGGTGCAGAAGCTTTTGGCGGCCGGATTCATCAAGGAAGTGTCCCATCCAGAGTGGTTAGGTAATCCTGTATTAGTTAAGAAGAAAAATGGAAAGTGGAGGATGTGTGTGGACTACACGGTTTAAATAAAGCATGTCCAAAGGTTCCATTTCCATTGCCTCGAATCGACCAAATCGTTGACTCCATTGCAGGATGCGAGATCCTATCTTTCCTTGATGCGTATTCCGGTTACCATCAAATCAAGATGAAAGAGTCCGACCAGCTCGCGACTTCTTTCATCACCCCATTCGGCATGTACTGCTATGTGACCATGCCATTCAGTCTTAGAAACATAGGGGCCACATACCAGCGGTGCATGACCCAGGTCTTTGACGAGCACATCGGGCAAACTGTCGAGGCCTATGTGGACGACATCGTGGTCAAGTCCAGAAAGGCCGATGATCTCGTCGATGACCTAGAGATCACCTTCAAATGCCTCAGGGAGAAGGGCATCAAGCTTAATCCTGAGAAGTGTGTCTTCGGGGTCCCCCGAGGCATGCTCTTGGGGTTCATAGTCTCAGAACGCGGCATCGAGGCCAACCCAGAGAAGGTCTCGGTCATGACCAACATGGGGCCAATCCGAGACCTCAAGGGAGTACAGAGAGTTATGGGATGCCTTGCGGCCCTGAGTCATTTCATCTCGCGCCTTGGCAAAAAAGGTTTACCTCTGTACCGTCTCTTGAGAAAATCTGAACGTTTTTCTTGGACCCCTGAGGCCGAAGAAGCCCTCACCAAGCTCAAGGCACTGCTCACCAACCCTCCCGTCCTGGTACCGCCAACCAAGGGCGAGGCCCTCTTACTCTACATCATCGCAACGACCCAAGTGGTCAGCGCGACCGTAGTAGTCGAGAGGCAGGAAGAGGGGCACGCTCTACCCGTTCAACGACCTGTTTACTTCATCAGCGAGGTACTCTCCAAAACTAAGACACGCTACCCCCACATCCAGAAGCTGATCTACGCCATAGTCTTGGCTCAGCGCAAGCTGCATCACTACTTCGAATCCCACCCGGTGACCGTGGTGTCGTCTTTCCCTCTGGGAGAGATATTCTAGAACCGGGAGGCCTCGGGTAGAATAGCCAAGTGGGCCGTCGAACTCATGGGGGAAGCCATGTCTTTTGCGCCTCGGAAAGCAATTAAATCTTAGGCCTTGGCCGATTTTGTGGCTGAGTGGACCGACACCCAACTGCCACCTGCTCAAATCCAGGCGGAATGTTGGACCATGTACTTTGACGGGTCCCTGATGAAGACCGGGGTAGGTGTGGGTCCGCTCTTCATCTCTCCCCTCGGAGTGCATATACGCTACATGATTCGGCTCCACTTTGCCGCCTCCTACAACACAGCCAAGTACGAAGCTCTCGTCAACGGCTTGCAGATCGCCATCAAGCTTGGAGTGTGGCGTCTCGACGTATGAGGCGATTCGTAGCTCGTCATCGACCAAGTCATGAACGAGTTGAACTGCCATGACCCCAAAATGGAGGTGTACTGCAAGTTGGTATGATGCCTAGAAGATAAGTTCGACGGTCTCGAACTCAACCATATTTCACGAAAATTCAACGAGGTTGCGGACGAACTGGCGAAGATGGCATCGGCATAGGCCCCGGTCCCCCCGAACATATTCGCTAGAGACCTGCACAAGCCCACGATCAGCTATGCCTCGGCGGTAGAAGAGGGCCCACCGGTCGAGCCTACCACAGGGCCTGAGGCCCCCTCTGCCACCGAGACCCCGGCGGCCGAGCCCGAGGCCATGAAAATCGACGCAGGGCCTCCCGAGACCAATCAGGGTACGGACTGGTGAGTTCCACTCCTTGATCGCCTCATTCGAGGAGTGCTTCCTGCGGACAGGACCGAGGCCCAACGGCTTGCACGATGAGCGAAAACTTATGTCCTCAGCAACGGCGAGTTGTACAGGCAAAGCCCATCTGGTGTCCTCCAACGATGCATTACCACCGAGGAAGGCCAAGCCCTACTTTGGGACTTGCACGTGGGGGCCTGCGGGCACCATGCTGCGCCTCGGACGCTCGTCGGAAACGCCTTCCACCAAGGATTCTACTGGCCAACAGCGGTCGCTGACGCCACGAAGCGGGTACACTCATGCGAGGGATGCCAGTACTATGCACGGCAGACGCACCTCCTGGCCCAAGCCCTCCAAACCATCCCCATCACGTGGCCGTTCGCCGTGTGGGGGCTGGACATGGTTGGGCCTCTGCAGAAAGCCCCCAGGGGCTACACCCACTTGTTGGTAGCTATTAATAAGTTCTCCAAGTGGATCGAGGTTCGTCCGATCACTCAAATCAAATCCGAGCAAGCAGTACTGTTCTTCACTAATATCATCCACAGGTTCAGGGTTCCAAACACCACCATCACCGACAATGGGACACAATTCACCGGCCACAAATTCCTGACGTTCTGCGATGACCACCACATCCATGTGGTCTAGTCGGCCGTAGGACACCCTAGGACAAACGGCCAAGTAGAACATGCCAGCGGCATGATCCTACAGGGCCTCAAGCCAAGGATATACAACCGGTTGAAGAAATTTGGCAAGAAATGGCTGGCCGAACTCCCGTCGGTCATCTGGAGCCTGAGGAACAACCCGAGCCGAGCCACAGGGTTCACGCCGTTCTTCCTGGTCTATGGAGCCGAGGCCATCCTCCCCACTGACTTGGAGTACGGTTCCCCAAGGCTACAGGCCTACAATGAGCAAAGCAACCGCACTACCCGCGAGGACGCCCTCGACCAACTAGAGGAAGCCCAGGATGTTGCGCTGCTACATTCGGCCAAGTACCAGCAAGCCCTACGATGCTATCAAGCCTGGCGCAATCGAAGCCAAGACCTGAAGGTAGGTGACCTGGTGCTGAGACTGAGGCAGAGCAACAAGGGCCGCCACAAGCTAACCCCGCCATGGGAAGGGCCGTACATCATCGCCCAAGTGCTAAAGCCCGGGACCTACAAGCTAGCCAACGAGAAGGGCGAAATCCTCACTAACGCTTGGAACATAGAACAGCTACGTTATTTCTACCCTTAAATTTACAAGCATTGTATACATTGTTTCTCGAAAATATATTAAAGAAGCGTTCTTTAATTGTTCTAAATTTTTCGAGAAACCCCCCGAGCCCATCGATAGGGGATCGGTCTTACGATAACGCTATAAGGGAGACTCGGCTCTGCCTCTGCAGAGGTGCCCACCACAGGGCTCGAACAAGTCTCGGCTCTACCTCTGCAGAACCGAGCCTCCCTCGGGGGCTAAAAGGGGGGTGGACCCCCTAAGTCCCAGACACCATTTTTAGTCATTTTTTGAAAAATTTCTACGCCAAATTCTCTCGCGTACTCTGACAAATCGATTGTAAAAAACCTAAGGACCGAAAGCGTGCCTCGAGGGCAAATGGCCAGCCGAGCCGCGAGACTGCCTACGCCTCTGGGCTACGGCAACTCCCTCACCACCTTTCGCCGGAGGGGCAGCTTAGGCTCCGAGGAAGTTTTTGCAAAGGACTTATCTAGAAACGAGGCAGAGGGCAGAGGCTCCGAAATATAATAAAAAACGATTAAAAAGCATACACACACGAGTACTTTAAAAGGCCTCGACGGCCACAAGCTTTATGATACGATAACATAAGTCCTAATATGGTTACATGACCCCTTTGGCCTAGGTCAAGACTCAGAGTCGCCAACATCGGCGGACGGTGCGGGAGGAACCACCTCTCTTCGAACAAACTGGCCAGCGCCGTGCCAGGGGCCTCAGCCGCCTCCTCCAGCTTCATGACCTCCTTCTCGACCTCCTCGTCATCCTTAGCCAAGACGTAACCATCGCTGACGGCCACGAGGTCGATGCCGACGTAGTGCGAGGAGACGACAGCCAGGGCACGCTTGACACCCGTATGCAGTGCCCCCCGAAGCCGCTCGTGGATTCGGCTGCTCAACGCGGTCAGGCGGCTCCTAAGGGAGCTGCCCGGATCGACCCCCCGACCTCTAGGGCCTCGCAGGCGGTCCGGGCGGCACTCCGCAGCGCATCATGCTCCCGAATCTCAGCCTCAAGCACTGACTGCACTTCACCAGAGGCCTCGGCTGCCCGGGAGACCTCCACCTCTAGCCCTGTGCCCAGATAGGCGGGATGGGGTTAAGAACGCAAGAAAAACAAATAAAACAAGGGGTGCGGTATAACAGGACTCACCCTCACACTTCTTCTTCCAGGTCAAGACCTAGACCCGGGAGGCCTCGGACACCTTGAGGGCCTTTGCCAGGGCACCTTTCGTCAGCACATGCACGCCCTGCACCTCACCCAGCTGCCCAGCAATGGCCTTGGCGGAGGCCGTCGCTTCTTCCACCCGAGACCTGAAGGTTTCCCGCTCGCCGGCCACCCGGGTCAGCTCCTCCTCCAGCTCCTTGATCCACGCCGCCAAAGGGGCGGCCTGCTCTCGAGCCGTGGCTGCCTCGACCTTCATATCAGCACAGCAAAGGCGGAGGTCCTCTACCTCTGCCCTCTGCGCCGACAGAAGCTCATTAGCATTGACAAGCAGATCCGTCTGCCGCCGGAGCTGATCCCAGACATCCCTCTCCTGCCGAAGGAATATCGACTTCCCGAGGGACCGAGCCTCGAGCTCCTAGGTAGGCGGGCATGGCGAAAAAACTCAGAAAAAGACGAAACAGCACCAAGAAAGAAAGCGCGCACCTGGGCAACCCTGGGCAGATCGTCAGCCACGATGGACAGCGCTGTCCGCAGTGACCGCTCCACCTGCTGGCGAAATTGCTCGAAGGAGCCCCAACGCCCCCCCCCTCGGCCGTGTCCTCAAGGGTGAACAGAGGCTCCCCCTCAGGGTCGTCTCGGCTCCGCCACCAGACACGCGGGTGATCCCACCCGCGGGGCTCGGGTTGGACCCGGACAAGGGTTGAGCTCCCCTTGGTAGGACTCGGGACTAGCTGCTCCGCGATGCTGGCCGCCTCGGCGTCCGCCACCTCCTTCCCCCAGGAAGTATTGGCGGAAGAGATTGTCTGAACCGCCTGGGCGCTCTCCTGTGAAGGCGGCAGGTCTTGGATCGGGGTGGTACTGAAGCTTGCCCCGCCTCCATCACTGCATCCTGGGCCACCGGCTCCGCCACGCCCGCCTGCACCACTTCGGCCTCGGTGGTCCTGGGAGCCCCAGCGCTCGCAACCTCGACTTTAGGAGCCCTGGCCTTGGCCACCTCAGCCTCGGAGGTCCTGGGTGCCTCATCCTCGGCCTGCTTCACGGCTGCCTCGGTGGCCTCTTCTTGGACGACCGACTCCCCTAGGTCAGCCCTGGCCAACGCCGTGCCACGTTGCATGGCGGCCTGCGCCTCCACCGCCCATTGAGTGGTGGAGCTAGTGCTCACCTTGAGCGCCTTACGCGGCGCTAGGGCGGGCACCTCCGCCTGACGCTTCTGGCTAAAAGCAAAAGCACTCACAAGGTCAGCATGCGAGCAAGGGGCGAGCGGGAGATACTACAAACTCCACTGACAAAACACTCACCTTGAACGGGGACACAACCGCTTCGGCACTACGCCCCTCGTCCTCTGCAACGGCGGTGGCGGCGGTGGCGGCGGTATGACCTCCGTGTTCGTCGATGCTGGCCGGCCCTCGCTCGACTCCGATGCTCCCTCGTCCCTCTGAGTGTGCGGTTGAATCACCCCCACCGTCGCCCGCTCCATCTCCGCCATCGGGTCCCTCGGGCTGACGGCGTGCTTCCCTAACGCCCGTGCCTCGGGCGTGTCGGCCTCGGCCCTAGGGCGGGTGATCGCTAGCCCCAAGACGTCCTCTCCTCCTCCTCCTAGAGGCACCGGGCTGCTCGCCGACACCCCGGGAGCCATCCCCCTGACGTCAGGGAGATGGTCCAGGGGACCCCGCCCCGCCTCGCTCTCATCGTCGTCACTCGAAGGGTCCGTCGATGATGATGACAGGGACGACTCCACCGGGAGACCATCATCCCTCTGTTGCCAGCGGTGTTTCTCCAGCTCTTCATGCTTGAGTATCTTCCTGTTGCGCCTTGCCTCCTTGGTGTCCTTCCACTTCTTGTATGCCTCGGCGTTTGCCCTGTTCTTGGCTCGCCGCCCTGTGTCCTCGGGAACGGGCGGCGGGGAGGCTCGCACATCCCTCATCCCCTGCAGGGATGGCAAACGCAATAAGGGAATAGGAAAATACAAGGAGCAAGAAGGCCTCAGAGACTGCAGCAACGCGTGACTCACCAGAGATATGTACCCCCGCGACGGGCGCATCGGGAACAGGGACAGACCGCTGCTCTTCGTCCACCTGTCCACCATCCCTTTCACCTGACGTAGAATCTCCTCGTCGGAGAGGGCGATGGAGGACAACCGGATGCCATCGATCGGCTTGTCCGGTGTCATCTCGAATAGGCGCTGCCGCCGAGCCATCAACGGCAGCACCCTCCGGCGATGGAAGGCCGCCATGACCACAACCGCCGTAAGGGCGCGACCGCGTAGCCTCTCCAACGCCTCCAGAAGCAGCTGCAGCTTGGGCTGATCATCCCTCGCGACGCCATACCTCCACATCTCCGGCTGGCTCTCCACGATCTGCCCGGTATAAGGGGAAAACCCACCATCATCATTGCGGAGGTAGAACCAGCTGTTGTACCAGCCATGGTTGGACGACACGAGCTGAGCTGGGATGTAGAGGGCCTGCCGATCTTGGTGCACTTGGAGAGTGCAGCCACCGGCCCTCATCGCCTTTCTCATGCCCGCCGTACCCGTTGGTTTGGTGGTGAGCCCCGCCCGGAAGAAGTGGAGCCACAGTTCCCGGTGGGGGGCAATGCCCAGGTATCCCTCGTAGATGGCAACGAAGATGGCCGCCTGTGCAATGGAGTTGGGGTTGAAGTTATGAAGCTCCACGTCATAGTAATGCAGGAGTGCCCGCATGAACTGGTCCACCGAGAGGACAACAGCACCAGCCATGAGTGCGGTGGAGAACATGGCTACGGCGGTAAGGTGTGCTCTCGCTCTCTCTCTCTCTCTCTCTCTCGCCTTTCCTCCCCCTTCTACCTTCTTCTCCCCGGCACTCTCTTCCTCTGTTCTTAGCAACCGCTCGAGGGCAGAAAGGGTGAACGCAGACTGGCAAGGTAAGGAGAGACGGGACGAGGCTCGTCACATATTTATGGGAGGGAAAGGGGTGTAATGGTCGAGCGATGAAACCAGGGAAATTTCCCTCAGATATAGCGTAGTTAATCCAGATCCGACTAAACCGCCCACGTGTCCGCCCTTTTCTCATTAACTGCGCGCGCACAGTAATGTCCCATCCGCAGACATCGCATCGCATCCAACCGCAGCAACAGCAGGCGCCGTTCCCCGAGAAACCGCCTCAAAAGGCGCGCCAGCAGTTGTCAGCCGATGGGAGGGGAATATCCCCCAGCCGATTCCTTTCAGGCTAAGGAACCGGGCACCAAGCCCGTTACGGTCCAGGGGTTCGAAGGCTGGGCCCCCGAGGGTCTCGATAGCCGCCCTAGGACAAACAGAGTCAGGGATGACTATGGGCGAGCTCGTACATGGCCGAGGCCCAAGCAAGCAATTGCTTGGGATGCCCTAAGTCATGTCCGAGACTGGCAGGGAGGTCTCTGAATGGGATCCCACTGAAGGGAGGCGACGAGCCCCCGGGGCCAATCGAATGGCCCTAGGACCCACTAGAGAAGCCCTCTGGTACTTTTGGAGTGCATCTCTAGACCACAAGCCGACCCCTATCGAATGGGGCACGGGCCTCCACTTGAACTTACCCAATAACAGCTCACCGGAGATGTCACTGCTCGCGCCCACCGAGGGTAGCCTGGCATTTTCCACCCCTCCTTCCGAGCGAAAAGGATGCGCGAGGGTCACACAAAAAATATAGGGAAACTCCTGATCGCCCTCTCGCTCCGTGCGGAGGCTCAGGGGCTCTTCCTGCAACCAAGCCGAGACCCAGCGACCCAGGCTCGCACTCGAGGGCTCGGCAAACAACCCCTCCTTCTGAGCGAAAAGGATGCGCGAGGGTCGCACAAAAAAGACAGGGAAACTTCTGATCGCCCTCTCGCTCCGTGCGGAGGCTCGGTGGCTCTTCCTACAACCAAGCCGAGACCCAGTGACCCAGGCTCGCACTCGAGGGCTCGGCAAACAACCCCTCCTTCCGAGCAAAAAGGATGCGCAAGGGTCGCACAAAAAAGACAGGGAAACTCCTGATCGCCCTCTCGATCCGTGCAGAGGCTCGAGGGCTCTTCCTGCAACTAAGCCGAGGCCCAGCGACCCGAACTCGCACTCATGGGCTCGGCAAACGCGATAAAACTCTTCAACAGGGAAAAAGCCCCTGGAGGAGTAAATCCACTCCTCCAGGGCCTCGGGGGCTACACCCGGCGGGTGCGCTCACGCGCACCCACTGAGGCCTCAAACACAAAGCACAATCCTGATGAAAGCCACTGCGAGCCAAGTCTCGTCAAAACCTCGGGGAGAGTGCCCGCACTCCCCCCGAGGCTCGAGGGCTACTGTCGGATACCATAGAAAGGGGTGCCCTAAGCAAGAACCGAAAAAATTGCTTAGACCTTATAAATACCAAAGCCAAGAGACAACCACACGGGCCTCGGCCGATTCTCCGATTCGCTCGAGGCTCACGCCGCAAGGCCTCGGTAGATTCTCTAGTTCGCCCGAGGCCCACGCCGTAAGGCCTCGGACGAGCTACCAACTCTCTGCCTCGCTCGAGACCCCTCGCCTGAGGCCCCACCCGAAAGGCCTCGGGCGAGGTACCGATTCTCCGTCCTGCTCGAGGCCAGCTCGGCATCAGTCCCGCCATAGCTTTGATCGACCACTCTGACAGAGCGTCACACTCAACCAATGCGTCCAACCACTCCCGCAACGTCAGCCACACTCCGGCGTGGTACAGCGGAGTGGCCGACGGGACAGGAGTCACATCGGCGCCATGCATTCCGAGACAGGACGGGGCAGGGGTTACCAGCCGCTGTACCCAGCGCTATGCCCACGACTGACACCCATGCGACACTGTGCTATCTAACCCCACCTGCTCTAATGATAGTGTGGCATGGAGAGTCATGTTCGGGCCCCTGTAGCCTCGGAATCAGCATAAAAAAACCAATTACTCCCTCCGAGCCTCGGCAAATCGCTTCCTCGCTCCCGTAATCTCGGGACTCGCGCCTACTGAGCCCCCCATGACGGCCCGACCTCTGCATCAACTAGGCCTCGGCTCTCTACGTTGTCAACACTCTGGCAGCGGCACGTCGCCCGCGGAACACCCTGCGTCAGGCTATAGGAGCTCCCACGTTGCGTACAGGGCTGAGCTCCTCTATCCTCGGAGTCCGCACACCCACGCCATCGCATCAACCCGGCCTCGGCACTCCGTGTCAATCCAACGTACAGCAACCAGCACGCTTCCAACGCACTTGCCACCACAGGAGCTCCCACGTCGCATAGGGCTAGGCGTGACCGGCACATCGCTCCATAGTACCAAGGACAAGACCACTCCATCAACCATACCGCCGCAGCAACGAGCTACAGGGCTCGGCACGCCGCCTCCGCTCACACAACGCACCACGTAGCAAATGCATGTACCGCCCCTATCCTCTCCTTCAACTATAAAAGGGGGTGACCGGGGCCACTTCTAGGGATCGAGAGAACAGATCGAAACCACGCTCTCACACACGCGCAAGCAACACTCTGTAACACACACTCCCCCCGCTGCCTGAGAGCCACGTCTCAAGCAGCCCACACCGTTCCACGCAGAGACCTGGGACTAACCCCCTCTCTCGCCCTGCTTGTAAACCCCTACTACAAGCACTTTGGTGCAAGGAATACAAGATCGCTCTCTCAGACTAAACGTAGGACACCTATCGCCTAAACCAGTATAAACCTTGTGTCTCTTTGCATCACCATCCGGGATAGGGACACGCGGTACGTTTTCACTCGTTGGTTGAGGACCCCCCCGGTCCAAAACACCGACAAATACCTTCACCATAAATCTTCTAAAATAAAACCCTACATAATCATACCCTTTTCCCTCATTTTTGGTGCCCATTTAAATTCTAGTTTGATTGCTTTTCCATTATTATGTTTGAAGTAAATACTAATTATAGTAATAGCCCTTAGCCATAGTAGCAGTTAACCCCGTATATTTGCGTATGTGCATGTACCATGACACATACTCGAATATATTCATACCCAATCACCTAAAATAGCAGGATACCTATATATACATAGATATATCTGATACCGGGTATACACCTATGTATGGCTAACCCTAGTTGCCTAATTCTAATTAATCATAGGCATGTACATATACATGAGCGTATAGGCTGCTAACCCTAGCCATAACCTAGCTCACCTAATTAACCCTAGGCACATACATATGCATGTGCGTATGTGTCACTAACCCGATGAACCCATAGAAAGTCTGACCAAGTCCACTTTCTCTTCAGGTTCACATAATAGTGAACCCTAATAATATGGTTTGGTTTTCCATGAGACCGACCACCCGCCTTAACCTAACCCGTAGAATCCCTACCTTCTGGAAGGAATACCTCCATCCGAACCTTACTTCAAATTAACATAATAATGATAACCTAGATAACAACCCATCACCCAATAGGACCAACCCATCTAGGATCGTTGATTGCTTATGCTTGTTTTACGTGCTTTGCTTGTTATTTTCCTTGTTTGTGTTTCCTTGTTTGTCGACGCTAGACCACGTAGGATAGAAGACATGAGAGAACCCGATGGAGTCCAGAAGATAGTAACAGGAGACACAGGAATCGGACAAGGGTATAATCGTCATCGAATGGAGGCAAGTTCTAGCTCCCCTCCCTACCACCTTGCTTTAGACCACTTAAATGCTAAAACCTGACTATGAGATTATCACCCTAGAATATGAGCTCAGTCATTGCGATATGATGATTATTGAATTAATATAAATAGTTATCTTGTTATTTTATGAGCTCCACACCATGAATACAATTAGGGATAATAATGGAACTTAAACTATGCTTAACCTGAAACTAAACCTTGACATGGGGCGAGTGGTGGTAAACTATGGAGGCAGTTTACCATGGCAAGAATACCTAGCGAGGATTCCTGTGGGAGATACTCGCCTCGGTCACATAAGGACCGGTTCGTAGTCCCTCTCGCCTAGTGAGATATTGCGTACAGCCACATGTCTATATGGGTAGGCTTGATCTCGCACCCATTAGATAGAAGTATAGTTCCTGCTAGGAGGCTGGTGTAGGCAGTGGAATATCAGGAGCAGACATGGATGCTATGTGTTCTTCCGTGGTCTAGTTGGCGTGGTTGCTATGTGATCTTCCGTGTTAAACTTTAGAGTTTTTGGCCGCGTTCGAGCCCATATTATTGTTTTTTTTCACAGATGCTATGTGATCTTCCGTGGTGTGGATGCTATGTGATTTTCCATGTGTACTCTAACCCCTGAAAAGCCGTGGTAGAATTATATGGAAATCTAGGAGGCATCCAAGCGAGTACGGGATCTCGTTCGACTTGTCCAAACCATGACAATGGTGTCGGACTGTGTCTATCTTGTGGGGAAATTTGTACACCTGTGCAGAGTTTCTCAAATCTATTCGAATAGCCACGTTCTTGAAATGGGCAAATGCTAGATGGGATACTATGATTAGACTTCTACAACCGTGATAATCTGGTAAGATGTATTTTACTAATTTGGTAATTATAATGAACAACGGGAACTGGTGAGAATAGTAATACTCTGCTAGGGCCCAACCTATAATTATAACAACTTGAAAGGACCGAGGATGTCACCTAGGGGGGGTGAATAGGCATTTCTAAAATTCAACCCTTTAAAACACGAAAACGATTAGTGTTGGAGTTTTCAAAAACTTGGAAACTCCAAAACAGAGAAATAAACCCCTCACGAGTTAACCAATAGAGAATACAAGGTATAAAGAATATATCTATAACCTACAACCCTACAACACAAAGTTAGAGCAGTGAATAAACAAATTCAGCGTAGGCTCCAAATACCGGACACGTCCGGTATCTATACCGGACGCGTCCGTTATACGTGGGGTTGCCGGATTAGCCCTCAATTAGCTCCGATCGATTTCTCTTTTCAAACCACATTGCTGACACCTACTAGTGACATGTGAACAAGCTCAAGCAACACACGTAGATCACAAATGCCAAGTGAAAAGAGAGATCGAGACACAAGAATTGTTTTACCGAAGTTCGGCCTCCGTCGAGACCTACTTTCCATTGAGGGGGCTACGAGTGACCCAACAAAGGTCAGCTCTAGAGGACCACGAAGGCCACTCGAGCCAAAGCCTTTTCCAACTCCTTTTTCTCCTTCCACTAGATGATCCCTTCCCTTGCGGCGGTGGAATCGAACCGTTACAAACTTTCCAAGGCACACCGCAAGCTCTTGGGTGCTCTCCGGCGATGCCTAGCCATCTAGGACCGAAGAATCCAAGAGTAACAAATACAAAACACAAGATTGACAAATATGCACAAGTACTCAAGGGTGGTTTGCTCTCAATTTGAATCTCACTTAACCCACAAGATGGATTTTGCAAGTTTGAATCAATCACTCACTAAGAGAGGGTTGGAGAGTGTTCTTAAGGCTCAAAAACGTGAGAGAATGTCAGCGGAATCAGCAGCCTCCAAAGGTTGAGGCTTGGGGGTATTTATAGACCCTTTGAAAAACTAACCGTTATGTAGCCGTTAGTGAATACCGGACACGTTTGGGACACGTCCGGTATTGGCCGTATAGCCCCAACGGTCACTATGTCAGTGTTACACGAGACGTCGGAACTCCCGACGATAGCCGAAACTCCTGACTCATGTCGGAACTCCCAACGAGCCAAACTGAGAACAACAGGAATTTACCGTGGCAGGGCAAATACCGGACACATCCGATATTGCCAGACAAACAAAAACAAGTTAGCTCCTTTGTCTCTCAAACACTCAAACCTCACATGGGTTGGCTTGAGCACTTATGAATAGTCATCTATCAATATGATGCATCACTCTTAATAGTTTGGCATACCTATCAACTCAAGATTAAAAGAAAACAGAGTTGGAAGCGCTTGAGTTGAAATCCTTGAAACTGAATGCCATAGCTTTCAATCTTCGACAAGTGAGGGTGACAATCATGTCAATTTGATTTTCTCCTTGAGCATAGCCATCTTGAGCATTTGACTTGATTCCTTCCAATAAATGAGAGTTGGCTTCAAAGGTATCTCGGATTTCATTCTTTTATAAAGTTAACTAGGATTTGATCCTCCACTTCAATATGACCAAATGGTTTGATTGGTGCCTTGACTAAGTGCAAGTACTTCCTTCTTCACCCAAGCTAGGTTCCTCGGTCGCCTTCCTTTCACCCTTGCTTAGTACCTCGAAGCCTTTCCTTGCTATCTTCATCATCTCAATCCATCTAGTCACACTTGGTGTCAAATCATTCATTAAATTCATTTGTATACTTGTCTCTGATCTAGCAAGCTTCAAAAGGTGAGACCATTCCATATGCAATCCCTCATGTCTCATTAATTATTTTTCAACATGCTTACTTTTATATGAGTCATCGAAATCCCACAATGAATAAGCCTTGCATGAATTATATTTGCATTGTTGTCTTGTGTTTGAACTAGATTGTTTCCCACAATACATCATTTTGGCTTTCATTAAATACCTATGAGACAACCTAATACCTGTCCACACTTAGCAAACGGGTTAGACCTTTAATCACGTTGTCATTCAATCATCCAAACACCACTAAATGGCTAGATGCACTTTCAATCTCTCCCTTTTTGATGTTTGATGACAACTTGATTAAAGCTTACAAAAGGACATAAACATTTAAGCTTTTGGGTTCAATGATTTATGAGAGGCTCCCCCTTAATATGTGCTTATGAATAGAATTCACAAAATGACCTCAAATGTCAATTGCACATACTAAAACATATAGGAGACTCCTCCTAAATCATTGCATCCGTGGAGTGCAAGTGTGTGTGACAAAGTAAAACCGTGATGCATATGACAAGATATATCACACAAGAATAAATATAAAAGCATCACATCAAACATTTTCATTCTAGCATGCATGGTCCTTATGAAAATAAATACAACACATGTATGTCACACATAGCACTCATTACACATTTTCTCAAGTCCACAAACCACTAGGATAGATTATATTATAAGATAAGGATCATGTCACATGAGTCTCAAACGATACATCCATGAAGCATAGTCTCATCTCAACATGATACAATCTATCTCAAACTCAAGATACATCAATAAAGCTCATAAACTACAGCTGCAGTACATATCTCCAGATACAAAGATAAGCAAATGAAACAAACATCCTAAAGCTTTAATCAGTCCCTCTCCCCCTTTGTCATCTATCACCACAAAAGGTTGCCAAAAGATCAAACAAAGCACAAAGGGGCTGCAAGCTGTCTCTAAAAGCAGTTATCACTCATCATCATCATCAGCATCTCTACCATCACCCTCATCATCTGAACATGGAGCCCTAGCTCGGTGTGAACCACCCTCACCAAATAGGTCATAACCACCATACCCATAGTGGCTATATCAACCTGTGAGGTCACCCCACCAGTCTGAAGCATACTCGTCTGCTGCACTAGGACGTGACTGAGCATGAGTAGGCACACGAGCCTATAGTGGCAAGGTGTTAGGGTGCTCCGGTGCCTACTCCTGCTGCTGCTGATCCTACTGAGCGTACTGCTGCTCCTGTCTATGAAGAAACTAAACAAACTCTATCATACCGGACCTGTCGCTGCTCCTCTGTCTCTGGGTCACTGAGATCCTCATATGAAATCAGAGACCTAGGAGGATTAAGCTCTAAGTTCTGAGAGATCTGCTTGAGAGTCTGGGTGTCCTTCCTCCTAGCCTCCCTCTCTCTCTACTGTCTAGTCTGGATATCTCTGCACATCCCAAATATAGCACTGAACATCTTACGAATAGGAGAAGGAGGGCTGCGGCGACGCGAAGAAGAACATGGAGGAGCACGTGGTGGAGGTGAGACTCCTCCTGCTGCTGCACCACATCCAGGGACCTTGTGAGGTCTATCATACTCAAACTGGTGCCCAGTCACCTGCTCAAACTATGTAAACACGAACCATGTAACATGTTTCCCCATTAGCAATAAAAGTATTCTTTTGATATCAATCTTGTTCGAATTGTGCGTATCAGTTACTGATCCAGGGACTGATACATGATGCATAGAGGACCCTAAAATAAGGCGCCCGATAGGGTGGTATCAGAGCTATACTTGGACTGTAGGATAAACCTTAGCATGGCCATTAGATAGGAATGATTTTCTAAAAACTATTTTCAAAAATCCTTGCTTATAACCCTTGACTCTCACCTTACCTTGACCTTCTATTTCAAAAACAGCTTTTCTCTCTCTACTCATCCCCTTCAAAATTACGAGTAGTAACAGATAGGGTAGATTAAGTTTACTTAGAAAATAGGGTAGTATGAACATTAGGTCTTATATAGGTAATAGGATGACCCCTATGGTAAACACGCGAAAGTAGAAAACGTACCCCATTGATGCTTGTTAGTCCTTGATTGATTCCCTGCTAACCTTTGTAGTGTGCTTTAGTTACAACTACGCCTATAGGTCTCCCCTCTCATCTTATGCTTTCTTCCCTCTCTAACTTTCTATTAGGATAGATTCCCAACTCCCCTTGCGTTTTCCCTCTCACCCCATGCTTTCTTCGTCCCCGAACTCTCTATTAGAGTAGACCCTTCTCCTCATCTTGTGCTCTTCCCTCTCATCCCCTTTCTACTTAGAGTAGACTAGTAGGAAATATACAAAGGATCCCCTAAGATATTTGGAAGACCATCAGAGAATGAAGACAAGGAAATTAACTACACTCGTTCTACACCCGCGTAACCCGCAAAGACCGCATGCAAAAGCCACCGACATCGCACACCATCACCACCACTCATGCTGTCACCTCCACAGCCCGATGTCGCTGTTCCCTTTTGACCCTCGAGCTACCCCTTTCACTTCAAGACACCCCTCCATCAATGCCAATCACCCACATAAGCCCCTGTTCAAGTGCTAATCAGTTTCAACAATCCAAGAAGAAGCAAAAGAAAGTGCTGCCAGCTGAAGATTTTTTAAGAAAACATCAAGAAGATGAAGGAGTATATCACCGAAAGCAAGAAGTTGAAGCCCTGAGAAAATGGTTTGGATAAGAAGAATGGAATAAAAATCCCAGAGGTTCTTGTTGCTGCCAGATATACTTATGGAAATTTTGGGCTCAAGTCATCACATAAGAAAAGAAGAAAGAGAAAAATGGTGCAGTCGATGCCACCATCACCAGCAGACCCTAGCCGCCTCATTTCCTGGGATTTACAGTAAACCGCAAACTGACGAAGACCACCGCACAGTCGTCAAAACTACACCACCGCCACAGTGACCCACTGTAGAGTGGAACCCACCTCACTCCCTTCCTTCCTTCGCACACCTCAAGCCTCAGTCAAGACCGGTCAAAGCGTCTCAAGGAAGCCTCACCTTGTCACCTTGTAAAAGAAGAGGAACCCCTCCGCCTTTCAGCACCACCTCTGAAGAATCCCACTGCCAGCTTCTCCACCCCTAAGCAAAAGCAAAGCACCCGCAACCCTCAACTTTCTACCTACAAACCACCACCACCGACTCCTCCCACGCCACAAAAATGACTTATGGAGTTTGGATTGGCAGCTACTGCCTCCACAACGAAGGTTTTCCCAAGCTTCTCTACTCCACCATGCAGAAACTTGGAATCCAAGAGCGCCCTGAGTATGAAGGTCATGAGTATGAAGAACATGGCACAGAACGCTGTGAAGTCACCATCTACGTTGCCAAGAGTGAAGACTTCCCCGACATCATCGAAGCCTGGAGTACGACCACAACCGGATTTTGCTTCACCGACACCTACCAAGCCGTCGCCCGCAAAGCCCTGCGACACCTATGCCGCATCTATGAAGAGCCCATTGCCCGCACGCCCATGAGATTCTTCCCACCCCGAGAGAAGAACCGCCCCGCATGGAAGCCCTGCCAAGGTCAAGAAAATGACTCCGCCATAAAGTACATGGTCACCTACCTGCTTGCCCTCGATGAGCAATACGACAAGCAAGCCTCTGAGTTGAGGAATTGCATCCACCAAGCCAAAGAAGCCGAGATCTATGCCAGGAAGCTCCACGTCCAGTTCGCCCAAGCACATGCACGAGCAGCCATTGCGGAATGCCGCGAGACGGCCATTGCCGAAGTCTTGAAGACCGCCGAAGACCGACACGCCCAAGAGTTAAAGAATGCCTACCTCATCACCCGACCAAAGCGAAGGATGTATGTCGTTCACGAACCAGAGCCTGTAATTCTGGAAAGAATCCCCGTCTACCCTCCAGAAAGAAGAAGGATGGACCTTGCAGTACTGCCCGCACCACTGCCTACGAAAGCCTCAGACATCGAGCCACTCATCCCTCTCACCTAGCTACCTCCAAGAGAAGAAGCCGACCCACGACCTAGCTCCGTTGAAGGACCCCGAGAGCGCCGGAATGAAGCCGCACTGTCCGACGAAGTAGACTAGTTACTCCCCAGGGAGATGTACGGTAGCATAGCACCTCCCTCCTCTCCATTGTTGTAATCATCCCGTCGTAATCAAGAAGCAGTATGTTTGGCTCGCGATCGTGTAACATTCATACGCGAAGAAAACAACTAAGGGTGATCACAAGATAAAGAATAACCTATACGAAAAATAATCGGATCTAAGAAGTAGAAGATTTAGAACCCCGATTTAAGAAAGAAAGAGATCCTTGATAATACAAAGCGAGAACAAGTCGAAGCAGAAAGATGCTGAGTTTTTTGGATGAAAAATGGAATCCAAAGAAGATGAGAAATGGAACCCTAAGAACATTGTGATTTTTGCTCAAAAGAAGCAAAACAAGGTAGTTAGCACCACCAACCCGGAAGAATTAAAACTCAAGAAGTCATCACGACAGGGTGTATCAACAGGGTGAATCATAGGAAGACGAGAAGAATAGCTTTGCAACTCAAGATAAGCGACTGATACATGATGCACAGAGGACCCTAAGTTAGGGGCCCGACAGCTGCCCCGTGCTGGCCCAATCTCTATCGGGCCGTGCCTTGGCCAGGTCCTTTGCCGTGCCCAGCCATACTACCCATTTGGCCCTCTATACCATAACACATAGGCGTAGGTTTGGACAAGAAGATCACTGTAGAATCGACCGGTACATAGGGTGAAAGTGGTATGGATAATCCTCCGCCCCGATCTGCTTCGAATCCGAATTTTAAGGACATGGAGAAGTGTTTTTAATATCCGTGCGGATGCGGATAATCCGAATCCGATTATACGCGAATGTGGTGTAGGATATGGGATTGGTGAAATCCGATGGATATGGATTATCCAGAAATTGAACACGGATTATTCGATGCTAATAATAGGATAATCCGAATATTTTAAAGAGTCCAAAGCGACAAGAATACAAGTTGGCCCATCCCATGACACAAGCATTATTATAAGTAGCCCACAAGCAAATGGCGGCTAATCATCAAATGACAAAGTTTTGCTTAAATATTTTAATTAAGAATATTTATTTCTTCTATACGCTTGTTTTATACTCTTAAATTCAAACTGAGAAGTATTGATTTTGTGAGCTCTTAAATTGAAGTGGTGGATCAGTGGTGATTGTTTGGTGTTGTGTTGCTGCTTTATGACTTTGGTTAATGAATTGTTTCTCATCATAAAAAACAACACGTAAGCACACATTATCCGACTTAAAAAAAGTCTGCTTCTGCTCCAACACCGATCCGAATCCATACAATTTCCGACACCATAAAAAATACGTATTCGTATCTAAATCCGTATAATATTCGATCCGCTCCGAATCTAACAAAAAATAAATAGATTAGAATACGGAGAAGACATTATTCGCTCCGCACCGATCCGTTTTCATTCCTACCGGTACATACTCTCGTCGCGAGTCCAGAAGGACCTCGACCCCATCGACGGCCGGGCGTTTATAGACACCATAGGTTAGCTTTATGATTTGTACACTTTTTGCGGATAACTTGTACTCACGGTCACACTATATGATACATAGGCAAGTTGAAACCCTGAACCAAATACTGAACTGAGCTGAGCTGGTATGCACAGTCCTCACCAGCTGCTTATTCACAGTTTACTAACAGAACGCTGCTTAGGGTCACTGCTACACATTGCACAATGGGGTGTCATGGCTATCGGCAGGTACTTCACTCACATGCCGCTCCTCGGGCGCACGCGGACCTCGAGCGGCACTGCCATCTCGCAGGACAGACGGAGCACCTCCGAGAGGTCGACGCCGGCGCCTGTGTCCGACGCCGGCAGCCACTCGAACTCGTGCAGAAGCGAGGCCATCCAGGCGGTTACGGTGGTCATGGCCAGGGACTTGCCGGGGCAGCTCCTCCTGCCGGACCCGAACGGCACGAGGCGGCCATCGGCGCCGAGCACGGACACGTCCTGGCCCTCGCCGCCGGGGAGGAACCGCTCGGGACGGAACTCGAGCGGCGCGTCCCACACCTCGGGGTCGCGGCTGATGGCCCACTGGTTTACCATGGCGGTGGTGCCCGCCGGGACGTGGTGGCCGTCGACGTACGTGTCGGATATCGCCCTGTGGCGCCACGACAGGAGGGGGCCCGGCGGGTGCATCCGGAGAGCCTCCTTCAGCAACGCCTGCAGGTAAGGCAGCGACGGCGCCGCCGACTCGGTGACGACCTGGCTGTTCCCGCCGACGACCTCGTCGAGCTCACGGAGCGCCTTGGCTTGGACGTCGCGGTGGAGGACGAGACGAGCTAGCGTCCACTCCATGAGCACGGCCATGGCGTCCGTTCCTCTGAAGATCATCTCCTGATGAATACAAGGGCAGCTAGCTTACTTTAGTTTCTACTAGTGCTTAGTGATGCATGCAGGCATGCAGCTAGCCATCCGTTTATGGGATTCTTTCTATAGATAAACAAATTTAAAGATTAGAAAGAAAAACGAAAAGTTGGTAGAATTTTTGCACGCACGCACTGTTTTAAATTTTAAAGCTTTCGCTACTCTTTTTTCAGATACGATCTGAGCAAAAGTATTTTTGCATGATTTGGCGCGCTCTTCAGCAAAACTTGTTTATTTATACTAATTGAACCCTTCGCATAAATTTGGTGTAGGAGTAATAGCTAGATATGTGTTTAGGCCTTTTAGTTCCGGGTGGAAAGTTTTGAGGTGTCACATCGGGTGTCACATGATGGTGTCGCATGGGGTGTTCGGATACTAATAAAAAAATAAATTACAGAATCCGTCAGTAAACCGCGGGCAGTGGCGGATCCAAAAGGGAGGCTGGGGGGGCTCCAGCCCCCCATAATGTCTTGATTTCAAGCCTAACCACTGTAGCAAAAGATTGATTTCACCATTAAATCTTCATGCAAATCAACATCTCCATTGTTTTAGCCTCCCCTTATCCCGCATCGTGCATCCGCCGTCCACGGGACGAATTTATTAAGCCTAATTAATTCGTTATTAGCATACGTGTACTGTAGCACTTTATTGTCAAATTATGGACTAATTAGGTTTAAAAGTAGTCGTAATCTGTGCAAATAGTTATTTTTTAGTCTATATTTAATACTTTATACATGTGTTCCAATATTCGATGGGGTAGGATGTCAACTTTTGGAGAGGAACTAAACAATGCCTTATTCATTGTGGGTTAAGTGCATGAGTTCTTACCCAGAGCACAGCGGCTATGTCGAAGTCCGCGAGCCCCTCGCTCTCCTGCAGGGAGAGCAAGATGTCAACGAAGTCACGCGCGTCTCCTCCGGCGATCGCCTTGGCACGGTGCTCCTGGATGATGCCGTGCACGAACCGGTTCACCCGTGGCATGAGCTCGGCGCACCGTGCGCCTACTCCCTGTGGGTCGAGGGCGGCGAGCCCCGGGAAGTAGTCGCACCAGTTCTCCATGCCCAGGAGCTCGTACCCCTCGTGCACCATCTCGAGCAGCTCCTCCACCTCCTCCTTCCCGGACGCCGGCACCGCGCGCGACACGTCGTACTCCTTGCCGAACACGAACCGCATGATGTAGTAGAGCGATGCTCGGCGCAGGAGGCCGCGCACCTGGACGACGCCGCCGGCGACGCCGCCGGAGCCGCCGGCGCCGCGCAGGGCCGCGACGATCCCCTCCCCGACGGCCGCGCGGTAAGGCGCGAAGGCCTCGACCTGCCTCGGGCCGAACAGGTGGCCCGCGGCGACGCGCCGGAGCGCGCGCCAGTACGTGCCGTGCTCGGCGAAGCCGATGGAGCGGTGGAACATGAGGCCGTACGCGGCGTGGTTGAGGGGGCGGTCGGCGAACGCCGGGTTATCGAGGATCTCCTTGGCCACGTCCGGGTGGGACGTGACGACCGCGCGGACAGGGCCGAGCGACAGCGCCATGAGCCTCTTGGCCCCCGGCCGGCGCGACGCCTCGTCGGCCAGCGAGCAGTGCGCCAGCCCGGACATGAGGCCGAGGCTGCCGACGACCGGGATTCCCTTGGGCCCCGGGATCGTCGACGACGGCTTCCCCCTTGCCCTCCAGTACTTGCCCCACGCAGGGCCGCCTGGGTGAGCCCAGTAGAGCAGGGACGCGCCCGCCCATGCAAGACATGCGAAGATGGCGAGGTAGGCGAAGCTAGTGGCTATGGTGGCCATGTTCTCGTGTTGCTCACCGGAGACGGCCGGGATCAAGGTCATGGGAAGCACCCACCAGCTCTCGACTGAGCTCTCCATTGCGACTCTCAGCTTAGCTGCTAGCTGGTGCGTTGCGCTGCGTTTGTGGTGTGGTGTGGTGTGAGCTGCAGCAGGGGGGGGCGTATTTATAGGAGTTTCCGGGAGACAAGATTCGCGCGCACGGTGCTAGGAAAGATGACTCAATCATTGGGAACCAAAGATTTGAAAATGCACTGCTGGGCCCTGGTTTGTTATTCCTTTTCCTCTTGCAATTTTCATCTACTACTACAATAATTTTTTTTAAAAAAATCTGGGAGAGACATTACAGAAATAATAACAACGAGTCCTAAATACATTTTATGAGTCATTCAAAAAATACATTTTATGAGTTAATAAATACTGCACTAGACCACATTATATATAGTGCCTAAACAATGCACAAACCACATGCAAAATATTTGAATAGAAGGAGGCCGCCAGTCCAACTTCTAGGGAAAATGTATATAAGTTCCGAAAAGAAAAGAAAAGCATACATCAGTTGGTATGGGAACAAAATGATGGGTTAGGCTCATCTCATGATATACATGTCGTTCATTGAATATATATATGTAATGTACAGTTGTCTTTTCTGCATAAGTTGTATAACTTGATCGCATCATCACTAGATGTAGATGACCAGTCAGCGTACTGATGATGGAGCAGTTGTGCTGAAACTAGTATACAATCTTTACATCGACCAAGTTTCTTCGTTCAAAAGAACAAATGCATCGGCCAAATGATTGAACTAGAAAAGTTGTTATTTGGAGCTAGCCAATATCAATTCTAAATTCTAAGGCTGAATACCTACATCCAAACACGATGACATGATATGCAAAAGTACTTTGTGCTAAAAGATACGTAGCTAGAGATCAGTTGTACTAGCTTGAACAAGTATAGATGGCAATTTGTGCGCACAAGTTTATGCTGAAGCAAGTCCAATCATTTGGTCTATTTAATTGCGGCAAAGTGATTGGTTTTTAACAAAAAGATATTATAATCTTACTTTTAGGGCCACCCTCTAACAACAAGATGATCGAGGTATAAAGCGGGCAGGTCGTATCATGGAGCCATTAGCAATGAAGATGTTTGCTAAACATGGGTGGCCGGTGGCCGTCTTCTAATAGCCTCACTCTCTCTTTTACACCGTGGGAGCTTTTAAAGAGATCGTTTTTACAAACCGAAGGCTGGAACTGTAAAAGAGATTGATCAATGATAATGTGCATAACTCATGCGGTGGCCAGAATAAAACTTGAATTTTCTAAAATAAGAGATCAGCAGCACCTAATCCATGCATCATGCATGGGTAGGACCAAAGTGGTATTTTAAGGAGAGGACAGTTTGCTTTCATTGGTGACCCGCGCGTTAGTTGCTTCCGCCGGTTTTCCTAAGGCTATCTCCAACAAAACAACCCAAATCAGAGACACATTCTTCAGTTTGGGTCGTGCACAGTAAAAAAGTCCGAGCATCCAAACCTCACGTTCTCCAACAGCCACCCCAAAATCCCGTCCTCTCTCTCCTCAATCTCTCTCCCCCGCGCCGCTTCCACCTCCCCCAGCCCCACTTTCCCTGTTCCCTCTCCCTCTCCCTCTCCCGCTTGGAGGCCGCGGCAGCCACAGTGGCCTTCTTCTTCCGCTGCTGCAGCTACTGCTCGTTGCCGCCGCCGGCCTTGCTGCTGGAGTCCAGGCCCATCGCCTCCCGTCTCTTCTTTCGGTACCGGCGGATCTACCACCGCGGAACCACTCCCCTCCTCCTCCGTCTCCAACCTCGCGGAATCCCCGGCCAAGCCCTCCGGCGCCCGCCGCCACTCCCCCTACGCGGATCGGGAGGTCCGTCGATCCACGGCGGAGGACACCCCTGTTGCGCGGATCTGGCCGCTGGACGTCGCGGCGGCGGAGCAGACGAGTGGAGACGGACGCCATGGCCGCTGTTGGAATCGTGCTCGACGGCTCGACCCCGGATCCCCGCTCCCCGACGGCCGTGCCCGCTCCCCGCCTCGAGGCGGTACCCGCCGGCCGTGCCTTGAGGCGGACCTCGCCGCGGCGGCTCCCCGCAGCTGTCCGCCTGGCCGCGCCCCGCTCCTACGGGCCCACCACTACGACGCCGCCAGAGATTTGCGTTCCTCTCTCTCGACGACGCACATTTGCAGCTCGGCAAGCCTCGTACCCAAAATGGGTGAGGTGATTGGGTCATCCGTTGGATCGATGTTTTCGAAGGCAAAAACACTGTGGGTGACCGATTTTGCGTTTGGGTCACGGATTGCATGCGCCGTTGGAGTCAGTCTATCGCAAACATCACTTTCCAAGGACAAACGGCACGCCGAAACACACCTGTGCAGGGCATGGACCGGCGCGCAGGAAGCTCACAGCAACCACCAAGAAATCCCGGGGCGTATCTGCTCCTGTTGTTGGGGGAGATCGAGCCTGAAGGCGGCCATTTATCCCCTTTTGGCGCACAGGACACCATCCCATATTTTTTTCCCTCCTCTCCCACCATCCGCAGCGCAGACATCGTCGTCATCTGAAAGCTGAAAGAGACGACGTACGACCTGGCAAGCTCGACGCACACACACCACTGTCGCCTAACTCCTTCGGACGCACGCGGGGACAGGCAGGCCCGACGACGTACGTGTCGTCCCGCCGAACGCCGGCGACCCGCAGCGAAATATCTCGGGTAGTCGCCGGATCCGTCGGAATTCTCCGGGCTCCAACGGCGGCATGGCATCCCCAGCTGTGCTCTGGGGCTCGGCCGGGCTAGAGCGTGCCAAATGCGAACTAGGGGCCAAGCACGCCGGCTCCGGCAGCTGTCAAACGAGCTGGAGGCTGGCTGGATTGCTAGACGTTAGGGGAAGGCACGCATTTGTGCAGACAAATCCGCCGAACTCGCCGGAGATTGCCATGGACGAGCTACGAGTAGCTAGCCGGCCCGTTGTGGTCGCGAGGTCGGCGCGCGCCGTGCGTCCCCGTCACCAAATCTCACAAGGTTCTTCACGCGACGGAGGAAAAGAAAACAAGTGTCTTTTCTGGTCGGCCTTGCTGTTTGGGAAACTGATGAGATGTCAGCACCGGCGCAGCCCGGCCAGAGTCTAGAGACCCTCACAGTACGCACAGTGCTATTGCTACGAATCATATATGCCATTAATTTTTTTTTTCAAACTAAACTAGCTTACCTATGCTTGCTAGCGCTCGGACATCCGGATGGACGCCCGCGCGCTGCATTCCGTTTCACGCTCCACGAGGGGCCTGCGCCGCCCGAGCGACAGGAGGGGAAGGGCGGGGGCGCCTCCGATTTGGAAGGACCCGGCCGCGATGCCCTGCCGGCGCCGGGAGACACGATACAGCAGAAGGTGAGGAGGATAGATGCAACACCCGATCTACTTTTAAAACATCCAAATACAACAGTTGCAACATACATGTGAAGGCCGATGAAATACTTGAAACATGCTTCTGAAACATTTGAAAAAAAACATCTGAAAACACTTGAAAACCATTGCAACCATACGCAACATCCAAATAAAACGCATGCAACGTATGCGTGAAACATATGCAACATACAGATAAACACACTTGTAACATGCGTCCAGAAATCCAGATAAACACACTTGTAACATGCGTCCAGAAACACAGATGAAACATACCTCTAAAACATCTAAAACACTCGAAACATTATCTTGCAACATGCCTTTGAAACAATTACAACATGTGTAACATCCCCCGATCTAGTTTTGCAATATCCATATGAAACAATTGCAACATACATCTGAAACGCCTAAAACACTTGAAGCATACATATGCAACATATGGGAGTGGAAGGCTGGGCCGGTCGATTCAGATCGTCGGGGTGAGAGAGGACGCCGTCGGGGGTGGGAGAGAGAGCCGCCCACTCCCCTGCAACACCACCATACCATCTCCATGGATCTCGCTTATGCTCCATGGATCTCGCCGAGGTGGGAGAGAGGGCCACTAGATCCATGGGCGTTGGGCGCTCCCTGTGTGTGAGGACGCCGGGTGGGGGGAGGGGCGCCGTTGGGGTGGGGGAGGAGGACGCCGGGGTGGGGGAGCGCGCCGACGCCAGCCAGGGAAGCAGCCATGGCCGCGTCGTTGGGGTGGGGCCGGGGCGCGAGCGCGGAAGGGATAAGAATGGGGAGGGGCGCGAGCACGTGCGGGAGTGAGCGGTGGGAGGCGTCCGTCTGTCCAGACGTCTTAATCGTATCATTATCGTTTCTAGATCTACGTTAGGATTTAACGACGTTAGTGTTGTATTTTTCTATATTTACTCCAGAATGTTTATTTGAAAGCTGAAACTCTCCTTAAAGATAAAGATTTTTGCTTTGTATCTTCAGCGGTAAATACTTTGCCTATGATTTTCACCTGAAATAGTACATTCTTCTTTTTTTATTTACTACCTGATTTGCTGTTTTTTTTTTGTAAATTTCGTGCCCCCTAGAAAAACAGAGTCTGGAGAAAAATGAGTGCCTTTTTGCAGCTCTGGACTGCAAATGGTATACTGAATGAGCGTGCTGCATGCATCCATATAGTGCACACATAATTGTGTCCTAAACTAATGAAATAAAGAAATATGAATAGTTGTTGCTTGGTAGTTGTGACAGTATATTTGATTCACATGCTGCACACGCACGCGCGGGTGCGTTGACGAGCCTGTTCGCTGGTTGATTTCTGGGCTGATAAGTCTGGCCAGTGTTGATTTGTTGTGAGAAAAAGACACTATTAACTGACTAATAAGCCCTGACTGAAACCAACGAGCGATCAAGCTGAATAACATCTCAGATCATTCTGCAGGCTAGCGGCAGATAGCGAGAGAGCCTTTGGAGCCTAATAAGCTCGTCAGCTTCGGCGCGCTATAGCGATTAAAATTCCTGCGATTTGTTCGATGGAAGTTGTGTGGCTGCATTGACGTGGAGTCATATGTGATCCTCTCCCTATCAATTTCTTTATTTGGATGCTTTATTGCATGGTTAGCTAAACAAGAAAACACCTCAATTTCACGGATAGTGAGTGACACTTTTCCTTTCCCATACACAAATCTTTGCTAATGTTATACTACTCCCCCCCCCCCCCCCCCACACCCCCACACACACGGCACCCCACCCACACACACACACAAAAGAAGGCTCACACTCCGCGAGGAGACCAACAATCTAAATTAAAGTTTAACCAGATTTATAGCATAATATCCACATTTATATCTTCAAATAAATTTATTTATCAAAGATACATTCCATATTTATTCTAGTGATTATACTTATCATGCATTATAAATATTACTAGTTCTTTTTATATATTTAGTTAAATTTGAATTATTAGGCACATGGGAAAGCGAGACTTTCGTTCTTTTTGCTAGAGGCGAAGTTAGAACAAAATAAAGGGGGATGCATTGTTTTTTGTGGGTGCATGGATTTAGGACATATAGTGTCCACATATGGTGAAAATTTAAACTTCATTACCGATTTTTATTTTGTGGGGGAGGAGGGCATATGCACCCTTGGCTACAAACGTGGCTTTGTCCCGCTGTGTTTTTGAACGAAGGAAATACATCACATATATGATAGGAAGCACACCTATCGCACACCCCACATATCTAGCTGCAACGAAGGTGGTGGAGCGTTGCCAAAGTAGAAACTATCGACATTGTAGCCAGTGCAGGGACATTATCAGAAAAAGTAGTTGTGGTGCAGGTATTCTTATAAACGCACTGGTGATTGATGAATGCTATAAATACGTGAATCTGGCCTTCTTAGATGGTTAGCCTTGGATTGGACGAGGAAATTTTCTTATTAATATGTTTTTTTATGAAATTGAATCGATTCTTATAATAAATTTATAAAATTCTTACGTTCTAAACTATCCTCTTGCTTGCCTTCGTATCTATAGTTGAGTCTCCACTTCTGGTCTTTCACCGTAGCCTGGCACAACCATTTTTTTTACAACATCTAGAACTTTGACTGATGATGTACAAAAGACTATATATATGTTTTTTTATTTTCATAAATAAAAGGGGGAACATTTTTCTAAAAAGAATAGCTTCTACGAGATTTCTTGCTCCATCTCCATGCGGTCAAAATTCGGAAGGAATTGGTTCGATCAAAGATGTGAGCATACCACGAAACAAAACAAAACAAATCTCTGATCATGCAAGTAGGTGCACGGCCAACGCGACGTGACATTTATGGTTAAATTTTGCCCCTGCTCTTTGGTCACCCTGATCCATTGTTCAGTCGTCCATGTCAGGACCGGATGCGCAGCTAGCTGATCTGATCGACGATTTTGTCCTCAGCAGCATGCAAGCAAGTGCAACCAACGACATATCCATTTGCCAGTGGAACACTAACCGCCAAAAAGCCGCGAGCGCGGGAAAAAAGGCGATCGAGCATATGATTCCGGCACACACGGCTTTTTTCAAAAATTTAAAAACGACTCAAAATCTGAAAGCAAATTCTTTCGGGCGACCAAGTTGCGCATTTATGCTTGTAGTCTTTCGTGGCCGAATCGAACTTTCCTGTTTCTTCTCACTTGCAGGACTGCTAGCAAATTTAATTAAATTCATAGCTAGCCCACTTCTTGTGCATATAAAATGTTGTATAATGTAAACCTGACTATTTAATCGGCCACTTTATACGCGTAAAGGCTGGAATCCTTTCTCTGAGATTTTGAAACCAAGACAAGCCAATGCGTAGGTGACTGCTAGCTGCTCCACTCCAATGGGTTTAAACAGATGGTGGTGCTCTTACACATAACACCACTTCTAATTTTTATCCATTTTTCCTCCAAAAAAGCCGTCTTGTTGCATTGCTTTCGAGCTAATGATCACGGAATAAGGCTTTTGTTGAGGCAGGTATAAAAGGTACGATTTTTTGGATTGAGGCAAATATAACTAGCTAGCTTGTAGTAGTACCTAATTAAGCCTCCTATTCATCAGCTATGCCTACAATATATGATATATATATCATCATGCCGGCCCATTCGCTTGCTCAAAGTACAAGTTCATCGTGATCCTGTCATTGGCTGATAGGCTCACAGCACGTATAATACTTGTAGAGGCAATAATGCTTGATCCTGACGACTGAGCTTCAAGATATCTGAGGATCCAGGGCGAAATATTCTTTTCTGTTGTTTTATCATCTCCCTTTAATTTTGCCTAGTGGACCAAGGACCCAAGTCACCCAACTCATATTGTTCTGTTCAACTCAAGCCTATCTTTTCCTTTCTAAAAAAAACTCAAGCCTATCTTCGAAGTGCTATAGATATGCCGAAACTGCCCTGTTGCTACTTTGAATGTAATTATTTGACATATATAGGGAGCCCATACATATTTTGGTTAAAGAAAATACTCCCTTCAGTCACAAATAAATAATGTTATGGAGTCTCTACAGTACACTATTTAAATTTGATTACTAACTTTTGTGTAATATATACACGTAAAATATAGCAAATGCCTATTTCCATAAAATTTACTTCCTACGTCCGAGAAAAGAAGATGTTATGGAATATGTTTATTGAAAATGTGTGCAACATTTATATCTACAAATAAGTTTATTATAAAAGTATATTCAACTATCTATCTAATGATATTAATTATGTATTATAAATATTAATATTTTTTTATATATAATTGTCAAAGTTAAAAGAGTTAACTTCTCGGAAGTGAGAACGTCTTCTATTCTAGGACATGGAGTATTTTTCTAGACAAACTCCTCATATCACTCCAAACATTCCAACTACACAAGTAAAAGCAACCTGCAGTCAAAGTTTGTACCGACTAATTTCATACAATTCCAAAACGTCACTTCTATGTGACAAAAGTTGCAATCTTGTGATACTCGTCTATGGGACAAAAGTTTATACTATTTATCTAATAATTGAAGTAGCAATCTTTTGATACTCGTCTAGTGCTTCAAATTGATAATTACTGAAGTACTAGACTTATGGCCTGTATGATCCATTAGCTGCTAGGTCACAGCTAATATTAGCTACTATCTAGTTTGGTCTAGTTAGTGAAATAGTTTTTCGTTTAGTATTCAGCCAACAATTAGCTAAACTATTAGCTACATAGGCCTGTTTATGCACATAGAAAGCTGCTCATATCAGTCGTTACTAGTTATATTCCATAGTGAATCATTAACCAATTTGCATTGTCGCAAACAACCACATACATCCCTTTGTGATCTTTTGTGGCAAGATGCAACTACGACCAACTCTTACGGATGTAACTCTGGCCAACTCGAGCAAGTGCAACTCCGACCAACTTCGGTCATTCGGTGTATGCAACTTTGGCTAACTCCAGCTATGCAGCCCCGACCAACTCTAACCAACTCGAGATTATGCGACTCTCGTTAACTCAAGCTGATGTAACTCCGACCTACTTGAGATGCAACTTTAATTTGACCAACCGCCAAGGTGCCAACACACGGCGTGGGCAAACTCGTGGTGGATGCACGCCGTAGACGGACATGTCGACACTTCAACCATGTATGAATTCGTGTTTTGTAGCCACAGAAGATATATCACTAAGGAAAAATTAGGCCTGTTAGTACAACGAGTATGCTCAAAATACACTCTATTTAACGTTTAAGTCAACATGACGTGTGAGTCTAAACCTGGTTATATATAGTTAGCGTATAGCGCTTTTAAATTAACATTGTTGAAACTGAGGTGAAATTCAGTGGAAGTGCGCCAAGGTCTTTTGCAGTGTTTCCATATGCACACAAGCTAGCGTAGGGCTACGAGCCTGTTTGGTTGTACGCCAATGCATGCCATGTGGGTTGTGGCGCTGCCGCAGCAGAGATAAATTGTCGGTGTTTTAGATCGGGGGTCCTCAACCAATTAGTAAAAGTGAACTGCGTGCCCCTAATCCCGAATGGTGATGCAAAGAGACACAAGGTTTATACTGCTTCAGGCAATTGGTGTCCTACGTCCAGTCTGAGAGATCGGTCTTGTATTCCTTGCACCGAAATGCTTGTAGTAGGGGGTTACAAGCTGGGTGAGAGAGGGAGCTAGTCCCAGGTCTCGACGTGGGACGATGTGAGGTGCTTGAGACGCTGCTCTCAAGCAGCCCGGGAGCGTGGGTGTTACAGGATGTGTCTAGGGCGAGTATGGGAGCGCGGTTCTATCGTCTGTCCTTCTCCTCCCCCCGAGCTATCCCTGGCCGCTTCCTTTTATAACCGCAAGGAAGGAGCCAGGAGTATATGAGTGAGCTACACGTGGAGCCTACTGCAGTTTAGTCCTGTAGCAGCATGGCGTTGGGAATGGAGATCTGTACTTGTCTGGTGCGCCGTGCTAGTCAGGTTTGAAGTGGTTGAGGTCGTGGGAGTCCTTGTCGACGTCTAGTCAGTATGACTTCCACGGCCGGAGACATGACGTGCTTTGGTGGACTCTTAACCTGGTGGAGTGCCGAGGCCTAGCGGGTTGTAGCTAACCACGCCGAGGCCTGAGTTGCTGAGGCCCTGGCGGGTGTTTGTAGCTGACCGCGCCGAGGCCTGATTTGCCGAGGCTCTGGAGGGAGCAGTTGGGCCTATGCACTGATTCCGAGGCTATAGTGACCTGGTTTAGGTGGAAAAGTGCAGGGCATGGTAAAAAAGGAGATTTGACCGTTGTCCCATCGCTCCTATTGCTGTACCCTACCGGTCGTGGCTGACGTAGCGGGTGCATTCAGGCGCATTAAATGGATGGGACAGCCTGCCAGGGGGATGGTTGAGGCGGAGGCGACGAGGATGCGGGACTAGCCCGGCCTTGGCTGAGGCGGAGAAAGAACAGTACGTTCGAGGCCCTGCCGGGGGGTATCGGACGAGGCGGAGAACGAGCAGCTGGGCTCTTCTACTATTGCTGAGACTACAGGGACCTGGACTTGACCTTCCACGCCGCTTTGTCCTTAGCGCAGGGGTTAGGTAAAACAAGGCAGTACGGGTGTCAGTAAGGAGCACAGTGATGAGCACAGCGGCAGGTAACCCCTGCTGCGCCCGGTCCCCTGTCCCGTCGGTCGTTCTGTCCACACTGTACCCGCGTGCGGCTGACGTTTGCGGGAGTGGTTGGGCGCATTAACCCGGACGTGACGTTTTGTCAGAGGAGTTCGGTTGGGACGAAGGTAACGAGGTTGTTTGCCGAGCCCAGCCTCGAGCGAATCGGAGAATTGGCATCCCGTCCGAGTCCTTTCGGGGCAGGGCCTCGGCGAGAGGGCCTCGGCGGGGCGGGGAGCTTTTGGCCTTTCGCATGAGGCTTCGACGCAAGGCCTCGGGCAAATCAGAGAAATCTGCTGAGACCTTGCGGTAGTCTTTCGGTTTTGATTTTTGCAAGGTTTAAGCAATATTTTTAGTTTCTTACTTAGGGTACCCCTTCTTGCGGTATCCGACAGTAGCCTCCGAGCCTCGGGAGGAGTGAGGGCACTCTCCTGAGGTTTTTGTCGAGACTTGGCTCGCAACAGCTCCTGTTTGGGATTGTGTTTTGTACTCGAGGCCTCGGTGGGTGCGCGCGAGCGCACCCGCTGGGTGTAGCCCCCGAGGCCCTGGAGGAGTGATTTGACTCCTCTAGGGGCTTTTCTTACGTCGTGCGACGGATTTTTATTGCGCTAGCCGAGCCTAGGTGAGCTGCTATCGGGTAAGTCCGAGTGGAGGCCCGTGCCCCATTCGATAGGGGTCGGCTAGTGGTCCGGAGACGCACTCCAAAAGTACCAGAGGGCTTCTCTATTGGGTTCCAGGGCCATTCGATTGTCCCCGGGGGCTCGGCGCCTCCCTACGGTGGGATCCCATTTGGAGAACTCCTTGCTGGTCTCGGACACGACTTAGGACATCCCGAGCGATCGCTTGCTCGGGCCTCGGCCATGTACGGGCTCGCCCATAGTTGTCCCTGACTCTATTGCCCTGGGGCGGCTGTCGAAACCCTCTGGGGTCCAGCCTTCGAACCCCTGGACCGTAATGGGCTCGGCGCCCAATTCCTTAGTCTAGAAGGAATCGGCTGGGGGAATATTCCCCTCCCATCGACTGACAATGGCAGGCGTGCCTTTTGAGGCGGTCTCTTGGGGCCTGCCGTTGCTGCGGTTGGAAGCGACGCGGTGTCAGCAGACAGGACATAACCGCCCGTGCGATCAATGAGGAAAAGGTGGGCGCGTGGGCGGTGAAATCGGATCTGGATTTACTGTGCCTGGACTCAAGGGAAACTTCCCTGATTTTGTCGCCTGACCGTTTCGTCCTTTCCCTACATAAATATGAAACGAGTCTCGACCATCCCCTCCTTACCTTGCCCGTACTCACCTTTTCCGCCTTTGAGCCGTTGCCGAGAACAGAGAGCGCCGGGGAGAAGAAGGGAGAAGAGGGAGCGAGAGAGAGAGAGAGAGAGAAGCGAGAGAGACTTACCGCCGTAGCCCCCATTCTCCATCATGCAATGGCCGGCGGTCCTCCTGTCATCCTCCCGGTGGATCCTTGGGAGCCGTCCGACGTGTCCGTGGAGGTGCTGCAGTCGCTCGTCAACGACGGCCTTCTTTGTCCGATCACCGACCCCGACAGGCTAGAGTGGATTGCTCCGTTGGGCGAGCAGGAGCCGCGGCCACGCGAAGGGTATGTCGTGAGCTTTGTCTCTTTCCACGAGCGTGGTCTCGGCGTGCCGGCAGACCGATTCATGCGGGCGCTCCCGCATTACTATGGGGTAGAGCTACACAACTTCAACCCCAACTCCATCGCGCAGGCGGCTATTTTCGTCGTCGTCTGCGAGGGGTATCTGGGGATTGCCCCCCATTGGGAGCTGTGGCTCCACCTCTTCCGAGCAGGGCGTACCACCAAGCCGACGGGTACGAGGAAGATGGTGAGGGCCGGCGACTGCACTCTCCAGGTGCGCCAAGACCGGTGAACACTGTACATCCCGACCAGCTCGCGTCATCCAATCGCCATTTGGGTACAGCAGTGGTTCTATCTCCGCAACGATGATGGCTGGCTTCCCCCCTACACTAGACGGATCGTGGAGGACTGTCCGAAGAAGTGGAGGTATGGTGTCCCGAGAGAAGAGCAGCTAAGCTGCAGCCGCTCCTGGACGGGCTGGAGAAGCTATGGAACTGCTGCCTTACGGCGGCTGTGGTCATGGCGGCCTTCCACCGCCGGAGGGTGCTGCCGCTGATGGCTCGGCGGTGGCGCCTGTTCGATATGAGACCGGATGAGCCAATCGAGGGCATCCGGATGTCTACCGCCGCCCTCTCCGAGGAGGCGGTTCTACGTCGAGTGAGGGAGACGGTGGACAGGAAGATGAAGAGCGGTGGTCTGACCCACATTGTCATGCGCCCGTTGTTGGGGTATCTCTCCCTGGTAAGTCATGTGTCGCTGCAGCCCCTGAGCCCTCTCTGTTTCTCATCATTTCTCGTTCCCTTATGCGCGTTCGTCATTCCTGCAGGGGATGAGGGACGTGCGAGCCTCCCCGCTGCCCATTCCTAAGGACGTGAGGCGGCGAGCGATCAACCGGGCGCACGCCGAGGCGCAGAAAAAACGGAAGGACGCCAAGGCGGCCAAGCGCACGAAGCAGATTCTTGCGCGCGAGAAGCTAGATGAGCGTCGTCGGCAGCAAAGGAAGGACGGCCTCCCGCTGGAGGAGTCCCCATCGCCGTCGCTATCGACGGACGCCTCGGACGGAGATGACGAGGGCGAGAGGGGGCGGGGTCCCCTGGGCTATCTCCCTGACGTTGAGGAGACGACGCCCGGGGCGTCGGCAAGTAGCCCGGCGCTCCCAGGAGGAGGGGGAGGAGATAGCGCCCCGGGGTCGACGATTGCTCACCCCGTGTCCGAGGCTGACACGCCCGAGCTACGGGCACTAGGGAAGCGTGTCGTCGGCTCGTCGGGCTCGACGGTAGTGACAGAGCAGGCGGCAGCGGGGGCGACGCAACTGTCACTGCAGGGGGTCGAGGGGGCGCCGGAGCCCGACGAGGGTCGGTCGGCACTAGTGGATGCTAGGGCCGTGCCTCCGCCACCACCGCAGTCGTTGTAGAGGAGAACCGCGATGCCGAAGCGGCTGCAACCCCGCTCGAGGTGAGTGTTTTTTCAGTGACGTTCGCATTGTCTCTTGCTCGCTTCATGGTCATCGGCTGACCAAGTGGGTGTTTTGCCTTTAGTCGGAAGCGTCAGGTGGAGGTGCCAGCCTTGGCACCGCGCAAGGCACTCAAAGTGGGCGCCGGTCCCACTGCTCACCAGGCGACAGAGGCGCAAACCGCCGTGCAGCCTGATGTGGCGTCGGCCGGGGCTGACCTAAAGAGGTCGGTCGTTCAGGAAGAGGCTCCTGGGGCGGCTATGGAGCAGACGGAGGAGGAAGGGCCTACGCCACGCGTTGCCGAGGCCCATGAGTCCGATGGGGCCAAGGCGCCCCTAGTCGCCGAGGCCGGGAGCAAGGCCGAGGCCCCTGGGACTCCCGAGGCCGAGATGGTCGAGGTGTGCATGGCGGGCCCGGTGGCTCGGGATTCGGAGATGGAGGTGGGGCAACCTTTGGTGCCGCCCCTGGCCCAAGGCCTGCCACCGTCGCAGGAGAGCGCCCGGGAGGTGGAGGTTCCGGTGACCTCTCCTGCCGATACTTCCCGGGGGAAGGATGCGGCAGATGTCGAGGCGGACAGCACCGTCGAGCAGCCAGTTCTAGCTCATGGCGAGGGGAACTCGGCCCTCGCGCGGGTACGACCCGAGCCCCATGGGTGGAATCACCCGCGTATATCGTGGCTGAGCCGGGATGACCCGGAGGGGGAGCCTCTATTCTCCCTCGAGGATGCGGTCGAGGGGGGCGCTGGAGCTCCTTCGAGCAATATCGCCGGCTGGCGGTGCAGTCGCTGTGAACGGCACTGTCCGTCATGGACGACGATCTGCCCGGCGTCGCCCAGGTACTCGTCCTCTTTTCTCGTGTGGTGTCATCTTGTTCTGAGTCTTTTCGCAATGTATGACCTATGTTCTACCTATCCAGGAGCTCGAGGCCCGGTCTCTCGAGAAATCGTTGTTCCTCCGTTAAGAGAGAGACGTCTGGGACCAACTTGGACAGCAGAGGGACCTGCTCGCAAATGCCAACAAGCTCCTGTCGGCGCGGAGCGTGGAGGCGGAGGACCTCCGCCTTTGTTGTGCAGATATGTGGGCCGAGGCAGCCACGGCTCGGGAGCAGGTCGCTCCTTTGGAGGCGCGAGTCAAGGAGCTGGAGGAGGAGGTGACCTGGGTGGCTGGCGAGCGGGACACCCTTCTTTCTCGGGTTGAAGAGGATACGGTCTCTGCCAAGTCCGTTGCTGCGCAGTTGGGTGAGACAAAGGGCGCCCTAGACGAGGCCCTCAAGGCGGTCGAGGCTTCCCGGGTCGATGCCTTGGCTTGGAAGGAGAAGTTCGAGGGTAAGTTCTGCTCCCTTTATTTTGTTTATTTTTCTTGCGCTCGGCCCCCTAACTCTCTGGTGTGGTACAGAGCTAGAGAAGGAGGCCTCCAAGGCGACCGAGGCGTCACAGGTCGAGGTCCAGCACTGGAAAGAGAAATCCGAGGGTAAGTCCCATAGGCCTTTGCCCCTGTTCGACTTATTCCTCTTTCGTGCTTAACCTCATCCTGCTCGTTTTGGCGCAGGGTTGGAGAAGGAGGTTTCCTGGGTGGCAGAGGCCTCTGTCGCAGTGCAGGCGACGCTCGAGGCCGAAATCGAGGAGCACGATGCGATGCAGGCCACCGCCCGTACCGTCTGCGAGGCTCTGGCTGTTGAGGGGGCTCAGTCGGGGAGCTCCCTCAGGAGCCGCCTGGCTGCGTTGAGTGGCCAAATGCGGGAGCAACTTCGGACAGCGTTGCATACAGGCGTCAAGCGTGCCCTGGCCGTCGTCTCTTCGCACTACGCCGTCAACCTCGAGGCCGTCAGCGACGGTTACATCTTGCCTGATGATGACGAGGAGGCTGATGAGGAGGTCACCAAGCTGATGGAGGCGGCTGAGGTCCCTGGTGCAGCGCTAGCCAGTCTGTTTGAAGAAGAAGTGGTTCCCCCTGCGCCCGCCGCCGACGCAGGAGATCCTGAGCCTTGACCTGGGCCAAAGGGGCCATGTAAACGAACTAAGTTATTGTCGTGTCATGACATTTGTGGCCGTCGAGGCCTTTTAAAGTATTCGTGCGTACGCTTTTTTAATTGGTTTATATCGTTTTTCCAAGCCTCTACCTTCTGCATTGCTTCTAGACAAGGTCTGTGCAAATGATTTCCTCAAAACCTGAGCTGCCCCTTCGGCGAAAGGTGGCGAGGGAGTTGCCATAGCCCAGAGGCGTAAGCAGTCTCGCGACTCGGCCGGCCTCTTGCACTCGAGGCGCGCTTTCGGTCCTTAGATTTTTACACACGGCCTGTCAGAGTACGCAAGAGAGTTTGGCGTGGAAATTTATTCGAAAAATGATTAAAAAATAGTGCCTGGGACTTAGGGGGCTCCCCCTGATTCTAGCCCCCGAGGGGGGCTCGGCTCTGTAGAGGCAGAGCCGAGTCTCCCTTATAACGTTATTTCTACGTCGGTTCCCCGTCGAGGGGGGAGTTTTCTCGAAAAATTAGAATAACTAAATAACGCTTCTTTAATATATTTCGAGAAACAATATTGTCGGGGACCTAATACCAGAGTACCCCAGAAGGTGGAACCGATGACCACCGAACGTAAAAAACTTCTAGATGCATAAGGGCTCCATGTCATCCCTAGTTCGAGTGACAGGAGTTCGGTTCCGTCTCGCCCGACGCCTTGAGGGCGGGCTCGGTCTCGCCCGAGGGCTGAGGGATGAATTCCGTCTCGCCCGACGCCGGAGGGGCGGGGTCAGCCTTACCCGACGCCTTGGTAGGATAACCCTGCCTCGCCCCAAAAGCTCAAGGCTAATCTCCGTCTCGCCCGACGCCTATAGGGCGGGCTCGGTCTCGCCCGAGGGCCGAGGGATAAACTCCGCCGCCGCCTGACGCCTTGAGGGCGGGCTCGGTCACACCCGAGGGGTGAGGGACAATTCCGTCTCGCCTGACCCCGAGAGGCGGGGTCAGCCTCACCCGACGGCCCGAGCAGAGCCGCATACGATCGATATCTATCCCTCATAATGATGGGTGCAGGGGACGAGACAAGACGTTCGGGTCAACCATGGCTTCAACGACCATACCTGCGCTACTGGCGAGAAAAGGACTGCCGAGGAACAGCGGGACTAAAGCTTTAGACCCTTCCGGGCGCCGCAGAGCCCAAAAGGTATTACAGGTGCGTGCACCTCACCCTGTAGAGTTGTAGGCGCTGCCTTTAGCTCTGGGACACGGAACCCGACGAAGATATACGACAACCGCTACGATCCAGGAAAGGATTTGCTATCTCCACGAACGATGGGTATTCCGTCACCACACGGTGGACCCAAGGGAGCGGCGCCCGCTTCCCGACCCCTCAGGTCCTCCCAGTCAGAAGGCCTTGACCACGGCGTTACACCGGACCCCGACCCCGCATTCTCCCAACGAGGACTCATGAGAACCAAAAGGCATGCGGAGCAAGGCTGGGGGAGGCTCATAAGTCAAAACCACTGTACTGCAGCCCATACCCTGCGCAGGGCAGCATTCTGTGACTAACCTGACATCCTGCAGAGACATCGACAACATTGTAAACACTTATCTTCCTTCGCACTCATCGGGGTGGAGGACACGACCGAGTAGAGCGTGAGCCACAAGACTAAGTCGAGTACGCGTCCTGGAGCCCTTACCTTTGTAAAGCCGCCCCTTCGTCTATAAAAGGGGATGCGCTTCTTCTATCAAGGGGGACGGGGGAGAAAGGAGGACAAAAAACAATAGAACGCACTCACACACATTCAAGCAGCTATGAAGCTCTTGACCACCTTTCAATCCTTCGATCAGAGACTTGGGACCAGTCCCTCTCTCGGCAGTTTGTATCCCTTACTACAGATCGTTACGGTGCTAATAACACAAGCAGCAACAAACTGGACGTAGGGACGTTTCGCCCGAACCAGTATAAATCCTGTGTCCTTTAGCGCACCATCCGAGCCTAACGCAGACATTATAAATTCACTACTTGCGGTGCTTATACGAAACACCGGCGAGCGGTTGGCGCTTAGAGTAGGGGCTTTGCGCGTTCCAAACCAGGTCTCGGATGACCACCCACGCAATCACCTGGGCCCCGGGCGCACACGTGCGTTTCGGCGACCTGGATTTCATCATCACACTAGAAGGAGAGCTGGCACTGACTCACTCAGCCGCCCCATCTCCCCCTTCCATCAACCTCAGCCATCTTAGGCTTGAGGGTCCACCGGGCAACTCCCGGGGAGTCCCGTCACCCAAAGAAGCCTCTCACAACGCCACCATGTGTCCGGAAGGGTCCGTATGGAGGGCCCCGATAAGCGTTCCGTTTGGTCTCCATAGCGTTGCGGCAACCGGCTGGCCGTCTTCTGGCGCTACGTGTGGTTCAACCACCCACGGACATCGAGTTCGAGGGGCGATTGAGCGGGATACGGAGACCCTCTCACGAGCTCCTCAACGAGGAGCTCAGATCGCTCTCCGGCTCGGATTCCAGCAGGGGAGCCACCACCCTCCCGAGAATGCTACATGACGCAGAGACCACGAGGGTCACGTCGAAAGCGCCTCAGGAAGAGGCCACCCCTACGAACAATCGGCGCAGATCCGGGAAGAAGGGACAGCCCCATCTCGCTTTGAGGATGGAGCGGCTAAGGGCTCGTCGGCAAGAGATCGATGAGGCGGGCAAGGGGGCTCATGGGGGAATACGCGGACATCAATCGTGAGATTGAACGCCGCAAAAGAAGCGAAGCGCGCAGCGCCACAGCCCGCACCGTACATCAAAGGATCCTCACCGGCGATGGGGCCTTTCCTCACTTTGCTCGAGCTAGCGAACATCGCGCAGGCGACCGCTTTTTGCATGGTCTCCCGGAGGCCACGACGTCCGAGGATCGACACGCTTATCGGGAGATTCGTGACGTTGCTCGAGAAACACGCAGCGCCTGCGCAGCAGCGGAAAGTTTGTTGTCTCGACGACGCGAACCCGACACCAGCCGGTAGCGCACCTTCGGTGCATCCCACCAAGGACGCATCCGTACACCAAACACCGCCGCGGCCGTGGCAGCCCTCCATCGTCCTCAGACATCAACGCCTCGGCCGTGGCGCGACGCACGTAGCATCATCGGCGCCGGAGGCGTGCCCACGGGCGAGGGAAGAAGAAGCAGCGCGCGGCTATCATCCCCGCGTGGCGGGCGCTACGACAAGAACGAGGACCGAAGCCCGAGCCCCCGTCTGGCGGGCCCTCGGGCCTTTGGCGACATCCTCCTCAAGCTGCGTTCCCTCTAAGGTATCGACCGCCACGAACATTCCTAAATATTACGGCGAAACAACCCCGGGCTTTGCTCGAAGACTATCGGCTTGCATGTCGGGCGGTGGTGCTAGTGATGATAATTTCATTATTCGCAATCTCCCATTTGTTCTGGCCGACTCAAAGACGAAAGCGTGGCTGGAGCACCTACCGTCAATGCTATTCGAGTTGGGCGGATCGATTGAGATCTTCGTGGGTAATTTCGAGGCACGTACAAGCATACGGAAACCCATGGGACCTCAAGAACCGCCGTCGAGAAAGCCCGTGAACCCCCTCGCGGGTACATCCGGCGCTTTTCCCGACAAAGGTGCAATGAGCTCCCGAACGTCGCCGACGCCGACGTAATAGGAGCTTTTCGTCGGAACGACCTCGAATCCCTGGTCCACAAAAGTTGGGGACGCAGGGCCCATGAACTACCAAGGAACTCCTAGACATCGCCACTAGTCACGCCCTGGAGAAGAGGCGGTTGGGGCCATCTTTGATCGTCACCAACGGAAAAACAAGGCGGGACGAGGACGCCAAATGAAGGCGCCTCCAACCGCCGTCCGCCAAAGGGAAAAATAAGAAGCAACGGCGCGACAACTTACTCGCATGGCTGCTGCGATCAAGCCATAAAGGTGGCGGAAGCCCGTGGAGGGCACTCAACCACTTCGAGAAAATGCTCGAGGGGCCATGCCCAAACCACGCCTCCCGGCCAAGCACCTAAACAAGGAATGCGGCCTTATGCATAAATACTTGGTGGGGCCTTAACAAGGAGGAGCGGGGAAGGAGCCTGTTCCCACCACTAACGACACGGAGGCGAAGGACGACACCTTCCCAACTCCGACCGGTGCCCTCATGATCTTCGGAGGATCAACGGCCTACGACTCCAAGCGCCGCCAGAAGGTCGCGCGTCGAGAGGTCTATACCGCTGGACCGGCTGTGCCAACCTATCTCCGGTGGTCGGAATCCGCCATAACCTTCGACCGGACCGACCATCCGGATGCCATCCCACACCCGGGAAGGTATCCGCTTGTCGTCGACCCGATCGTCGGTCCAAAGCGGCTCACCAAGGTCTTGATGGATGGGGCGGTGGCCTCAACATCATGTACGCCAAGGCGCTTCGACGAGATGGGCGTCGACCGAACGCGCGCCTCCGCCCGTCCGAGCACCTTTCCATGGCGTCGTACCGGGAAGGCAAGCAAGCCGTGCCACTAGGGCGATTGACCTGCCCGTCACTTTTGGGATCGATCCAATTATCGGACCGAGACCCTCACCTTCGATGTAGTGGGGTTCCGGGGACTTTCCACGCCATTGCAGGGGCGACCATGTTACGCGAAGTTCATGGCCGTACCCAATTACACATATCGGTTGAAGATGCCGGGCCCCGTGGGATCATCACCATCGGCACCTCCTTCCGGTAGCGCTTACGAGTGCGAGGTCGAATCTGCTGCGGACACGCATCCGCGGTCATCGCATCCGAAGAGCTCGTCACCCTCGAGGAGGAGGTCGGTGAGGGACACCGGCGCAAAGAAGTCGTCCGGTCGTTCGAATCGGCGAGAGGGTTCTAGGGGCGTCCTCTTGGATCCCGGTAGCTCGAGGGCAAAAAGTCCGAATCGGGACCGCGCTCTCCTCCGCGCATAGGAAAAGCGCTCGTCGACTTCCTCCGCGCCAACAAGGACATCTTTGCGTGGAAACCCTCGGATATGCCGGGCATCCCAGGGAGGTCGCCGAGCATACTCTCCAAATCCTTCTGGCTCCAAGCCGGTGAAACAACGCTGCGCCGCCGACGAGGAGAAAGCGCAGGCCATCGGTGAGAGATAGCCAAACTCTTCGGCGCCGCGAGGATTCATTAAGGAAGTGTACCACCCCAGTGGTTAGCGAATCCTGTTCTTGTTCGAAAAAAAGCGGGAAATGGAGAATGTGTGTTGATTATACTGGCCTCAACAAAGCGTGTCCAAAGGATCCATTTCCTTTGCCACGAATAGACCAAATAGTCGATTCCACCTCGGGGTGCGAAACCCTCTGTTTCCTGGATGCATACTCAGGCTACCATCAGATCGCGATGAAAGAGTCCGACCAGCTCGCGACATCTTTTATCACGCCGCCGGATCATTTTGCTTCGTTTCAATGCCGTTTGGTTTGAAGAACGGCTGGGCAACGCAGCGATACCGGCGTTGTATGCTAGTTGCCGGAGACCTCATCAGGCGAACCGTTGAGGCCTATATCGATGACATCATAGTCAAATCCAAGCGGGTTGACCACCTTGTCGCCGACCTTGAGCGTACTTTTGCGAAACTCCAGCGAAGCGACATCAAGCTCAATCCCGAAAAATGTGTTTTCGGGGTCCCGAGGGGCATGCTGTTCGGCTTTATCGTCTCCGAACGTGGCATCGAAGCCAACCCAGAGAAGATATCAGCCATCACGAGGATGGGCCCGATCCAAAACATAAAGGGGGTTCAGCGGATCACCGGGTGCCTTGCCGCTCTCAGTCGATTCATTTCACGCCTCGGCGAACGAGGACTCCCCCTTTATCGACTCCTGAAGAAAACTGACCGCTTCGAGTGGACAGCCGAGGCTCAGGAAGCACTTGACATGGTTAAACGATTTTTAACTAAGCCGCCGGTCCTAGTTCCTCCATGCGATGGAGAATCTCTCCTACTATATATATCGGCCACCACCCAAGTGGTTAGCTCCGCCTTAATAGTAGAGCGAGAAGAAGAGGGGCACGCCTTCAAGGTGCAGCGCCCTGTATATTTCATCAGCGAGGTGTTATCCGACTCCAAAACCCGCTACTCCCAGATCCAGAAACTCCTCTACACCGTCCTCATCACCAAAAGGAAGCTACACCACTACTTCGAGTCACACCCCGTGACGGTAGTGACGTCGTTCCCCCTCGGCGAGGTCGTTCGTAGCCATGACGCTACGGGAAGAACCGCAAAGTGGGCACTCGAGCTGATGGATCAGGGCATTTCTTATGTCCCCTGAACGGCGATCAAATCTCGTGCAATTTGGCCGACTTCATCGCGGAGTGGACCGAGGTCCAGATGCCACCGGCGACCGTCGATCAAGATCTTGGATAATGTACTTGACGGATCGGTTGATGAAGAAGGGCGCCGGAGCGGGACTAGTCTTTGTATCCCCCTCGGGGTCCACATGAGGTACATGGTTGGCTTCATTTTCCCTCATCAAACAATCTTTGCAGAATCTGAAGCGCTCATCAATGGCCTACAAATCGCCATCGAATTTGGGCATCAAGCGCCTTGGCGTCGGGCGACTCTCGGTGGTCGTCAACAGGTCATGAAAGAGTCGGGCTGCCACGATACCAAGATGGAGGCATACTATCAAGAGGTCCGACGTGCGGAGGATAAATTCGACGACCTCGAACTCAATCATATCCCCAGCGCCTCAGCGAAGCGGCCGATACACTCGCAAAAGCGACATCCACCGAGAGCCGGTTCCAGCAGCGTCTTCGCCGACGACCAACACAAACCCTCGATGCGCTCTGGCGAGGTCGGAACAAGCCGACGATGGCCCTTCTAGTCCGACCCCCAAGGCCGATCCGCCAAGCCTGTTCCTCCGACCCGAGGTCATGGAGCTTGAAGAAGACCCGGCAATGGAGTCCGATCCTCCCAATGACCGGAGAACGCTTTACATCGACTATCTCCTCCACGACATACTACCAACCAACAAGACGAAGCCCGGCGGCTCGCTGGCGCAGCGTAAATCCTTCGTTCTTGTAGAGGGCGAACTCTACAAACGAAGTCACATCGGAATTCTGCAACTTTGTATCCCTGGCGAACAGGGAAAACTCCTACTGAGCGACATCCATGGAGGGGCATGCGGACACCATGCCGCACCAAGAACCTTGGTTGGGAAGGCATTCCGACAGGGTTTCTATTGGCCCACCGCGATGGCGATGCCGAGCAAATTGTACGCACCTGCGAAGGGTGCCAATACTACGCTCGGCAAACACACCTCCCGCCCAAGCTCTCCAGATGATCCCCATCACGTGGCCCTTCGCGGTCTGGGGGCTTGACCTGGTTGGGCCACTTAAAAAAGCGCCCGGAGGCTTTACCCACCTGCTTGTCACCATAGACAAGTTCACAAAATGGATTGAAGCTCGGCCAATATCCACAATCAAATCCGAGCAAGCTGTTTTGTTCTTTCTCGACATCATCCATCGCTTTGGAGTACCAAACTCCATCATCACAGACAACGGCACGCAGTTCACCGGTAGGAAATTCATTCATTTCTGTGATGAACAACACATCCGAATCGATTGGGCAGCCGTCGCGCACCCCCGGACGAACGGACAGGTCGAGCGCGCAAACGGCATGCTCCTTCAAGGCCTCAAACCCAGAATTTTCAACCGGTTGAACAAGTTCGGCGCGCGTTGGCTCGCTGAGCTCCCGGCTGTGCTCTGGAGCCTAAGGACGACTCTAGCAAGGGCCACCGCTACACACCCTTTTTCATGATCTACGGCTCAGGCCGTTCTCCGACGGACCTCGACTATGGGCGCCAAGAATCGAGCATATGACGAGCAGGAGCCGAGGCATCTCACCAAGGCGCCATGGACCGGCTGGATGAGGCCCGCGACATCGCCCTCCTCCGTTCGACCAAGTACCGGCAAAGCGTTACGGTGGTACCACGACCCGACGGGTGCGGGTCGAGCCTTCAACGTCGGAGACCTCGTCCTCCGCCTTGTGCATAGCAACAAGGATCGCCACAAACTCTCCCATACAGGAAGGGCCCTACATCATCGTCGGAAATACGCGCCGCCCAGCGCCTACCGGTTGAAAACCATCAAAGGCGAGGTCTTCACCAACGCCTGGAACATTGAGCAGCTACGTCGTTTCTATCCTTAAAATAAGCTTACACTTTTCCTTATCAGTTTTTGTCTTAACAGAACCCCGATCCTTAGTGACTACCGACCCCTGCAAATCGCGAGGGGTCAGACCTCACTCGGGGGCTGGCATATGATCGTAACATATGTCATGTGTAATACAAGTATTACTTATTACGCTTGTAAAAAATCCCTCTGTTATACTTGCAAACATTTTCTAAGTTTTCCATTTCGCCTCGTAAGCGAGTCTCGAGGGCTAAGATCTTGGGAACCAATTCTGAATACAACTGGTAGGACTGCAAGGCACCCACGCCCCAGCGGCTGCAACCTCTTTGCTCACCAGTTCAATCAGAATTAGTTCGCCCACGTTCCTAGTTTCCTATGACTTAGACCATGAGAAGGGTTGGAAAGCGTTAAAATGACTTGCCATAAACCAAGGATGCAATTTTGTTCATTTTTTGCACAAATTCACCACTTACAAAGCGATGTCATTACAAAAAAGTAACAATATACTCCGAGGACTGTTTACCCGGGGGCTTCCCCACAACGTTATTTCATTACAGTCTCGGCTCAGCTCTACCACAAGTGTTGCTGCGGTCGCCGCGCCACGCCCTCCATCGGCGACGTCCTGGGCGTGTACACGGGCCAGGTCGTCTACTGCGGTCACCGTGCCACGCTCTCCATCGGCGACGTCCGGGGCGTGTACACGGGCCAGCTCGTCTACTACGGTCGCCGTGCCACGCTCTCCGTCGGCGACATCTTCGCTGGATCCTCGAAGGCGCCACCATCTCGGCGACTCCGCCGGGCGTCCGGGGACCACGCCATCGTCGTCTACCGCGACCCGGCAGCACGCCTCCGCCGAACGTCCGGGGACCACGCCATCGTCGTCGCCGCCGCGACCCGCAACGACGCCTCGCCGGAACGTCCGGGACTACGCTTATCGTCGTCGTACCGCGACCCAAACAACGACGCCTCCGCGAACGTCCGGGGACTACGCCATCGTCGTCACGCGCGACCGCGGCGGCGACGCCATCGCCATGACGCTCGAAGACTACGCCATCATCCCCAGCCATAACCACGATAACGGCATATGGGGTGAAACGCCTCCCGCCAAGGGGGCGCGCAATAACGATGGTGCGATCAACGACGTACGACGCCCACCGACGCCTCCTTTCGCTTCGCCGCGGCGACGACTCCTTAGCAAGGGCGCGCGCACCATCTCGTCTACGTTGGATAACCTCGGCTCGACATCACGCACGAGAATCACGAGCAAGTTTGTAAGTTCTCTATCTCTCTCGGCATTACTACGCCTCACTCGGGAACCACCACGGCCTTTGCAGACGCGTTTGGCGGAAAGGAAGAAGAAGGAGAGATAGCGGTCGGGAGGCGAAGGGGAGGTGGGTGAGAACTCCTCTCCCCTCCCTATTTAAAGAGGAGGCCTTGATAACTAAGGAAAGCGAAAGGTCGGACGAAAAACCCTCTCCCTTCCCTTTTTAAATACGCAATCAATCTTTGATTGATATCACGAGGGCCTTTTGAAGTGATGGGACGAACCCGGTCTCTGAAGCGTCCCTCTTTGGTCAAAGCCCGAACCTTTGCTGGGTATGGCCCGCCAGCGACCCCGCCCGGACGCGGCGATTAAGGCACCGCGATAGGCGGAACAAATTTTTCGCCTTCCCATGCGGGACCACGGACGACCCGATGGACGGGACCCTCCAGTTCTCTGGGTCGACCGTTTCGGCCTAGAAGACACACGACGAACGAACGACCAAAGAAAGATAAGCCTCTCATCTTTCACTTTTTATGCGTTAGAATTTGTTCGCAAGATTCCGACCCCGCCAAAAAGAGAGGACGCGAGCATCACTCGAAATTTGTCGAGGATGACTACCAATCCAGACATCCTCTTCACCCGACCCCTCCGTGACGCTTGAAACTAAAGGCGCAACATACGGGCACAAAGCTTTGAGTAAAAGCGGACGAACTAGCAAACCCTACGCCCGATAGCTACAATGTTTCTATTCACCGGAAAAATCATGCTCAAACGCCTCTCGCGTCTCTACGGTTTCGACGTCCGCCTTTCTCAAAGAAGGGATCGAAGGGTCCGCCTACAACAACCAGGTTGCCGGAGTTAATTAAACAGCTCGGATCTTCACCGAGACACAAAACAAAGAATGGCAATTCTTATGCAGGTTTTCCAACCTCGTCACAAGCGTCGGGACCCGAACCCATCCGGTAGGAGCTTTTCCGCCACTCATACCCACCAAGGTAACGTCACCACCTTTATTTTCAATTAAATCTCGCATTCAAAACATTTCATATGCAAAAATTGCATCCCAATGATTTCGTGTCGCACCACTTAAACGATTGTCGCATTTATCCGATATAGGCAACCACAGTGAGGTTGAAGGTCGGCCCTTGAAGGCTCGAGGCCGCCTCACGCCCAAAAGCAGAGCCGAGGAGATAACCGAGACGAGCCCCAGCTGCCCTGCCCGACCCCCTTTCGAAGCGAACCGGGGCGTCTCGACCTTCTCTCATTCGATTCTAACCTCGAGCCAAACCCACAGAATCTCCATCGAGGAGAGGCCATCGGGCCCCGAGCTTATCGAGCGACTCGGGCATCCGCCGGAGGCGGGTTAAGAAGTTGTGGAGTGCCACCGGAGGGCTCTGCCGACCCCATCGGCAAATGATGGACCCGGATTCCGCATTTAACGCGTACCCGTTAGCGAGCTCGTTGAGCTGCGGTACTCAAGCCGTCGAGGCAAGTATATCGTTCACTCGGCCCCTCCGATTGTGCGAAAACCGAGGACGGGGTAACACGCAAATAACGGCCGACCCCTATCGAGACCACGACAAGGCTCGGGGCTCGGGCCAAACAATGCGAGGACAAAGGCCCCACCTTGCCGAGCCCATAGAGTTCCCGGTTGGGATTTACATTTGGAAGATGGGGCGGGGATTATTGCGATGGCATCCATTATCACCGAACCACGATTCGGTCTCGGTAACACCCGACCCAAAGAAAGGGGTGGGGGTCGGACCTCGGGGGCTGTTAAGGTGCGGCTACCTCCTCTCCTTCTTTCGGAACAATCTCCTCGCATTATAATCGGTGCATAATTCAGGGGAACATATTGGTAAGACCGTAAAAATGAAATAGCAAAAATCAAACAAAACGAAATTAAGGCGCTTAAAAGCACGAAAGGCGCCCAGACTCGAAAAGTACCGACACTTGTTCACATATTACATATAAGTTATTCTCAAAATTGTTCGACTAATTACTTCCCAGCGGAGGAGAACCATCTCTTTCAGATTATCTCGCTGGTTTTTTGCAAGGGAGCAACCATCTTCTCCATTTCCTCCAGCTCTTCATCCTCGTGGGTGGACGGAAAGCCTTCGCTCATCACTTTCGGGTTTATTTCCTTCTCATAGTGGGCGTGGGCGACGGTGAAGGGCTGGGTAATCCCGGCGTGAAAGGCACTCTCCAAAGCTGGCCCACCCGAGCCGTGATACCTCCGACACGAGCATGAGCTGGCTGGTCTCCACCGGCTCCATCACATTCTGAGGCGTTAAGGACAACCCGACCGCAGCTTGTAGAAGATCGTGCTCATCACTCTCAACTTTGAAAGGCTCTCTGGCGTATAGGCAACCTCTTTCTCCGGCTTGGTGGCGGCGTTCTCAAGACACTCGACTTTCCTCTCACCGCGTCGTCAAGCTCGCGCCGGAGAGAGCGGACCACCTCGGCGTCCTCGTCCACTTTCTCACTGGAGGGCTGTGGCCCTACTCTCGGCCTTCCACCGGAGGTCCCGCTCCATCTCCAGCTCCTTCGGGACTTTCTTGGCCTTCTCATTGGCGCGGCATTCCTCTGCGGCAGCTCGTCTCGCTCTTTTTTAAGTCCGGCAATCTCCTCTCCATCCAGCTTAGACCTCGAAAGCAGGTCCTCGAACATTCCGTGCACCTCCTCCGCATCTGGACGCGCTGGGCCTCCCGCTCTCGAACAGTAGCAAATTTGGGCGGCCAGAAGTCTGCTTCGCATGGCCGGGCCTCCTCGGAAAGGCAATCCCTCTCCGCATATACATTCGTGGAGGAATTGGGATTTATCCGGCTCACGAGCAACAAGAGTCGAGGAGGAAGAAGGCTGATATCGGGGAATACGAGAACACAAAAACACATGAAGAAAGAAGAAAGTCCGAGAAAATACCTAAGTGGTAGGGATAACGATCTCACGGAGGCTCCTCCGGCCGGTCCAGTAGGCGTTCAAAGCATGGTCGAGATCCCGATGTCAAGACCCTCCGCTCCATGCTCTCGGAATGATCATCGAGCGAGAAAAGAGCCGGCGTCGGGTCTGAGCATCCATCCCTTTGGGGCGGCTCTCCCCCGCTTGAGGGGGCGGTTTCCTCCCGACAAAGGGGCGGTGGCGGCTCCCTCTCGACCTGCGGCGGCACCACCACCGCACTCGAGACCCTCCGGCTGGACCCTCCTCCGTCTGGGCCGCCGAGCACCACGGGTGGATCCACATGGGCGCTGGCGGCGCGGATCGCACCACCCTCGGGTGCCACCACGACCCGCGTCCGGTGATCTGGCTTAAGCGCGATCCGACCACCGTCACCGGCGGGAGAGGCGGTCCTCGGCCGGTTGTTCCACGCCCGCCGTGGAAGAGACGCTCGCTTCGGTAACCTCCGCGGATGTGGGAGCCACCTTGGGACGCCGTCGGGTTACGCGCGGCCCGACATCGGCACCACTCTCTGCCCAAAACAGGGGTGGCTCCAGCGACGCCGTCTGTCCCACTTGAAGGGCGAGACTCTTCTTGGGCGCCAGCCCCAGGGGGTGACCCGTCCGCAAGAACCTGCGCAAAGGTAATAACCGTTAAGTCAAAATAAAAAGGGAAAAAGGATGAAAACGGAGGAATCAACAGCTTACGTTGGCGTCCTCGGCGTGAAGCGTTTTGGGATGGATCCCGGCCCTGCCACAGCTCATCTGGGCGGGACCGTTCATGCCTACCCCTGCTCGGGGCAGGGGGTCCATCTCGTCGGCGCGGCCCCGGAGTCGCTCCTCCCCATCGTCTCGTCGGGCGCGGCACCGGAGCCGTCCCCCTCCGTCATCTCACGGGGTGCAGCACCGGAGCTGCTCCCCTTCATCGTCGCCTCGGGGATGGCGGCGACAGGTTCGCCCTTCCCCATCCACCGGTCCTCGGCCAGCACGCCGCGCGAAGAGGCGGACTCGCCGGCCTCCACTGACCTCATCGATCCACTTCCCTCCGCGTGGAAAGGGAAGGGCCCCTGCACGGATGGGTGGCCACTCGTCAGCGTGTCCTCGTCCTCCAGGACGCCCCAATCCACGTCGACGGCTACCTCGTCGTCATCATCATCATCATCATCATCGTCATCCTCACTACTCACGTCCTCTCCCCGATCCCGTGCCTCCTGCTTCAGTCGTTTCGCCTTCTTCATCTCCTCCTTTGCCTTCTTGTCCCCCTTTCGTCATGAGTCGATTCGCCGCCGCCACAACCTTGTCCTTCGGCAGCGGGGCTGGGCTATCCTTGAAGACTAGCCTCCTCGGCTAGCCCCAACATTACAGAAGCAAGTGTTAAAAGAGGGAGATTCAGGAGAAAGAAAAGAATGCGGGAGAAGAGGGCTTACGAATTCGAAGAACCCAGGCTCCGGCCGCATTGGAGGATGCCCGGGCACCGGATACACGATGTCGAGGACCCTGCCGGCGGAATCCTTCGTCGGCTCCATCGCCTCCTTGACATGCTGCGCCACTTCCGAATAAGGGGCGCCTCGTCAACGAGCACCATCCTCAAGCGACATCCCTGGCGTCATCCGATCGTGAGGGGAAGCACACAGCGCCATCGGTGGCGCCACCCTCCTCGCGTGGTAGGCACCGATAATCCCCGACCCCTTTACACCCCGACCCTTGAGGCATGGAGGGCGGAGAGAAGGTCGGAGATGTGCTTCTTGTCTTTAGTCCGGACGCCCTTGAGCCCCACGACACGCCGGGCATCCACAATAAGAAGTCCGGTGTGTGCCGGTAGGGTGGCACTCATCATCATCCCTAACATAAAACCATCTGCGAATGCCATCCCTTGTTGGATGTAGCGGACGCATGTCACGGTAACCTTCGATCGGGTATGGCGCGGTGAATCTTGGCACACCCCATCGGCGCGTCCACTTCTTTCCCCCAATCTTCCTCTTGACGGACTAACGCTAAAGAAATACCGCCCACAGATCAAAATGGGGATCGATCCCGGGAAACCCTCGCGCCGTGCAGCAGCGAACGCCGCCATATCTTTGAATCCCATTGGGAGTGAGATCTGCAGCTCTACCTCATAGAAATCTAATAACCCCGAAGAAATCTATGCTTGGTACCCGAATCCCGCTCATGGAAGATGGCAAAGGAGACGACATACCCTTGAGTGGCACGGCTCACCCTCGTCGCGGGGAGCAACCACTCTGGGATGGCGGATAGTGGGCGAAGAAGGCCACGGTGGACGAGGCCCTCGACGCCGGGAAGTGATGCTTGATCTCGCCCCACAACTCCATTGAAGCGGGGGGGGGCGGCCTTGAGCTTAACGGGTGGTGAAACACAAACGCAGGCGGTCGACGGTGGCGATGCGGGCGCAAGAGGCTGGGAAGATTGGCGGCGGATGTTTCAGAACACAAAGGAAGGGGAGTGAAACACGGGACCCTGGGGGCGAACCCCGCGGTTTTATAGGGGGCGACGGATGCGAGAAGGGCAACCACCCGCCTCGATCTCCGGGTCTGCCACGCACGCCACCGCGTCATGTCGCGGGACACGCGCCCGCGGTCCCTATCCTCTCATCCCAAAAAATCTCGGTGGACGATTCGCCTTCCCCAAGTGAATCCGGACTCTCCACCCACCTGGGAAGCACAAGCCACAAAGGCCCGTTTCTTTTCTCTTTGGCCCACCTAGGGCCCAGCAACTCGCCGGCCGGCCTAACTAAGAAGGAATCTACGAACAATCCGCCACCAAGGGCAGAAGCACCAGTGAGGACGGCCCCGAATTAGTCCCCAGTAAACGGGACGCCACGACCCACTCAGAAAAACACCCTCCAGGCGGTTCTACCTGAATCACCTGGAGTCTCGGGGGCTACTGTCGGGGACCTAATACCAGGGTACCCTAGAAGGTGGAGCCGATGACCACCGAACGTAAAAAACTTCTAGATGCATAAGGGCTCCATGTCATCCCTTGTTCGAGTGACAGGAGTTCGGTTCCGCCTCTTGACGCCTTGAGGGCGGGCTCGGTCTCGCCCGAAATTTGAGGATGAATTCCGTCTCGCCCGACGCGGAGGAGGCAGGTCGCCCACCCGACGCCTTGGTAGGATAACCCGCCGCCCCCAAAAGCTCAAGGCTAATCTCCGTCTCGCTTGACGCCTATAGGGCGGGCTCGGTCTCGCCCGAGGGCCGAGGATAAACTCCGCCTCGCCTGACGCCTTGAGGGCGGGCTCGGTCACGCCCGAGGGTGAGGGACAATTCCGTCTCGCCCAACCCAGAGGGGGGGTTAGCCTCACCCGACGTGCCTGAAGCGAGCCTCATACGATCGATATCTATCCTCATAATGATGGGTGCAGGGACGAGACAAGGCGTTCGGGTCAACCATGGCTCCAACGACCATACCCTGCGCCCTGGCAGGAAAAGGACTGCCAGGGAACGACAGGACTAAAGCTTTAGACCCTTCCGGCGCCGCAGAGCCCAAAAGGTATTACAGGTGCGTGCACCTCACCCTGTAGAGTTGTAGGCGCCGCCTTCAGCTCTGGGACACGGAACCCGACGAAGATATACGACAACCGCTACGATCCAGGAAAGGATTTGCTATCTCCACGAACGATGGGTATTCCGTCACCACACGGTGGACCGAGGGGCGGCGCGCCGCTCCCGACCCTCGAGTCCTCGGTCGGAAGGCCTTGACCACGGCGTTACACCGGACCCGACCCCGCATTCTCCCAACGAGGACTCATGAGAACCAGAAGGCGTGCGGAGCAAGGCTGGGGGAGGCTCATAAGTCAAAACCACTGTACTGCAGCCCATACCTGCAAGAGGCAGCATTCTATGACTAAACGACATCTGCGTGAGACATCGACAACATTGTAAACACTTATCTTCCTTCGCACTCATCGGGGTGGAGGACGACCAGTAGGCGTGAGCCACAAGACTAAGTAGAGTACGCGTCCTGGAGCCCTTACCCTTGTAAAGCCGGCCCCTTCGTCTATAAAAGGGGATGCGCTTCTTCTATCAAGGGGGACGGGGGAGAAAGGAGGACAAAAAACAATAGAATGCACTCACACACATTCAAGCAGCTACGAAGCTCTTGACCACCTTTCAATCCTTCGATTAGAGACTTGGGACCAGTCCCTCTCTCGGCAGTTTATATCCCTTACTACAGATCGTTACGGTGCTAATAACACAAGCAGCAACAAACTGGACGTAGGGACGTTTCGCCCGAACCAGTATAAATCCTGTGTCCTTTAGCGCACCATCCGAGCCTAACGCGCATTACTATAAATTCACTTGCCGGTGCTTGTACGAAACACCGACAAATATATACAATGCTTGGAGGTTTAAGGGTAGAAACGACGTAGCTATTCTATGTTCCAAGCGTTGGTGAAGATTTCGCCCTTCTCGTTGGCCAGCTTGTAGGTCTCGGGTTTTAGCACTCGGGCGACGATGTACGGTCCTTCCCATGGCGGGGTCAGCTTGTGGCGGCCCTTGTTGCTCTGCCTCAGTCTCAGCACCAAGTCGCCCACCTTCAGGTCTCGGCTTCGGATGCGCCGGGCTTGATAGCGTCGTAGGGCTTGTTGGTACTTGGCTGAATGTAGCAGCGCAACGTCTCGGGCTTCCTCCAGTTGGTCGAGAGCGTCCTCGCGGGTAGTGCGGTTGCTTTGCTCGTTGTAAGCCTGCAGCCTTGGGGAGCCATACTCCAAGTCAGTGGGGAGGATGGCCTCGGCTCCATAGACCAGGAAGAACGGTGTGAACCCCGTGGCTCGGCTTGGTGTATTTCTTAGGCTCCAGATGACCGACGGGAGTTCGACCAGCCATTTCTTGCTGAATTTCTTCAACCGGTTGTATATCCTTGGCTTGAGGCCCTGAAGAATCATGTCGTTGGCACGTTCTACTTGGCCATTTGTCCTTGGGTGTCCTACGGCTGACCAGGCCACACAGATGTGGTGGTCGTAGCAGAATGTCAGGAATTTACGACCGGTGAACTGTGTCCCGTTGTCGATGATGATGGTGTTCGGAACCCCGAACCTGTGGACGATGTCCATGAAGACATCGTGGTCCTCTTGTGCCTCGCGTCGGTCGCTGAGGCGGTCGTGGACTGAGGGGGCCTTGAGGCGATCGTGCACTGAAGGCCGCTTCGAGATGTTCTCACATCGCCGAGACGCAGAGCTTTCGGCCTGCTGTACTGCGGTGGTTTCGAGAAGGTCTCGGAGCGCGCTGCGGACCCATTGCCCCTCCGTGGTAGAGGGCTCGGGCATCGCTCGGACTAGCATCGCCGCCGCCGCGATGTTCTGGCTAGCGCGATTGAAGATTGGGGGTTGTTCACTTGCTTCGTCGTTGTTGATGCGGCGGTGCACGTCGTGGGCCCTCTGCCGAGCCCCACCGCCATCACCGCGACCTTGCTGCTCCTGCTCGAGAGTGTCTCGGAGCTGCTGCAGCAGGAGTCGATCTTGGTCGACTTTTGCCTGGAGATCACGAAGCTGCTCCAGGTCTAGGCGTTGGAGATCCTCGGGGGCGACGTTCACGTTCCGCGCCGCCCGGAGCTCGACGAGCGGGGGTGTGGCGTCGCCCGCCCCTTGGCGGAGCGGGGACCGGTTGCCTGCCCTCTCACCCTCATTACTTGCCCCTGGCATTCCGAGCCCGACGTGGAAACACTCTCGAGTGGGATCATAAGTGCTTTCGTCATCGGAGTCGGAGTAGCCAAAGCAGTAGTCGCTTGCGGCCAAGAAGCGGCGCATAGCCTCGGGGTCACGAAGCCCGGAGAAGTTCGCTCCGGCCCATGCCTTGTCCTCCTCCGAGGAGTCAGTGTGGGTGTGAGTCGAGATTGTGGTGGAGAAGTCGAGGGTGAATCGTTGGTGGTGTTCCGAGGGTTCCGCGTGCGCGGAGGCGTAAGCGAAAGCGTAGGCGGCGGCGATGTTTTTTAGCCCGAAGGGGTACGGGGATGGTGCCACCGCTGGGCTCCGCTCCGCCTGAGTTGATTCCTCAGGATGTGGCGGGGCCGAGCTTGACGACGGGACGTCGCTGCGTGCTACCGGCATCTTTCCCTTGCCCAGGCTTAGGCTAGATGGGTCTCCAACCAGGGATTCTGTACCAACAGCTGGGCATGGGATGTCAGCGGAGTGCGGCGCGCAGCTCTGAGCTCGCGTGGCGTTGGAGTAGTCTCGCTCGCGTCGTGCCTGGCGAGCGTGACGAGAGCGGTGGCCCGGGCGCCGATGCGTGACGTCGTCGCCTGCCGGTGGGGCTCTGGGTGTGAGGAGTACCATATCGTACTCACATCCTAGAGACATGAATTCTAGGCTCCCAAACCAGACCACCGTGCCGAGACGTAGTGGGCGTATGGGGTCAGCCATCCGGAACTTGTTGGGACGATCACGATAACACGCAGAGGCCCCTACCTGGCGCGCCAACTGTCGGTGTTTCGGACCGGGGGGTCCTCAACCAACTAGTAAAAGTGAACTGCGTGCCCCTAATCCCGAATGGTGATGCAAAGAGACACAAGGTTTATACTGGTTCAGGCAATTGGTGCCCTACGTCTAGTCTGAGAGATCGGTCTTGTATTCCTTGCACCGAAATGCTTGTAGTAGGGGGTTACAAGCTGGGTGAGAGAGGGAGCTAGTCCCAGGTCTCGGCGTGGGACGGTGCGAGGTGCTTGAGATGCTGCTCTCAAGCAGCCCGGGAGCGTGGGTGTTACAGGATGTGTCTAGGGCGAGTATGGGAGCGCGGTTCTATCATCTGTCCTTCTCCTCCCCCCGAGCTATCCCTGGCCGCTTCCTTTTATAACCGCAAGGAAGGAGCCAGGAGTACATGAGTGAGCTACACGTGGAGCCTACTGCAGTTGAGTCCTGTAGCAGCATGGCGTTGGGAATGGAGATCTGTACTTGTCTGGCGCGCCGTGCTAGTCAGGTTTGAAGTGGTTGAGGTCATGGGAGTCCTTGTCGACGTCTAGTCAGTATGACTTCCACGGCCGGAGACATGTCGTGCTTTGGTGGACTCTTGACCTGGTGGAGTGCCGAGGCCTAGCGGGTTGTAGCTAACCACGCCGAGGCCTGATTTGCCGAGGCCCCTGGCGGGTGTTTGTGGTGACGCGCCGAGGGCTGATTTTGCCGAGGCTACGGAGGGAGCGATTGGGCCTATGCTGCGATTCCGAGGCTATAGTGACCTGGTTTAGGTGGAAAAGTGCAGGGCATGGTAAAAAAAAGAGATTTGACCGTTGTCCCATCGCTCCTGTTGCTGTACCCTGCCGGTCGTGGCTGACGTAGCGGGTGCATTCAGGCGCATTAAATGGATGGGACAGCCTGCCATGGGGATGGTTGAGGCGGAGGAGACGAGGATGCGGGACGAGCCCGACCTCGGCTAAGGCGGAGAAAGAACAGTACGTCCGAGGCCCTGTCGGGGGGTCTCGGACGAGGCGGAGAACGAGCAGCTGGGCTCTTCTGCTGTTGCTGAGACTACAGGGACCTGGACTTGACCTTCCACGTCGCTTTGTCCTTAGCGCAGGGGTTAGGTAGCACAAGGCAGTACGGGTGTCAGTAAGGAGCACAGTGGCAGGTAACCCCTGCTGCGCCCGGTCCCCTGTCCCGTCGGTCGTTCTATCCGCACTGTACCCGCGTGCGGCTGACGTTTGCGGGAGTGGTTGGGCGCATTAACCTGGACGTGACGTTTTGTTAGAGGAGTTCTGTCGGGACGGAGGTAACGAGGTTGTTTGCCGAGCCCAGCCTCGAGCGAATCGGAGAATTGGCATCCCGTCCGAAGCCTTTCGGGGCGGGGCCTCGGCGAGAGGGTCTCGGCGAGAGGGCCTCGGCGGGGCGGGGAGCTTTTGGCCTTTCGCATGAGGCTTCGGCGCAAGGCCTCGGGCGAATCGGAGAAATCTGTTGAGACCTTGCGGTAGTCTTTTGGTTTTGATTTTTATAAGGTTTAAGCAATATTTTTTGATTTCTTGCTTAGGGTACCCCTTCTTGCGGTATCCGACACAAATAAAATAGAGAAACGCTAAACGTTAACCGGCTGTTTTTCCGGTTGTGGGCAACCGTTTTTTGTTTTGGCCGTCCAATTTGGAAGAACAGAGGCGCAGTCATCGAAGATTTGGAAGATCAAAGGCCGCCTGCTATAGCATCCATCTAGCCCGATCGCTGCGCCGCCGCTCTCCATAGCACTCATAGCTCCGCTGCGTTCCCATCCTTGTCCGCTTGTGAGATCAGATCCTCATCTGGCTGTTCGTACCTGCCTCTCACGCAGCCCAGCTGAGCTCGCACACAGGCAGTGGTGGGGATAACCGGACAAGTCAGAAGGTCCACTCGTGGCCACGACCGCGAGAGCTCCGCGCTAGCCCCTGTGCTCGGTTCTTCTCTTCCTATGAGATCTGTAAATTTTTTTGAAATTTTGAACAAATTGTGAACAATTTGACATATATTTCTCCGATATCTTGAATCCATAGAAATAATTTGTAATTTTTTCTGAAAAAATTGGCATTATAAAAATAGAAGTTGTATTATTTCCAAATTACACTGAAGAAAAATCATTGTAAATAAAATAATAAGGTAATGTAAATATAGCTATAAGACCGTGTAAGTGTATGGACAAAAATCTGGTTATTTGGAGGGGCTAAACAATCAATTATTGCACCCACAAAACAGCCTCCACAGTCGTGGCGAGTTGCGGCAAGAGTTGTTGAGTGCATGGAGGTTGAAATTTTGTGGCGTGCCACAGCTTACTCTCAAAACAAACGGCAGTCTAACATTTGTGGCACCCGCATGCATGGCACGCTAAAGTGAGGCATGCAACCAAACACCCCCTACATACCTCATTGCTGAAATTCACAAACAACCACTAGGCAACGTTACATAAAGTTTACTTTCTAACTAAACACCGGCTAGGCGGCTACACTGTCAAAACCGTTGGGTCCGGGTCCGAGTACAGTCCTTAGCGCAAGCAGCTAGCATCTCCGGGGAAAATGCTGATTCGATTCAGAAATTGCGCCGAAGGGCCACTGCACGCACGGTCACAGCCGCGCATATCCCGGTGGTGGACTCGTGCGTGCAACGAGCAGCTTCGGTCCAGGGTGCGCACAAGCACAAGCACGACTGATATGATGCGGACAATCTTCGGGCGCTTTCCTTGTCGGTCTGCCGGGCCGCGGTCAAACGAATTATACTATTCTGGCGTTCGTGCGGTCCAGCCCAACTCTTGTCTTCGTCTCTTCTCATCTTCTCTGACTGACTTCACCTGTTGCTTTCTCTAGCTTGCTGATCCGAGGATCAACTTCACTTATTTTTCGCAGAAAAAAAAAGAGAGGATCGAGTTCACTTACGTGTCACATATGCACGCATGGCATCACCACTACTCCACTTGCATTGTCGGAAAACCGGGAGAGGGGACGGGGTAGCGAAGATGTATGGCATAACTTGCTTCGATTTCCTTGTACAAGGAGAACCAACGCTTGGACCAAATGATCGATTTTCCCTCGTAATTGAGCAACAAAAATACATGTACTAAGGCCAGCTAAATAATGTGGGTAGCTAATTTTTTTCTAGTAAACTTTGAATTTTTTGTTTGTTTCGTATCGTTGTCCTCTATCCTAACCCCTCCCCCCCAATTTTTTGTTCGTTTCGTATCGTTGTCCTCTATCCTTGCCCCCCCCCCCCCCTCCATCTACACGAACTTTATATAACTACTACAATCAGTCAATTTGTTGGCTTCAACCTGTTGTCATCTTCCTCTTATCTTTATTTTCTACTTACTTATTTTCCATGGCTTTGTAACTTCTATATGGAGGCCGCGTCAAGGTGCCCTTTAGGTTCCTCTTCATACGCTCCATTCCTCAACAAAACGATGTCTAAATTTCTCACAAATTATTCAGGTGAACCATTATGATATGAAAACGAATCTACAAGGTTAGTGTGCTAATTTTTAGCCTTAGAGTGAAGCAGATGGCCTTTTTCTTTAACTTTACTTACAGTAATACACGTACATTTCATTTGTGTGTTTTTGTCAACATATGAAAATCATGCTACTACACACAGACAAAGCAGCTTTTCCAGCCAAAAAAAAAAGTAGAAACTTCGACCGAAACAACGTACCTTGCCGTTCTATACGCAAAAGAATTTGACGAAACGAAGTGGATGGACCTCTTGTGAATTAGGCTAGAGTTTGTCCGACGGTTACGTGGCCGAATAGTTACATGGCCTGGACCCCTGGGTTGCATCCCCCAGCCCAGGCCGAAGCTCTCTGTCCCTTGTTGCTCCACGTGGGATGATATATTGCCTCCGTCACATTCTATCATTCTTTCGAGAAATTACACCCTTCATCCTTAAATTAATCAATTTTTAGAGTAGTTAAGTTAAATTTTTTTATGTTTAAATGAATTTATAAATATATTTATGAAACTAAATAAATTTATTAAAATTTTTATTTAAGACAATTCTGAAAAATAATTTATTCAATAACCAAGGTAGTAGTGTTAGAGCATCTTCAAGAGAGTTGGGGTTGAGGATAACTTGCTATTTCTATTATTAGCTAACATGTAAGAAATATGGCCTTCAACCGACTAGCTAACGCCATTGCTATTCCATTTGATGCTCTATCTCATGAGGGTCAGAAGCCAAATTTAGCTGGGTGCTGTGCCTTGCTATATTAGCGTATGTGACACTAACAGCTAGTACCATGTTTGTGTTGCTCCAAAATTTCATTCTTTCTCCTTTCATAGAATATGAAGTGTGAGATATAGCTAGTCTATTGGAGTATGCTAAATTATATAGAGAGAAATTTTATAGAGTGGCTAGCCAAATATAGATATAGAGTGTGGAATTTATAATGTCTATTGGAGCTGCTCTTATAGGAAGGTAACACGTGCCCCTACAAAAGGTGTTAATAATCGCACTTTAGAAGTTGAATTCTAGGTAGGCAATTTTTGCGCGACAATTCTGAATTCTAGGAGGGAGTACGCCTTAACACGCGAAATAACGTTAAGATTTGTTGTTGTTTTTTCAGAAAATTCAAACGATGCCGAAGCGTTTTCTTTTTTTTCTTTTTTTTTAGAAGAAAGCGTTTTCTTTTGATGATGCGGCTAGAATGCCAAAACCCAAATGCTAGGCCCAATCGGAGCCTCCCATCAAAGCCCACGAACACCATGATGGCGTATGCGGAGCAAACCAGGCCGATTTTTCGGTGAGGCCGCGCCGCCGCGCGCCTATTCTTCCAAGTTCCATCCATCCACGTTCTCATCGTTGTTTCAGCAGAGCACACATAAACTATACTCAATTTCAAAGTTGTCATCCAATCACACGCGCAAACTCGTGACAAATCAGCCTACCGACATCACAATCTCAAACTTACAGGCGCGCACATCGCTCCGTTTCCACTCCCATTTATGCCACCACCCAGCTCGCCGACGAGCCGGCCATCGCCACAAGCCGCAGTCGTCGACGTGCGCACAGCTGCACCGCAACGACACCTGCCATGGCGAGAGCAAGGGGCTTGTTCTGCCTCGTGTCGCCGGTCCGCGGCGAGCCCTCCGACCGCCGCCGCCGCAGCAGCAGCGCCGCGTGCATATGCTGCGTCGGCCCTCACCACAAGCCGTCGTCCGGCGCTCCCGACGCCGACCTGAGCGTGAGGCTGCCGCTCATCAGCTGCTGCAGCGGCGGGGACGTCCGCGGCCGCAGCAGCGGCGCCGCGCGCACGCCGCGCACCCCGAGGACGCCGTACACGCTCACCGCCAGGCGCCTCTGCGGCGTGCGCTCACGCACGCCGAGCCGCGGGCAGGTCTGCTGCTTCCCCGTCGCGTCGGCAGGACCGGGGCCCGCCGGCGTCGCGAGGACGCCGCGAACCCCTGCCACGCAGCAGCGCGCCTGCTGCGTCCGCGTCCCCGCGCAGCAGGGCCCTGGTAGCGCCAAGCTGGGCAGGCGGTGCCGCTGGTTCCGCTCCGCTCGCCAGGCGGGGGCGCAGACGACGCCGCGCTTTCGGGGCGCCAGCCGCGACACCGCCCACGCTGGCAACAGCAACAACAAAAGCCTCGCGGAGGCGGAGGCGGCAGCGGCGCCTGCCGAGGAGGAGACGTGCTCCAACGACGAGTACGCGCTGCTCTGCAGGGAGGGCTTCTCCCGGGAGGACGTGGCCGTGGTCACCATCCAGGCCTACTTCCGAGGCCACCTGGTGCGCGCCTAGTTACTGTTACATCACGGCCGGGCCCACGGTTTGCTCCGGCGACGGCGTGTACTGACAGCTGATTGTGTTTGCATGCAGGCGCGGCGGGCGTTCAGGGCGCTCAAGAGCCTGGTGAGGAGGATTCAGGCGGTGGCGCGGGGCGCGTTCGTGCGGCGGCAGGCGGAGGTGGCCATCCACTGCATGCAGGCGATGGCGCGGCTGCAGGCACGCGTGCGCGCCCGGCGGATGCTGGCCGTGGCCAAACCCGAACCCCAGGAGGAGCAGCTCCTGCACAGCTGACCGGAGGCTGCATGCTCGGTCGGCAACAAGAGTCCGAGATGATCCATTGCACGAATAAGGTACAGACTGTTTGCAACGTGCTGTCTGTGTGAGATAACGTGCTGTCTGTGTGAGACATTTGCTGTTTTGATTGATGAACTTTGCCTGGGTCTCAACTCTCAAGTCTATAGTGTCCCTGTACTGTAATTGGCCTTCATTTTCTTTTCTTTTCTTTTCTTTTTTGGCTGTGGCAATATGTCTTCGAGACTTTGACTGTGCAAATGTGTAACTGTTGCATTTTGTAACGTTTGGTTTGAGACTTCCGATCATGGAAAACTGCAAGATCAAAATTCTTACACATGAGTACATTTCACACGACACTGAAAGTTGAATTTCATTCAAAAGGGGGGTGGGGCGTACATTTTATTACACGACGAACAAAAACACATGCTGTGGTCATCAGCAAAAGGCGGAACGGACTCGTAGGCCCCTGCACCCGGGAACGGAACTTGAAAAGCAGCAGACAAGTACGACGTATGAAAGCGACACGAACAGCTAGAGGAACCATGTCGATGGACGGCGGCGGCGCAGGTAGTTCATTCATCGGCAGGAAGGGACGGCGACGGCTAGAAGTGGCGCTCGTTCTGGACCTGCTGGTGACTCTTCACGCCGTGGCCGTCGGTGGATCCCGGCAGGTGCTGCTGCTGCTGGCCCTGGGCGTTCTTGGCGCTGGCGTCGGTGGACGGCGGGCGCTGCAGGCTCTTGACGTATTGCCAGGTGTCGCGGATGGAGACGTCGTGCCACCACCTGCTGACGTTCTTGCGGGACTCGAACAATCGGCGGGAGCGCGGGTCGGAGACGAGGCGGTCGGCGTTGGGCAGGTGCGAAAGGTCGGCGATGGTGAAGTTGTCGCCGGCCAGGAACTTGGCCTCCTCCAGGCGCTGCTCGTAGATGTCCAGCAGCTTCTCCAGGTCCTTCTTCCTCTGCTCGAACAGCTTCAGCATCTCCTCCTCCTTCTGCGGGCTCACCTGGCTCTGGCTCGCCACCGGCTGCTGTGTCCCAGCCACACCGCGCTTGCCGCTGGACGCGTCGGCGTTGCTGCCCACGGCGATGTCCCTGGCATTGAACCCGCTGCCGGTGCCGGTGCCGTTGTTGTCGTTCTGCTGCCTGGGAGGGGTGGGCGGCAGGATGGCGAGGCTGTAGACCATCTCGGCGCTGGGCGAGTCGAAGCTCTGCGCCTCCGTCTGCAGCCACTGCTCGATGGACGCGCGCTCCAAAGTGCCCGTGCCGATCAGGTCCGGGTTGCCCTGCTTCGCGTACTTGTGGGAGATGTGGCGCAGGATCCCCCTCGAATCTGCAGCATGTTGGACTATTTTAATCACATGGTCATAAATCTAGTCGGGGACATCTGGTAAATGAATAGTATGTCCTAGTACATGAATTACACAGAAATTAGAGGGAGGAGTAGTGCTAGGTTACCGATCATCATAGGTCTTCGATCCAGAGGCGTCTGACATGGGCGTTGCGTTGGTGTCTGCGTGAGGGGCAGCGACGGTCGGTGAAGACGGTGACGGTGATGCGCGGTGGCGACAGGCGGTGAAGACCGGTGGCGGCGCAGCTGGTGTCTTCTCGTCACTGGCTGCGCCCCTCTCTGATCGGATTAGGGTTTGTTGGTGGAGAGCTCGGCTCAGGCGAACCTCGTACACAGAGCCGTCGGCCCCACCTCTATTTATTGCGCAGTGTGACAGGGGCCCTCCATCCATAGTGGGTTGGGCGCCCCCGATCAGGATGTGGATCAAAGGCCCAACTGGGTCGTTGGGCCCAGTTTGGGTTTAAAGATCAATCTAACAATCTTCCCCTTGATCTCCTACCATCTTTCAATTTCATATCATTCACTTTTGTTCATTCCATTACAGATTAGCGCATAGATCATGTTTCATCGTCATGGTCAATTGCCGATAGATTTAACAGCTACAACACACCACTCTATTCTGAAATAAATACTTAACTTTGGGTCTTCTTTTGTCCAGAAATTATAGGCTTTCCCTTAAACTCATGCCGGGTACATGTTCTCTGAACACATTGGGTGGTAAGCCTTTTGTAAGCGGATCTGCGAGCATCTTTTCGATACTTATATGCTCAAGACTTATGACATGATCCCGAACTTTATCTTTCACAACATAATACTTTATGCCAATGTGTTTGGCAGCACCACTTGACTTATTATTATGAACATACTGTACTGTCGGATTATTATCGCAGTATAACTTAAGTGGTCTATAGATGTCGTCAACCACCTTCAAACCGGGTATGAACTTCTTTAGCCAGTTCACCTGCCCCGTTGCCTCATAGCACGCTACAAACTCGGCATACATTATGGACGATATAGTGACGGTTTGCTTTGAGCTTTTTCATGAAATAGCTCCCCCTGCGAGAGTGAATACATATCCAGACGTGAATTTTCTATCATCTCCTACATAATCAGAATCTGAATATCCCACTATATGGAGTGAATCAGATCTTCTATACATCATCATAAGGCTTTTCGTTCCTTGCAAATAACGCAAGGCTTTCTTTACTAATTTTTAGTGTTCTGTTCTAGGATTGCTCTGGAATCTGCCAAGTAACCCGGTAACAAATGCCAAGTCAGGACGCGTACATACTTGAGCATATTGCAAGCTTCTTACAGCTGAAGCATATGGAACCGCTTTCATTTGATCGATCTCATATTGGTTTCTGGGGCATTGAAAATCCTCATATCTGTCGCCCTTGACTATATGAGCAGCTGATGGACTATATTTGTGCATACTGAATTTCTTTAAAATCCTTTCTATGTATGCCTTTTGTGACAATCCTAATACCCTTTACTTCTATCTCGGTGAATCTCGATCCCTAGAACGAACGATGCTTCACCAAGATCTTTCATATCAAATTTTGAGGACAAAAACTTCTTTGTCTCCAGTAGTAAACTGACATCACTACTAGCAAGTAAGATATCGTCCACATACAGGACAAGGAAGATAAACTTCTCATTCTTAAACTTTGCATAAACACAATTGTCCTCAACATTATCTTTAAACCCAAAATTCCTTATTGTCTGATCAAACTTCAAGTACCACTGTCTTGAAGCTTGTTTTAATCCATAAATGGATTTCTTTAGGCGGCATCTCATTCGTTCTTTTTCTTCCATGACAAAACCTTTCGGTTGTGCCATATAAACATTTTCCTCCAAGTTCCCGTTGAGAAATGCCGTCTTTACATCCATCTGATGTAATTCTAAATCGTAATGTGCCACTAATGCCATTATGATTCTGAAGGAATCTTTACATGAGACTGGAGAAAAAGTCTTATTGTAATCAATCCTTTCTCTTTTTGTAAAGCCTTTTGCCACAAATCGCGCTTTATATCTCTCTATATTCCCTTGAGAGTCAAGTTTTGTTTTGTAGACCCATTTATAGCCTACTATTTTAGCTCCTTTAGGAATTATTTTCAAGTCCCAAACTTTATTGGCATTCATAGATTTTATTTCATCTTCCATGGCCTCAAGCCACTTTGATGAATGATCACTTCTCATGGCTTCTTCAAATGAGGTGTGATCATCCTCCATTTAAAATTCCTCAGTGTTGTATACTTTATAGTCAGCAGGAATAGCTGATTTTCTAACTCTTTGAGACCTTCTAGGGGCCTCCACATTTGGCACATCTTCTGTTTGAGGCTGTTGTTGCTCCCCCTCATATGTGGCAATAGGTTCTATAGAATCCTGAAGAACAGGTTCCTCATCGTCATTTGTTGTTTCCACAGGCAGAATAACAACAGGTGCTGACACCACGGTATCTTGCACTGTCGGTGCAGCGACAACAGGTAGTGAGAAAAATGGCTCATGAATCATTGGAGTGGGCGCATACACCCACTTCTCTTCAAGGTCAATTTCTTGAGTTACCATGCTCCCCCTCATCATTTCATTCTCTAGGGAGACAGCGTGTCTCGTTTCCACAAACTTTGTATGTCTATCTGAACAGTAAAAACAAAAATCTTTTAACTTTTCTGGGTAGCCAATAAAATGGTAACTTACTGTTTTGGGATCTAGCTTTACAATATTTGGGTTAAATACTTTAGCCTTAGCAGGGCTCCCCCACACACGTAAGTGGTTTAGTGAGGGTACTCTTCCTGTCCACAACTCATACGGTGTTTTGAGCACCGATTTACTTGGTACTCTATTGAGAATATGAATGGCGGTTTTTAACGCCACCATCCACAGGCTCAACGGTAAGGTGGAGTAACTTATCATAATACGCACCATATCCATCAGGGTACGATTGCGCCTTTTAGCTACTCCATTCTGCTGAGGTTCGCCCGGTGTAGAATACTGGGCTACTATGCCATTCTCCTATAAGAACCTTGCAAAAGGTCTAGGAACTTGGCCATATGGGGTATGCCGACCGTAGTACTTCTCCCCACGGTCGGACCTGACTATCTTAATCTTTAAATTGTGTTGGTTCTCAACTTCTGCCTTAAATATCTTAAATTTATCAAATGCTTCTATTCTTTCTTTGATTGGATAAATATAGCCATAACGGGAGTAATCATCTGTGAATGTTATGAACGAATCATAACCATCCACACTCTTTACAGGAAACGGACCACAGATGTCTATGTGAATAATCTGTAAAATTCCTGCGCTTCGTTTGACATCTTTCTTAATTTTCTTTACATACTTTCCTTTTATGCATTCTCTACATTGTTCTAAATCTGAGAGCTCTAATGGAGGAAGAATATTATTCTTAACTAATCTTTCTATTCCCTCTCTCGAAATATGGCCTAAACGACAGTACCATAATTTCGACAACGCATCGTGAGCTCTATTTTGTTTTATGTTTACATCCACAGACGAGGATACATTCTCATTGTCGCACGCAACGTTCCCATCATCGCATACAACATTCACATCATTACGTAGTGATAACAAATAAAACTCATTTTGTAAGATGGCAAGACCAACATATGCATTATTAAATGTTATCTTACATTTGCTATTTCCAAAATGGCAATCATATTCATCATTGTCCAAGTATGAAATACTAATCAAGTTTCTTTATAAATAGGGAACATAAAGAACATCTCTAGGTAAAAGTGTGAAGCCATCAGCAAGCTATAGAGAAAGATCGTCAACGGCTTCGACATCTGCTTGGACTCTATTTACAACTTTAACGTGTCTTTCTCTTCTTTGCGTAGTCCTTGTCGAATGGAATCCCTGTAAAGAATTAGCAACATGAACAGTTGCATCCGAGTCAATCCACTAAGTAAATTTCGAATACTGTACATACAGGGATTCATTTATGGGGCCTGTTCGCTTGGAGGAAATCTGGAGGAATTTGGATGGTTTGGAGGAATGCTGGAGGAATTTGTGAGAGAAAAATACTGTTCTGGATGGAAAAAAGAAGCGGATCAAGTCAGATTTAAGGGCACGCGAACGCGGCCATGAATGTAATAATGTTCTCACATTTCTTTGCCATGATCATCTTTAAGTAATCGGGACAATCTTTCTTATAATGTCTCGTCTTTTTACAATAGAGACACTGATCTTTCTCTACTATGAACATGTTCTGCTGAGGCTGATGCAGCATGGGACCCTTTCCCTTTGGCTTTGAGGAAGAGTTAGCATTATTATTCTTTTTCTTATTGTCTTTCACATAATTGATAGTGCCACCATTGGCAGCTTTTATTCTCTCCTCCTCTTTCACACACATAGCCATGAGCATCTCTAAGTCCCACTTCTCGGGCTGTATGTTGTAGTTGACAACAAAAGTGTCAAATTCCTTAGGCAAGGAAGTAAAAATCAGATGGATAAGGAACTCTTCCTTGAGAGCCAGATCCATTGGTTTTAGCTTGGATGCCAAATTGCTCATCCTTAGTATGTGCTCTCTTATGCCACCATTTCCAGAGTACCTCTCTGTCGCCAACTGCTTTATCAGCTGTGTAGCATATGTCTTTGAAGAGCTAGTGAACTGACTCTTTATTCTATCGAGGTACTCAGTGACGGTGTCACACTCTGGGATTGAGCCCACAATTGCATGCTCAATCGTGTTCTTTATCACATCCATATATTTCTTGTTGGCAGTGACCCACTTTCTATGCTCAAGGTCATAGGATATCTTTTGGGATGCAAAATCCCTCTCTCTAGTTGTCCAAGCAGCATCAGCCTCGTTTGTCTTCCTCACTGGTGCCACAGGCTCAGTGGGACACGGTGAGGTGACTACCCAGTCCACCTCAGCCAAGATAAATGCCAGGTCAATATTTTTCTTCCACTAGATGTAGTTATCACCTTTGACAGTGGGGATCTCTTTGATACAACCCATCAAGTTGTATTCGTCTAAAAACACAATTCATATGGAGTGAGAACATAAACATAATAATAACAATTGCATGCCTTAGTTCCAACGTTGGTCAAAATTAAAACATACAATTGTCATTTACACTAATTCTACATCACCGTTGGACAGAAGTAGAATTAATGCATGACAAAACTCATAAATAACATCAAAATATCGCCATTAATCAACGTTGGTCAGAATAATAACAATATTATAATAAACTAAAAACATATTCATTTTTTCAAAATTAAATTCTCCCGTTGGTTCAAATTTAATAATGAAAATAACAACTTTAAATACGCAGCGAAAAAATAATCTCAATTTAGTGAATTTTACCCACAACATAATTCTCTTTTCTATTTACTTTAAGACATTTATCCATTTTCTAGGAAATAAACATTTACTGGAAAAAGAAAAAGAAAAACTAACTCATTTCTTTACTGTTCCTTCGGTCCAACCAAGAAATTGGCCTGGCCCAGCTCCCTTGCACGCGCGTTGCCCGCACCTAGGCCGCAACCTGGGCCTAGGCCGGCAAAGCCGCTCGGCCGCGCGCGCCCGCCTGTGCTGGCCTTTGGTCCGGTCGATCTTGGCCGCTCATCTTCATCGGACGGCCACGCGCGTGCGTCGGTCGAACAAAACAGCGTCGCGTCGCCCTAACCCGAAACCCTAGTGCCATTCTTTCTTTCTCCTTCCCTCTCTCACTCACTCAGCCCCGCAGCGCACCGAGCGATAGTGAGCACAGAGAGCTGAGGCATGGCGGCGTCGTCGCCGGCCCCCTCACCGACGTGCACCCTCCCCAACGGTTGAGCACGTCGCCGTCGAGCGGCCTGGCGGCGGTGCCCTACCGCTCCCGTGGAGGCCGTGCCTGAGCGGCAGCGTCGCTTTCTTTTCGTGCACCGGCGAAGCGGTGCTTCCCGCACGACGGCGGTGACGGCAGCGGCAAGGTAAGCCTCTTTCCCTTCCCCTTCTTCCCCTTCTGGATCATGTTTCTCTTCTTGGGTTTCACCGATTGGGATTAGGGTTAGGGTTTGATTAGGTTTCGGGTTAGGGTTTCACTGTTTATCTTTCCCGTGCTGTTCTTCATGGGTTTGGGCTTGGATTCGAGTTCTTTTCTAAAACCTAAGCCCTCTGTCTTACTCGTTTCTTCACCCGATTAGGGTTAGGGTTCGGTGACCCTCTTCTGTTCTTAGATCCGAACAGATCTAATCTGTTTCTTGTCGTTCACCCGTTCTAGATCTAAAAACCCTAGAAAATGAGGCTTTGGTACCATTGTTGGACTATTCTAATCACATGGTCATAGATCTAGCCGGGTACATCTTGTAAATGAATAGCATGTCCTAGTACATGAACTAGACAGAGATTAGAGGGAGGAGTAGTGCTAGGTTACCGACCATCGTAGGCCTTCGATCTAGAGGCGTCTGCCATGGGCGTTGCGTCAGTGTCTGCGCGAGGGCAGCGACGGTTGGTGAAGACAATGTCAGTGATGCGCGGTGGCGACCGGCGGTGAAGACCGGTGGCAGCACAGCTGGTGGCTTCCCGTCACTGGCTGCGCCCCTCTCTGATCGGGTTAGGGTTTGTCGGTGGAGAGCTCGGCTCAGGCGAACCTCGTACACAGAGCCACTGGCCCCCACCTCTATTTATTGCGTAGTGTGACAGGGGCCCTCCAGCCATAGTGGGCTGGGCGCCCCCGATCAGGGCGCGGGCCCAGTTTGGGTTTAGAGATCAATCTAACACAGCAAGGTAAGGTTCACCGGCCGGTGCATGTCAGCGCCATTGCTGCACCAAGCAATGCAATGCAGTGGGTTGTTGCTAGCACTGCGCATGCGCTTCCCGGAGAGGGTGAGGCTCTCGTCCTCGAAGGTGAGCGCCTCGCCATGCGGCTGCAGTTTGAGGTACTGGGGCATGCGCTTAGTGCCGCGGTAGGCGTCGACGCGGATCAGTTGGAACTCCACCTCCTTGAAGAGGCACATGAGCACGCGGGCGACCTCCACCGAGGTGGGTGACCCGAAAACCTTCACGCTTGCCATCTCACTCGCCCACTTGGTCAATAGAACACTTCAGTCACTCAGAGCACACAGCTGAACTGAAGGGTGAAATGCAATGCAAGTGTGACTGTGTGTTCGCTTAAACGGCCGTTTAGCCCGTTTAAACTCCGTGTAAACGCTACGCTACACGGTGGTGCTCCGTTTCCGTTTAATCGTCCATTTACCCTGTTTAATTGTCCGTTTAGTTCGTTTAATGGATTGTTTAGCCCGAATAATAGCTAAACGGTAGGTGATCGACTGTTTACCATTTAGCGTTTAGGAAAACATTATCAAAACAATGGGGTACAAATCCATTTGCACCGAAGGACCTGATAGAAAAAAACATATTTACAAAAAATAGTTGATGACAATAACAAAACAGGCAAAAGATACATAAGTTTTTCATGTGAAATCCTCACACATCAATATTAAAGAAAAAACCCAACCTAAAGGAACTAGACAATTTTTTATTAAGGAGAAAATAAACACCCAAATTTGAGTTAAAGAGAACTTGAACCGAGGTGGTTTGAATACATGAACCACACCTCTCATCCTATGGAATTGAATTAGGCTCACTTACTACAAGATCACGCAAATTTGTCTATCCACAATAATATGAGGGTAAGACCATGTACCCTATATACGTTTTCTAAACTGCCGGCACATATATGGGTATCTTAAGGCTATTGGAAGCTAGGATACATTAGTCTACACTTGATTCACCCTCTCAAGTGCGCATAAATATCACATCAAAGGATATGACAGATCTTATTGTTTATTTTTTTAGGGTTAGCCGTTAAAGTTTGAGTGATAGGGTTATTGTGCCCTTGTAACCTTGGTGAGCCAGAGCACTTGAGTTATTTGTGACCTTCATATGGATGTCAACCCTTTGAGCATGGTGTGGATGAGCGGCGTGACAACTTGGTATGTGGGGGATGATGAGACCTCTTCCTTGATCTAAAATCTCTGTCATGGACAACAACTTAGTGACCAGGAGAGTCATGTGCAAGTGGTGAGCCTTACTAGCTTACGGAACTTGTCCTAATTGGCTATGGGATTTGTGACTTTCCCAATACCATGACCGGGGTAAGGCTTGGTGACCTGGAACATATCATTTGTGGAGCTCCAACATGGACTAAGGGTTGCCTTTTTGTTAATCGATACCATGGGATAAATCTCCATTTCCAGCAATTTACTCTCTCTAACTTGCTATTTATCTTATGCATTTAAGTGTTCACGTTATGTTTGACTTGTGAGACCTTTACTTTCATAAATTAGCATAGGCAAGTTGCACTATGCCAGAAAAGCACATTAGTGACGCGTCTGGACAGTCATTAGTGACGCAGAAAAAACAAGTCACTTACATTGCGTCTGTGATGTGGACATACCAGTGACACGTAAAAACGCGTCACTAATGACCTAGCGAACTGACGCGTTCAGTCAAAACACGTCACTGATAACCCTCGGCAGTGATGCGTTCAGCCAAGACACGTCACTAATGCTTATTCACTGTGACTCGTTGAGCCACAAAACGTCACTGGTGTGGATCTCATCAGTGACTCGTTTTATCAAAACGCGTCACTAATGACAATTTACAAAAACAAAAAAAAAAAGAAAATCTCTAAAGCAGACCTATAGGTGCTGTTCGGTACCATGTTTTACACAGGTACAGCAGCAGCTTTGGCTGCATATCTATCTCACATTACACCTGTTTCATCCAATTCAGAATCAAATCATTTACAAACAGATACAACTTATGCTACAAAGTAGCTGCACATGAGCAGTGGCCTAGATCTCTAACAGTACATGAGCAGTGGCCTGAATATTTCTAGCAGTACATGAGGGAACTACTGTGGTTTTTCTTGAAGCACAATACTTATTGCATTATAGAGAGGCATTCACCTTATTGATGCCACTTTGGAACATAATACTTGATAATCGCATCACAGTACCTTCCTGATCTGTTTTTGTGAATCTTTCATTGTTCTATGCTGCTGGAAACAACATTAATTGTCCTGCAGGCACACAATTTCAGTTGTTAATATCAAAAAATAAAATTGTGCAAAAGACGAAAGTAGCCATGAGTAGCCTCTAGCCTCAGCAGTAATTCACAATCTCATCAGCCTTTTAAATAGAAAATAGATCAAAAGGTAGCTGTTTAGCTACTGAGACAAAGAAAGGCCTATGCATTTACAGATCTCTATGAGCCAATTCCGTAAATCGCTGAAGTTAAATTTATCTTGAGTCACTTAATATATGAATTTTTAACATATCCGAATGGGATTAGAAAAATTAGTCCATAAGTGCATAACCATCCTGTAGAAAAATTGTACTCCTATCTAGTTGTATCTTTGTGCAGAGTATGGTGGTAAAGGGTTTAAAGTTACCCCAAAAGCAGATAAGGTTGTGCAGTAAACTACTACTGAGACAGTAGAGAGATAGTTCAGTACAAACAATACCAGAGAGAAGGTATGCGACAGTCTGAATGAAGGCACTCATTATGAACCAACAGAAAAATTCTAGCCTGCTCCATATAGGGTATAATACTATCAATCCTAGTAGCCTGCTCCGTATAGGGTCTGATATATGAACCAAATCATTGCTTGTTCAAAACTGAAAATTGTAAGATGAACATGACATACAAATACATACTGTGAGTAGTAAGATTGTCCACCTTAGCCAAAAATTAATAGTACTGCAAACCTGAAAATTAATCAAATACATAGTTTGGGTCTGAGATAGAACATAAGTTCAGAAAATAGCCTGATATGACATTACAAAAAAGACAAACTAAGGCAAGCAAGAAGTAAAAGTTTACTCACTACATAAGTAGAAAATACTGTGAACAGATAAAGGTACTGGCAGCAACTACTTGAATTTAGTATGCCCCCTCTACTTAGTTTGTAATTTTCTATGTGCTGATAATGTAGGACAATAACTGCACATAATAGGTTAACAATAATTGGTCCAAGAGATCTCAATTCCAGAGAAGAGGCGTTTCTGGAATAAAACATATTGGCGGATAAATAGCTAAGGGGCTCTACAGTTAGTAATCAGGTACTACATATGTTACCATATTTATGTGTTCCTCTCTGTCAAATTTGGCACCCAAAAAACCAATCTGGCTCAGGCCAATAATTATGATAATCTGAATAAGTACAATAGAGTGAACACAATAAGGATTGCAATTACAGACAGGCTTACATCTAAGAACAAAAGTCCTGTCACTGCTGCTTGCTATCTTCTCAGGTGCTTCCTTTTCTGCACGAAGAACCTGAACAGCACAGAAAACACTTGACTTAGCTACCAAAAAAATTGGGGGGGGGGGGCAACACAGAAAACGATTGACTTAACAGTTTCAACTACTTGTGGCATTTTTACAGCGCGAGGAGAAGAGGAGCAGGCCTCAGGCATTCATGATTAATACCATAGTTTCTTTCAGATTGCAGAATGTTAGCCATTCACCCTATCATCTCTTAAAAAATTAGTACCTTGCCTATTTTGCAATTTTCTAGAACACAAAAGCACAAAATCAGTTGTGGTTCAGTTATGATTTCACCACCAGATGGACATTTTTTTTTCTAAAACACTAGGCCAATCTGTATGAAGCAAAGGTATATTGCAATTCTCAAAATGAATTATCCTAGACAAATCAGCAAAGGTATATTAAAACTCAAATCAGAGCCCAGAAGATATTGTTATAGTTGTCATCATGTGAATAATCAGGTCTCAGAGATTAATGTCATCATAGGACCCCACAAAAGCATTAAGCATTTGAACAAATAGTCAGATTAACAATAATAGGACCAAGAGATCTCAACTCCAGAGAACAGAAGTTTTCTGGAATACAACGTATTGGCAGATATATAGCTAAGGGGCTCTACAGTTAATAATCAGGTACTACATATGTTACCATATTTATGTGTTCCTCTATACCAAATTTGCCACCAAAAAAATAATCTGGCTCAGGCCAATAATTAGAACCTGATGATAATCTGAATCAGAATGTCCCTAGCACTACTAGTAGCAGGCAAGTAACACAGAGTTCCTTCTTTTGTACAGAAGTTTGCGTGGAAGGTGTATTCTTAATTTTTCTGTGTTGTAGTCTCCAGATTACAGCTCCTATCTTAAACTTCATTGCTTTTGCAAGATAATCTTAAGAGTTAAGAGTGGTCTGAATTTAATATCAGTTCACTAATATTTAATTTTTTATGATCAGAAAATATTTTCTAGAACTGTTATCATACTATAGGTACTTTAATGGCTGATATGCATGCGTTGCAAGAGGGGTCTTCATGTTGTAGTGATTTAGCTAACTAATAGAGTGACCACAGGCTAACTATTCATTTTCAGCTAACTGATAGAGTGACCATTCATGTGCTTAAATTATTTGAGTCAAATATATTATAATAAGCTGCCATTCAAACTTAAATCGTACTCAGAACAGCTAATGTCTGTTAGTCGCTGAATTCTCACTCTTGGTAGTAGGAGAATTCTTACTCTCATCGAGAGAGGATGACACTAGGAGTTGGGGCAATTTTCTTGTCTATTTCTCACATAAACTCACACAAATGCCATGCCAACCTGAGGGGTTGGGGTTACATATTTATAGGCTGCTAGCCAGCCAAGCATATGCCAAGATGCTAGTCTAAGATGCTAATATGCTGTCCTAACTAAGATGCTGTCCTCTAGTCTAAGATGCTGTCCTCTAAGATGCTGTCCTGCTGTCCTCTAGTCTAAGGTGCTGTCCTAAAAGCAGAAAAACAGCCACAAGGACCATGTGAGCAGTACAGCCCCACAAAGACCACACATGAGACTTATCCATCATTCTCCCCCTAAGTCTTGTGCGTCGTCTTGTGGGAGAGTTGAACCATCCCGGTCCTGGAGCAGAGCTCAAGGAACTTGATCCTCCCAAGAGGCTTGGTGAGCAGGTCCGCAAGCTGGTCCTTGGTGTTGATGTAGCTCGCCTTGATGCTCCCTTCCTCCAAACAGCCTCGGATGAAGTGGTACCTCACCCGGATGTGCTTGCTTGCATTCGTGGAACACGGGGTTCTTTTGCGGGGCATGAGGCGGACTTGTTGTCCACCCAGAGCTCCACCGCTCTAGTGTCTCTGCCGAGGAGATCACCAAGCGATCGAGCGAGCAGGCGCTGAGTCGAAGCGGTGGAGGCCGCTATGTACTCGGCCTCGCGGTGGGCAGCTAGCCACCACCTGCTTGACCGATCGCCGACTAACGAGGCACTTGCCGAGGAAGAAGAGGATCCCTTCGTACTCTTCTTTGGTGTCGATGTCGCCGGCGTGGTCATTGTCATTTGTACCGAGCGAAGTGTGCCGCCCTGGGCACCTCGGGTAGTAGAGGCCGTGGTCGAGAGTCCCGCAACATAGCGGATGATCCTCTTCACGACTGCTAGTGCTCCGTCGTCGGTCATTTGCATGAACCGACTAACGTAGCCGACGGAGAATGCCAAGTCCGGCCGTGTGTGGGCGAGGTAGCGAAGGCTCCCCACAAGACGCGCGATGCTAGCGTGGCGTCCACCTCCTCCATCGTCTTTGTCGTGGCTCGACTTCACCTCTCCTCCATCGGAGTGAGAGCTGGGTTGCGATCGGTGAGCCCAGCTAGCTCAACAGCGCGCTTGGCGTGGCGGTCCGTCAAGTGTGATCCGGAGTCATTCGGTGCACCTCGATGCCTAGGTAGAAGAGGAGAGGCCCTGGTCACTCATCCGGAAGGTGGCCTTCATCTCTTCCTTGAATGCCGCCACCTCCGCATCCTTGGTGCGGTGATCACCAAGTCGTCGACGAGACACCCACCAGCAGAGCGGTTCCTCGCTTTGCCCGTCGGTAGATGGCCGCCTCGTGTGGGTTTTGCTCGAAGCCCATCCCTTTAGCGTGGAATCCAACTTGGCATTCCACCCTCGTCTGCTCGCCGCAAGCCATAGAGGGCCTTGCGCGGCGTGAGCACCTGCCCTCCTTGCCGGGATCGCAAATCCGGCCGGGGTGGGTGCACGTAGACCTCCTCCTTCAAGTCGCCGTTAATGAACGCCGACTTGGCGTCCATGTGATGAACACGCCGACCCTCTGGGCAGCTAAGCGCAGGAGGAGTCGTGACGGACTCCATCCGTGCCACGCGGGGAGCAAAGGCGTCGTCGAAGTCGACCCCTCTCTGCTGCCACGAAACCTCGTGCCACCAAGCGAGCCTTGTGCTTGCGATGGCACCGGCTTCATCCCTCTTGACTTGTACACCCACTTAAGGGTGATCGCGCGGTGACCACGAGGAAGGTCGCCAAGCTCCAGTGCGGTTCTTCTCGACAAAGCATCCATCTTCAATCGCATCGCGGCGCGCCATGCAGCGTGTCTCTAAACCTGCGCACGACCGAGGCTCGCCGTCGTCACACGCAAGGTGCAAGCTGCGCCTCCAGTCGTGAGGCACCGGTCCCGCACCGGGTGGTCGCCGAGAAGGTTCTCCATCGTCGACGGTACCGCAGCGGCTGCGCCGTCCGTGATGCGTCGACACGCTCCTCGTCGTGAGAGAGCGCGAAGCGAAGCTCAACGGGTCGTGCTCGACACGAGTGGTGGTGGAGTAGACGCGTGCGGAGTGGTGCCTGTCGGTCTTTGGAGTCTTGTGGCGTTGCCGGTATGTAGTGGAGCCGCGAAGAACTCATCGCATGACCAAGGTCTGGTGGAGAGTGTGGTCTTTGTCGAATAGTGGTAGCGCGGGGTTGGAGGCTCGGGGGATTGGGGGACGCGCGCTGCTTAGAAGAAGAGCCGCCTACTCCCCAGCTCCCTCGAAGTGGGACGTACTCGGCGGTGAAGTCGTCGTCGACGTCGGAGCCGAGCCGTCGTCCACCGCCTTGTCCCACGCCCATCCTCGCCTTTTCGTCGAACACAACGTCATGGCGCGCGGCGTGCGCACACGCTGTGTCTTGGTCGAGGATACGGTAGGGCTTCGAGCCCTCAGCGAGCCGATGAACACTCCCGGAGTGCTCTCGCCGTCAAGCTTTGCCGATATGGCCAAGCTCCTTGGCGAACGCGAGGCGTAGAAGACCCGCAAGTGGGAGACCGCCGGCTTGCGCCCATGCCAAGCCTCGTCACGGTGTCTGCCGTCGAGCGCCTTGGTAGGCGAAGCGGTTGAGGATGTAGCGGCCGTCACCACCGCCTCTCCCGGAAGAAGGCGCCCGGCATCCCCCTCGCTTGAGGAGGGCCGAGCCATCCCACTGGCAAATGCGCTTGCGCCGCTCGACGACGCCGTTCGCTGCTGGCATGACGGGTAGCGGAGTAGTGGTATTGAATGCCCTCGTCGGCCAGAAGACGACGCGAATTCAACCGCCGTGAATTCGCCGCGCCGTTGTCGGTCTGGCGAAGACGCTGCGACTTCTTGGTACACTCCGCCGCAAGCGACTGCCTTGGCGCTACGATAAGCGTCCGCAACCTCTCCCTTGATGCCGAGGACCATCACCCACATGTAGGGGGAGAGGTCGTCGACGAACAGCGATGAAGTAGCGTCGTCCTCCGGTGTGGCCGGTGTCACCGGGCCACACAAGTCCCGATGCACAAGCTCGAGCCTCTCCTTGGCTCGAAAGCTCGCCCATTGGGGAAAGGGGAGTCGCCCGCTTGCCGTCAACACGCAGACGTCGCAGAGCTGCTCCACATGGTCAAAAGGCACGGCGGGCCTCGCACCATCTCCCTTGCAGCGAGCCGCTTGAGGGCCTCGAAGTGAAAGGTGCCCGGCGCTCGTGCCCGCGCCACGCCTCGTCATCCCGACGAGCGGCGCGAGATGAAGGGTTGTGCCACACACTGCGTTAAGGATGTATGTAGAGTCGATTTGCGCTTCGGATACCTTGGCAAGAAGGCGGCGACGGCGATCCCAAATCCTCATGACTCCATCCTCAACCACCACGCGAACCATTCTCATCCGGTTTGTCCCAAGGCGATGATGGAGTTCCTCAACGTGGGGATGTAGTAGACTCGGTGAAGCGACTGTGCTCACCGTGACACGGCGGTGAAGATGACGGAGCCAACGCCCTTGATCTCTCCACCGGAGGCATCCCCAAACTTGACGGAGCCTCGGACGCTAGAGTCAAGCTCGGTGAAGAACTCCGTTGACCGGTCATGTGATGGGTGGCGCGGTGTCGAGGCACCCACCCGTCGATCTTGTCGCGGTTGCGAGCCGTCGCCGAGGAGGCGTGTGCTTTTGGCTCGTCAAGGTGGAGGAGAACCGCTGCGCGGCAGTGCTGCCGGAGGTAGCCGGATCTTGGCATGTGCCATGAAACGAGCAGTTCCTCCTCACTTTGTCTGGCGTGTAAACTGGCAGCGTCGTGGTGTCGACGATCCTTGGCCCAATGGCCAAAGTAGCGCGCGAGCTGCGGCGAGTGTAAATCTCGTCGGCTTGTACTGCCGGTGGCGCCGCCCTAAGGCGCCTCGCATGGGCATCACCCTCGGCACGTCCTCGCGCCTGACTGGCGTCTCTGCAGCGCTTTGCGGCGGCTTGCCACGCTTATGCCGCTGTCGCGGAAGAAGGCTCCCCCTTCCTCCGGTCACCACGGGCGGCAAGCCATCGCTCCCAGTGAGAAGGAGCTTCCGCCCGATGGTGATGGGCCTCGAGAGGATCTGTGGCTCTCATCATTGTCGGCGACCTTGAGGCAACCTATCACCTCCTCGATCGACATCGTGGAGAGATCCAGCGAGACTCGATCGAGCGAGCTATCTGCGCCTGTACTTCGGGGGACTTGGCGGAAGAGCTTTTCGACGACTCTCTCTCCTCGCCGTAAGTGTCGTCGCCGAATCGCACCATCTTCTCGCAATGAGTGTTGAGGCGGAGAGCAAAGTCATCAACGTCCTCACACGCTTGAAGGCGGTTCTCCCACTCCTTGCGAAGTGTCTGCAGTGTGGACTTTGCGGCGCGCTCGCTCGCCGCCGCGCGTGCGTGCGGCGATGGCGTCCCAAGCCTCCTTGGCGATCCGCTTCTTTGGTAAGCGAGAAGCGCATCTCGGCGGGGCTGCAGCTGATGAGAGCATCCGGCACCCGTCGATCTAGATCGTAGTCGACGTCGCCGCATCGGATTTGCCCCACATGCCGCACTGAGCTTTACCCTCATCACCGCAGCCCACTCGGCGTAGTTGGTCTTGGTGAGGGTAGGCCACCCACCGCCGGGACCGGCGCCACGACAACGACTGGAGCCCGTGGTAACCACGGTACCGATCCGGGAGAGAGAGCCACGCGCACTGTGAAGGCCACGCTCTCCATCGACCCGTCGGTACCGATCCGGAGAGAGAGCCACGCCGCTGTGAAGGCCGCGCTCTCCATCGACCGTCGCCGCCACCGCTGCCGTGCGCGCGCCTCCTCCAGAGCGCGCCGCGCGCGTCGCGCGCCTCCTCCAGAGCGCCACCGGTGCGTCCGCGCTGTCTGAGGCTGCGCGCCGCGCTTTCGTTGGCGCAAGCGCGGCTGCCCAGAGCGCCACCGCCGTCGCGCGCCTCCTCGAGGCGCCGCCAAGACGTCCGCGCTGTCAGGCTGCCGCCGCGCTCGTGGCGTCGCGGCGCGCCATGCGCCGCGCCAGCGCTTCGCCTTTGCCTCCCTCTCTAGCAGCTCGAGGTCGCGCGGCGGTGGTGTCGTCGGCGAAATGGAGCTGCCGATCTTGCTGCGCAGAAACCTCGACCTCCGCCGCCGCCGCCGCCTTTGCATTCGCCGCCGCGCCATTGCCCGCCTCGCGCTCTGCTCTGCTTTTGCCGCTCTCCGCCATTGCCGACCTCGGCGCCTTGCCGCCGCCGCGCGTGTCTCTGCCGCCGCCTTCGCTCGCGTTCTCTCTGCCGCGGCAAGTTCGACCCTCTGCGACGCCCGTGCTCGAGGGCGACCGAAGGCCGAGGCGCCTGCGGACATGAGCGCGCTAGGGGGGCTAACTGCGTGGGGGGAGAAGGCTGCCAGACATTGCTTCGTCTGCTGGGGAGTGAGTGGAGGCGGAGCGGGCTGCTTGCTGCGCATGATTAGGGCTGTGTGTGTGGTGGGAGGGAGATGAGCGAGGAGATGCTCAAAGCTCTGAGGATATCTACTCTCGATACCACTTGTTAGTCGCTGAATTCTCACTCTTGTTAGTCGCTGAATTCTCACTCTTGGTAGTAGGAGAATTCTTACTCTCATCGAGAGAGGATGACACTAGGAGTTGGGGCAATTTTCTTGTCTATTTCTCACACAAACTCACACAAATGCCATGCCAACCTGAGGGGTTGGGGTTACATATTTATAGGCTGCTAGCCAGCCAAGCATATGCCAAGATGCTAGTCTAAGATGCTAATATGCTGTCCTAACTAAGAAGCTTCCTCTAGTCTAAGATGCTGTCCTCTAAGATGCTGTCCTGCTGTCCTCTAGTCTAAGGTGCTGTCCTAAAAGCAGAAAAACAGCCACAAGGACCATGTGAGCAGTACAGCCCCACAAAGACCACACATGAGACTTATCCATCAATGTCAGGGACCAAGCAATAGGATTAGCCTTGTTAAATAATATGAAAAACACTCTTCTATGTTCAATAAATGATGAATACCTGAATAATAAAAATAGGCAGAGTATGTAGGCTTGTAAACAATATCAGACATCGCATAGCCTGCTTATAGAACTACTAGTAAAATTGAAATTCGACGACAAGTTTTTAGAACAGTGGTAGACTCCACAATTGCAGCATCCAGATAAGTGATGAGAAACACAGAACAGCATGTTTAGCATAGGAGAAATGAGATAGTACCTTGATCGGGTTCTGTGAGTAGTACTTGCAGCTCTGGCACTGCAGCTTCAGCACAATCTTGGTGGTGTTGACCTGAAAATCACAACATTTGCCATATCCTAAACTGCGCACTCAACAGGCATTGCATTTATAAAAATAGGTTTGTATTATGTTGGAAATAAATAAAGCAGTGTTTACAATGCTAGCAGCGGCAGTGGTTGCTAGACCTCACTCACTCAATGGACTATATGGACAAAGAAACAATTACACAAAGACAAGTAAGTTCTGACTGAAACTATGAGGAATTGCCTGCCAACCAATTCTATTGAGGTCTGACAAACTCAAAATCAACCCCAGTAAAGAAACAAGAAATGCAGCTATCATGCTACAAGAAAATGCCTTAGAAACAATTATTACCTTCAACTACAGCAAATTAGTGTGCTATAGTAAATGCTTTGAAAATTTTCCATGTATCTTCTATAGATCTTGTGTAATGTTTAATTAATTTGGAACTGTATACATATTTTGACATAGAATGGGCACGAGCTAATAGTACACTATGCTAACATAGCATCATGAAGAGGATGAATGCAAGATTACCACCTCTGGCTCGAGTAGGGATGTTTCCCAAAGCATTCCAATCATCCTTCTCATTCCACCAAGGACCTGCAGGAACATTATTCAGGAATTTCACATGATAAGTTAATATATGCTCTAGAAGACTAGAAACGCTACAGAACTATCCACGGACAATTGATAGCATAGCAGTATATCATACCATATCCACAGTTATGTTTCCAAGCTGGACCTTTCCATGCTCTGAGTTAAGCTTCTTCAAGCGATCCTGTAACAACACAGACTAACATCTGAGAACAGCAAGGCCAGATGAACAGGTGTTCATATGTCACGAAGACAAGTGGTCAGATAAACCAGGTGTGAAGTTGATGATGAGGTACCTCATCATTCCTATGCCAAAAGCATTAATAGGAATGATGAGGTACACATCAAACATGACTCACAAGCTCTGGAGATTAGGACAAGAAAATGACATGTCTGTAAACATCCGAGCATTGACATTTAAGAGAGCATGTGAGATCTAAATTGCAACTAAACTAGTACAGTGAGCTGGTTCATATCTTACTCTACACATATCTGCCTGCGATGTCCAATTTAGATTCCTAGCAAGCAATCCATCATATATCTCATACTGTAAGAAACCAAACGAGTAAAATGTTTTGATGCATGTGTAGAAATTGAACTGAAAGTGCTAAGGGAAGAAGTAACAAAAGAAAGAGTTGTGTCCATTGTTTCAGTAATCATAATGTATCCTAATGTTTCTATTATATACAAGCTCAATTTTTTCTTATTGTATCCCATTCAGCAGGCCAATACAGGAAGATTACTTTTCACATTCAGTTACTACTTATTTGTTCAGACTCTAACCCTACAAGCCAACAACTGAACAAATAATTCTCAGTTTTACAATTCTGCTCCAAATATCCAAAAGTCTACTTTTAAACTCTAACCCTACAAACTGAGCAGACAATTGGGGCAAGCACTTCAGCAGCAGCAGGGTGCAGAATAGAACATTTAAATTGGTACATTACGAGTTATTTTGAGTTGTCTAGAAATGAAGCAAAGCATTGATGCTAATTTCAGCAAAAACAAGTGCAAATTACAACTCGCTCTCATCACTCATCAACGTACGTTGCATAAAAACAATGCCTTCATCCTTCTACAACAAAGCTGCAAAAAAGCAGCCTTTTCAGTCTGGTCAGTCTATGGTGCAAAGCAAGGGAAATTAAAAATAGTGCAGTTCAGGGCACTAGCACACCACCAATTAATCCTAACAAGATCAAAAATCATACAGGTTTCAGAATATTATAAGGGCACAAGCAGCATAGCACAATTAAACCATACAGGTTTAGAACATTCAGGCATTAGCAACATACCTAGCACACACCAATTAGGCCGAACACGATCAGAAATCTGAAGAGGCATTAGCAGCAGTCTATCATAACCTAAATGACTAATATGTGACGGCCAACTTGAAACAAATGCACTAGTCCACTTGCACCTCTAAAAATCTATTATTCAGTTTACATCAAGATGCACCACCCACAGGTAAGGAAACCTAATGCAAATCGGACTACTAGTCCATTAATGCTAGCTCTCCTCTTTGCTTCACGGCTCATTCTACTTCAGTTGACTGATTGGACAATCATCAGAACATTCTATCGATGAGCAGTGGTGGGTTGCTTTACCTCGAAGTGAATGGAGATATCATCCGTGATGGAGCAGGGAGGGGGCCACTCGTTGTAGGATTTGATGTAGTCACCCGACATCTGCTGCTACGCCTTGCTGGCGTCCTTCCCCGTCCAGCTGCTGTGCGAGCTGAGATCTGAGGACGGTGGTGGTGGTGGCGCCCAGATCTGAGGCCTGAGGGAGGGTGGTCGCACGATGTAGCCGGCCAGGGACGGCACAGACGCCGCTCCCCAACCTACCGCGCTGCCGCAGCCTCGTTGCCCATCTCCCTCCCTCTAGACCTCACCTCTCGGGCCGTCTCTCAATCGCGCGCCAGACACGCTTCGCACTTCGCCTCACCGCCGCACTCTCCTCGCCCACAGCCGCCACGCCCACCAGAAACGCCGCCGCCTCCCCGCTCTCCCTCCACGTCGCGCTCAGCCTGCTCGTCGCCGGCACGGGCGGCGCCAGCGAGACCAGCTCGCCGCCGCACTCGGCGGAGGCGATGGGCCGGCTGCGGCCCAAAGCCTGCACGTGCTCACGGAGCAGGTTCCGCAACTCATCCTCGCCGCCGTGTATGAAGTCGTCTTGGTTGGGGCAGGGGGAGAGGTGGTGGCGGCGGAGGATGGAAAGGGGATCGAGGGGATGACGGGGGAGGCGAGAGAGAGAGAGAGAGGGGACGGGACGGGGGAGGGGAGGCTGAGGGGGTTCCGGACTTGAGTCCGGACTTAACTATTTTTCATCTTTTTTTCGGGTCCGAGGTGTTATAGTATAGACGTGTTTTCTTGAAACGCGTCGCTGAGAAGGAGCCCCCGATATCAGTGACACGTCTAGTTGGGAAGAATCACTGATAGGCTGTCAATAGTGACGCGTTTTTGTTTCTTGGCCATAGGTGAGCGATGCGTACCATTTATCCACGTCACTGATGTTATATTAGTGACGCGTTTCAACTCTAGGTCACTGATTAAGGTGTCTTCTTTGTGCTGTTTTGACATAGTGTTGGTAAGATGGCTCTAGATTGCAAAACTCTATGTGGGGTTGGTAAGTTAAAGCACACTCGAAAAGCCTAAGGTGTCTATTCTGTTAAGTTTATGGTTTTTCTAGTGTAGATCAAACTGAATCTAGGTTTAAATGACTCAATTCATATATATCTTCTCTTGGGCTCACGTGCTCCCTATAACAGGGAGCCCTTGAGAAACAATGGAGATCGAGTATGCTGAGGCCCATTGGCAATTCTTACAAGTTTTTCAGCTCAAACTCTGGTAAGATATAATGGAGAAACAGCACACTTAGATATAGAGAAATCAAATGCAAAGTCTATCAGGAATAACTAATTGAAGAACTTCGTTGATGTGCATGTAGGCGTTTGGGCCATATGATTCAAAATTTCTAATGTCCATGGATTAGGAAGTTAGACACATCAATCTTTTTTTAATATGCAAGAGAGAGCTGTATAAACAGTTTGTTACAGAACATTATGTCACGTTCGCGAGAAAAAAAAAACATGTCATGCCGAAACATGTGCAAAACTCGAGGTAGTTCTGGTTGTTTACACCAAGTCAGGCCGTTTCAGTTCATGTTGTCTCCAGTATTTCCACCATTGTCACCGCACCGAAATTTTCTTTTCGGCAATGTTGGTCACGATCCAATATCTTACAAGTAGAGAAGGTGTAAAACAAGTGTGAAATAAATAGTAGACCCTGAATGGACAATATATATGCGAGACGTCGTTGTATTTCCAGTTTGATCTTGAGAAGCCAAATGTAGTGCGAACGAGCGAAAATGCCCGGACACATTTTTATTGATTGACCAATATTGCAAAAGGAGTTGATGAACACATCACAATACAATACCCAGAAAAAGATATACTGCTTATATATGCAGCGAAAGGAAGGCACGAGACACCGTATAGGCAGGCAGGCAGGCTTCACGTTATTTTAGCCCACAGGACGTATACGACGATACGACGAACTCGGCAACCACATCACGGTATGAAGCCTGACGACGAAGAAGCCGCCGGTGTCGGCGGCGAGGAAAGTACACGCCGCGGCGCATGCCGCATGCACCACCACGCCGGACGGCCGATCACTCGAAGGAGCCGGGGTGCTCCCTCTGCATCTTGATGACCTGCCTCCACGAGTCGCGGGTGGAGATCTTGTCGTACCACCTGGCGACGTGCTTCCTGGCGGTGAAGAGCTTCCTGCCCCTGTCGGAGGAGTTGACGATGTAGTGGGAGTTGGGGAGGTAGGAGAGGTCGGCGAGGGTGAAGTCGTCGCCGGCGAGGTACTCGTTCTTGGAGAGGATGTCGTCGTAGACGGCCAGCATGTTGTGCAGCTTCTTCTCTTTCTCCGCGACACGGGCCTCGTCGGGCCGCACGTCCTTGAGGTGCGGCGCGAACGCCAGGTGGAACACCAGTTCCGAGCTCGGCGCGTCGAAGCTCTGCGCCTCCGCCTGCAGCCACTGCTCGATGGACGCCCGCTCCAGCGACCCCGTCCCGTACAGCTTCTTGTACCCGTCGTCCGGGAACTGCGTGCACAGGTACCGGCAAATCGCCCTGGAATCTGCCATATATGCATACGTGTCAGAATCTGAATGCCGCCATGCATTTCATTTCTTAGTTGTTCTGAGTTCTTACCAACGATTGTTTTATCACCGTGCTTGAAAGTAACCTGTCCAGTAGGATCCTGCAGAGCCATATCACCCACAGCAGCAGCTTAGGTTTTAATTTCTACCATCTAGCCATCTCCAACTCCAAGAATTGAGTGAGAGAAACAACTGAATGCGACAGGCCAAGACTGATGATGACAATGACATACCCTGAGCTTGATGAACTCGGGGAGCTTGTGCGACTTCTTGAAGGTGTCGGTGCGGACGAGCTCGAACTCGAGGTTCTTCTCGAAGAGGCAGGTCAGCACCCTCGCGACGTCGGTGGACGCCGGCTGTCCGAACACCTGTAGCCCTGCCGCCATTGCTGCTGATCGATGTGTTGGATTGGATGACCTGCACTGCAGCGATCGAGAGCAATGTGCTGGATGACCGACCTGCTGCAGATGTGAGGTGAGTCAGACACTGATGAGATGCCTGGATGAAGATGACGCCGACTCATCGGCGTCTATTTATGCAGGTGGATAATATGCTTGCCTTGCCGCCGAGGATTACAGCACGGCAGCGAAAAGAGAAAGCTCCCCCGATCCGCCTCAAAGGTAAAGAGCGTCAGGATTCTTGCTTGGATCGAGCAACCATGCATGCTTGCACGCACGCTGTCTCCGTCTCCAGGAAGCAAATTAAATTAAAAAGATCGCGCAGAAACGATAGATCACACAAGCTCGCCCATGCGGCGTTCATGATGCATGCGATCCTTTTGCAGCAATGGGGTGAGCAACACGAAAGATCCATCCATGGAGGTGTCGGAGGAATTGAATACTGCAAAGAAAGGATCGCCTACGTTGGATTTCGTACGGAATTGGCGCCAAAGATGGAGCATGTGGCCTATGTCGGGGTACAAGAATATAACTCGCTATGTAATGTTGGGCTTTATTTCATCAAACCTAAAGCTAGGTTCTGGATGCAATTTTCAGTGAGACACGGGACTAGGAATTCGATCGATCTGGTTTCGCCGGCCTGGCTAGAAACATTTTTTTTCTTCAGCTGTACGTCCAAGTGCCTTTGCGTGTTAACAGGTAAAACAATATATCGGCAGCACAAAGATAAAGATGGTAGATCTGATCGAGTTGCAGTAACGATATGTCCCAGAAAATTGATCCCCCTATGCTGTTTTCATGTCATGGTAGATCTGATCGAGTTGCAGTAACGATATGTCCCAGAAACTTGATCCCCCTATGCTGTTTTCATGTCAGTGCTCGATCGTTACTCCCTCCATCCTAAAATATAAGTAATCCAAATCTGTTCTAAGTCAAACTATATTAAGTTTGACCAAATTTAAAGAGAAAAATATTAACATCTATTGCATCAAAGAGGTATATTAGAAACATACATTTCATAATGTATCCAACTAAGCTAATTTGAAGCTCTATGTATTTTTATTTTTTTATATAAACTTGGTCTAAGTTACTACAGTTTTTTTTTTGGTTAACTTAAGACAAATTAGATCCTTATATTTCACGATAGAGGGAGTACGTGTGAGAATTCTGAGGATGCATGGCAACCAATTGCTTTCTTATTCGGTGCATTTCATTGTCCATTTTGGAAACTCGTCCGCTGTACAAGTGCATATATTGTTTTTTTCCAAATTCGCTAAAGAAAGGGGGGATCCAACCTAGGAGGAACTAGGTGGTTTGGTTTTTCATTAATCATTAAGAAGAGAAATAGATACCCAAATTCAGTCCAAGAGAGGACTTGAATCTGGGTGGTTGGGTGTATGACCACACCTCCCACCCAACCAATTAAGCTAGGCTCACTTCCTCCAAAATCAGTCCAAATTCTCGTTGATGTTGACAATGGCGACATTTTTGGTAATGTATCTCACATTCTCACTAATGCATTGTGGTGAGGACTTCCTCTTCCCTAACCCGGGGGCTTCACTAAAACCCTAGTGTTGGGTTCTAGGCCAGCGTTGGTAGCACATGTGGATATACAGAGACATCACTGTGGGGAATCCCCTCCTCCTGGTAGATGTTGTTGTGGTGTGCAGAGTTGCTCTTGGCGACGAATGTTGTGGTGGGCTTCAGCTACGTTTTCTTTGTTATGATGGTTGTCATGTAGGTGGGTGGTGGTATGTTGTCATTCCTGTTTTTCTGCATTTCACCTTCTTTATTAGTTTGCGTTTGGCAGCGGGAATGTAGTTTTTGCTATCATTTTGGGACACAAATAAAGCTTTTGCTATTATTTCGGGGAAAAAAATTAAGACATGCCAGAACATCCGGTTCCTAGAATTTTGAGGATGTAAGCCAATTTATTCTTCTTTGTGCATAGGAATGCCAAGTTAAGCCTTTTGTCGATGCAGAAAGTGACCAACACGTAAATATTTGTAGTTTTGCCGTACGTTGTGATCGGAGGTGGCCTAACACTCAATGACACAGGGTTTATACTGGTTCAGGCAACGTGCCCTACGTCCAGTTTAAGTCGGTCATTGACTTTATTTCTGAGCCCAGGTGCTCGAAGTTTGCAGTGGGGTTACAAACGAGAAGGAGAAAGATGGGGGTACAAGAGGTCCGGTCGGACTCTGGTCAGAGGGACCGAGAGCGACGGGAGCTCCGCTATATGCTAAGTGTTCGAGCGTGTGCTCGTGGTTTGAACCTGGTGGTTCCGCTGTTGTGTACTAGTGAACTTGATCGGTCGAATGAATCTACCTGTTGGGAGAGGGCGCATCCCCTTTTATAGATGAAGGGGACGGCCTTACAAGTGAGAGGGAGAGAGTACGTATGCTACTAAGCCTTGTTGCCCATGTCGGCGGGTACAGGACGATGGTAGGCGCCCACAATACTGTTGAATGTCAGATGCACGTGAGAGGTTGTGTTGTCTTCTTCGGGTATGGCAGACGTTGGTGCCTGCCACACTGTTGATACCTGGAGACATGCAAGGGGTTTTACCATGTTCGACTGGTACGGTAAATGCCGGCGCCCACAACACTGTCGATGCCCTGAGCCATGTGGAGGGAGCCTTACCGTATGGGAGTTAATGACGCCCACAATACTGTAGGGGAAAATGTCAGCGCCTACAACACTGCTTGGGTTCTGTCGTGCCAGGAGGGTCGCAGGGTACTACCTAGCAGGTGCGCATGGTACGGTTCTTGGTATTGCGGTTTGACTTGTGCACCCTGCCTTACCCTCTCCGTCCATTTCCTAGTCCTTACCGAGCGGGCGTCCCTGGTCGGTTGGTCCCAGTCGGCTCTGATCACGCCAGTCGGAGAAGAGCAGTGAGCAAGGGTTTAGCGCATCCTCGGTCGGAGACGCGGGTCGAAGTCAAAAGTGGTGTCTGGCCAGGCCTTCCGGTCGAAGAGGCCGTCCGGAGGCGGGCTGGAGACCGAAGCGAGCGCTCCAGTCAGAGAGGCGGGTCGGAGTCGGAAGCGGGTGTCATTCCTCCTCGCCCAGGCCTTCCGGTCGGAGATTGGATCGCCCCTCTAGCCTATCGTTTAGGTACTTGGGCCGGCTTATGAGTTGCGTGTTGTCTGCTTGGGCTGAGCCTTTGTTGGGAAGTCGGTCCGTGAGGGACCCCGGGTTTATGAACCCGACAGGAGCCCTAGAGCCCCCGGGCGATTCAGGCAGAATCGTCTAGGGGATTTTTGTCTTGACGACAGCGGGGGAAGTTTTTGTTTCATCAGTGGGTGCGCGTGAGCGCACCCGCGGGTGTAGCCCCCGAGCCCCCCGACGATTCGGGCAGAATCGTCTGGGGGGTTTTGTCAACGGGCGTGTGTGCGTGTTTTTTAGTTGAGACGAAGTCGTCAAACAAGGCATCGTTGCACAGCCGAGGTGGTTAGTTTTAGGGATCGGGCGAGACAAAGCTCATGGATCCTGGAGTCGGTGCGTGTCGTGGGATCGAGGAAGTTAGTTTAGGGATCGGACGAGACAGAGCTCACGAATCCTGGCATCGGTGCACGTCGTGGGATTGGGCGAGTCAGAGTCATGGATCCTGGTGTCGTTGCAGTCCCGCGCAGCTGAGGCAGTTAGTTTTAGGGATCGGACGAGACAGAGCTCACGGATCCTGGCATCGGTGCGCACCGTGGGATCGGACGAGTCAGAGTTGTGGATCCTGATGGGGCGAGTTCGAGGTCGCAAACCCAGGCGTTTGGTGTGCAGTCGAGGCGTAACCGAGGGATGGGGCGAGTTCGGGGTCGCAGACCCAGGCATTTGGTGTGCAGTCGAGGCGTAGCCGAGGGATGGGGCAAGTTCAGGGTTGTAGACCTAGGCGTTGGTGTTTTGAGCCCCTGAGCCCCGTTGGGCTTGGTAGGGGTCGGTTTGAGTTTTGTGCGTTACCCCGCCTCGGTTTCTCACAACCGGAGGGGCTAAGCTTTGTCGCTTGCCTCGATCGCTTGGGCTTGAGTGACGGCTCGGTGAGCTCGCTAACGGATATGATCGAGTGGAATCCAGGTTCGTCGTTCATGATGGGGTCGGCATAGCCCTCTTGTGACATTCCACTGCTCCTTTACCTGCAACTCGGCCGCTGCCTGGGTCGTTTCGGAGATCGACCCGAGTGGCCCGCTGGCCTCCCCTCGATGGAGATTCTGTGGGCTTGGCGAGAGGTTTAGGATCGAACGAGAAGGTTGAGATGACCCTGTCTGCTTTGGGGCGGACTGGGCGAGGACCGCACGGGGCTCATCTGCGTTTTCTTCCCTGGCTCTCTTTGATGTGGGGCGGCCTCGAGCCCTTCATGGGCTGGCCTTCAAACTCCGGTCGGTCATTGCTCATGTTGAATGAGGCAACTGCCGCTTCATGACGCAACACGGAGCGTTGTGATGCATTTCACCGCATGTGCAATGCTTTAGTTCCCGAGCCCCCGAGCAATTTAGGGCTCGAATCGTCCGGGGGGCATGGGCGTATGGAATGAATGCGTGTATGGACGTATGAATCACTATAAAGAAATAGTGGGGGTCGGTAGTGTTACCTGGATGACTCGAGTGACAGGGTTTGAAGAGCTCCAATAAAAAATGTTCGATCGGGACCCGTGCTCATCGTTCGTAACGGAGTCGGCATGGCCTATATGGGGCGTCCCTTTGCTCCTTACCTATCTCTCAGTGTTTTCCTGAGCCATTCGATCAACTTAGGAAGCCCGATGGTTTCTCCTGGTGGAGATCCCGTTGTTTTAGGTTTTTCCAAGTCCCGCCTAGGGAGGTGGAGAGCCGCTGCGCGTGGTGGTGCTTTGGTTCCTGTGCCCGGTGTGCGGTAGTGGTGGGCCATACCTAGGCCACGTCTTGTCTGATCAGGTGTCGTTCCATCGGGCAGGGCGTGTCTCATCGGTCAGGGCACGTCCCATCGTATCCCATCTGCATTAAATGGGGGAAGAAAGAGGGTTTTTCGCCCGTCGTTTTGCCTTTCCCCGATCGGCGCGCCTTCCCCAACTGTTGTGCCCTTTTCCTTAAGTAGGAGAAGGGAGAAGGCTTTTTGCCCCATTCCTTTGCCTATTCCTCATCTGCCGCCTCTTCTCATCTTCCTTCTTGCCGAGAGCGTTTGAGAGTCACGGCGGTTCCTAGGAGAGAAAAGGGAGAGAGCGAGGGAGAGGAGAAAACTCATAAATTCATTCGCGAACCCAGAGCGAAATGTCAGACTAGAGGTCATCCACTGTGAGGGAGTCGGTGCTGGAGGCCTTCGCCATGAAGGGGTTTCTACCGCCGAAGGAGGTGGCGCACTGGAGGGCTCTCGGGAGGGAGGATGTTCCGCAACCTCGGCCCGGCGAGGTGGTTTCATTCCTCGCCTTCCACGAGCACGGGTTAGGATACCCCGTGCACTGGTTCCTACGCGGGCTCCTCAATGAGTGGGGTTTGGAGCTGCAGCACCTCAATCCGATGGGGGTGCTGCATATCACCGGCTTCGTCACCGTCTATGAGGCCTTCCTCCAGATGGAGCCGCACGCGGACTTCTTTCGATGGCTGTTCTCCGGGCGAACTTTGCCGGTGGGGAATCCGCCCGAGGCCACCCCGGAGGGGGGCTTCGCCCTGTAGAGAAAACCGAGCGCAGAAGGCTCGTATCCCGCGTACATCCTCTATGACTCCAACCGGGGGTGGCACGGGGAGTGGTTCTATATTAGGAACCCGGTGGAGGCGCCGTTCCCGGGGTTCACCGGCGGAAGGCCGGAGAGGCAGGAAAGTTGGTCGTGGGGCCCTTCCCATCGGGAGAAGAAGAAGGTGGAGATCATCGAGGCGGAGCTCCAGGAGCTCGTGTGGCGTGGCCTTGACGGGGTGCGGGTGTTCCACACCCTCTACCGCTGTTGTGTTGCTCCATTGGCAGAGAGGGCGCGGCCGATGTGGAGGTACGGTGGCCCGTCAGACCTCGATCGTGCGTCGTTGGAGGAGCTACCGAACGATGAGGTCTGGAGTCGCCTCGACCGGGTGCTGCAGCTGAAGCCCAAAGAGAAGGTCGATGGAAAGCCCGGACCTCTCAACGCCTCAGTGGTGTCCAAACTGGTATGCTCCCCTCTCTTTACTCCGTGTTCTTTTCCCCTTTGCTTTCCTGCTTTTTTTATTTTGAGTCGCCTGTTTTGTAAGGGGCCGGAGGGCGTGGCTCGGCAGGCCGCCCAGAAGGAGGTGGCAGATGCTAGGAAGAAGAAGAAAGCCGAGGTAGCTCGGTGGAAGTATGAGAAGGAGAAGGAGATCGCCCGACGCGTGAAGGCCAGGGAAAATAAGAGCGACGTCGAGTCAGAGGATCCCACAGAGGTGGATGACATGATTTTCTCCGAGGAGGAGGAAAGCCAGGAGGTCATTGTGACCTCGGTGGAGCGTCGCGGCCCTACGGCGATGTCTGCTAGCAATGAGCAGGAGGCGGAGAGGCGCACCGTGGTTCCCATGCCGAGGAAGCGTGCGGCGAGCGCGGACACCGTCGGCGAATGGCAGGCGAAGCGGACGCGGTCACTGCGCCCCTCGGTGGTGTCGCTGGTCTCATCCCCGCCTGTCGCGGGCGTTGCCGAGCAAGCCAGATGGTCAGTGGAGCAGGCTTGCACCCGCGCGTCGCCGGGACCGGCACCAGCGCACGACTCGCAGCGAGAGGATGCCCCGCCTGTTGCTCCGGTCGACGTGTCCTGAGCTGAAGGTCGTGGTGACCCGCAGGCCGGGCAGGAGCCAGTTGGGACGACTCCGCCTTTGGCTGAAGTGAGGGGGCACGGGTCACAGCCCGGGAGCGGTCCTCGCCCTACGGGCCCATCGACGTCGGGTCTTGGTTTTAGAGTCGTGTCGCTTACCTCCCGGTATGTTTTTCTTTGTTTATTTTCAATCTTGCTATTGAGTCCTTTTTGGAGTATGACTAACCTATAATTTTTTACAGCGGCCGGACGCTGACGGGGTTGAGCATCGCCCCCACTCCCATGCAGGAGGTTTGGAGGCCCACCTTGCAGCATGCCACGGCGAGCGGCGGGGAGAGCAAGGTGGTGGTGGTGAGCCCTTCCCTTCTAGGGGTGGTGCTCCCTGGGTCGGTTGCTAGTACGGCGGCAGCAGCGGCGACGGTGCTGGTGGCGATCCCGGTGGTGACGGCGGAGGCTTCGCCGGGGGTGTCCCTTGCAGCCCCTTCTCGACCGGCTGCGATGGAAGAGGAGAGGGAGACCGAGCTCCCGCCTCACCGGGCGGAGGGTTGCACGGCTCACCCTCGCGGTCGAAGTTGAAGGCACCGGAGGGAGACGTGGCTGGGACAGAGTCGGAACGCCCGTCGGTGGCCCGTGAAACCAAGGTGCTGGAGATCCCTTCCGACGATGAAGCGGATGACATGGTGGAACTGCTGGCGCCGTCGCGGGAGCTGGTGGTGGTTTGGTCGGAGGCTGGGCCCTCCAGTAGGCTAGAGGAGGATGACCTAGAGTGGCCCTACCCTGAGGACCCATCAAAGGTTTGGTTCGTCCTTCGGGATTCCTAGGAGTGTCAGCTCTGGGACATCCTTGGGGGGAAAGGACTCACCATGGAGTCCGATCTCGCCAAGCTGTCGGTGAAGCTTGAGGATGCCCAGGAGCAGGTTAAGTCCGTCCAGCATTTGGTAAAGGTCGACCTGCAGCTCGCCACGGAGGTGAGTTTCCTGTGCTTGTCCATGACCTCTTAGTCTCTTGTTGGTTGCCTTAGCATGCTTGCTTCTCCTTTTTGCAGGGTCTGCAGGAGATGTCGTCCCGCAAGTCCTGTTTCCTCCGAATGGAGCATGCCTGGATGGCCGAGCTTGAGCGTCAGCTGGAGTCCGCCCGCCGTGAGTCCTAGGACCGGGTGGGCGAGGTGACCGTGGTGCGGGTGGAGGAACAGCGCGCGACAGAGCGGGGGCTTGAGGCGGTGAAGGCCCGCCAGGAGGAGATCGAGGCAGAGCTATGGAAGTCTCTGGCGGACACTGAGGCGGCACTCCAAAAATCCCTAGAGACCCTTGAGTCAAAGCGGAACACCCTGGAGTCAGCGTGAAAGGCCCTAGAGTTAGAGCGAAAGGCCCGATCGGAGGCAGACCAGGAGGTGCTCGCGCTTTGGGGCCGGGTGATGGGAACGGAGGAGGCGAACGCCCGACTGCGCGAGCAGGTGGCCCGGTAGGCAGAGGGACTCTCTGCCCTCGAGAACTTCCACCTCGGTACGTACCTTTTTTGTTTTTCATCGTGTTGGTTTCTTCCTTTTTTCTGAGCTTGTCGCCCTTCTTCCAGAGCTAGGCAGAAAGGTGGAATTGTTGGAGCAGGACCTGGAGATGGCCAAGGTGACTTTTGGCCGGAATGCGAAGGTGCTGGCCAAGTCCCTTGAAGAGCGACGTGCTCTCGAGGGGGAACTTGACCAGATCCACAATGTTGCCCAGCTTGTCGTCTCGGAGGTCTTCGGGTCAGCGCCAAGTACTAGCACGCCCGCCATCCAGCAGGCGAAGGTTCCAGATGAGATCCGTGCCCTCATCACACATGGGATGTTCTATGGAGCGTCGGGGGTGTTGACTTTGGTGGCGACGTACCACCCGAACCTGGACTTTGTCACTATCTACAGCGGGTATGCCGACGGCTAGAGCATGGAGGACATCCAATCACTTGAGGAGAGCTTGCTACCGCACGCAAGGTTGGTGGCAGATCAAGTCTCTGCGCAGTGGGTGATGGATGCCCGTCGTGAGGACATGGCCAGGAGCGTCCTTCAGGGGGACGTCACTGAAAGCTCTAGTTTGGTTTTGGTGAATTGATGAAACCCTAAGTGCTAACCTAGTTTATCAAGTGATCATGAGATAGGTAGCCCATTCCAAGTGATGAAGCAAATGAAGACCATGACATGATGATGGTGATGCCATGGTGATGATCAAGTGCTTGGACTTGAAAAAAAGAAAGAAAAAAACAAAAGGCTCAAGGCAAAGGTATAAATGGTAGGAGCCATTTTGTTTTGGTGATCGAGACACTTAGTGAGTGTGATCACATTTAGGATCGATAGCCGTACTATTAAGAGGGGTGAAACTCGTATCGAAATGCGGTTATCAAAGTGCCACTAGATGCTCTAACTCATTGCATATGCATTTAGGATCTAGTGGAGTGCTAACACCCTTGAAAATATTTGTGAAAATATGATAACATATGTGCACAAGGTGATACACTTGGTGGTTGGCACATTTGAGCAAGGGTTAGGAACTTCATCGGCAGAGCATCCGCCCGTAGAGTGCGGACAGTCCGACGGTGCCACCGGCGCCCTAGACAGAAAAGACATAGGTCACTGTAAGTGACCGGACGCTGGTCTCTGTAGGACCGGCGCGTCCGGTTAGGTGGAGCATGAAGACGCTGGCGTCAGTCTTCGACTGGACGCTGGGTCACTTAGTGACCGGACGCTGGTGGGTTGCGTCCGGTCCTGCTGACATGGCAGCGCACAGGGGAGTCGTCGTGTGACCAGACGCTGGGTGTGTCCGGTCGAGCAGGACCGAACACGTCCAGTCATGAAAAGTCATCCCTGGATGCTTACTGGAAATGACCGGACACTGAGATCCAGCGTTTGGTCACTTCACAGCAGCACGTCTGGTCCTCACTTGACCATTGGGATCGGGCGTTCTGTATTTGAAGAAAGGGGACATGTGGCGTGCATCGCACGACCGGACGCTGGGGTCTTGCGTCCGGTCGATATGACCGGAGCGTCCGGTCACCCCGTGTTGTGCCCAGTGAAGGGGTACAACGGCTCTATTTCATGGGGGCTTCTATTTAAGCCCCATGGCCAGCTCAAGCTCACTCTCTTGGCTATTTGCAATGACATAGCAATATTGTGAGCTTAGCCAAAGCCCTCCCACTCATCTCCATCATTGATTCAACATCTTTGTGAGATTGGGAGAGAATCCAAGTGTATTGCTTGAGTGTTTGCATCTAGAGGCACTTGGTGTTCGTGTTTTGGCTGCGGGATTCGCTTGTTACTCTTGGTGGTTGCCGCCACCTAGATGGCTTGGAGCAGCGAGGATCGTCGAGCGGAGGTTGGTGATTGTCTCTGACTCCGATCGTGGTGATTGTGAGGGGTTCTTGACCTTTCTCTAGTGGAGAGCCAAAAGATACTCTAGTGGATTGCTCGTGGCTTATGTGATCCTCATCTTGTGTTGGTTGTGCGGCACCCTATTGAGGGTTTGGCGTGTGATGCCAATTAGCGCGTAAACCTCCAAGTGAGTGAATTGCCACAATGAGGACTAGCTTGCCGGCAAGCAAGTGAACCTCGGTAAAAAATCATTATGTCATCATTTGATTCCGAGGTGATTGGTCTTCATTGTTATTCATTCTTGTAATTGATTGGCTCCTTCCTCGACATGGCGGTATAACCTTCTTGCTCACTCTCTTTACATTACTGCAAACTAGTTGTCAAGCTCTTTAGTGTAGCTAGTTGTGAGAGCTTGTTAGTTCGGTTAGTGTGGCTCTTTAGTTAGCTTTTGAGAACACACTAACTTAGTGTAGTGACATAGCTATTGTGTGGATAGAAACTATATAAACTAGAATTGTAGTAGGTGGCTTGCATTTTTAGTAGGTTAGCACAACACTCGCTTCGCCTCATAATTGTCTAATCGGTTTGTTAAGTGTTGTTGTAGAAATTTTTATTAGGCTATTCACCCCCCCTGTAGCCATTAGGACCTTTCAGTCGCCCAGCCTGCGGATGGCGCGAAGCCTGGGTCAGAAGTGGACATCACCCCACCTTCAACCGAGCTGAATATCGTCCAGTCGGGGAGTGAGCAGCCCATGCCTTCGCCGGTCGCACCGACAGCAGATGCCGCCGGGTAGCCCCAAGAGCTTGTAAAGTATAAGTAGTTTAGTAGATGTAAAAAATTTAAGTTTGTGGGGGAGCCCCTGTGTAAACATTCTTGTGTACTCAATGACTACAATCGGTTTCGTTTTTTGTGATGGAGTCACTCCGTTCGGGGAAGCTTGTCCCTTTCGTTCCTTAGTTTTACCTTAGCATAATTTTGTTTTTTATTCTTTCTTTTTCGTACTTGCCCATTCGTCCCGTAGGCTGCAACCTTAGGAGCCCGGGCGTGGCCCGTGAGGCTCAGCTGCTCGTAACTGTAGGTAGAGGCGGGGTGCGATCGGTCGAAATATTTTAAAGCAAAGCTACGAAAGGCAATTTAAAGGAACGAACTACCCTTTTGTTCGGGTAGAAAGGAGTTTTACCATATGACAGTAAATGAAAAGAGAGGTAGTAGTGCACCCTCGTGGAGCCCCTGAGCGACCCGGGCCGAAAGTGTTCAGGTCGGGGTGCTTTTATAGGAGCAAACGTTTAGTAAACAATGGTAAGACTGAATTTTAGGGGAAGAAACGACATAGTTGTTCCAAGCGCTGGTGAGAACGTTGTCGTTGTCGTTCTTCGGTCGGTAGGCGTCCGGTCAGATCACCTCGACCTTCAGTCGTCCGGATCCTTGCCCGCTACGCCCTCTTTCTTGGCCACTGCTTCTTTGCCTTTTTCTTCTTTCGGCCCGCCAACATGTCGCAGAAGGCGCTTGAGGAGCTCGTAGTCCTTGTAGAGGTGTTTGACGGGGTAGGCGTGGTTGGTGCACAGGCTCTCCATGAGCTCGTTGAAGTGGCCCAGAAGGTCCTGCTGGGGCTGCTTGCCCGTGTGATCAGCCGTGGCGACCAACGCGAAGTTGGTCGGTCGGCGGCGATCTTTTCTGTTCTTTTTCCCCTTCTGCATGGAGGGGCCCTCGTCCTGATCCTGGCGCTTGGCTTTGCCTTTGCCTCGGCCTCCGTTGGAGCGCTGCAGGAGTGGCGCTCTCTAGATGCGTCGGACAAAGGCCCGTGGTCCCGGGCCATCCGGGCTGGGACTCCGGTTGCTGCTGCGAGCATCTCGGTTCGGCCTGAGCCGCTCGTGTACAAGCGGTCGGTGTGGAGCGGTCGCCAAGTCAAGATGAGGCGCAGATGCGGCCTCCTGTGCCGCGCTCGGCGGCTGTAGCGGTGAGTGGATGGAGCGATTCGTCTGGTGCGTCCCCACTCCCCTAGTGGGGAGAGAGGTCGTGAGTCGGTGTCGTGATGCGGAGCTCTCCGCCTGTTGAACGACGGCGGTCTCCACTAGTGCCCGGAGGTTCCGGTGGATCGTCTGTTCCTGGGGGTCGTTCGGCTCGGGAAGGCCGCGCAGAAGCATTGCCGTAGCGGTGATGTTCTGATTGGCCCGAGCAAACTATGGGGGATCATTCCCCCTGTCCATGGTGTTGCGCTGGACCCAACGAGGCGTGACCCCGGGCGCCACTCGTCGGTTTATGCGCACGGGGCGCAGTGTGGTGCGCCGAGCTCGCTGGCGCAGTCGGGGGCTGTTTCAGCCGCTGTTGTCGTAGCTCCTAGCCGTGCTCCCGTGTGAGCGCGGAGGTCTCCGCACGAGGGTCCGGAGGGGCATGAGTCTACAAGGACTACGTTACCACCGGTGGCTGTCCCGGAGCGTCCGCCATAGCGCACTCCTAGGGACGGATGGTGGCTAGGCGGCACGTCGCCGATGCTAGAGCTGTCACTCTCAACATCGTCATCCATGAGGTCGAGGAAACAGGTGGGAGCATAGCTCGCCATCCCCACGAATTCGGACATGAGAGGGGGCGGCGCCGGCACCCTTCGGAGCCCCTGGGCGTACGCATCCGCGGGGGACGCGAGGCCGTAGGGGAACCGGTCGCATGGTGGTCGCGGTGGGGACAACGGGGTCCCTCCGGATAATCGACGGAAGATAGAGAATAGCAAGTAAATAACAGCATGTATATTACTCACAGCAGGGTTTGAGCAGAGAGTTTGCTCGGAATGAAGCGCAGGCGCCTCGTCGTTGAAGTCGTCGTGCGTCCTGGAGCCGATGGAGGGTGCCCCTCCAACGGGCACCAGAATGAGTGCCTCCTCGCGGAGGTGTGGTACGCCGAGCCGGTCGGCGACGAAGTCCAGGCTTTCAAAGAGGAAGGCCTGGGACGGCTCGGAGATGGGTGGAACCCACATCCCAACAGGTGGGAGTGCGGGAAACTCCAGTGAGCCAAAGCGAGTCGTATCGCTTGAGCCCGCCATGGTGAAGGTGGCGGAAAAGTGGGACATCCGATGACCAAAAGTGTTGAACGTACAGCGTCTTCCCCACGGACGGCGCCAACTGTCGGTGCAGAAAGTGACCAACACGTAAATATTTGTAGTTTTGTCGTACGTTGTAATCAGAGGTGGCCTAGCACTCAATGACACAGGGTTTATACTAGTTCAGGCAACGTGCCCTACGTCCAGTTTGAGTCGGTCAGTGACTTTATTTCTGAGTCCAGGTGCTCAAAGTTTGCAGTGGGGTTACAAACGAGAAGGAGCAAGATGGGGGGTACAAGAGGTCCGGTCGGACTCTGGTCAGAGGGACCGAGAGCGACGGGATCTCCGCTATATGCTAAGTGTTCGAGCGTGTACTCGTGGTTTGAACCTGGTGGTTCCGCTGTTGTGTACTAGTGAACTTGATCGATCAAATGAATCTACCTGTTGGGAGAGAGCGCATCACCTTTTATAGATGAAGGGGATGGCCTTACAAGTGAGAGGGAGAGAGTACGTATGCTACTAAGCCCTATTGCCCACGCCGGCGGGTACAGGACGATGGTAGGCGCTCACAATACTGTTGAATGTCAGATGCACGTGGGAGGTTGTGTTGTCTTCTTCGGATATGGCAGACGTCGGCGCCTGCCACACTATTGATACCTGGAGACATGCAAGGGGTTTTACCATGTTCGCCTGGTACGATAAATGCCGGCGCCCACAACACTGTCGATGCCCAGAGGCATGTGAGGGGAGCCTTACCGTATGGAAGTTAATAGCGCCCACAATACTGTAGGGGAAAATATCGGCGCCTACAACACTGCTTAGGTTCTGTCGTGCCAGGAGGGTCGCAGGGTACTGCCTGGCAGGTGCTAAGGGTACGGTCCCTGGTATTACGGTTTGACTTGTGTGCCCTGCCTTACCTTCTCCGTCTGTTTCCTGGTCCTTACCGAGCAGGCGTTCCCGGTTGATTGGTCTCAGTCGGCTCTGATCGCGTCAGTCGGAGAAGAGCAGTGAGCAGGGGTTTAGCGCATCCCCGGTCGGAGACGTGGGTCGGAGTCGGAAGCGGTGTCTGACCAGGCCTTTCGGTCGGAGAGGCCGTTTGGAGGCGGGCTGGAGACCGAAGCGAGCGCTCCGGTCAGAGAGGAGGGTCGGAGTCGGAAGCGGGTGCCATTCCTCCTCGGACAGGCCTTCCGGTCGGAGATTGGATCGCTCCTCCGGCCTGTCGTTTAGGTACTTGGGCCGGCCCATGAGTTGCGCGTTGTCTGCTTGGGCCGAGCCTTTGTTGAGAAGCCAATCCGTGAGGGACCCCGGGTTCATGAACCCGACACCTTTTTTTCTGGGTCAGTGGGTCCGATCTAAAACTCATTTAAATGGACTAATCTGGATTTCAAAAATAGAATAAAAACAAACTAGATAACTGCTCCACTGGTACCCATTACTGCACAATGTTTTTTCAGATCCATTAACGTTTTTATTTTTAAAAAATTGGATTTGTCCATGAAAAATTTCAGGCGCACTATCAAACAACTACGGTTCAGTACTTCAGTTTCAAGAATTGGCTTGGCAGTCAGCACGATTCTTAAGTAAATGAGCTGCAGACACACCCAACAAGGCTGCGAGTTCCGGTGATTTGGATGCTTCAAAGTTCCGCTGACATCAGCAAAAGCTAACTGATGGCCTTTAGTCAAGCAGACACTATGTGCTTTCTGTAGTCTGTACTTTGATATCTTGCAAGTACATTCGAGTTCAAAATTGTTCATGTACTTTGAATCGCCAAAAGGCGTCAAATCTTGACTTTATGGCATATAATTAATCAAAGGCGCATCAAACTAGGCATTTGATTTATCCAAACAGAAGGAATACCAACTGACAGTTAGAACAGACTTTCTACTATATTTCTCGATAACATAAGTAACAATATGAAGTATTGAGCATACATGACAAGGTAAAAGATTGAGCTTATACGTGATGATAAATTGGCCCATAGAAGAAATAGGCAATAATTCACAAGAATGTAGGACAAGGGGACAATTTTATTCATCAGAGACCCTTCAATACATGGAGACAAATGCGTTTCAGAACAAAAAGATAATGCATCACAGTAGGGCTTCACATTATTTTGGTTGACACGACAACACTGATGGGCAAAACAATGGATCACTAACAACACTGCAGAGCCAGACTGACACAAACGATGAAGCCATTCAAGATAAACTCGTAACCCACCAAGTTAAGCAATTACTCAAATGCGCCAGGATGTTCCTTCTGCATCTTGACGACCTGCTTCCATGTCTCGAGGTTGGAGAGTTTGTCATACCATTTTGCCACATTCTTCTTGTTAGTGAAAAGCCTTCTTCCTCTTTCAGTATTTACGATGTAGTGCGAGCTTGGAAGGTGAGAAAGGTCAGCCAAGGTGAATTCATCACCAGCCAGGTACTCATTCTTGGAGAGTATTTCGTCATAAACATCAAGGACCTGCTTCAGTTTATCCTCATTTTCAGAAATAACAGCAGGGTCCTGACGAATGCCCAAATGACTGAGATGAGGAACGAATGCCAGCTGAAAGACAAGTGCAGAGCTAGGAGGGCCAAAGTTTTGAGCTTCTGCCTGAAGCCACTGTTCTATTGATGCCCGTTCTAGAGCACCAGATCCATAAAGGGTCTTGTTTCCATCATTTGGAAACTGGTTACAAACGTACCGGCATATATCCCTTGAATCTGCACAAAATTAAGGTTCGCATTTCAATACTCTATAGGAAATGAAACCAAGTGTGCTCAATGTTTATTCATATAAGCCACTGTAATACTCGTAACTCACCGACAAGAGTTTTGTCGCCATGCTTGACGGTCACTTGCCCATTCGGATCCTGTAAATAGCAAACGGGATAAGTGCAACTTTGAACTTATTTGAGTACCGAAACTGAGCACAAAAAGGAAAAGAAAAAACTGATGTAAGTGCCATACCCGCAGCCTAATGAACTCAGGAAGCTTGTGATGTGTCTTAAATGTATCGATGCGGACAAGCTCAAATTCCAATTTCTTCTCAAACAGGCATGTCAGAACCCTGGCAACATCAGTAGATGCCGGCTGGCCAAACACTTGCAAGCCTGCTGCCATGCTTCTTTGATCTCTTTGATCTCTAGCTCAAGCTGTCAAATAACAATGAGGGATGATGCCAACATGTCTCACTACCAGGCATTTAAAGAAACAAGAAAGATGAAATGCTTGCCTTGCTACCTGACACCACATAAATGGAAAAGGGAAAGTGTAAAGACAAAGGGGAGGTATGGATTCTTGCTTGCAACAATCATATTGTCTCTACCAGCAAAACAATGCATACAAAACAGTGTTATTTATTTTCACTTCTGCACTGCAATGAAACATACAATATACAGAACAGAAGTTTGGGAGACTGCACAATGCATAGAAGGTTTATGACCATATGTCATGAGAACTGGTTTCAGATAAAAAAGAATATGGCATCAACTACAAGTAACATCAGCAAAGAGGATCTTGTAGCTTCTGTCAGGGTACAAGAATAAGGTTTTGGGCAAAAGCAGTGTCCCTGGTATGGAGTCGGATAGAATCCAAATGTTAAATGGATGCAAGTTAAGAACAAAGGACATGTCTACATGTGCTTAGGCTTTAAAAAGAATAAAGAGCATACCAGCGTGTTCTTACGCTTTAAATCAGGTATTTCAGAAATTCTAGTTTTTTTAACCAAAAGAAGAGTTACAAGAACAAAGTTGATTTGTCGGGACTAATGCCAGTAAAAAAAAATGAAATGGCATCCTGAGCTGTTTTCTTTCTTTGGCATGATACTACAGATAATGGTATCAGGTGGGATAGTAAATGAAGTGGGAAAATCCATTTTCTTCATCTTCATCCTGTAGCGCAGCTTACAGTATCAGTAAATTCTTTAGAAATCTCTAATGCACTGCTCCAGAGCCATTGCCCAATAACCATGCCTTCAGTTTGCCATGAGTCATAACTATACAGTCCTTTGCTCATAGAGTTGCTCCAGTCATCATAATTTTACGGTTTTATTTCACCAGTCCAATGTAAACAGGTCACTACAATGACCCACTCCACATTTGGGGTAATCCATAGATGTAGAATATGTTGATCAAGTAGTTGCACGTTCGAGAGATGAGGTAGATTACATTCATAAGCATTCTGAACCAAGCTCTTGAATCGGTGCATTTGCAACGGAATCAGGCTACTTCGTTATCTGGATGGCAAACCATATGAATAATTGTAGGTACATTACATGGATAAACTGAAGGACCAGAAGAACAGATCCAACCATACATAGATCAGGAGTTAAGACCGATAAGAGAACATGCAATGGTACAAACAAGGACTTGATGACAAAACAAGGAGAATGCCACTAATTGCCATCAGAAGCTGCTCAAAGAAACAAAAAAAGGCTCTAAGAGGGCCTTGGTGCGCTCTGCATCTCAGTAACCTTTTTCCATGCAGGACGAGCCGAGACATCATCCCACCATCTAGCCAGATTCTTTCTCTCGGTGATCAAGCCAGCCTTGTTGGTCCTGTTCACAAGGAAATCTGCATTGGGCAAGTGCACAAGGTCGGCCAGGGAGAAATCATCACCAGCAAAGTACTGGCTCTCCCCCAGCCGTTGGTCATACACATCAAGCACCTTAGCGAGCTTGGCTTCATTCTGCCCAACCACAGCCAGGTCAGTGGTCCGGCCCATCATCGGTGCAAATGCAAGCTGGAAGATAATAGCCAGGCTCGGTGGGTTAAAGCTCTGGCCTTCAGACTCTATCCACTGTTCAATGGCAGCACGGCCAACCGCACCATCTTCTTTCTTGCCAAAAAGGGCCTGGTTACCACGGTCCGCATACTGATCGCATATGTAACGGCAAATAGCCCTTGACTCTGCCAAAGATGAACCATAAACAGAGTAAAGAAATTGGCCATCTAAGATCCCTTAGGTTTTCTTTTACCAGCTAGGCATGCATATGCACAGGTAACTCCTAGAATATATCCTAATGCTTCAGCAATTTGGACTTTTGCAAAAATATGCATTTCTGCTTCAAAACGTAACTGCAGATCTGTATTCTTATTGCATCTTTGCTGACGAAACACGAAAGGAACTTAGAAGTGAAAAATGTGAAATTTGCAGGTGTTCTTGCAATACTAATGCCATGAAGCATTGCATAAATAAAACCCAAAAGATACTACTGGAGATGCAACAAGAGTAGTAGAAGAACTGGGAGAGGGAGGTACCAAAGACGGTTGTGAGGTGGTCCTTGAAGGCAGGGACCTGGCCGAAGGGCTGGAGCTTGAGGAAGGACGGCGACTTGTGCTTGCCCTTGGACATGTCCACCGGCTCGATCTGGAACGGCACGTCCTTCTCCAGGAGGCAGGCCGCCACGCGGGCCACCGCTGGTGAGATCACCGGCCCGTACACGGTCACAGGCGCCGCCATCGCCTCGCCGCCGCTGGGGACCTCTAAACTGAAGACTGAGGAGCGGGTTGATGGGATGGAGAGGGTGGAATCCTAGAGTAGCAGGCTAGGAGCTATAGCACCCCACACTGGTTTGAGACTCGGCGAACAGATAACATGCGTTGCCCTCTTTTTGCGTCATCGTCCTGGTAAATCGTATAGGAAAAGAAAAAAAAACTGCGAAAGAAATATTTTGAGATATATATGTTTAGCGTTTGCAACATGAGATTTGGGATAAAGTTTTGAGTACTGTTTCATCCATCAATGTATTTTTAAATAAAATTTAAGTACTCCTTCATATTTTATCCATCTGTTTTAAGTCTTTATAAAGTAGTATTTGGGTATTTTTTATATTTAATTTCTCTTGCAATATATACAGATGCAAAAAATTCTTTTGAAAATGAATCGGTTTATGTTTTACATAAATAGGTACTCTCTTAGCTCTGTTCGGCTGGTCTAGAAGCCGCTTGTGCTGATTTGTACGGCTAATTTGTTAGGAGAGAAAAATACTGTACCATGACTGGTAAGTCCCAATATAACTACATATCTTGTTTTAGGACGGATATATCTCTTAATGTATTCCAATATTTGACTATTTGTATAAAATATTATCAATGTTTATATCTCCTAATATATTTATTATGAAAATGTGTTCTAGTATTGATCTAATGGCATTTACTATGCATCATAAATATTAGTCTTTTTATATATTTAGGTAAACCTAGAAAAACTGACTCCTCCAAACGAGTACAATTATTTTAGGATGGATGAAGTATATAAAGATTTGAAAGTATGACTTTGAAAACCAACTATGCTTTACATTGATAGACATAGAGAGTAAATACGCAGTTTCCTGCATTACAGGAGTGTTTAAATAAGACGCTGGATGCCTTTGCCCTTTAGGCTAAGCTTGCCATGTGACAATCCATCCAAAGGCATCATCAGATCTTCGGAATTCAGACGACGGAGTGAGCAAAAGTGAGGACCTCTCCATTCTATCAGATCAATATGTGCCATGTGACTGAATTTCAATAACACCAGAAAGCATAGATACCATACATATGAGCACCTATTTGAAATAGTTTGCTAAGTATGAGTGGAAATATCAATATGATAAAACAGCACACTAGTTTCACGCCTGGAATAATCAGCACGACTCCCGCATGTGTCAGGGTCACACGAGAACTGGACAAGGGCAAAAACTGCAGAGCAGATACCTGGCAACCAAGTTAAGAATTCAATACAAAGAAAAATTGTGTCCATATGCAACGTCCAGAATCTGAATCGAACATACATAACATGGTTGCCATATGCACACGGAATGGCAACCCAAGAAATGGTATATATGAGAATATCTTCACTACTAGTACAACAGATCAATACAAAGCTGATTCGAGCTTGGTGATATCATATTTGGTTAAGCAACTATGGCACATGACAACAGCTTACCAAACAGTTTCCTCATTCTTCCATGATGGTGTCATCATCTGAAACCGGTTCACCCTCCAAGAGCCACTGTTCAAGCTCATCAAGATCGTCGTCATTATGTCGATACCAGTCAGAGGAGGTGTCCCAGAGCATAGTCCCTAATTCTTCACCACGACAAGCCATATGTAAGAAAGGCCGGCTTCGAGACAGTGCATCCACCATAACCCTATTCAAGCTACCTGTAATTCCCAGCCACCGCAATCTAGGGAAGTAAGGTTTCTTAAACCAACGAGTTGCAAGGGGTGTAATCCCACCGCAGTCAAAAAGATCCAGCAGCTGCAAGCTGCTGCCATAAGTTCCACCATCCAATTGCATGGAAGCAACAGCCATCACAGAGGCATCCCCGATTTTCGGATTTTCTCGCATTCGGAGCTCAATAAGAGGAGTTCTGCTCCTTGCTAACAGCATGATACCATCATCTGTGATACTTGGAATTCTGGAGAGATCTAACACCTGTAGGCTCTGCTTCACAGGGCCAGCAAATAACATGGTGATACAATCATTTGTAAGCTTCCGGCAACCCCTCAGAGACAAGGAAGTTAGAGGACATGTTCCAAGTCCCAGATATTTCAATGATTGATCGCTAATATCAGTGCCATCCAACGTCAAAGTCTGCAACTTGGGAAGGCAGCTCAGAGCCCTAACAGCTTCATCACCCAAACTGCGGCAGTCCCTGAGATCCAGTACATTGAGATCCTTGTTGCATGATAATCTCTCTATCCCAACATTAGTTAGTAGTTTGCACCACCTCAGACTTACATGCGTTAGGCAAAGAGAAGTGGCTATAATGTCATGGAAAACCAAATCAGTTAGGTGGCTTCCATGGGACACCCGAAGCTTGTGAAGACCGGAACAAGAGTGAATGATTGCCCTGAAACCAGTGTCTGTAACACGGGAGAAACCACCTAGACATACACTCTCAAGATTTGAACACCTGTCAGCCATCAACAGGATTCCGAGATCATTCACTCGGCGGAAGGAAGTTACTAAGAATTCCTGGCTGCGCATGAGAGAAATATGCTTCAGTTTACCATGTGGATTGATTTGCTGAAGACCAGCATTGGTGAGATCTGATGATGAATTAGGCTCCACAATTGGTGCATCTTGTATGTCCAGATGTGTCAGTGATGGAAGTGCGACTGATATGGAACCAATCAGATGGTCAGTTATGAAATCCACAGCCAGGCATAACTTTTGAAGGCTAGGAAAGAAAACTGGTGCCTTAACATAATCCATGCATTGTTGTGCTTCCGTAACTGCTGCCAGAAGTTCAAGTAACATTGTCATAGGAATATAACCGATCTCAAGAGATGATAGGCTTTCAGAAGCAGATGCCCATACATGACCAAAGTTGGGGTCATCAAAAGTTGAGAAATCAAGTGCCAATCTCAGACTCTGAAAAGGTTGGAACAATGTCAGGCCAATTCAAAATCAGTAAGGTATGCACTAGTAGAAGTGTACAGTCTGATCATAGTGGTTCATCAATGACTCACATACAAATCATGAGGATGGCACTACCAAGAACTAATAAGTAATAACATATAAAGCAAGATACAGATCATGGTATGTATACCACAAACTTTCTATATCAGTTGACTTTAGTTTATTAATTGGACAATTATAAACACTAGGAGTTGACCAGCATGCTTTCCTCGATTCATGTAATAAAGAAACCAAATGACTGTGCCAATCTGTCGGCACACTAGTGATCAGAGAATGAAATCGAACCATTTGTAAGTTGTAACCTACCTCTAGCTGAGAACATCCATTGAACAATTCCTGTAGATCAGAGAAATTTACCACCAGTCCCCTACGTGCACCAAGAGAGTTGAGAGAAAGCACCCTGCGTCCGTAGGAAAACGTGCATTCAATATCATAATAGCATACCGTACGACTGAAGTACCAATTCAAACAGAGCGGATGCTATACAAGCAAACAGTGAAGACATTGCAATTGACACAAGCAAGCCTCAGACGGCACACAGATCCATGTCATATGTGCCGTGCCATTGTTTGCCGCAGAAGCGGCTCCGATCGGGCGTACAGGTGCCGCGCAGGCGACCCAGTCTAAGAGAGAATGTATACAGTACGAACCTGAGATCTCTGCAGGTGGTGCCGAGCTCGCAGAGCAGGCGGCCGCTGATGTTGTCGCAGTTGAGGAGGAGGAGCTCGTGCAGGCCAGGGCGCGCGAGGCAGGCGATGGCGGCGTCCTCCAGGCGAGCGCAGTCGAGGCGCAGGCTCCGCAGGCTCGGGTTCGGCGGCAGCAGCGGGCGTAGCAGCTCGTGCGTCAGGGCCACCTCCTTCAACAGTCGCCCAAAAAAGCAAACGGAAACGAGGAGCGCGTCAGTCTCATGGGGACGAAAACGGGGGAGAGCGAGGAGAGAGAGAGGGCGTGTGAGCTACGTACGAGGAGGTGGAAGGAGGGGAGGAAGGCGAGCGCGTGGGAGGCGCAGGCGCGGAGGCCACGGCAGGCGGCGGCGGCGAGGAGGAGGGAGCGGACGTCGAGGCGGGAGAGGATGGTGGCGACGACGGCGGCGGGCAGCGCCGCGTCCATCGCCGGCGCCGGCGCGCACGGCTCGATCGGATCTGGCGGGAGAGGCGGGGGCATGGTGGGATTGCTGCGTCGTGGCGTTGGTGGAGAAGATGGGGAGATGGAGATGCGTGGCGAGGTGGGGCGGTGGGGGAGAGAGAGAGATGGCGGTTTTTGAGGAGGCAGAGCCGTTGCTGCTTCGCGGAAGCTTCGTGTCTCGGTGTCTCGGTGTCTCGGATCGGATCACGGGGCCCACGTCCGCCGCATCGCATGGTAGCGACGGCCGAACGGGTTGGTTGCGGCGCAGGCCGTGCGGGCTGAGGCCCATTCTGAAATTGCTGTAGCTGATGGTGGCGTCTACGGAAGTCTTCTTTCTCTTCGTTACATGCCTATAAACCGTACTTTTTTTTAAGTTAACTAACAGTATTTTTCTCTCATAATAAATCAGTCAATAATACTTTCAGCTATGGCTTATCAGCTAAGCGAATAGAACATCTTAAGTTTAACAAAATTTATATAATACAAAATAATAATATTTATGGTACTAAATAAGTATCATTACATTATTCATTATTTTTTTCATAATATATCTGTTTAATGTAATAAATCTTTGTAATTCTCACTAGTCAAAAATTAGATGTTTTGACTCTCTAAGAAAATCGGAGTAACTTATAATTTGGAATGGAGGAATACTTCTGTCCTAAAAAGATGTAATTTTAAATATAGTCAAAGTTGAACAATTTTAATTTTTTATAGGGAATATTATTAATATGTATGGCTCTAAATAAATATATGATAAAAATATATTTCATGACCAATCTGACTATACTTATTTAATATGAAAATATAATACTTCAGTACAAAATTTAATTAAATTACAAGCTAGTTCACTTAGTACTAGTATTCTGTAATTGTTTCCTTTTTGTACGGAGGGGTATGTTTGAAGGGGGGATTGGGAGTGTTAGAGATAAAAATTATGTTATACGTACATGTGAACTCTGCTTTAAAAAAATATGTACATGTAAACTACTTGCAGAATCTGTACGCTAGGTCTCTGCCGCTCCGCGACTGCTTCTACACATTCTTCGTATAGGCCGGGCCTTGTTTACTTTCCATAAACTTTAGCCCCTGTCACGTCGGATATTTAACACATACATATAGTATTAAATATAGACTAATTACGAAACTAAATACACAGATTGAGACTAATTAGCCTCCCACGAATTTTTTAAGTCTAATTAGTCTATGATTTGATAACGTTGTGCTACGATAAATATTTACTAATGATGGATTAATTAGGCCTAATAAATTCGTCTCGCGGATTAACGAGGACTTGTGTAATTTATTTTATTATTATTATCAAACACTCAATGTGATACCTCATGTGACACCTCTAAACTTTAGCCTCTAAATTTAAACACCCCCACTTTTTTTGAAACGAATCAGGCAGGAGAGCTGCCGATTATATTAAAAAAATATAAGCCCAAAATAGGCACAACAATACAACAATGACCAACAACACTGAAACTCAACAAAAAGAAAAGGAACAACAACTCTGATCAGTCGAATTGGGACATCGACATGAACCACACAAACAACAGAAAATAACACACTACAGCTAAGACAACTCAACAAACAAACATGTCGTCGTCAACAAGAGCAAACAAAACAAAGACAACCAACATGAACCCTACAACCCATTGAGTAGAGGCAAAGTGACATCTGCCACAAGATAAAAAAAACACGACCTTTCAATTCCATCAGAGGCTTGAGGAGATCCGGTGGCAATGAATTCTTCAGGCAACCTATAATGTCTTGAATCGCGTTATCATCGAGCTTCCCATCCTTCCCAACGATGCCCAACTCATTTAACACATTGCGCTGTGCAAGGCGGGTACTTCGACGAAGTGAAGACCTATCATAGGACTTACGTCGACATCTTGCTGTTACGGCAGGTGGTGAAGGGGAACGTACAGGACGACACGGCACGTCCTTCTCCTTCCCAGTTGTGGCAGATGGGGAAGACGGCACGTCCTTCTCCTTCCCAGTTGTGGCAGATGGAGAAGACATTGCCTTTAGTGATGGACCATCTGCTAGTTGGGACACTTCTGCTGTGACCTCGGTCGTAGAGTGTGCAAGAGCGTCTTCGATGGTGATGAGATAGATGGGGAGCAAGTTTGCAACACAACAACAAAGTCTGAGAGGTGAAAGCGACGTGGATAAATTCTTCACTCTGGATCCAAATTTAATCTCCTAAGAAGAGTTTTAATATCCCTGTTGATATGGATATTCAGAATCTGACTGTGTAAGGATACGAGATAGGACATGGATTATTCATAAATTTTATGTAGATTATCCTACGTTTAAAATAAGGTATCCGATATTTTCTCTCCCTAAATTAAAAACCAAAAGAATTAAAGATAAAGAAAACTTGCTAACAGAGAGCTCTTATTTTGTGATGTGATTGTTTTATGCACTAAGTTTTGAATTGAGAATTTGCTGGATGTTGTTGCTTATTAGCAATTTCAAGATTATTGAAGCCTTTGCAGTGACATTTCACGTAAAAATGTAAAGTACCTTTAGATGCCTACACGGATTGCTGAATAATATACCTACTACGAGAAAACGCAAGTCAAAAGGCAATTTTCTACAGCGGTAACGGGCTTAATGCTAATTGAACTGGCATAGTGTTTTATCCGCTGCACACGACATGTGTGGTATGGTGAACCATCTTACCGCCATTTCAACGCCTTTCCAACTAGCGGCGATAGGCTAGTTTTGCCAAATACCTCTGCCAGGATTTTTTTCCTTTTTTGTAAAAACAAAAAAGGAAATAGAAAAATCCCACACAACACAACGAACTTAATGACGGCCTGCATCAGTCCAATGCTACAAAGTTGCTGAGGCACTGGCGGCGCCGGAGCTAACGCCGACTCCTCCTGCGTTGACCGTGGACCGCCCGACGCTGACCGTGGCTGGTGCGGTGGCCGCGCCCCCAGTCAGCACTTGCGGGACGAGGCGGGGCTCACGTGGCGCCTTAGTGTCCTCAAGGCACATGTGAGACGAGACAGGGCATATGCCCCCATGTGCGTGATGCACATGGGGTGCGTGGGGGACATATTGTTTGGGTCAAGGCACTGACGGACGTGGGGCGACGGACCCGCGGGGCGCGCTCACGGCCTCACTCATGCGGGACATCATCCACGACACAGCGGTGGACCCGCAGGGCGCGCTCACGTCCTCCCTCCCACTCCCACCAGCCCACCCAGCCTCACGACGGTAAAAGGAGTACCAAGCTGAGTCTTGTCTGGGTTGCGATACAGTCGCTTGCTGGGATAAGCGCCTGCGCCTTCATCGTCTACTTGGCCTTTAAGCTGGTGGCCTACGTGCTTCACTGTTGGAGATCAATCCTGGCATATCGCGCAGCCACCACGGCAAGGAACTTCAAGTTTTAGGGAAAAAATTGAGTGCAGCTGTCGGTGTTTCGAGTTGCCACCGGCTAGTAAATTTATAATATTGCGCGTCTGGTCCGGATGGTGTGCTAAGAGGACACGAGGTTTATACTGGTTTGGACAGAATGTCCCTATGTCCAGTTCGTTGCTGCTGCTCGTGTTACAAGCACTGAAAGTTCGTAGTAGGGGTTACAAACGGTCGAGAGATGGACAGGCCCCAAGTCTCTGGTGAGATGAGCGAACGGGCGCCGAGGGCTCGGTCGCTTCTCTGTTGTGTGCTTGTGTGTTCCAATCGGTTCGGGGTTCGAGTCCGAATCAGTGTGATGTGTTCTGATGCGATCAATTTGAGTCCGATGCCCCTTGTGGGACGTCCTACTTTCCCTTTTATAGCCCAAGAAAAAGCACGGGTTACAGTGGAGGAAGAGAAAAGAACGATAGGAAGAAGTCCTTCAGGATCGCCGGGTCCTTCTTCTCCTCTACGTGGGTCCCGCCGACCCTGTAGACGTCAATAGGGATAGCTTCTCATCGTGGCCCTGTCCGATAGTGGCGCCATGCCCAGGCATCATCTCCCGGTTGTGGTGCTCCACTCCGTCCTGGCGGACGTTGTGGCGAACTGACGCGCCTGTCAGTGTTCCGTATGAGGGTTAGGCAGAACAACACCGGTTCATCCGACGTTGTTCCTGATGTGAATCCTCAGGTATGGCCCATCACGGTCACGGGTTATATCGGGGCATGCCGGTCACCTCCCTGGTGTTAGAGCTTTGACCCAGGCCCACACGTTTGGACCTGGAGTGGTCAGCGACGGTATGGGTCTCCGTCGGGCGAGACGGAGCCCCCGGCCTCGGGGTCGGGCGAGGCGGAGTTCCTCCCCAGAGGCCAGGCGAGGCGGAGTGCAAACCCAAGGCTCGGACGAGGCGGAGCCCAAACCCAAGGGTCGGACGAGGCGGAGCCAACCCTTAGAGGTCAGGCGAAGCGGAGCCCGCAGCCTCGGTGTCGTGCGAGGCAGAGCCTGCCCTCAGGGGTCGGGCGAGGCGGAGCCCGCGGCCTCGGTGTCGAGTGAGGCGGAGCCACCCTCAGGGGTCGAGCAAGGCGGAAGCCCGCGACCTCGGTGTCGGGCGAGGCGGAGCCGACCCTCAGGGGTCGGGCAAGGCGGAGTTCAGGTACCTGGGGTTCGGTTGGAGCTGTAGTCGTGCTCTTGACTGCTCGGGCGAATCAATGTTGATGATTATTAGCTCCTCCTCTTCGGGTACCCTGGTATGGGTCCTCGACAATAGCCTCCCTGCACCGACGTCTCCGTGCAGGACCACTCGGATGGAAGCCACCTGTCCCTAGGAAATACATCCCACGATCTCGAGGTGGAGTTTTCAGTCTGAGGAGTCACACCACGCTTGAGCCATTAGAGAAACTGCACCACACCTAGCCATAGGATGTATTTTCTAGAACACATGGTCCTGCACGAAGACGCTGGTGCAGGGAGACTGCACCCAATTTTTTTTCTAGGTAGGATATGGCCAACCATTTTACCGCGTTTCGAACTGGCGGCGAGAGGCTAGTTCCGCAAATGCCCAAATACCACTGGCGCGATTTGTTTTCGGAATTTCTAAAGAAATAAAAATACAGAAAAAGAAAATAAAAAAATCCCACACAGCACAACAAACTCAACGTGGGCCTGCATGGGTCCAATGGTACCTAGGCCCAGGACTCATCTAGTCATGCAAGTTCGGGCAGGCCCCAAACAACACGGGAAACGAACTGGGCCGTGCTCTCGTAAATTTTATTTTTGCGGTTTCAACTCGGCTCAGCAGGCTTGTTTTGCTCAAAAAAAGAAAAAAAATCGTTTAGGAGTGTCGGATACCACAAGAAGGGGTACCCTAAGCAAGAATCAAAAATATTGCTTAGGCCTTGCAAAAATCAAACCGCGAGGTCTCAGCAGATTTTCCGATTCGCCCGAGGCCTTGCGCCGAGGCCTCAGGCGAAAGACCAAAAGCTCCCCACCCCACCGAGGCCCTCTCGCCGAGGCCCCGCCCCGAAAGGCCTCGGACGGGATGCCAAATCTCCGATTCGCTCGAGGCCGGACTCGGCAAAACAAACTCGTAACCTCCGTCCCGACCGAACTCCTCTGACAAAACGTCAAGTCCGGATTAATGCGCCCAACTACTCCCGCAAACGTCAGCCGCACGCGGGTACAGTACGGGCAGAACGACCGACGGGACAGGGGACCGGGCGCAGCAGGGATTACCTGCCACTGTGCTCATCACTGTGCTCCCTACTGACACCCGTATTGCCCTCTGCTACCTAACCCCTGCGCCAAGGACAAAGCGGCGTGGAAGGTCAAATCCAGGTCCCTGTAGTCTCAGCAACAGCAGGAGAGCCCAGCTGCTCGTTCTCCGCCTCGCCCGAGACCCCCCGGCAGGGCCTCGGACGTACTGTTCATTCCCCGCCTCGGCCGAGGCCGGGCTCGTCCCGCATCCTCATCGCCTCCGCCTCAACTATCCCCCTGACAGGCTGTCCCATCCATTTAATGCGCCTAAATGCACCCGCTACGTCAGCCACGATTGGCAGGGTATAGCAACAGGGGCGATGGGACAGCGGTCAAATCTCATTTTTACCACCCCCTACTGACGGTGCAGGGGTTACCTTGCCCTGCACTTTTCCACCTAAACCGGGTCACTATAGCCTCGGAATCAGTGCATAGGCCCAACTGCTCCCTCTAGGGCCTCGGCAAATCAGGCCTCGGCGCGGTCAGCTACAAATACCCGCCAGGGCCTCGGCAAATCAGGCCTCGGCGCGGTTAGCTACAACCTGCCAGGCCTCAGCACTTCACCAGGTCAAGAGTCCACCAAAGCATGGCATGTCTCCGGCCGTGGAAGTCATACTGACTAGACATCGACAAGGACCCCCACGACCTCAACCACTTCAAACCTGACCAGCACGGCGCACCAGACAAGTACCGATCTCCATTCCCAACGCCATGCTGCTACAGGACAAAACTGCAGTAGGCTCCACGTGTAGCTTACTCATGTACTCCTGGCTTCTTCCGCGGTTATAAAAGGAAGCGGCCAGGGATAGCTCGGGGGGAGAGGGGAAGAAGATACGATAGAACCGCGCTCCCATATTCGCCCTAGACACATCCTGTAACACCCACGCTCCCGAGCTGCTTGAGAGCAGCGTCTCAAGCACCTCGCACCGTCCCACGCCGAGACCTGGGACTAGCTCCCTCTCTCACCCAGCTTGTAACCCCCTACTACAAGCACTTCGGTGCAAGGAATACAAGACCGATCTCTCAGGCTGAACGTAGGGCACCAATTGCCTGAACCAGTATAAACCTTGTGTCTCTTTGCATCACCATCCGGGATTAGGGGCACGTAGTTCACTTTTACTGGTTGGTTGAGGACCCCCGGTCCGATACACCGACAAGGAGGTTCGGCCAATCCGAGCGGTGTGCTATAGAACATCGTCACAATCACACCAGAGCAAGTATAACAGACAACAGTATTGAATTGAAGAAGAAAAGAGGAGAGACAGAAGAGAAGCGGGTTGTAAGCTTATATCAGTCTCAATGGGGGTTTCATGTTTCAGTTTCCAACACATCCATATTTTGGAAACAGTGTAGAAGAGTTTCATCCCATGAAACTCTCTCTATTCACATAAAATTCTTATCATTTCTCTCTTCATTAATACGGTGCCACATCAACATATTTAATGCCTATAAAACTATAATAAAATTCTATTTGGTGGGTTTTATTTCCTAGTTTCTAAGATTGCCACGTCAGCTCTGCAGGCTTGGATTGAGAAATGAAACTGACTCTCTTAGTGGGGGTTTCATTTCACTATTTTTAAGACAAGTTGCAACAATTAATGTATGCATGATGTTGTGATCCTATGTGCCATATAAACTATGTAGCCATTTGAAAATATATCTAAAATGAACATAGTTACTTTGATAACTACGATATATCGTCGCACGCTGATAAATAATCATGTAAAATAAAAAATATTAATTAATCCAATATTTATGAGTGTATATGCATATATTAAAATGATTAGATATAATTTAAGATATATTTGGACGAGTCCGAACTTGTTCCAAATATGTAGCATCAAATCTTTCTTCAACCCATAATGCGCCGAACGATGTGGAATGTCACTGTCTTTTTCTAAAACTCTTTCACACGTACACGAAGGAAGCTTTCACACTACATGCATCATTCACACGGCAAGTATCATGCTCATACATAGATCAGGTTCATTCACGTACGTGACAAAATTTCCTGCATGCAAGCCGAGCCGTCCCGTAAAGTACTACTTCCATGACAATTCAGATGCAAATCGATACCTACGCGACCAGTAACCACCGCGCTGGAAATCAGATTAGAGATAGGAAGGCACGCCGAAAAGGCGGCCTTCTAGATGTTCACGTATGTTCCATTTAGTTGGTGTGTTAGATAGAAATTACACGACTTAGATAAAGCGCGTCACAACCAGCCTTTCTCCATGCATTCGGTAGTGGATAAATGAAGCTAGTGGACGTATTCAATGAAGTAGATGAAAAATTGAATGACCATGCATGCAAGGACAAGGTGAGTCGACCCATCTAAGATAAAGGTAGCCTTCGCTGTCGACCTCTGGTTGGGCTGGCTGAAAAATATCTGTCTCTCCACTCGCTTCTCCCTGTCTCCGCTCTCTACGTCACTACTCCTCCCTCTCTCTCTTCTTTGCGGTGTGGGCATACGGATGGACGGATTCGGCGGAGGCTCTAGTGGGCAGCACAGCGGCCCCGGCGTGCGGCCTCACCTAGGGTGGGCCCTACGCGGAGGCGGCGTAGGGCGAGCGAGCAGCGGGCGTGGTGGCGCAACGGTGCGGGCCGAGCGAGTAGTGCGGCGGCGCAGCGTCCCGGCATCGTAGCCTCAGCAATGGTGGGCTCCCATGCGGAGGCGACGCGGCGGTGTTGGGTGAGTGCTCTCCCCGGCACGGTGGTGCGGCGGCGGGGTGGGCCCCAAGGGTGGACGTTAGCTCAGGCGGGTCCTCCTCTCTTCTTTACCTGCACGGCTGCACCATGGGCTGCTCACTGGTGGCTACTCCGGCGACTCCACAGCCGGATCTGGTGCCTCCATGCCCGATCCGGTGCCTCCATAGCCAGATCCATCCATCCTGGTAAGTCTCCTCATCTCCTTTCTTCTTGTTTGCCTACTTCTATTTTCTTTAATTTGCATCATGACGCACCGGGAGGTCCAAAACCGCGGCGGCCTCAACACACGGGGCGGTGTGGGAGCCCCGACGGTGGCCGCGGACGCGGCTGCCCCGCCGAGATCCGCCCGCACGCCGCCCCCGTCAACGCTGAACTCAGCAGGAGGGCACCGCCCCTACATCAGGTCCCCTCCCCTTCATCTTCCTCTCATCCTCTACACTGCACATCCTGTGATTTCTATAGCTTTCGATTTGGTGTGTGCAATTTCATGTTTTTGGTGATACAAATGTTCTTTGCAACATGTGCTAGGAATTTTTCCCAACATATGGTCCTATTTTGTAATAGGGGCTATAAGAAATTAATGTACCAATAGCTTGAAAACAGAACATCCAGAGCATTTTTTTATCAGATAAACACATTCACAGTTGGTTTGGATAATGGAAATGTAGTTTGAAACACGTTGCCACTGATGTACATTGTTGCCTGATACATGGTGTGAATCTTGAAGGTCTCTGAGCTGTTTGGATCTCTCCAGGTTACACTCAGACATGCTGAAGAGCAGGACAAAAGAAGTGGAATTCTGCACTAATACGTCATGGATCATGTTTGCTCTATCCTTGCTTCCTTTCAAAACATCCCTTTTCTGGGATTGTAGTAAGAATTTGTCATTCACAACATATGTGGATCCAGTCTGACTTTTGCAGAGATGATTGCAGCAAGCCAAATCGTATATGTCCTGCAAAATATGTTATTTGCTTTATGTAGCATTATTTATCATGAGATTCCTTTTCTAATGCAGAATAACTACAGCGCTATGATCTAGGGACAGCATGAGGTACAGCTGTTTATGCAGGCTTAGATTTTCTTTAAGAATAATCTCATCTAGGCTTTTGGACTATACTTTTTAAGCTTTTACATAATGCTTACTGTAATATGGGCTATAAAAAGTTTATGCAGCCTTAGATTTCACTTACAACTCCTAATTTACACACATTTAATTTACTGTCATGATTGTGCAGTGCATACTTCAACTTTTAACTAATGCTTCATGTATTAGGTTCTCGCTGGGTCCTTCTACAATTTACAGCAGCATGAAGACTTCCTCTGGTAATATGTTTAATGTTAATCTACCGCCGTTTGTATGAATATGAGCCCTGTTTTTATTTAAGCATTCACAGCAGTCTCTACGCAATGGCCTGCACCCTGCCTCAGATCTCCATAAATTGTTTGCTTTGCTTTCTTATGTCAAACCATAAAATTAGTGTTCTTTTTTTAACTGAACTAATCTTTTTTTTAGGCACCAACTCTACCTGGTATTGCCAGTTATTTATGTGAATGTTCTCCTTCTATGCTGAATGGCGAGCCTCAGGCTATGAACTTACCTATAGTCTCTTCCTCTATTGGTGAATGCGGGACTAAGCTTTGCATAAATAAGTTCATATGCACACTGCTCAAAAATGTATAACACATGCTAATGTGCTGCTAATGAACAATAGTGTTATACCTATTGTTCTTAATAGAGGGAGCCATTTTGTTTAGTTTTTCCTCAATGTTTTTAGCTGCTACTAGGCATGGATATGTTCCAAAAAAATTCTCATATGCCGCACTTTAACTGTTCCTGTTGCTACATCAGACATGACCATATGTTGACATATTGCCTTTCTACATTTAGTTGACCATTCTACAGCCATTCCAAGGAAAAAAAAACGTTTCCTTTATGTCTGATCCCTTCGATTGATATTTTTATGCGAACTGCACATACTTTATTACTACAATAATTTTGATTGTTGCCCTCTTCAGGTTTGCGGTTGCAGGGTGCGACTCCATATCTTCAGTTTTAGGATGCACAATGTTGTTGCCACCTCATTTTTTTTATGTAGTCAATTCATGGTAAACATCTCATAGATACAAGACTGTATTTTTTTTGCTTCTTTTGATTGGCAATTCTTTCCTTATCTGGCCCATTTCCTACTCAGTGCTTATTCTTCAATGTGTCCTGTTGGTGCCTTCTTATGTCAAACATCACCAAGAATATATACAAATGTCAATCGTTGTGGAATTTCATGTCGTTAATGCTGATGAAATTGCAGTGTCAGTGAGCCTTGGGATAGGAGGGTTCAGCATGGGTGCTGCCGCTGCCCTCCACTCTGCTGCATGCTATGCTCATGGGAGATTCACAAATGGCATTGCCTATCCGATCAACCTCCGCGTTGTCGTTGGTTTAAGTGGCTGGCTTCCTTGCTCAAGGTGTGACTTCAACCTTCTAATTTCCGGGAAACATGGTTATGTTAATACGTTTTCTTAAAATGCATCCTGAATAGACTGCTCTTATGTTTACTTGTTCAGGACCCTAAGGAGCAAGATTGAGAGCTCGCAGCTTGCTCTTAGAAAAGCTTCTAGCTTGCCAATCCTGCTCAACCATGGAATAGGTTAGCATTGATGTGTTTAAATTTGTTAATCTACTGCAAGCTCTAAAGATCCAAAAATGGTTTATTTCTTTATGTTTTTGCAGCCGATGAGGTTGTCACCTACAGGAACGGTGAAAGGTCAGCTGAGATTCTATGGAACTTGGGATTCCAGTATACCTATTTCAAACCCTACAATGGGTACTGATATTCTCAAATTTTGTCATGAACGCTTTACCATCAGTTTTTCCCCCAGAGATTAAAAAAGTCACAAAATGTTCTCTTTTTTTAATGCAGATTTGGTCACTATACTACCCCTGAAGAGATGGACAACGTCAGCAAGTGGCTCAGGTCAACGTTGGGACTTTGAGCACCCAAGTTGCTAATCTGAAAATTAAATATGTTGGCAGGGTGATGGCTTTAATAGTGATATACATAGAGACAGGTATTGACAATATGCAGAAGGTTGATAGGCTATGTGAATTGTGAGTTGACTGTCATGGCTTGGTAGGCTGTAACCCCCATGTACTTTCCTCATTGATACATACCATGTTAGTTTACCGGTAATGTACCTTGTTTCTACCACTAAAGAGGATGCCTGTAATGTAGTATTGTATTGCTTGTTTAGTTACTTCAGTAGTAATGCTCTTTACAGTTGTGCTCAAGATCAGCTTACTGCGTGTTCAGTTATATACATGTGAGTTTGCAACATAACATATTTCCACAGTCATTAAAAGACAAGATCAGACTTTGCAGCTTCAATGTTCAAGTATTACAGCATTACAATGAGCAATGGTCGACAAAATTCATCGCTAAGTACCTCACTAAGTCAACAAATAGAACAATCCTCAAAGTTGCAATTGGTACATGGGGGATATCTAATGCCAGGCACAATCATACCTATTACCAATGTATATTCTGCAGTTGATCAGCTTCATCAATCTCAACTTGCATCGAAATCTGATCTGGCTGTTGTTGTCCGTGTTGCAATTGTAAAGGTTTGAGGGACTGCGTGCAATCATGTCAACATGAATACAAACATCAGAATGCTGACGTGGCACCTAATATGCAGCAGTTTATCATTTACTATATTCATTTGATGACAGTCTTTGTGCTATTCCAATGAAATATACTATCGCAAGAATGATTTATGAACAAATCACCAGGAAAACTAGTCCTGGCCGACTGGCTCACCAGTCACCACCGGGAGCACTTGCCACCACACTACATATGCGCTCGGGAGCAGAGCAGGACTGCAAATCACCTTTGAAAAATAACAAAAATGTCAAGGTCAAGAGCTAACCGGTTCCCGACTTCATGAACATGTGTGGTAGAATCCTGAGGATCGGCAATTGCTGCGATGTTTCCAGCCACACCTTCGGTTGGCCGTAGCGACTCTTCATCTCAGTGCACGCAACCTGGTTCTTCAGAATCACAGTTCAAGCAATAAGATTTTAGTAACATAATACACGATCATCATAATCAAGTAAGCAATGGGCATCAGAGACCAATGATTGCCATGTATACCTTGAAACACTCGCATTAGGTTTTCTTGCATCCGGACTTCTTGCAGGTGCAAGTGCAACCCTTGACATGCCTACTCTGCTATTCCTAAAAAAATGCCTACTCTGCTCTTCTATCAGGGTGAAGTCAATATCTTATTTTCATCCTAATAAAAAAATATATCTTATTTTCATAAAAAAGAAAGAAAGATACTTTTGCTATCTTATTTTCATCAAAAGAAAAGAAAGACATTGTTGCGCTGATACAGGTAACTTTACCGAGCTGGATGCCTGTTTATTGTTTGTGGATTGTGTTTAGCGATGTGCTTACACATGAATTGCTCCTAAGTAATAATTGTCGTGGTATATGCAGCGGCTCGGAGGTGCTAGAGATCAGAGGAACCTCAAAAGCTGATGCCACTTTCCTTAAGAGCTATGTCTAATCATCTGCTACTGTACTTTTGCTATATGCGGTATGTTGTGGTGTGCTATCTCAGAGACTGTGCCTCCTTGGTGTTCTATCCGAAGACCGTTTCATATAAAATTATATACTATTTGGACATCTACCGTCCCGGTGTGGGATTGTTTCATGTAAGATAGTACTATTTAGACACCCTCTGTCTCATGTAATATGTAGGCTATGAACATCTCACAACTATTTTAGAAACTCAGTTTGAGATTTGGCACGTGTGTTGCCGTGTTGTTGGCCTAACTGTGGTCTGAGTGGTGGAAACAAATACCTCCTGTGATAGTGCCTGTCATATTCATTCTTTATCAACATTGTTCCATTTCCTAGATAGAGTTGCGGCCATGACTTGCGCGCACAACATTGTGGTTGCTATTAGATTATGTTTTCGATGGTGTTTCAATTCCACGACTAAATGAACAGTAACCTGCTCACAACATAAAAACAGGCAACCACGGGACATATATAATGTGTCTGCTGGTTGTGCTTCAATGGAACGTTGGCATAGTTAAGATGGTCGAATTACATACACATGAGCAAGAAATAAAATGGTTTTGATGACTTAGTCCTTCGTTGCCCGATGCCCGACAACGGCACGTGTGCCGACCCCACCACCATCGCCGCCGCAACGCACCAGTGCCCAGACGCCCTCACCGACTGCGGCACCTCGCACGCCACCATGACAGCGGGTCCCACCTCCCACCTTCCCTCCCTCTCCCTTCTCCATGCATGGCAGCAGCACAACCATATATACGCAGCAAATAGAGCAAGGCAAGCACGCACACAGATAACCACCACATTTACCACACACGCACCAGCAGCATCTTGTTACCTTTAACCACGCTAACTAGCTGTCGTCCATTTACATGCACCATGCAAAGTTAACACGCAGGCACAAGCAAAGGCCTCAGCAGCATGCACACGGTTCGTACTCGCATGCGTGCCGACCATCACGCTACGAGCCACTGGCCATGCATGCCGAGCATCCACCCCCTGCTACACGCCGCACCGCCCACCTGCAGCGTCGTCCCATCGTCCTGTGCAGCCATGGCAATTAATGGCGAAGTATGAACCTAAAGAGAATGGAGGTGACCAAATTTGAACTAACTTTTTCAACGCCTTGGAAGCGTAAACCGTGTCTGTAAGATTTTGTATGGTCTTGACAAAGTAGAATACAATTCCTGAGGTTCACATCACGCTATCTGTGGCCACGTCTTTAAAACCACACCTTCTATCTCATTGATTAAATTTAAAATTGTCTGGCATATTGAAAAGTGAGAATTATATTTATTTTAGGATGGAGAGAGTACTTAAGTGTTAACATTCAAAATTGTCCACGAATAAAGTTTTATAGTCCACTAAAAGCACGGTAAAGACCCGCAAAAAACACGGTAAAGATGAAGCAATAAATGGTGGTCTCCGGAGAATTTATACGACGAGTGCAATAGACTAAACGTGCAAAGTATATAACACAAGATGGCGAGTGCCTCCCTAAGCTATCCAGAAATTCACTCAGTAAATTTGAAAGCACTGGACATCTTCACCTACGCAGGGTGGGTCGAAAGCAGGTGGACACATTTAATGCCTCCCCTCCATGCTACCATCACATAAAAACAAGTCGGGCAGGTGGACACATTTAATGCATCTTCTCCTTACCATCAGATAAAAATAATTCACCGACCATGTAGGAACATTTGTACTTACACATGCATCCATGCATCTAAGAGATGGCTTGGGTTACGCGCACGTTGCTCCCGAGGTGGTCGATGGTTGGGGTTGGTCGTCATTAATACGGCTACCTAGCCAGTGCAGGTTCAACTTCCCAGCCGTGCAGCGTCCCATCATCCCTTAGCACCTCCATGTCCACCTCACCATGGCAAACATCAGGGTGATCGCTGCGGACTACGACCGAAGATCTGCTACCTTCCTTGCACTGCTCGTGTGCCCTACACTACCAGCAGCACCATTGGCATAAATGAGGAAATAAAGCTTCGGGGCCTATTTCTAAACTAAAACTTGCCAACAAATTCTTTTCAAAAAGTTAGGACGTTGCATGCGAAGTTATATAAGTAGCCCTATTACTATGGTTATGTATCCAGGATAGATGGCACTTTGCTGACTTAGGTAGGCTTAATCAAGTTCTCTGCAGATACACTGACCCCAAGCATAGTCCCATAGTATCGACTAGCTATAGGGAGAGATCGGTGTGCCAAAAATCTAAGAACGGTTGCCCTATATGTTGACAGCAGTAAAAGGAAGTATAGGACGTGCATTCATGCATATCCTGTTTGTGCATTGTAGTGCCCATATTGCTTGCAGATACGCCATCCATTGGTGTCACGCGTGTCGTATGGTGCACGCCTAACTCGTTCCTGTTCTGGAGTTAATGCTAAACTGTGGCTTTGTGCTTCACGTCGCCTGTGGTTCACGCCTGTCGTGACCCGCGTCTCCCCATACTCTTTTCTAGGCTCTTGTCAGAACCTTGTCTTGCAGCCATATTAGTCATTAATGTCCTCGGACATCGCTCGCCTTGAACGCACGAAAAATTTGGTCAATTCATTTATAGTGATCTCGTGTTGGAACCTTGGTGGACCGCTCCAGGACCACTGATCGCTCTGCCTTTATAAGCAGGGTCTGGCTTAGCTGTTGGTACCACCACCCAGTGCACTTTAGCTCGCCTAGCTTTTCCTTTTGAGCCAACTTTTCGCTCAGTCCTTCCTTGCAACCACCGCCAGCGATGGCAGGAGCCTGGGTTAGTAGTTACTGCCTAAACACTGAGGGTTTTTCCAAGATCCTGTATACCACCCTGCAAAAGCTCAAAGTCAAAGATCGTCCTGAGTATGAGGGCTGTGAGTATGAAAAGCATGGCACTGAGAGGTGTGAAGTTACCGTCTACATTGGGAAGAGTGAAGAGTTCCCTGACATCACTAAAGCCTAGAATGTGACCGCAACCGGGTTTCGCTTCGTCGACACCTACCAAGTTGTGGCCCCCAAAGCCTTGCGGTACCTTTGCCAGATCTATGAAGAGCCCATTGCCAGTACGCCCATGAGATTCTTTCCACCTTTGGAAAAGAATCGATGGGCATGGAGGCTTTGCAAGGGCGGGATGCGCAAGAAGATAGTCCTACCGCGGTGCACTTGACCACGTACCTGCTTGCTCTGGATGAGCAGTATGATCGGCAAGCCTCGGAGCTGAGGAAGTGCCTTCGGTGAGCCGAGGAAGCCGAGATCTTCTCCAGGATGCTCCAGGTGTAGCTTGTCGAAGCACATGCTAGTGCGGCAGCCGTTGAGAGTCGGGAGACTGCCATGTCGGAAGCTCTAAAGGAGGCTGAGGATCGACATGCCCATCAGTTGGGAGAGGCCTACCTTGTCACCAGGGCCAAGCAGAGGATGCTAGCTGTTGAACGGCAGGATCCATTGATTGTGGAGGGGATTCCTATCCACCCGCCAGAAAGAAGGAGAACCGGTGTTACAGTACCGCCAGCACCTCCACCCTCGAAAGTGTCAGAAGTAGAACACTTGATTCCTCTCACTCAACCGTTGCCAAGAGAGCAGGCAGATCCATAGCCAGGGCGGTAGAAGAATCCGCTGAGCTCGGGAATGAAGATGCGTGGTCCAAAGTAGATTAGTTGCCTTGGGATGATGTACCCATAGTTAGTAGTGTCTTTCGTCGCTATCCACCGGTATTGTAATCTTTCTGTTGTATTTTGTCCGTAGTTGTTGAGGTCGTCCAATCGTAGGAAATGTGAACGATGTGTTGAGAATGGGAGAGTAAGTGCCTGTATGTTGTACCAGCATAAGGACGTTCGAAATATGCATTTTATTTATTTCGCTGTGTTATTGTGTCCAACTACCTTAAGTCTTGTTAGACGTGCTTAGGGTTTTTGAGGGCGATGTTAAGTGGGTTACAAGAGAAATTACCATTCGGATGCGAGCAGACCAGCCATGATTGGATAACATAAGACACTGTATCGACTAATTGTGGATGTCTCAGCAGAACACTTGAATCTCTTTAAATCAAATCCGTTGTTGGATTTGAAGTCCTTGTCCCTTGTTGCGAAAGGAACCCTTGTTGTTTGAATCTTCCCTTGCAACACTCCTCTGATTCTGTGGTCTATGACCCCACCGTCTTCATTACGTGTAAGTTGGTAGTAGTTGCCTGGTTAATAGCTTATAGTGCCACGACAAAACCGAGGGCCCCTGTGGAACAGCTGCCACATGGTGACGCTGCTCGGCACGCGCTGGTATCAAGGTTGTTGACCAAGTACCTTTACCAGGTTACACCGCCACTTTTGATGCAAATATTCGGGTGTTTGAACGAGAAATCCACAACGGGTTGATGAAATAGTGTTCTCTCAAAATAAATAAGAGGAGGTGGTTTCGGAAGAAGCATGTATTGATGCATCCGGCCCAAGTGGGGTTGGCCGAGGCCCAATAAATTAAGGCTGCCCGGACCCCAACAGTTCTTAGGCACACCCACTCGGGGAAAAGCCCAATGTCCCTAAAAGACTAGTCCAATAGGGGAAGGGTGGCTCTCCCTTTTAAGGTGGCTTCCTCCTCCCAAGCTAAGCAAGGTGGGATTATTCAGAGGCTCACACGGTCGCCGCCCGACTACAACTAGGCCACTTGGCCCCTTTGTTGCGTCTTTGCCAGCGGTTAATAGTGGAGGATGTCCTCATCATGTATGTTGCGATCTCACTTCATACAAATGTTGGCGCATATTGTGGACAAGGATGGGAAGGAAAGAAGAACACCTAGGAAAAGTTAGCCTTGTGTAGTAGAGAGTGCTTAGAAAAGCCTAAGTGGATGTCAAGTCCCATACCGGACCCCCTCCCTTCTTTCTTCTTTTGGGGACATGGCCGCCCGCACGCCTCCCTCATCGAGCAAACCCTCTCTCCTCTCCTTTATTCCCCCCCTCTGCTTGCTTGCGCATGAAGAGCGCCATGGCCAACTTTATCCTCACAGCGTGAACCGGCAGTGTATCCCATCCATGCCGTCTCCACTTCTGGTGCACTGCGCCCCATCTCCGTTCGTCACTATAAGATGCCCTTGGTCCTTGCTCTTCTTCTTCATCCCCATCCCTCTCTAATCCGAAGCAGAGCTACGAGATCCATTCGTCATTGTAGAACTAGGTTCGTCTGATAGAGGCGATGGTGTAATCTAAGAAGAAGGGATCTGGTTTTCGAAGAAGTTCAAGTCTAACCTTGGTTAGTTTGGTCTTAGGGTTCACGATGTTTGACTTCTCAGTCTCCTATTTCTGGATCTATTGGTCATACGTCATGTTTTGGATAATCATTATCTTGTTGTTTCTCCATTGTCCTCGTCTATCCCAACTTCTAGAGTAAGCCTTGGTTATACTAGGTTGCTCTTAACCATGTGACTTTAAATCCTGGTGTAATTTAGTGTTCGACGTCGTGTAATCTTTCGTGTAATTCCATATTTACGAGATGTGTTGTAGTTTCGCCTAAGGGGAGTGGATCCTAATTCACTCTTTTGTAAACCCTCATGTTAGGAGACGTACTTGTGTGTAGTTTTTGCTTTTTTCACCTATAATGTAATACTAGCCAATGTTGTGCTTTGAATCTAAGTGTGTTAGTTGCTTGAACCTAACTTCATCAAATACTTCTTTCCACTAACATGTCATTGATTTGATGACCTAGAATAGATACCATGTAATGACAACCAACCTCTATGTTCGTTTACAACATTATAATGAAAAAAACCATGTTACCTTTCCTTTACATATTTTCCTATTTGATGTACCAAATAGACCAACCTTTTGTAGCAACGCGATGAGAAAACATATTAGATATATGGGCCATATTTCCTAAGATTTTTTTTATACCAAGTAAATCATCCGTAGCGAAGCGTGGGCAGCAGTGGCTAGTAGTTATTACGCCACGCAAGGGATCCGCGCGAGCACCGTGGATTGAAACTCGTAACTCGCCACCCTCAATGCAGGTTTCATCGCCTAGGTAACAGTGAGGACCAAGTTTTATCCTGGTGAAACTCTTTTTCTCTCTTCTAATAAATATCTTGCTACGTAAACAGGTTTGCTGATGTGTCGTATTCATTTAATAAGAATGAAACCCCATTAAAACCTCCATTAAGATTGGCCTTACAGCGGGTTTAGGCACAAGAAAAAAAAAAATTAGGAAAGAAATAAATGGAGCATATATTAATAGTAAAGAACTAATTACTCTATGGGTGAGTTAAGAGAAGACTATGAAGAAACCTTACGACCAGCAGCCGGTTGGGTTATTAGCCATGCTATCACATCACTCCCCTGTCGTGACTCGTGCAGCTTGCCTTGGGCAGTTGGGCCTTGTCTTCGATCACGCAAGCCGCGGCAGCAACGACGCCGGCCGGCCAATCACAGCCAGCAGCCTCGCTCGCCCCGCGGCAGGGACAGACGACGGAGACGACCGGCGCGCGTACGACGGCATGGGACGGTGGCGCGGCCGGCCGGGCAGGCACGCCGCATGCATTTATGCGGCACGCGGGAGGAGTGGAGGACGGGCAGCCCCAGAGCCAGCCCAGCTGAGCGCGCGGCCGGTGCGTGGTAGGACGAGATTCCCGCTGTCGGCCTCGGCGCCTCGCATTAAACTCGCCCTCCCCCGCCCGCGTCCGCCTGCAACCGCGAGCTGAAGAGGACCCTCCCTGCCTGCCTGCATGTGCACCGGGCACTGGCCGTATCCCGTGGCCGTATTGCTCGCCTGCCTGGCGGTGCAGCCACCTGCCGTCGCCTTGTCTCGCTAGCTGTTCGCGTTCGTCGTCTCTGTCCCGGCCGGCCAGCCGGCGCGGCGCCACTTCAAGACGAGCGCCGGCGGGTAGCTGCGCGCTACACCGCGTGTGCAGTGCAGTGCAGCCGCCGCGACAAGCCCGGCTGATGCGATTACGACGACCAGTGTGGCGCACCGGACCACCGATTCATGGTAGATATATAGATGCCCCATGATCCATCCTGCGGCAACGAGGCACCCACGCACAGTGCTGGATGCCCGGATGGCTTTTCTTGGCCGCTGCCGAGAAAGCAGAGTAGCCCCATGTTTGTCCTCCAGAGGTCCAGGCACTAATCGCGCACAGTAGTTGGTTATAAAAGCCGATGCAAACACGTGAACAGGAACAAGCTTTAATTTTCGATGGTTCGTCTTCGGCGATGAAGGCAGTACACGTACGCTCCAGTACATACACACACAAAACTTGTGCGCACTACTGTACGCACGATATCACAATGGGTCGATGTGCGTGAATATGACCCATGAATAAAGTAGACTCAAACATTGCAGCTCACGAACTGATTATAAAATGCCCTTGCAGAAATACTGTTAGGATGAAGTGACGGGATGAAAACCTACCCTTAGCGACGCTAGAGTTAAATATGCCTCGCGCTACAAGTTGCAACGATGCTACTCCGTGTGTCTATTATTTATCGGCTCTCCTAGCCCCCGGACGTCCGGATTCAGGGCGCGTTCGGACACACCTCGGGCCCGTCCGAGTATCCCGACCCCACGCACGAAACCACGCCCGCCCCTCCCGCGCAAAATAGTAGACTGTTTCGATCCCGACCAAAACAAACGAGCAAAACAACGGAGCAGCTCGCGGCGGCCCGTCCCACGCTCGCGCGTGGCCCGACCTCCCGCCGCGCCGCTATCCTACCATCCCGCTGCGCCGCCCGTCCCCCCATCATTCCGTCACGCCGCTCATCCTCACCGCGCTCTCATCACAAGTATTACTTGTTTGCAAACATCAAACAATGCGCAATGAGAGATGCAACATCAGAACAAGTCTACTGCAATATCAGAACAAAACAACTGCAACAACAGAACAAAGCTACTGCAATGCGAGATGCAAGATCGGAAAAAAGAAACTAATGCAACAAAAAATATTACTTGTTGCAACACCAGAACAAGGCTACTGCAACAAAAACACAACAAAACGTAATGCGAGAAAAGCAACATTAGAAAAAAAAGACTAATGCAACGAAGAAAATTTACTTGTTGCAACAACAAAACACGGCTACTGTAACAACAGAAACAAAAAGCGCAATGCGAGATGCAACATCAGAAAAAAGGAACTAATACAACAAAGAAATATTACTTGTTGTAACAGTAAAACAAGGCTACTGCAACAACAGAATCAAAACACAATGCGAGATACAACATCAGAAAAAAGAGGCTAAATGCAACAAAGAAATATTACTTGTTGCAACAGCAAAACAAGCCTACTGCAACAGAGCTTGCCGGAACCCTAGCCACGCCGCGTCCCTCAGATCCAGATCCAGAGGAGGAGGAGAAGGAGGAGGGCTCAGATTCAGAGAAGGACCTAGATACCTCGCCGGAAGCCGCCGCCGTCGTCCTCCTCTCCGGTGGCATGGAGGTCGCGGAGCAAGGGAGGAAGGGAGGGAGCGCGAACAGGCGGGCGCGGCATCGAGCTAGATACGAGCATGCATGTCTGTCCCGGAGAGCAGCAGCGAGAGCAAACAGCGAGCGGCCAAGGCACATGGAGGTGGATGGAAATGACGAGGCGTCGGAGGAATCGATGCGGTCTTCTTTCTTCGGTGGCATCTGCGTTGGTCTAATTGGGCCGCAAGCCCATGTGCACGGCGTCCGAACAAGACGGACTCCCGCACAATATCATTTTCAATTACTTATTGCCTTTTGAAAGCTCTAGTTTGGTTTTGGTTAATTAATGAAACCCTAAGTGCTAACCTAGTTTATCAAAGTGATTATGAGATAGTTAGCACTATTCCAAGTGGTGAAGCAAATGAAGATCATGACATGATGATGGTGATTCCATGGTGATGATCAAGTGCTTGGACTTGGAAAAGGAGAAAGGAAAATAAAAGGCTAAGGCAAAGGTATAAGTGGTAGGAGCCTTTTTTATTTCGGTGATCAAGACACTTACCAAGTGTGATCACATTTAGATTCGATAGTCGTACTATTAAGAGGGGTTAAACTCATATCGAAATGCGGTTATCAAAGTGCCACTATATGCTCTAACTTATTGCATATGCATTTAGGATCTAGTGGAGTGCTAACACCCTTGAAAATATTTATGAAAACATACTAACACACATGCACAAAGGTGATACACATTGTGTTTAGCACTTGGGAGCAAGGGTTCGAAACTCCACCGGCGGAGTGTCCACCCGTAGAGTGCGGACAGTCCAACGGTGCCACCGGCACCCTGTACAGAAAAGATAGGGTTTCACAGAGTGCACCGGACGCTGGTCACGCAGTGACCGGACACTGGGGTCCTGCGTCCGGTTAGTAGCAGCAGTGAGCGCGTAGCCTTTTGACCGGACGCTGGCACGAAGTGTGACCGGACGCTTAGGGCCTGTGTTCGGATAGTACTGACGTACGCTGACGTGGTGGCGCACAGAGGAGACGATGAGTGATCGGACGCTGGGTGAGTCTGGTCGGGCGTGACCGGACGTGTCCGGTCACGAATGGAATCTTACTGGAAATGACCGGACGTTGGGGTCCTGCGTTCGGTCACTTTGAAGCAGCACGTCCGGTCACAACTTAAATGTACTGATGACCGTTGAGATCGGGTGTTCAACATTTGAAGCAGGGGCCATGTGGCACGCATCACGCGACCGAACACTGGGGTCTAGCGTCCGGTCGATCTGACCGGCGCGTCCGGTCGCTCCGTTTTTCAGTGGACCGAGGAGCCAACGGCTCTATTTCGTGGGGGCTTCTATTTAAGCCTCATGGCCGGCTCAAGCTCACTCTCTTGGCCATTTGCATTGAATAGCAACCTTGTGAGCTTAGCCAAAGTCCTCCCACTCATCTCCATCATTGATTCATCATCTTTGTGAGATTGAGAGAGAATCCAAGTGCATTGCTTAAGTGATTGCATCTAGAGGCACTTGATATGCGTGTTTCGCTGCGGGATTCACTTGTTTCTCTTGGTGGTTGCCGCCACCTAGATGGCTTGAAGCAACGAGGATCGTCAAGCGGAGTTTGGTGATTGTCTCCGGCTCCGATCGTAATGATTGTGAGGGGTCTTGTGCCTTCCCTAGTAGAGCGCCGAAAGGTAACTCTAGTGGATTGCTCGTGTCATTGAGTTACCTCACTTGTGGGTAGGTTCTTGAGATGTCCAGTTGTGTGGATGAGGTTCGTGCACCACCTCTTAGCCACCGAACCACCAAGTGTTAGTCGACACAATAGGGACTAGCGTGTTGGCAAGCACGTGAACCTCAGAAGAAAAATTGGTTGTCTTTTGCCCTTTGATATTCTCCTGGTGATTGATTTAGTATTCATCTTGTGATTGTTTCACTCCTCTATACGGTGGTATAATCACACTACTCACTCATTTATATTTTTGTAAACTAGTTGTAGCAAGCTCTTTAGTGTAGCTAGAATTGAGAGCTTGCTTTGTAGTTTAAGTTCATCTAGTGGAGTTCTTTAGTGTAGCAAGTGTGAGAGCTCTTAGTGAGTAGTGACATAGGAAATTGTGTGTTTAGTGATCATAGCAACTAGAATTATTGGATATGTGGCTTGCAACCTTTGTAGAGCTAGAGCAAGTTTGCATTTCGCTATTTGTTATACTAATCAAATTACTCTAGTTGGTTTGTAGATTTTTAAATAGGCTATTCACCCCCCTCTAGCCATATTAGGACCTTTCACCATTGTTGCTAGTATATCCTTAAATGTTGGCTACTTTGAGCCTAACTTGTCTATCCCGTATTCCCATTTGAATTTTTTTTTGGTTTTTTAATGAAAACCCTCGAATTTCTTTTATCTATTTCTGAATTCAGTGACGTTATTCTTTTCATGGTAAATGACGCATTGTAAAATTAGACAATTACATGATTAATTTGGTAACTTAAATCATGATGAAGGCACATAGTAGCATGTAATTTCCTAGCATACTAGTAGACTTAAACAATATCGTTAACAACATTAAATCGCAAGCAACATATATGATTAAGTAGTAGATTGGATCATGACACACGTACTATTCATTTGCAAATGAAGACACCATGGCAGGTGGTGGAGTGACCCGCAAAAAAAGGTGGTGGAAGAGTGACGATGTTGTTGAGCACGTAGGCAAAGGCGGATCGAAGCAGCCAACGACGGAGATGACAATAAGCAACCTGACTTGGATGGAAGAGACAAGCCATCGTATAGATAGCGAGTAGACGCATGGAGGTGCTTCACAAAAATCTTAGTCACCCTCTTTCGATGTAGGATCGCAAGGATGAGCAGTTCTAGAGGCCTACTCTCCCAATCCCTGGCGTACTCAGGTGTTCGAGGTGCAGAGACTATGATGGTGGCACAATAGCAAAAAGAGACAAATCCCTAGCTACAATGGACATGTTTTTGGCTATGGTGGATAGGTAAAAGCCCCAGTTTGGTTTTGGTAACTGAATGGCAACTAGTGGACTAATGCTTTACTAAAATTTGATAAGCTAGGTAAGTCTACAAGACAAGGTTGAGCAAGGCATGGAGATAGTGGAGAAGGACATGACCACAACTTGCAAGTGTTCAACAAGGAGTTGGAACAAATTGAAAGGAGCCAGAATCAAAGGCTCAAAGGCAATAGTGCATGGTTGCTATAGCACTATTGCAGTGCACTATTCCACCTACCCCAAGCATTGGTAAAGACACTCTCCTCACATCAACAAGGTCGTGGGATTCACCCAAGACACATGTTGTCCCACACAGCATGGTAGGAAAAGCCTCCCATGAAGGAACGTGTAACAACAACATGCATCACCGCTCGCCGAGACCCGCTCCACAAAGAAGTTTTTTCTCTCACCGTGCAACCCTGCTCCCTCAATAATATAAGGGAGAGCAAGGGCCTCTTCTTCCCCATGACTTGTAGAGATGCTAGTTTCTCAACTGAACTCTCCCTCTCGATTTTAGACTCGTTCTCCCTCGCTCTTTCCCCCTATTGGTAACCCCTATCATAAACATCAAGCCATCGTGCTCCAAAACACGATCGAATGCCACAGATTGGACATAGGGCATGTTGTTTGAACCAGTATAAATCATGAGTCTCTAAGTGCTAGCCATCTAAGGCTATACACATGTGACTATAAATTTACTAGTCGACATGAGGTACCCCTGTTATGAAGCGTCGATAGGCAAGTAAGCTCCTTGAGACCCTCCCAATTGACTTGCACACATACAAGACCTCAAGAAACACCTCCACTCACATTTACTTAGTTGAGATTGCATTTGGGTGAGATTATCGTTGATCTAGTGCATTTGCTTGGAGAGTTAGCATGTAGTGGCACTAGAGGATCGTCTTTGCTGCGAAATTTTTGTTGCTCTTGGTGATTGCTTCCACCTAGACGGCTTGGAGGCACGGTGATTCTATGAAGCACTCCTTCAAAGACCATGAGGTGTTGTAGAGGAGGATTTGTGAGGGGTTCTTGTCCTCATTCCCTGTCAGAGAGGCAAAGAGTAACTTTAGTTGGATACCGAGACTTGTGGAGTACCTTGTGATCAAGTTGGCTCATAGACAAGCACTCACGTCAAAGCCTATACCTTGAGGGGTAGATGAGTTTGTGGAGGAGTGGTAATCCTTGGACTCGCCTCAACATGGACATATGTGTCCGGCAAATCACTAAACCATAGGAATACATCATTTTATCTCCTCTTTGTGGTTTGATCACTTATGCTCTTTTGCATTTATTTTTTGTCTTTCATTTCTTAGAGTATAACTATTAGGCTTGTCACCTTAGGGAGCAAACCAAGTTTGTTTACAATTCCTAATGACTTAGCTTAGCTTAAGTTGTTGCTCACTAGGTTGTGTAGTTTGCTCGCCCTAGGCTTGCTAAAATAATTTAGTTGAGTGCTTTATAGGGACACCTTTACTACTAACTTGTTTGCCTAAGTGTTGTTACCTTGTAAAAAATAGGCTATTCACTGTGGAAGAACCGTCTGAAAAAGCACGCTTCCAGAGGCGCTCGTCTTCCACGAGACACTAAGCACCCCAAAAGTTAGCTACATCGGACGGTCCCATCGAGCAAACCCCAAGGGAGAACTCAAACAATCCATGTTTTTTACCCATGATCCAATAATGAGAATGAGTTTACATCACTTAGTCCATTTCATACAACAATAGTTCTCGAAAATACATTATTACAATACCAAGTTCAGAGTGTGGAATTTAAACAGCGGAATTGAAATAAACATCTAACGATAAGATACAAGGATCCGTCTATGCCCACCAGAAAAATCCTCCACACAATAGCCACTCCTCAAGCTGCACCTGCAACAGAGGTAAATAAAACCCTGAGTACACAATGTACTCGTAAGACTTACCTGACTAGTGAGAATAATTTCTTGACTTTAAAGGATATGATAAGCTTTATAGTCTGCTGGGTTTCCTTTTTACGAAAAGCATTACTAGTAGTGAATCCTTATGTATGTTTTTATTAGTAGTGATGATTAGTTCATTATCTAATCATTCTATGTAAGCACCTGTTCTACTTTCAAGCGAGAGTTGAGCAATCAGATCCATTTCACGATCTTTCATCTTCTAGTTCTTACTACGGTGCTAGATGGTAGACAAGTTGTACCGTATCACACGATGATTCACAAACCAATATATCCCAGCTGGGTACCCTGAAACACATGCCCCGCTTGTACCCTAGGCACAAGCAAGACCAACCCATCACTCTCCTGTCAAGGGGTCCAGGTCTCCATCCAAACTTGGACTCTAAGCCCCCACTCCTGAGTCCTGGACTTAGTGTGGCGCTTAGACCTCCACCATCCCTGCCTCCAATTAGTCGGTCCGGAAAGAGGCGGAACCCACGACAAGAGAGCAACGAGCCTTTCCGCTCACATAAGCAAGTATGTGCTCAGGATAATAAGTATGTGACCTGACTAGAATCCACAGCAACGGACGGTCCTTAATCGACATGGACAGAGAAAACAGTATAACCAAGCTATGCCCCGTTGGCCGCGGGACACAACCTATTACACCCACCAATACCCGTACCATATCCCTACCCGGTCTCCATTTTTCTTTCACCATTTTATTATGAGAGTAATAATAATCACCTATTGTGAGTAACGACAGGTTACTCACGCTACCAATAGCCTAAGCATAGCAACTACTTGACCTATGCTAGTAGAACTCATAGGTAGGTTTATCCATGCATGTAGTTTCAATATAAATCCTGTAACGTAAATGCACATCACACACATATATATCCAATGATCATTAAAAATAAGGGTTATGCACCGGGGCTTGCCTTGGGTAGGAGGATCGCCAGCTAAGTCAGTCAGTGATAGCTCCGGGACCTCCTCCTGCACGAGGATCTCCTCCTTGTACTCCTCGATCACCTCCTCGTACTCGTGATCACCGGTGGTCACGATCTCCACCAACTCGTTCTCTACATGCATGCAATGATGATGCAACACTTAATATTTATGCAACAACAACTCTTAAAATAAGAATACACATGCTAAGCTACTAAGCTAGCTCTAATGACTAAGACACTAAGCCAACTATCATCTTTACCAAATAGATTCCAAGCTCACCCTACAAGTGCTTAATTTTTATAAACCAACATCATGCCATTATTCATTTAGCCTTAATGGATATTTAGCTACCATATTAAATAGTCTATTTTAGGGCTACAAAAATTATAGTGAGCACATAATAATACAATAAAGCTACTATAAAAACTTTTGGGTTTTTGTTATCACCAATCTACCATAAAAATTCATATAATAATTAACTTAATAATATTGAGCGTTCTCAAATGATTTAATAGCTCCCGGTATCTACAAGCACATATATGAACTAAATACACTAACATAGAGCACAATTTTAGAAATCTAACAAAATTTGTTTCATAATTTTGGGATACCTATATGATTTTATATGATTTATCAAAGATCAGCTTAAAAATTATATTAGAAAACTATTTCTAATTCCTCATGAAAAAGAAAAATGTATTCTCTCACATGGCCCACACGCGCGGCCCACGCGATGCAGCGCGCACGCGAGCGTGTGGTGGCCCGCGGTGCGACCCACGAGGAGACGGGTCGCGACGGGGAAATCCCACGTGCACTGATGTTTTTGCAAAATAGTCCTCGCACTCCTTCCAAATTACAACTAAGTACTAACACTATTTCCCCCTCTCTCATAACTTTCACTTAACCCTCTGGACTTTCCTTAATTCACCTGCGCGCACCCTCGGCGACTCCGTGCACGGCGGCGCGTTGAGTGGCGGCACTGGCGACATCGTCGGCCACCCTGGACCCTTGCAAATCTAGCTTGGGGACCGATGCTCACCTATGGGCCAACACGCAACGATGGGAGGTGGTTGCACGAACGGGGGTGAAGCAGAGCGGGCTCTCCTTGACGACGGGCGACCTGCAACGGCGGCAACCGCGTTTCGATGAGCCACAACGCTAACATAATGGTAGAGATAGGGAATAAGCACCAGGGGCACACCCTGAACCTGGCCGAAGTGGTGGTTCAGCCGGCGACTACCTGAGCAGTGCTGGCCACGTGCGCGCGACGAGCACGACGACAAGCCACGGCGGACACGACCACGTCAGTGGCAGCGGAGAGGCGGTAGCGCTCCCACTAGCATGCGCATGGTGGAGAGGGAGTCAAGGCGAGCTAGTGGTGCAGAGGAATTGGCGTAGGGTAAAGTGGTGAAGGCTGGCCATGACGCGGGCGGTGACGGTTCATAATGGCACGGTGGCGGGCAAAGCTCCAAAATTGGAGCTCAGCTGAGCTGCAATCAAAGCGGGGTGGGGGCGGCTGGAGAGGGGACGTAAGGGCGGAGACGCGGGCATGAGGAATTGATGAGAGGTGCTCGCTCTCTGACTCACCATGACCGCGACATGACGGTGGCGGAAAAACAGGGGGAGAAAGAGAGAAATGGGGCGCGACGATGGGTTCGGCTTGTCCTCGCCTTGGCAGGACGTGGTCGGTGAGTTCATGGAGACCCACATGTAGACGCTAGCAGATAGGCACGCGCGCGCCCGACTAGCGTGGCCCGCGCGGCCATAGTGTCATAAATGACATGGCGACGGTGGCACAGCCACATGCGCGCGTCATCAAAGTGGGCCAGCAACACAGCACGGTGCAGCGGTTACAGCGTACATGCGCGGACACGACGACGATGCGACGACAGCGACAGCGCCACGACGCGAGGCAGCAGTGGCGGATGTGACAGCAGCACAGCGTGGGAGGGCGCAGGCGGTGGTGGGCCAGCGGCAGCAGAGCCATGGCAAGGCCAGAGACGGCCACGAGCGGCCACGCGTGGCAGCGTGCGCACGCGCGACCATGTGCACGGCGTGGGGAGGCCACGCAGTGACCGCGCACCCGGCGCCAACCAGCCCGAGACATGTGACGCGCATGAATTTTAAAGCGTTCAACACGACCAAACGGTTGCTCCAGGAGCCAAACCAGCTACACCATGCTCAAGATGGCATATGAGACTACCAAATTGAGCTATAACACTACACCACCCTGTAACCTAATCTCTCACAATAAATTGCTAAAGATAGCAATGTCTAGCTGTTGGCAGACTTGAAAATTTCTAAGTTTTTGAGCTGGATTTGTTTTCAATTTGTGATTTCTAAGCTAGTGGAAATATTAGCTAGTAATATCATTTTTGGACCGCAAGTATTTCACTATCATCTACAAAGTTTGCACTTCAAACTTTATTTAAGTATCACGTACATGTTCTATAGCATTTTTGCTTAATAAAAATTTGTTTTAAACCCTACTTGATGATTGTACAAATCGTGGAGCAACTTTTGTTTAGCATTTTTGTTGATCCTTTTGAGTTACACAAATTGATCTACACACTTTATCACATGCATTAACACATAAATATGATGCTCATAACATGTTTTAGTAGATAATTTACGGTGTAACACCGAGGGTGTTACATTCACCCTCCTAGCCATCGATTGATCCTTTCACTCATCCCCCTCAAAGAGACATTGGGAAAAAAGTCTACTAGTTTTTCAACGCGTCGGCGAATGATCCTAGATACCGCACTGTATCATCTCCCGGAGTGTATTCCTCAGCCGATTGTTGAATCTTCACTCATTAACACTGGGCCCTCTTCACTAGATGATCCGCCGCGCTTGTCCAGTGTTGTTCACTGTATCATCTGGTAGGGTGTCATACTGTTGGTCTTGATCGTTGCCTCGATCTGATCTTCACGAATGGTCCACTAAGTTGCTCTTATATATGCTACACCATATCGTATCATCTGGTGGCCATGATCTTCTAGGTCTTTTCTAGCTCTTTGATATGCACTGGATGATCTGTCGGATGATTCTTCTTTTCATTGTATATCATTTGGTGACCACTGTCATCCTTACCGACTTATTGGACTCCACTGTATGATCCGGCGGGACTCATCAAGTGATCCAGTGAAGGCTCCAATAAGGAATCTTCACCTTTCTTCTCTGTTTTAACTCGGATCTTGATTAGACTTTAACATTGTATCCCTATGGCCTATTATAACAAATCTTTAGCACACTATATCCCTAGGAGTATGTTAGTGCTAGACTTATGTTGCCATCACAATAAAAAAATAATCATGGGCACATGAGATTTACAATTAGTCATAGGACTAAGAGTCAAAACTACATACACGTGATGAAAAAGCGTGTATTGAAAAAGTTGTTTTGGAAACTAAAAACGCCAATTATTCTCATATCAGAATCAATTCGATCCTAGGAGTATCAAGGACATAGGTCTAATCGAAGTAGTTAATAGACAACCATTTTTCTTCTACAAAGATGGCAGCAACATGACACACAACAACTACCAAACCTCTTTGACAACATTTAAGCATGATAGAACAAAAGACGCCGAAGAAGTCAAAGTGTATACACATCGTTTATATTGTTCCATGTAAATATAGGCTGGATTCACGATTTATTTCGCTAGCAAACACAGCTGCTTTCAAAGAAGCAATCGTCATTCTCAAGTTCACAGTGGATATATAACCCCAAGGTGAGCACACGTAAGCTAAAAGGGTACTTCCATCTCTTAAACATTTGTCTTCTCCTCACACACTATACCTCTTATTCAATTCATCTTCCTCAATTATAGACGGTACCGGGGCCTGTTTGGTTCCTGCAGTGCCTCCTAAAATTTCTGTCACATCGAATGTTTGACACATGCATGGAGTATTAAATATAGACTAATTACGAAACTAATTGCACAACTTATGATTAATTTACGAGACAAATCTTTTAAGCCTAGTTAGGTCATGATTTGACAATGTGGTGCTACAGTAAACATGTGCTAATGACAGATTAATTAGGCTTAAAAAATCGTCTCGTGAATTAGCCTCCATCTATGTAATTGATTTTGTAATTAATCTATATTTAATGCTCCTTATTAGTATCTAAACATTTAATGTGACATGAATTTTAGAAGCGACTAAAGAACCAAACACTCCTATAGTCACTCCATTAAAACAGAAGAATAGTTCTCTTCTATACCAATGAAATAGGCATAACCTTGTGCCCGTCGTTAAACAAAAGACCAAATAGCGGGTTTGCTCATGGCCTGTATGGGAGGGCTTTTCCTGGCTTTGGCTTTAGCTTCGGCTTCAGCTCCTCGTGACAATATACTATGAGAAGAAACTCCTGAGAACTTGTCTTTAAAAAAGAGAGAGAAGGAATAAGCCAAACTGCCCACATTAGAGCAAGTATAATAACATGCTGTAAGCTAGCTAAATGTTGAGGTGGAGGAGAGAGGAAAGGAGAGAGAGCTGAAGCCGGCTGTAAGCTTACAATCGGCTTTGGCATAAGAACCAAGAAAGTTTGTAAGAAAGACAAATGAGCTATGTATTAATAGTGATGAGCTAACTACTATACGAATGGGTTGAGAAAAAGGCTATAAAGAAACCTTAGGGCGTCGGTAATGGTGCTAGCTACGTAGCCAACTTAGATATAGGTGACACACAAAAGCAAATACTATTTTATACATTCTTATTTTTCTATATACTATTGGACCACATATTTCTCTCTCAGATATTTAGACTACGTGAAATAGATCAGCTATTTATTCGTCGTAAGTGACTACTCTTTCTTCTATTTTTCCCCATACATGTCAGAATAGCTAGCCAAATAGCTACCTGTTGAGGACACCTTACCGTTAACGGCAGACTGTATTATTAGGCTTCTCTTATATTGATGCAACCGGTGGATGATCAAAGCGTGATTCCCGCCAAACTTCACCGAGAGCAGAACCAACCCCTAGTTTTCCTCCATGGCATGCAAACCCTCTCCTCCGTCCATGCAGTCTAAGTCCAATCTCCTGGCCCTCCTTCAGCCTGTTCGTTTGGCTGTGACTTATCGTAAACTATCATAAATTTTTAGCCGAAACAGTATTTTTCTCTCACACAAACTTACCAGCAATACTTCTTTACGAACCAGCAACGAAACGAACCGGCTAACCTACTTGTCTTCCGGCTCGGCGCCCCTCGTCTTCTGCGAAAGTTGTTCAAACAAAACCGTAGGAGTAATTACCCGCGGCGTCACGCACCTTCGTAAATGCAGTAACCAACATCCATCATCCATCCGTGCATATCTCAGCCAGCAGCTCCATCAAAGCTCGATCGGAATCGTCCTCACCGCTACCCGTGCCGTGCCTCTCCAACGACTCGACTCAGAAACCGATGAGAGAAAAATGGCGGAAATTAAACGCTCAGGCCGCCCCGATCGCATCGCGTGATTCGCGTCCGTAACTCCGCCCAAAAACATGGCAGTGGCAGAGGCGCAGAGCTGTAGCTTGCACGTTCACCGTCCTCAGAGCACCCACCCACGTCGTCATGCACCTCCGTTGCGTTGCAAAGCCACCATGGATGGATCTCTCCGGCCGGCCGGCGGCGAGCTACGTAGCTAGCTGCTAGCTAGGGCGCGGCCTAGGGTTTGATTTCTCACTCGCCACATGCCTAGTAGCGCCGCAGGCAGACAGAGTCGCTGTTGCTGGCCACCCTCTAGTAGGAGTAGCTTGCAATTGCGTTGCATACAGAACTCAGCTCAGAGCTAGAGACGACGACACGGACACATGCAGGGCCGGGCTCACGTACACTCAGCTCAGGATGCCGCAACGCAAGCTATTATGGCAAGCTCTCGGGGATCGGAGGGAGGGGTCAGATCGGGCAAGGAATCTCATTTATGTCGTTGCACCTACATATGCATCCATGTATGTACTACTACTACTACTACTCCATCACTCCATGGCTAGCTCCATCTCCTCCATGGTGCTGGAGCTGCTGGAGATGAGAGAGAGAGACATGGCCTGGTTTCCATTAAATGCTGCAGCCTGTCTTACTCATTTGGTAGCCGGAGGGACTTGAATGCCCACCCACACCACACCACCAGCGAGAGGTGCATAAAGTTGGAGCCCGGCCTCCCTCCATTCCTTCCACTGCACAGCCCCCATCCATCGCCTCCGATCCCTTCTCCTCCTCCTCGCTCTCGCGTCTAGCTCCATCTGATCTGTTCTCTTTCTTTCTCCACCTGATAGCTAAGCTACTGCTTGCTGTTCATCTTCTGCATGGCCATGGCTGTGCTTGCTTCTTCCATGCATGCATGCTTCCATGGCATCTATCCATCACCCCACTCTGCAGGGCCTTGAAAAGGAAATCAAGGAGGAACCAAGGAATAATGGAATAGTAGCTATGATGTTGGCTCGGCTCACTCAGACGACCTCGTTGTCCATTGCGGGATCATGTATGTCGCTGGTGTTTCTGATTGAGCCGTGCCAATATCTTAGTACTCTTTCATACATCTATCTGCTGCTCACACTCTGAACAATCCGTGTGTTCCTGATTGTTCACTACTTCACTTTCGATCTCGCTCAAGGTATGCCTAGACAATACTCATAACATACGTAGGACAGGAGCATTCATATACTATGCATCTGGCGCTTATATACCTGCAGTCGAGAGTCTCGTCCCGGTGGATTTTTTTTACCTGGTGCGTGTTTGCACCGTTCAGACGTTCTCAACACATGCGTAGTGATTTATGAGCGCATGCTGGACTTCGTGACTTTGTGGTAGGTACTTCACCATCATCCTATGTTTAAAGCTTTCAGATATCATGCATGCGTTTCTGGGTATTTGAAATGCATATCACGTTGACTACTCTGCTGATGTGATCTGCAAAAACTTGGAATAAATTGCAGCTGCATACAGGCCGAGTCGATATGTTGTCTGATATCATCTCGTTTATATACTGTAGACTTGAAGAAATGCTCATGCTTTGGCACTTTGCAACGCAGGTATTCGTTCAATTCAAAGTTTCGAAGTGTTGCATTTCCTTATATAAAAAAAGTGTTGCATCTCGCGCAGTTGCATATATATCTATCATAAACTGGCAGCAGGTGGTGACGATGAACTAGCAGGTCATTATTTGATCTCACGAAGATGGATCCGGAAGAAAGATTGCACTCACGTGAAATAGTCGATGTAGTACTAGTATATATGTTTACATGTTCATGCATGGCCTCACATTCAATTCTATCATCGACCACTGGAGTCGAACACTAGAGGATCGGAGAGGAGAGCAAAACCTGTAAGGCTGTAACTGTAAGAGGCAAATATAGTTACTACGACCTCCGGACCGTTTTTTACTACTCCCTCTGTCATCGACCACTGGCCAGTACACCAAGCTTCCAGCCATTTGGCCTGATAATTCTTCTTGATTCCTTGAATTCTTGTCTGAGGCGTGTGTAATGCATATCCAGCACCCACTCGACAGGCTTCTAACGACGACCTTCCCTTGTAGCCCTCTATTTCTTCTTAATAATAAAATGACACGAAGCTCTCTTTGGTCGTTAAAAAAAACATATCATGGTCTGAATTCTATTAGGGAAATGTTCGCTTGTTAAACAAATCAACTGTAGTGGTATAGTCCCATCCGTTACTTATACTATTACCTCTATTCCAAAAAAAAAACTTTTGTTTTAGGATTAAAAATATTAAAATATTCAAGAAAACTTGATGTCATTTTAGCTCTTGGCACTATGTTAAACTCACCACCTTGAGATACATTAGTATTTCTACTGAACACACTAACCTGTTTTAAATAAAAATCCTAAAAACATTAAGTATTTTAGAGCAACATTAAGTATTTTAGGACTGAGGGAGTATATTACAAATTAGCTACTATATAATATATTAATAATGAGAATATTAATTGTTAAACCAGTAGCAATATTTTCCAGTGTAACATAAAATTATAATGCTTTTACAAATGAACACCTATAATATATTTAAGCAGGTGCTCTCCCCTCTTCATCAAAAGGACCAGCATCTAAAATATTTAAGCAGCTAGGAGTTGTCCTCAATAAGCGAGTGGGAGTATATCATAATTAATCCACTCTTCATCAAATGGACGTGCTCTGCCACTCTCCCTTTTCAAAATTATGCTCCCCAGTCAGAATTCAAACATAAGGGGCCTATTTGCAGGGATTAAAGGCGGCCGAAGATGTTTTGTTACGAGAAAAAAATACTGTAGAGAATAAAATAAATTCAAGCGGTCACGAGACATACACACACCAGTCAGTCCATCATCCATGCCATGCCGCTGAAGAGACCGAGTACGAGTATCTCTGCGTATATTAATTACGGTCAGTACTGCGGTGCATGCAGCTTCCAAGCTCTACAAATGCTCCAGCTTCTCTCCCCCTCTGCCTCTTTCTCTCAATCATGTCTTCCTGCTATACTACATTGTACGCTCCATTCAATTCCAAATCGAAGTCAAAAGTGTATGCATGCGTAGGACCTGCTACTATACAGTGGATCAGCACGAGGTCTAGCGTGCTCCAACTTTCTTATGCTCAGAACATGAATGAGGGGGTGTTCAGATGCTTTTGGAACGTCCTAAATCTTTTGCCGTAAAACTTTTACCATTTAAACTTTTGGCATTTGGTGTTTAGATGCATGGTAAAACTTTAGCCATACAGCACGCACTTCCAAGACGTTTTTTTATCTAGTTTTAGGTCTCTTGGGTTCCAAATGCCAAAAGTTTTACCGTCTAAGTTTTGTTGTGTTTTGTCTATAGTGTTTAGATCCATTTAGCTAAAAGATAGGATAGAACGTCAAAAATTTTAACCAAAATAGAGAACTAAACGTGCCCATAGTCTCCCAATATAAAATTTGAGGTGCGGAACATGGCCTTCATTGATTAGTTTCAACAAGCTAATCATCCCCTTCCAAAGGCATTATTCTAGGCAACGAACCTTTGCTGGAGATATACAAGTGGCCGCCGCGCCAACGACATTTGCCCTGTTCGCTTCGCTTATAAGTCGTATTTTTTTAGCCAGCAAATAATATTTTTCTCTTAAAAAAAATCAGCCAACAGTACTTTTAACCATAGCTTACCAGTCTAGCGAACAGGACGATTATCAACGGCTAGTGTAGCCGCATTAAAGTTTTATATTTTCCAAATTCATGAAAATGGCGGCACAATTTCCCCATAAATAATATACAAGGGCATGTTCTGAATGGCAGTATTGTATAGAAAAATTCCAACTAGTTCCAAATGGGACCATTTGGGTATATATGGAGCTGATAATCGTCCTGTTCGCTTGGCTTATAAACCGTACTTTTTCAGTCAACGAACAATATTTTTCTCTCACAACAAATCAGCCAACAGTACTTTCAGCCATAGCTTATCAGCCAAACGAACATGACAAATATTTGATGGGGCCTAATTTGAAAAAAAGGCATTATATTTGGGTGGGCCCATTTCAACAGTAGTCATTATCACGGATCCATAAGCTCATTCCAGAGTTTAATATACTACGTACATTTAAAAGGAGACTGTTCACATTGCCGAATTTTCCAAACTCCAAAAACATCCAAAATCATGTACGACTACGCACTAGATATACTGTGAGCGCCAGCTAGCTCACAACCGACCATTTGGCATGAAACAAAAAATGGGGATGTAGCCAAATGAATACGGGCCGATCACAGTATTGTCTTAGGCTCTTAGCTGCTGATCCTACACGTTTTGAATATTCGGCATGTTCGCTGGTTGGTTTCTCAGTCCGCTTGGTGCTGGTTCGTTGTGAGAGAAAAACATTGTTGGCTGACTGATAAGCTCTGACTGAAACCAACAAGCGAACAGACTGATTGCAGACCACATGATGTAACTGTGACTGTTATCTTACAGACTGCGTACATGAAGAGATATCATAACAAATGTTTTTTATCAGGTCAATAGAGAGAGAGAGAGAGACGTATATATATAATAGGAGCTGATCATACTCCACTGTGCATTACCACCTGTGACGAGCAGCATCACATATTTGAGGCACAGAGGCAGTGACCATAGTGAGAGAGATATTGGAGCACATCAGGCAAGAATGCCCTAGAACACAGTGCTCAAATGCCATCATCGCCCTAAAAAAAGACAAATGACAGCACCCACACTTCACAGATCACGAGAAAAAAGATTCGTGTTTTGATCGCTGTGGGTGAACTGGTGATGGATCTACTGTTTGTCCTCACATCTTGGCCGGCAACCGTTGGTAGTAGACAGCCATAGTGTGGTGGTGGACAAAAATCCTGACGTGCACTTATTTACTGCTCCATAAATGTTCGTGGAGTTACTAATTGTATATACATCCTCTCTAGTTAGCCATTTCAAATTATAAGTCGCTTTGACTTTTTCTATTCATCTATTTTACTATGTATCTAGATAAATTATTATATTTAGATGCATAGCAAAATAGATGTAAAAAAAATCAAAACGACCTCCTCTCTCCGTAAAAAAAAACGTAATTCTAGCTTTCAACCTAGAGTCCAGGTTCAAAGCTAGAATTACGTTTTTTTTGGAACGGTACAAGTTTAAAGCTAGAATTGTGTTTTTTTTACGGAGGGAGTATAATTTGGAACGGAGGAAGTAGTACATAGTAGGTCAAAAAATCATAATCCCTCCATTTCAAATTAGTTGTCATTCTGGCTCGGTCCTTAGTCAAATTTATTTTTGCCCATCAAGTTGTATATATTCATACTGTTGGACAACATGTGATTTATACATTTTGAAAGTATTTTTCATGGCAAATCTAAAAGCATAAGTCTTATGATGTTAAGCTATACGAATGTCTAGACATTGATGGAGAAAGATGGAAATAAACTGCTGGACAACATGTGATTTATACATTTTGAAAGTATTTTTCATGGTGAATCTAAAAACATAAACCTTGTGATATTAAGCTAAATGAATGTCTAGACATTGATGGAGAAAGATGGAAATAATTGACTTTGGATGAGCTAGAGTGACTACTAATATGAATCAGATGGAGTATTTCCCTCGTCTAAAGGTAGAAGGTAAATGGCCAAGTCGAGCAAATCAAGTGAGGTCCAAATTCTTCTTGAGCTACCAATTTTAGCTCGGCATGGAGCAGAGGCGTAGCTGTGCCAAGGGGGCCATAGGCTAGTCTCGGCGGAGGTTTCATAAGGAAAAGAGAGGAGATGAGTTTCATCTAGATGAAACTAGGTGTACACTATTTCTAGAGAGGGCTTTAGGCCAATCTCAGCGGAGGTTTCATTCTCACAAAATGGGGGCGCCACACATGCAAATTTGATGACATGACACTAAGTTAGGAAAAGAGAGAGGTGATGAATTTCATCTAGACGAAACTAGGTGTACACTCTTTCTAAAACTTGAAAATTGTTCCACACTAGCATTGAGAGGAAAAAGTTTTATTTCATCTAAAAGTCTTCCAATCACAAATTACATATTAAATGCTTTGAGTAGCCTTTGAAACACCAAAATTGAAACTATATACACCGAGAGAGATTGTTGCATTCATTATCACAATGACTTTAGATGACATGACACTCTAGGAAACATCAAAATAAAAATTCCGATTGAGATTGGCCTTACTTCCCCATACCAATGGCATCCTTTAATTAGGGAAAGTTTGGTTGCTAGCCACACTTCACTTTAGACAAATTTTATCAAGTTGGCAAGTGTTTGTTTGACAACCAAAGTTGGATAAGATTTTTTTTTAAATCCACTTATCCACATATCATAGTGTAAACAAATATGACAAGATTCCTTTATAGTCTATGACATGTAGAGTGAAAAAATATGACAAAATTGTAAAGTGTGATTTCAAATTTTATAGCCATATTTTTCTAGCTTGTCACACTTGCCTAAGGCTAAGTGTGACAAATTATAGCTAGAAAACCAAACAACCTCTCGGTCCGAAAGTGTGACATTAGATTTGCTACTTTCCATGTGAGGGATCCAGTGCCCTGTTCGCTCGGCTTATAAACCGTACTTTTTCAACCAACGAACAGTATTTTTCTCTCACAATAAATCAGCTAACAGTACTTTCAGCCATAACTTATCAGCCAAACGAACAAATAGCCGGATAGGTAGTTGGGACTTGCAAAGGAGTAACTAGGGTGAGTAATGAGACGATCATAAATGAGATGGCAGGGAAAAGCATCAAAGGCGACAGCAGGTAGAGAATATGGGGCATGGTCACTTTGGTCAGGCAGGCAGGGCCAGCATTTACACTACACGCATACCACTAGATCAGATGGAGCCATACACGGAGGAGCCAAGGAGCATGCACGGCACCGGCCGGCCGGCTGCCCGTGCCCTTGCCCTGCCGACTGCCGTGGCCACTGGCCTGGCCTCTATAGCGTCAGACAAAGATTCCCTCATTCACTTCTCCAACCCCCGCTCAGCTCAGCCCGATGCTACTGCTCCTGGCTGTAGCCTCCCTCTAGCCGCTGCCTTCCTGCCCTCGTTAACTGTCACCTCCTCACCGCGCCTACAGTATTGCTGGGCAATAGTGCTGCTAGCCTTCTTTCCCACGCCTCCAGTCCAGTACCCACGCCGATTCAATGCTTCGGCAGAGACAAGAGCCACTCTGCCACATGGATGGGGCGTTGCTGCTTGCCAGTCTGGTCCGGCTGGTCTGGTCTGCTCACCTTGCTGTGACTTGATTTGCTGCCCCATTTCACCCTATCTCCAACAAGTGTCAAGAAAGTTAGCACGACACTTCTTCAAGTTCTAGCATGTTTTTCACTAACCAAAGATCTATGGAAAAACAAAGCAAAGCTATAAGGGGGCACCCGCAATGGTTGTATCATAAGCTAGCTCTTATCATTTTTTTATATTTTAATAGACGAGAGAGAAAAGCTAGCTCTTGATTAAGAGCTAGGCTCATACACACAATCCAAGACCGTGTGAGAGTGTCATGTGGGCCTAATCATACCATGAGCTATTGCTAAGAGCTAGCACTATTAGAGAGGTTAGCTTAGAGCTAGTAACTGACTCATACCACTGCGGGTGCCTAAGCCATCTTCATGGGTTGGTTTGAGCTAACTATATAGTTTTCCTGGAACTGTCTTACTACCGCACTTTGATGATTTAGGCCCAGTTTAGATGCCGAAAAATTTGGCAAAATGACACTGTAGCATTTTCGTTGTCATTTGGTAATTAGTATCCAATCATAGTCTAATTAGGCTTAAAAGATTCGTCTCGTGGATTTCGTCTAAATTGTGTAATTAGTTTTATTTTTTATTTATATTTAATGCTTCATGTATGGGTCCAAAGATTCGATGTGACGGATAATCTTGAAAAATTTGGCATTTTAGGGTGCAACTAAACAGGGCCTTAATTTGAACATACTGCTACTTCAGGTCTGTGCTCTGGAATGTTTGACGTGCAAACACAGGCCATTCAAGGCCACCCAGGAAGGACCATGGAGTGTGGAGAAAGCAAGGGTGAAGGAAGGTCGTTGTGGGTACGGCAGTAAGATCCTGGGCATTGGTTACTCAGAAGATCGGTACAAATGGAATTTTGTTGGTGTGTATAATTGCCCATAAAGGCTGAGATGGGCACACCCAGGGACCGAAGAAAGAACGGTCCAGGAACGCTTAGTATAAGGGCATGTTTGGTTTGAGCTAAACTTGAGGAGGTACTAAATGGCTTAGTCACTTTTAGTAACTCCAGAGTTATTAGAGAGGACTAAAGCCCTTTTAGTTACATTTAGTCATAGTGTTTGACAAAAAAGTTACTAAAGGGACTAAAAGCTACTAAATTTAGGAGCTACTAGGTGAACCAAACAGGCCCTAAGATAACAGAATTGGCATGGCTTAGCTTGCCAGATGTGAGCCTAAAGGCAAAAGAAGTTGCATCGGGCATATGGACAAGAGTGCATAGAATCCTCGTCCTTGTTCGTTTATGATCAAGGTTTCGAAACAAACCTGAGCTCAATTATCAGCAGCTGATAGGTTAGTGGAATAAGAATTCATAGCATATTAAGCTCGATTTTTAACTGGCCCTGTTTCCAGGCGACAACTGAAAAGTGCCAAAGTCAGCTACACCAATCTATGAAACATGGACAATACCTAAACAGTATCAATCAAAAAAAGAATGCCGAACACAAAAAACATGCATGCAATTTGATAATAGAGTTTCCCAATCCATCACAACAAATTATATGGAAAGAAGATAAGTACAACTCCTGGTTCTTTGCATATCTATGTGTAAGTATAAAAGGAACCGCTCACCTAATGGCCTGTTTGGGATGGTGCAATCCTGACCCATTGCGTTGGTGGGCCAGAAATTTAGTTCACTCCTAGCCCAGTCCAGTCGACGTGCCACATGGACTGGGCCAGGATCAATGGGCTCTCCCAAACACGGATTCAATGAGCCAAAAGGATAGGAGAGCAATTCTAATCTAATAACATGTGCCTCACCTCTAATAATTGTAGAGCAGCAACCTAGGGAAAGGTTTCTTCATCCCATTCTCATGTCTTGACTGTAACCTGGTTTGCTCATTTGCTTCCAGTTCCAGGGTAAACTATTTCCTGCAACCAATTGGCTCAGTCACTTCAGGGTTCAGGACAATGAAATATCATAAATGATACAAAAACAACGAAGTTGACCTGTGCCTATCTCCAATTCGGATCAATTCGATGAATGGTACATTGAAAACTGGCCTCCCAGCAGACCAAGATGTCATGAACCTCAATGACTCCAAGAGGGCCACACCCTCCAGTTGCTAAACTAAATCATGCTGCTTTTGTCTTCGGAAGCTTTTAAGTAGTTTGATAAGCTCATATGTCCGCACATCATGACCCAATCGGAGGCACAACTCCAACGGGGTCAATCCATCCTGAAAGGAGTTCACCAACAAATTATTCATCGTTTAGCAACAGAACACTTGTTCTCAGAAGAATACAGGACATAAGACTGCCATAATTGCATCCAAAAATGCTATGGAAAAACACAATGAGAATTGAGAAGAATTAATGACAACATGATATCATGTGATTATTAAAGGAATATTTCAAAGCAAACCATTCAGTCAATCCATAGATGTGTTCTTATCGAATAATCCACAAATGCGTTCTTACTGAATCATTTGAGAACTTTTAGAATATTCACTTTACTTACTTGGGTTTTAAGAGTTCTATCAGCGCCCTTTATTAAAAGTAGCTTCACAATGTCAGTCCTCTGTGTTTGTACAGCAAGATGCAAAGGTGTCCATCCATACTGCAACGTGATCGAGCTATGTGTTAAGTCCAACCAACAGAAGAGAAAATAAAGCAAGGAAATTCCAGCACTTAAACATACATCATCTGGATGGTTGATGTCAACATTGTACAGTAAAAGTGTCTTTATGGTCTGACTACATGCTGTTTGGACAGCATAATGCATTAGAGTCGTGCCATCCTGTATCGCCACAAGTCACAAGAAAAATAAATCTCACATATAATACTGCATCAAACTAGAGAATTCAGGAGCATGACACTTCATCACAGTCAAGATGATTAAATGAGGCAAATGCATTAGACTATGTACAAACTGTTTACAAGGCACCAAGGAACCTAAAATAACGAAGACAGGCCCAGATAACATTGCTTGCGTTAGGCTCTGTACAAACTGTTTACAAGCATGCTAAACAAGGTTTGTACTCACTTTATCTTGGATGAATGGATTTGCTGAGTTCCTTAAAAGATAGTTGATAATAGCAGCCTTCTTTGAAAGAATTGCTTTGTGAATCGCTGGCAAGCCATCCTAAGGAAACCAGCAAAAGGTCCAATAAAAAATAATGATATAAAAAAGAAAGATGCCATATAGCTATTTTACAGTCAGGCAGTGGCAATCACCTTATCAAGCGCATTTATGTCCACATTATGTTTTAAAAGACTATCCAATAGATAGAAATCTCCAGATGCAGCAAGGATGTGAAGCGGAAGCCATTTACTCTGCAAGGAATAGATACTCCGCATTACACCGGAAACTAAACTTGAAATAACAAAGATCATCATAGACAAGTGAACAAGCAGAATTTCCACACATCTTAGAAGGTTTGAGTAGAAAAAATCTCTATGGTTCTCGCGCTTCAGAAAGTAGCTGCTACAGGACGTTATTAATGACTCAACGACTGAATTGCTCTGAACACAGATTGCTTACAGAAGTAGCAGCTTCCAGATCAGGCACTCGCTTGTTCAGAAGAACCTTCTCCTCATTTGAGAACAACTTCTGACGGCCTGAAGTATAAAAGAAATGTCATTATGCATAACAAAAAATAAAAAAGAAGCAAAAGAATGACGCAAGATGAAGAACAAAGTCACTATTTACTACTTCATCCAACTGGCCAAACAGCAGTCAATGCATTCTTTCATAAAAGCAACATTGTCTAACAATCAGTCATCTTTAAGTAGCAAGAGAATCTAACATGACTACCGAGTTTACCAAGGCAATAAAATGTGTACCCCGTTATTGATAACATCTGTCTGGGCATCGCTTGCTGTAATTTGGTCAAAGCCAGTTGGGGTGATATAATAAAACGTGGCAATAGGAGTAAAAGCACACATTCTACATTGCATCACTGCCGATGGCGCCCATAACATCGTCATTGCGTTTGACATAAGCTCATGTACTGTCAATCATGATCCTATCAATTGCAGTGCATTGGTAAATATAATGAGTTTTGACTTTCGATATTCGAATTATATAGGTTTAAACTACTCCAGTTTTTCTTTTCTTTTTTTTGTTGTAAAATCTAAACACAGAAATGCTGTAATGGCTCCCTTGGCTCGCACAGTCTCACTGTTCATTTGGGGTAAATCTCCAAAAACACCATGGACACAAACAAAACTCCATTTCCAGACCATATGAGTAATCAACTACAGTCACTATTCTAACAAAAATGTAGTCAATAAAGCAATTCTCCTATATGTAAAAAACAAGTCCAGAAGTCAGAACTCACCCTTGGGGCTCTTGCTGTCCTCCATCTCATCCTGAACATACTCCCGACTTCTAAAAAACTCATCAATGTCCTCAAGGCTGCCAACATCCATCCCCATCCTCGGATTCCTCGGGGCCACACGCGTCCCAGGCTCTGGCGGTGGAGGTTCCTCCACCTCCGGCAGAAAAGCCCTCTCCAGTGGCCCGCGGTATACATAAGCAATATGGTCACGCTCCGCGCTCAGCATCCCCTTGCGGTACGCGCGGAATTCATCAGGGGCGGCAACGGCCGGGGGCGCCCGCCGCTCGAGGCGGCTCCCGAATCGTAGCCCGTGAGCGATGCGGCGCTTCTCCTTCTTCGTCAGGTTGATCTCCTCCTCGGCATCCCTCCACCTCTCCGGCACCAGGCTCTCGCCCTCGCCGGCCTCCGCCCTCCGGCCGTTAGCCCGCGGCAGCGGAGACGAGGGGAGGTCCAGGTCCGGTTCCTCGAAAGCGTCGTCGTCGAACACGAGGCAATCCCCGACGACAACATCCTCGTCATCGCCAACGGCGGCGACAGCGAAGGCGGAGGAGATGACTGGCCTCGAGGGTAGGGATAGGACTATAGGTTTTGGGAGTTGATGGTTGAGGCTACGGGACGAGGTGGCGAATGGGTTTAGAATTTGGGTCGGGGAAGCGGAGGGGATGGGGAGGAGGCGGTGATGGTGGTGGAAGATGGAGGGCGGCGTCATGGCGTCGTCCCGCACCGGCGCGCCGTGCTCTGAGGCCGTGTGCGGCCGTGTGCTGCGTTGAGACTTGAGAGGAGGATTGGCCGGTGTAGCCGACCGTTCATGCCTGGGCCGTTTGTTGGGACCACGCAGTACGCACGCGTGTCTTTCTACATGGGCCAAGATTTAGCAGATTGGGGCCCAAAAAGGAGGTCTGGGCTAAGAGCGCGCGAGTCCTCTCTAGAAAAGATCGAGGCGCTAAGGCGAATCCTTCTCTGGCGGCGATTTCGCCGGCTCCCATCTGCATCCGGGGGCAGTTTCTTAGGTTTGGATATGCTAGGGTTAGGTTTAGGTTGTCCAACGCCGGTGATGTGGTGCTGGATGTTCTACCTCTACTGCTTCGTCTCCGGTGGGCGACGGCGTGGATGTCGCGACATCCCCGGCGGTTTCCCTACCTGCGCGGGCGGCGACGGTATGAGGACTTTCTATCCCTTATGTGAGTTAGAATTGGGTGTATTCCTAGTGACGAATCCATCGGGAATCTTTTGCTCCCTCCATGGATCTTCTGGTGACGTCTGTGTTGGTGGTGGATGGTGTTTGGAGATGGTTGATGGGCATGTGGTGCTCGATGACGGTGCTTCATGCGGGGGGTTCAGCATCTACGATGTGTTTTTCGGTTTTTTCTTATGCGTCGGTTCTGGAATCTTCTGTGAGCTTCTCTTCGCCGGTTGTGCCCACAATGTCAATCGCGTCGCCGGACTTGAAATCACTGACATGGCTGCTACTGGAAGCTGGATGCTTGTTCTACCCATTCCGGGTTTGCTGTTTGTCGACTGGGGTTGGCCGGCGAGGCAATCGGTGTATGATCCCGGTGGAAATGAGGATAAACAACACGTCTTTGGCGTGCTATTGATGACCTTGTTAAAATTCGAAGACTCTTCGTCGATTCAGGTATTGGCCGTGAGCTTCGTCCTGGATGATCTTTACTGTAGGAAGTGGAGAAAATCCAGGCTGCGGCAACGATGGTCGGCGACGGCGATGGGCGCTGGATGCTCCTGCAAAGGATCTGCGTGTATTTTTCTTTTATTCAGGGGTGCCCAGTCAAGGAGTTGTCTGTAACAGTATTGTTTTAATAAAATCCAACTCTTTACTCAAAAAAATCGAGGCATCTTTTATCTTTTTTTTTTTTGCCAAAAAAGAAAAAACAGAAACAACATACAGAACTTAGAGGGAGTATGCTATAGCAATGTGAGGCCGGAACCCGTCAGCCCACAGGTTCCTTGCGCCGACCCTCCCCCCTCCCTCCCACGTGTCGTACGTACGATGGATGGAGCGACACTTTCCGCTGTTTCGGCCTAGGTATGTTAGTCGGCCCAGGTACGTCAGTCAGTTTTTCTCTTTTTTCTTTCCTTTCTACTATTTCTTTTTCCTTTTCGTTTTCTCTTTTTTTTGTTTTGTTCTATTATTCTTGTCATATTTTATTATTTTTTATTTTTCTTCCTTTTCATCTTTTATTCTTTTTTATTTATCTTTCTTTTCTTCAATTTCTTTTTCCTTTCCTTTCTTTCTTCATTTTTTTTGATGTTCTAGGATATTTTTTGTGATATTCGGTAGCATTTTTTGTTCTTTTTATTTGACTCTAATTAATTAGTTTTCTAATTTTATTATTTTATTTAAAATTTAATGATATTTTAGTGATGTTCATATAGTATACATATGATATATTTAGTTATGTTCGTGTAGTCTTAAAGCGATGTTCTACGATATATTTGTGATGTTCGGTAGCATTTTTTCTTATTTTTATTTGACTATAATTAATTACTTCACTAATTTTATATTTGTTTTTTTAGTTTTTATATTTCATGATATATATGATGTTCGCGTAGTATACATATGATGTTTTATGCTATTTTCTGCGATGTTTGTGTAGTGTTAATGTGATGTTCGATGATTATATTTAAATATAGGTTTATCATGAGATAAATGTTCGTTAAAAAATTTATCGAAATATATCCATGTGTGGTCTTGTTTTGAAGAGTTTATTGTAAGGAATACGACAGTGCAATCGGATTTTAATTATGATACTTGGTTTAGGAGATATGACTTTTTTACTTCAAAAGGTATTGGATATAACCTGATGTCAGCAATTTTGGCTTTTACTGCATGGTTGTTGCCTGGTCTACTGTTTGGCACCAGAATACAATTTTGGTGAAGAAAGTGAGTGAGGAAATTATTTTTTTTAGGGGAGGAGGGGGGTCGGTAACTAGGCGCCCCATGTGAGTCTGTGACTCAGTAATTGGTACTATTCGCATCCCAAATTATAAGTCATTCTAACTTTTTAAAAGACAAAGCATCTCAAGTTTAACTTAATAATATTTTCATAGTATTAAAGGTTGATGTCATAAATCTATGTAATTATATCTCTATAGTTTTGATCAAACTTAAGATGTTTTGATTCTTCGATAAAGTTAGAATGACTTTTTTGAACGGAAGGAGTATATCATATATTGTTAATTTACCTTTTGAAGATAGTCTATTTTATATTTGGACCAATGCAGTGTTTGAATTACTATAAGGCTCCTAACATATATAGGAATGTTGTTTTTACACAAATCCAGAAAAAAAAAATCGCGATCAATATTATTATCCGCACCTGATTCATCCCGTATTCAATGCATATGTTACTCGTATCCGTGACCAAGACCATTCGTTTTCATATTTGTATACAATCCAAACAAAATGTAAAAACGAGTATAATATATCAACAATATCCGTCCATATTGACCCGTTTGCATCTTTTGTTAGTATCCTAGCTTATACTTATTCAGATTTCTCTTTCATTTCTGTGCCCTTTTTAATAGCCCGTGCAAGTCCCTGGACAACCTTTGCATTTTATCTATCTTGCATCTTTTTGGGTTGCATGACACACATGAATTCAACTAGAGTTTCACCAGGCCAGAATTAAAGTTTAACATGGACATTGTAATTTGGAGGCATCATGAGGTATATCAAAATCAAATCATATTTTTTTCTCGAATACGCAAGAGCATTGCGTATCATTGTGAAGTTCAAAGTTTTAAAATACAAGAGAGGCCGTTCCAGCCCGGCGGTTACCTCAAAGGGACTACTTTTTGACTATGACAACCTTGGGATGCATTGTGATCAACCTAGACTACGATTTAGCTGAGGTACCAGACCGTCTTTCCTCCACGATCCATCGCCCTAGATCTTTGGGAACAAGCTCATCGAGAGCCTCGACGTTTGCTACTGATTGGGTGCCCTTGAAGTACGAATCGTACGAACGCTAGGCTGCAGAGAAAATCAGTGTTGAATGTGCCAGATCCCTATGTTCTTCATGAGCAGTACTTCGACGCGTTTGGACGCCGGGATGTGGTCTATCTGCTGAGCAGCAATCCTTCTGCTCCTAATGGCAGAGTGGCCCGCTTTGGTGCCAACTTCTGCTTGGGTGAGAAGTTGATGAGAGGTGACTGCCTCATTACCTGGACCTCCTCAATGAACATGGCCAGTCGCTTGGCGGCCTCCCTCGGTGTGGGCATGCCTGAACGCCGCCTGTTGCCGTGCCGTCGGCCGCCTTAGCTTGCGGTCCGGCATCGATGCACTGGGCTGAATGCATAGGCGTGGTGTGTGCCTTCGATGGTGTGAGGACGGTGAGACCTCCGTCCCCTCCTGGTCGCAAAATCAAATCAAATCACTTGACCATAACACTCCCTCAACTCCAAAATGTAAGTCATTATAATTTTACCAAAGTTTAACATTTCTAATTTTGACCAAATTTATAAAACATTGCACCACCATCTTCAATATATTAAATTGGTGTAACTAAATTCGCTTCAAAATATGCCTTGATAGTATATAGATGTTAATATATTTGTCTATAAAATTGGTCCAACTTCAAGAATAGGACAGAACTAAAAGAACTTGCATTTTGCATTGGAATGGAGGGATCAGTAAGAAGATATATATCGGTTTTGATACTTTTGTTGTTACTTTTGATCAATTATTTTACTGTACCTTGTGGCGCATTATTACAAACTTCCATATAGTTTCTAAATTAGACATTAAAGCGATCAGGTACTCATATATAGATCAGAGGGAATAGTAGTTATTAAGAGAAAGCTTATGGTAATTTAATTTGAGCCATCGAAACTAGCTTGAAAGGCAAAACGAACTAATATATGTGTGTTCAGAGTTTGAAAATGGAATAATTCATTTCGTTCAGACTTGGCTCTGATCAATCGTACATATTCTCATGCATAAATATACTTTTTCATGGCTTTTAACATTTAGATAGACCATAAAATAACGAATCGTTCCGTAAGCAGCAGTGAGTGTACTAAAATGCATACATATACTATTACCAGTACTGGCTCCTGCTCCTGTTCAGAAGCGTTGCATGCATGCCACTGATCAGCTAACAGGGAAACAAGATCGCCTTTCAATTCTCCTTGTTCTTTACCCATTATTATGGTGGTACGTACTTTGCGGGGCTTGCATCTCCCGCATACAATTGTTAGGCCACGATCAAAACCCACAAGCAAAAGGAATAAAACAATCATACACTACTGTTCCCTCCATATGAGAGCATATGGTAGCTCAAGCCTCAAGGACAAGTAAGAACTGTATGAACCGTTTCCTGGCATGCAGGAAGAGAACAAAAATCACAGCTAAACTCGCAGAAGAAACAGCCTGCCTCTTGGAATTTAACCCATGCATATGCCGCGTGGTACACCACAATATATCAGTCCGCATACACACCATGAATCCATGATCCAATGATACAAACCGCAAGAAATGATCAACTTATTACAATACCTGAGCAACAAATTGTTAATTTGCTGCTGGGATATTCTTCAGATACCTCATACTACTACACACACTAGCTCTATATCCTAATTCATGGAGCAAAGCCATGGAATAATATCAATGAAGAAAAGCATCAAGCAACAACAATAACAATCATGCAACTTACTAGCTTATATTTGCTGGATTGGTTTGGAGCTGCTTGCTAGCTCTAGAGGCACCTCCCTCCATAGCCAGCACTCCTAAACAATGCCTGCTTTATCTCGTCGGTGCTCAGAACTTGCCTCTTCCCGTCCTCCTACCACAAATTGGTAACAAATCCTTGTAATCCATATATACATGCAGAGATTACTAATAAGGACATCGAACAACTGCCTCTTCCCCACAAGCTGTGGATGTTTAATTACTACTATATATAGCTGTTTTATTTCATGTTCTTCATGTTCTAATAACTGAACATTATCCATGGATTCCAACAATCTATATATCTAAGAAATTAAAATAGTGGGTGTATGTGTATTCCCCCACATTAGGCCATATATATTACCATCTCCCGGAAAATTTAAGATGGCATTGAACAATTTTCAGAGTCAAAGAATCGATCCCTTAATCACGTACTCACTTGCGAGCAAGAGGCCTGCATTCCAAAGTCGCTGAAGCAGCTCACGACGCACTGCTCGATCTCCAGGCCAAGCACCTCCAGCGTGCTTACCGTGGACAGCAGCACCCCGGGGTTTGTCGGGCAGCAGATCTCGATCCTCGTGCTCCCGTTGCCCCGCTTCTCGACGTCGAACTGCATGTGCCCACCCACACGCACATGGGTCAAAATCACTAGCTGCTAGTTCATCGATCATGCGTGCTGTGCCCTACACTTAAGCTAGTAGCTAGCCAGAGAGTAGTGTATGCATGTGAATGCGCGAGCTAGCGAGGAGGAGCGCGCGTACCTTGGTGGAGTTCCTCACCATCATCTCGCTGCTGTTGCTGGACGAATCTTTCAAGGTGTTGAGAAGGTCCAGGTCCTCCGGCGAGGCGCCGATCTCCTCTTCGAGGACTTTGATCCGCTCCGTCAGCTCCTTCACATAGTCAATGGTGTCCCCAAGAATGGATGTCCTGTCCATCTGATGATCGAGCCACCCATGCATGGCCGATCGGTTTTAGCAAAGCTCAGTCGATCACATATAGTAGGGGCACGCATATGCATATATAACCATACCTTGCTGATCTTGGGAACAATGGAGCGGAGCATGGAGAGGCGGTCGTTGAGGCGCTTCCTCCGCCGCCTCTCGGCCATGAGATTCTTGGACGGAGCGCCGTGGAGCTTGGTCCTGTGGTGGGGGTGTGGGCCGCCGACACCCCTGACGATGGGCATCTCGGAGCTCTCGCCGGCGCCTCCGCCGAACACGAACGTCGGGGACCCGCCACCGCCACCTCCATAGTGCTGCCCCTGAAGGTCAAGGTCACCGCTCGTCTCCTCCTCCACCATGGCGTCGTGGAGAGCAGCGAGCGCCTGTCCGGGTCCGGGCACCGCTGCGGCCTCGGCCCGCGGCACGGCAACGCCGACGCCGCCGCCGCTCCTGTACGGGTTGCACACCTCTCTCAGGCAGTCGAAGTTGAAGTCCTCGTGCGGGTGCGGGGCCGCCGCGGGCGGCATGGGCGCCTGCAGAGGCTCCTGGTGGAACGGCGAGAGGTACATGCTGGTGGAGTCGGCGGCGGCGCCCTCCGTCGTCCCGCCGAAGAAGAGGAGGTCGCTCATCATCATGGCGCCGCCGCCGCCCGGGTAGGCGCTACAGGCAGCAGCTTGTTGCCACGGCGCGGACGCCGCCGCCTCCCGCCTCAGCGACATGAGCTCGTCCAAGAACGTCTCCTCGTCAAGCTCCATGCCGACCGGCCCAACTCTCTCTAGCTTATCTCCCAGATCAGATGGGTGCCGCCACTTAAGAGTCAAGACAACTAGCTATAAACTCCTCCCGCTCTTCTAATATAAATGCTCACAAACCCTCGCGCTTATAAGAAACCCAAGGCGCGCGGCCGTCGTCGTCGGCTGGTAGCTCACAGTCACAGCAGCAGCACGGAGCAGCAGCAGCACGAGAGCACAGCAGTGGGGAGAAGCAACTTGATGAGAATGAATTATCCTGGCGTGGTGGGCCGGGGCGAGCGTGTCCTGCGCAACCTGATCGAGCGACAATTATTCCTTGGTAATGACCGTCGTTCGTTGGGTGACGATGTGGGTCGTCGGTCTGCTGTTGTGTTGGGCATGGCCTGGGCGTGGGCCTGGCCGGCTGGGCGGGTGATTTGAGCGATCCCGTTAAGCAATCTCTTGCTCTCCTCGTGTGAACATACGATAGGGACATGTGGCGCAGAAAAGGTCTTCCTGTTGTTGCACCGTAGCAGTTACAGGGGTAGGCGTCGAATAGCTCTCCTACCGCGCTATAGCCATAGCAGAAGTAGATGCCAAAGTCAGTCCTGCTGTCACATCTAGTCACTGTAGCAGTATGGCAGCCCTGACATGTCTCTGTACTAGGATTAGACGGATAAAGTTGTATATATAGTTTGCCACTGTAACTCAGTAAAGAAAGCGAGTTCAGTTTTGCCATCTCCTCTGCAGAGCTCCGGTCAACACTGGTGCTTGTGCTGTGTGTGTGCTCTGCTCTCCCTTCCTTCTTATATCTCTAGTCATAGTGTGTGGTCGAACAACGATAGTGCGTGGTCGGCAGTGGTGGTGTGTGGTCGACTCACCCGTTGCGAAGATCCAGGGGCTGACAAGTGGTATTGTGGGGGGTACGACCCCGGATACCCACAGCAGACCACATGGGCTACGCCGCCAGGGCCGGTCTAGCCCACAAGACGAAGCCTTACGGGGCACGACTCTGCTCGGCGCCTCCCGCAAGACATCTGGAAGATATCCTGAAGATACTACAAGATCTGTTAGGATATGTATGATTCCAAGATTCCTATAATCAGTTATTACTTTTCGGTTATCTCTTAGATCTAACCGACTTGTAACCCTGCTCCCCGGACTATATAAGGCGGGCAGGGACCCCTTCCAAACTCACGTAATATCATACGATAGCTAATACAAACCAACAGACCACAAGAGTAGGGTATTACGTCATACTGACGGCCTGAACCCGTCTAACTCGTGTGTCTCTGTTGCCTTCTTGTTCTTGATCCCATGCTCCTCTACCGATCAATCTACCTTCGTAGGATACCCATCGGAGGACTGCCGACGATATTCTGTTGACAGTTAGCGCACCAGGTAGGGGCTTGCGTGCTGTTTCCTTGTCGAACAAGATGGCTTTTTCCGCAGGCTCTTCGGCCCTTCCGTAGCCCAGCCAGATCTTCAAGGTCAGATCGATCTCGTGGATCATCAACGCCGACGGAGTCGGAGAGCTCGTTGAGCCGGCACAGATCGATTCTGCGCCGATCACCCCCGCACCTGCGATAGCATATCCGATCTCGGAACCGCCTCCGAGGTCGCCTTCATCGACGACTCGCCGCTCACTTCCTCGCAACCAGAGGAGGCAGATTAACAATGACGATCTGATCGCATCTATCGATCGGGTTGGTCTGAAGCTCATCGATTGCCTCTCCATCGCCGAATCGGCTCTGGACACTCTGGTCCAACACTGACCACCCACCGATCTAGATCTGTCGGAGGCTGCTCGGAAGACTCTAGGAGTTGCGGCTCTGCCCTTCGGGCTCGCCAACGCCATCGCCACCTTCCAAGATGCCCTAAGGGGCAAATTTGCCGACCAGGTGGGAGACATCCATCCTCTCACCGACCAGATCACCGACCAGCCTCCGTCGACCGTCAACCTGCTCCACGTCAGCCGACGTCTGGAGCGTCCCTCTAGACCATTCCGGAGGAGAATCCAGACTCCGAGTCCCAAGGCTCTACGGAGACCCTCGTCGAAACCTTCACCGAGCAACTTCCTCTCCCTCCTTTCTAGGGTGGCGCGATCTTCAATGTCAGCGTCGACAGCCCCCCTCGGAACGGCAAGACCAAGGAGGAACGCGCCGCTCGTGAGAACCAGAACGTCAACCGCGCACAATGCCGAGCAAACGAGAATATCCTAGCAAGGGACGAGCAGCAGCTTGACTCGCAAGGAGTACCACTCCAACACAACCTCGACGAAGAGTTTCTCCGCGTTGACGGCCACGACGTGTTCAAGACTCCAAGCGCCAATCTGGCAGTGGCCGCCAACGAGCTCGCCCGCCTCCCACAGACGCCCGAGCTCGCCAAGGTCGTCGCCATGCTTAAAGCGGCGCACTGCCAGGTCAATGGGATCCGCCATGATCAAAGACCTTCACACTCCACCACTTTGATTCGCCGATCAGTTGCCACAAGAACCGATCGCCGCCAAAGTCGCTTCACTGACCAGCACCGCGATGATAGTCAACCCCTCCAGGGCGAAGCTAGGGGCAACCGCGACGAACATCACCACCAACACGACCAGGAAGTCCGGGTGCACCTCAACAATCTCCTAGGCTACGCGGAAGGTACCAAGGCGTATCGGTTCTACGACCCACGAGGAGGCATCGTGCTTGTCTCGCGCGACGTCGTGTTTGATGAGAAGGCGGCCTGAGACTAGAACAGTCCGGCGACAGGGGAAGCTGTCGTCTTTACCAGCACCTTCGTCGTCGAGCACTTGGTCATCCACGGTGGTGGAGATGCCGGAGAGGAGGTGTCGACCACTCCAGCAACAGAGCCGAGCAGTCTGGGAGGGGTGCCGAGACTCCAGGAGGGTGCCGAGCACTCTAGGAGTGATACCGAGAGGTCCTGCAGTGGTGTCGACCACTCCAGGACGGGTGCCGAACACTCCCGTAGCAGAGCCGATAAGTCTTGCAATGGTATCGACCACTCCAAGACTGGGGCTGAGCACTCCTGCAGTGGTGCCGAACACTTCAGGAGTGGTGACGAGTGATCTAGGAGTAGTGCCGAGCACTCCAGGTGCCGTGCAGACCACTCCGGCGGAACAGGGAACTCCATCGATGCCGATCAAGTTCGCCTCACCTCCAAGCAACGTCACTGAATTCGTGGATGCCTTCCACGACGGTGAGAATGTACGGTTCCGCAAGCTGGACGACATCTCAAAAAACACACATGGACACAAACAAAACTCCATTTCCAGACCATATGAGTAATCAACTACAGTCACTATTCTAACAAAAATGTAGTCAATAAAGCAATTCTTCTATATGTAAAAAACAAGTCCAGAAGTCAGAACTCACCCTTGGGGCTCTTGCTGTCCTCCATCTCATCCTGAACATACTCCCGACTTCTAAAAAACTTATAAATGTCCTCAAGGCTGCCAAGATCCATCCCCCTCCTCGGATTCCTCGGGGCCACACGCGTCCCAGGCTCTGGCGGTGGAGGTTCCTCCACCTCCTGCAGAAGAGCCATCTCCAGCGGCCCGCGGTATACATAAGCAATATGGTCACGCTCCGCGCTCAGCATCCCCTTGCGGTACGCGCGGAATTCATCAGGGGCGGCAACGGTCGGGGGCGCCCGCCGCTCGAGGCGGCTCCCGAATCGTAGCCTGTGAGCGATGCGGTGCTTCTCCTTCTTCGTCAGGTTGATCTCCTCCTCGGCATCCCTCCACCTCTCCGGCACCAGGCTCTCGCCCTCGTCGGCCTCCGCCCTCCGGCCGTTAGCCCGCGGCAGCGGAGACGAGGGGAGGTCCAGGTCCGGTTCCTCGAAAGCGTCGTCGTCGAACACGAGGCAATCCCCGACGACAACATCCTCGTCATCGCCAACGGCGGCGACAGCGAAGGCGGAGGAGATGACTGGCCTCGAGGGTAGGGATAGGACTATAGGTTTTGGGAGTTGATGGTTGAGGCTACGGGACGAGGTGGCGAATGGGTTTAGAATTTGGGTCGGGGAAGCGGAGGGGATGGGGAGGAGGCGGTGATGGTGGTGGAAGATGGAGGGCGGCGTCATGGCGTCGTCCCGCACCGGCGCGCCGTGCTCTGAGGCCGTGTGCGGCCGTGTGCTGCGTTGAGACTTGAGAGGAGGATTGGCCGGTGTAGCCGACCGTTCATGCCTGGGCCGTTTGTTCGGACCACGCAGTACGCACGCGTGTCTTTCTACATGGGCCAAGATTTAGCAGATTGGGGCCCAAAAAGGAGGTCTGGGCTAAGAGCGCACGAGTCCTCTCTAGAAAAGATCGAGGCGCTAAGGCGAATCCTTCTCTGGCGGCGATTTCGCCGGCTCCCATCTGCATCCGGGGGCAGTTTCTTAGGTTTGGATATGCTAGGGTTAGGTTTAGGTTGTCCAACGCCGGTGATGTGGTGCTGGATGTTCTACCTCTACTGCTTCGTCTCCGGTGGGCGACGGCGTGGATGTCGCGACATCCCCGGCGGTTTCCCTACCTGCGCGGGCGGCGACGGTATGAGGACTTTCTATCCCTTATGTGAGTTAGAATTGGGTGTATTCCTAGTGACGAATCCATCGGGAATCTTTTGCTCCCTCCATGGATCTTCTGGTGACGTCTGTGTTGGTGGTGGATGGTGTTTGGAGATGGTTGATGGGCATGTGGTGCTCGATGATGGTGCTTCATGCGGGGGGTTCAGCATCTACGATGTGTTTTTCGGTTTTTTCTTATGCGTCGGTTCTGGAATCTTCTGTGAGCTTCTCTTCGCCGGTTGTGCCCACAATGTCAATCGCGTCGCCGGACTTGAAATCACTGACATGGCTGCTACTGGAAGCTGGATGCTTGTTCTACCCATTTCGGGTTTGCTGTTTGTCGACTGGGGTTGGCCGGCGAGGCAATCGGTGTATGATCCCGGTGGAAATGAGGATAAACAACACGTCTTTGGCGTGCTATTGATGACCTTGTTAAAATTCGAAGACTCTTCGTCGATTCAGGTATTGGCCGTGAGCTTCGTCCTGGATGATCTTTACTGTAGGAGGTGGAGAAAATCCGGGCTGCGGCAACGATGGTCGGCGACGGCGATGGGCGGTGGATGGTCCTGCAAAGGATCTGCGTGTATTTTTTGTTTTATTCAGGGGTGCCCAGACAAGGAGTTGTCTGTAACAGTACTGTTTTAATAAAATCCAACCCTTTAAAAAAAAAAAAATCGAGGCATCTTTTATCTTTTTTTTTGCCAAAAAAGAAAAAACAGAACCTTGAGGGAGTATGCTATAGCAACGTGAGGCCAAAACCCGTCAGCCCACGGGTTCCTCACGCCGACCCTCCCTCCTCCCCCCCACACACACCCACACCCACGCGTCGTACGTACAATGGATGGAGCGACACTTTCCGCTGTTTGGGCCCAGGTATGTTAGTCGGCCTAGGTACGTCAGTCAGTTTTTCTTTTTTCGATTTCTTTTTTTCTTTTTGTTTTCTCTCTTTTTTGTTTTGTTCTATTATTCTTGTCATATTTTATTATTTTTTATTTTTCTTTCTTTTCATCTTTTATTCTTTTTTATTTTTCTTTCTTTTCTTCAATTTATTTTTCCTTTCCTTTCTTTCTTCATTTTTTTATGTTCTAGGATATTTTTTGTGATATTCGGTAGCATTTTTTGTTCTTTTTATTTGACTCTAATTAATTAGTTTGCACACTCGGCAAACATTGCACACTCGGCAAAAAATTGCTAGAAAAAACAGAAATTGGCCTCTTTGTCGAGTGTTAAAGCCAAAACACTCGGCAAATGACTTCTTTGTCGAGTGTTACACTCAGCAAACTGTCCAAAAACCCCCTGTTTTTACCGTTTTGTTACGTATAAAGGACACCTCTCCAACAAAAATCACAGGCATGTATATTACATCACAGGCATATATTAAGCATCATAGGCACACAAATAAGTTCTAGTTTATTCGAGAAAGTAATCCACAAGTTATAGTTTAAACAAGTAATGCACAAATAATCCACAAGTCACTGAGGAGGAGGCCTTTGGAACCACTACGACTGATCCGGGTCTTGTGGTTGAGTATTCGAAGCCGCCGATTGATTCTGCACATAGGAGAAGACATGTGTGAGACAATATTGATATCATTTGAGCTAACTAAAGAACTTGTCTAAGTTAAAGTATTCAATCTAATGTGTCAAGTGACTCACAGGAGTAGTTGTGGGTGGCTGACATGAAGGGAATAGCATCGGTGGCGGTGGCAAAGATTGACCCATGCTCGAAGCAAAATTCTGCATGTATTGAAACATTTGGTCCATCCTCATTCGATTTTCTTCCTCCATCCTCTGCCGCTCGGCCTCTAACTGTGGTAGAACCTCCTAAGAAATCAGGCCCACGTACATCTATCAATGTCTCAACAGATCTCTGATAGCGTACACAAGTTCCCAACAACTTAACAGGTCTGTCGGGTGTCCCCAGGAAACACGAATCATCCACGAATCTTTTCCAAACAGGATCCCAATCACAGACATTGCAGATTACAACAGTTTTCAATATACATACCAAAGATTTTAAAGCGGAAGACTTAAGTTTTTAATATTACAAACCAGTTGTTTCAAACTTACAAAACCATAAGTGTCATACAACCATAGTTGCGGGATAATATTACATTAACATTATTTATTTCACACAAATTAGTGCCTTGTCCAAAGGCCATTCATTATTCCTCATCGTCATCGACTTCAAACACTGACATGCAGCAGGGACCAAAACAAGCCTGCGCATGCGACTCACCTGCAACAAGGATTAACAAACCCTGAGTACAAAAGTACTCAACAAGACTGACCCGACGAAAAAGGGGTGAAGGACTTTAGAGATGTAGGGGTTGGGTCAAGGTAAGGATGTAGCAAGATTCAAAAGTTCTTTGCTAAAAGCTTACTATTCTTGATCTTATTTTCAAGTTTTATCCCTAAGTACTTTAGTTCATTATCTCAAACTAAGTGTTCATATCCCATGTTCCAATCTTTCTCATTCCATTCTTTTTCTCATGTTTTAGTAATTCACCAGTCCTGCGTTGCTTCTGTAATGAATCGAGTCTCTATATCCGCGGAGCACCGACAATTCGAATTGATTAAAGTCCCAGCTGGGGATTCCTTATCACACGACATATGTAGAATTTAATCTTGCATATATCAACCTTGCTACCGGATCCTCCTATACTAAGCCGTCTCCACGTCACCCGAGAGCACAGCACACCTCAAATCCGGGCACATTCCAGCCACGAGGGTACACGCTACTCCCGCCATCTCTCCACTCCCAGTGCGTGGGCATTCGTCTTAGTATCAGATTAGCCGAAGTAGGCTTACCGAAGTATGTGACCAGTACTACAAAGTGTCTCATTCAGAAGATCCATAATGAGTGGCCTTTAAGCGACATAGTCGACAACATTACCCAACATTCAAGATAAGTCACCCGACTAGTCTCTAGTTCATTCTATCTTCTTTCTTTCTTTGGCCAGTATGCCATCTTTGATTGTATCAAAACTTACTTTGAAAGCCTACCATAAAGCATACTAAGCAATTCTACGCCTTTGTAAATGAAATCATCTTCAAGGATGGTAAACAATTAATAAGGTAGGCAATGCATCAAGTAGGTAACATTTGAATTAAGCAACTTAATGCAATAAGTAACATAGGTGATAAACTTTTCAAAGTAAACAAGGTAATGGTTTAATGCATAAACCGGGGCTTGCCTTCGTTGACGATCTCGGATTCCAGATCAGTACCACAAATATCAAATCCTGAGATGACCGGGGATTCTTCCACAACTTGCTCAACTAGAATCGGTTCACTCTCGGATTCTACACGAAATAATAACATATGCTTCAACATGATGAATAATGTAAACATGATGCTTTCATGGTGCATGAAATGTAATAACACCTTGAATACAACTTTCCTTCACGATACAGTTGCAAACCAACAAAACCAATTGACACTAACATCTAGGGTTTCGACAAGTTAACTTACTAATGACCTTTGTTATCACATGAAATGTAATTAAGATTTACTAATTATAAGTTAGGTATGAGCTCAAATAACTAATTAAGGTGCCAAGGATCATCATATGTTACTGACCCAAGGTCAACAATCAATTCCAAAGTCAAACAAACCCTAAATGATTAAGCATTAACTAAGTAAATAATTAATTAAATAATTAAGCCTAAATTAGGTATAAAATCAACTTTGTTCAATTAAGCTCAAAATTTTATGCAAGCTTCCTTATGACAAATTAGTGTACCAAAAATAAATTTTATAATTTTTGGAGTTATACAGTGACCTACAAAAATTATGGAAATTATATTTATCAATTAATTTACTGAATTTTTAAACATTAAAAATTTATTCAAATTTCAAGTTTCATATTTTTAAACCATAATAGAACATGTACAGAAGCTACACATAAATTTTCAGAATTTTTAGAGTTGTAAATATTTTCCTATAAATTTCCAAAGTTGCTGCACTATTCAAAAACCAGAAAATACAAAACCTCACTGTTCTCTCTCTCTCACTGACGACCTGGCCCCGCTGTCAGCGACACAGAACAAGGCACACGGCGGCGTCTTCGGCTCTGGCCGGCCAAACTCGTCGGCGGCGAGGCTCCGGCGAGGCAGACCGCACCTGCATGACCTACACTACCCCGCGAATCTACCCCAGCCCTCAAAATAGCAGCAGGCTCACCGGAGGGAGCTCCACGGCGGCCATGGTGGCGCGGGCACGGCGGCGCACAGCACAACGCCGGCTACAGCGCGGTAGAGAGTAAAACGGAGAGAACATCACGCTCAGGAGCTCACCGCGAACACGACGGTAGACTCGGTGAAGGCGGAGACGGTCTGGAGCGGCTTGGCCATGGTGAGGTCGGTCGTGGCGGAGCTTTGGCCGGTCATGGGGAAGAACGCGTTGCGCCGGGCGATTTCGGCCAACCCAAGAGATGCGAGCAAGCCGAAGAGGAGCGCTAGGTCGAGGCGATTACACCGGCTTAGCTAGGCACGACGAGAAGGGGTCGACGGTGGCTACGGCGAGCGGCGGAGCTGAGCGGTGGCAGAGCAGAGCAGAGAGGAAAAAGGAGGAGGACGACGGTGGCGGTGCTCCTATTTATAGCAGAGAAGGATGCGTCCGGCGTCGAAAGCTCATGAACGAGCTCGCCACGGAGACGGCAGCGTGTCACCGTGCGAGAAAGCGGCGAAGAAGGTCGGCGGCAAGCAGGTGTGTGGCGCCGGCGGCTTCAAATTGGATTTTTGAATTATTTACAGAATTGCCACTGAGTCCATTTTGCAAATTACTCACAAATTTTCTAAAGAAGTTGAAAATCTCCAAAAATGAAAGTTGCTCAACTTTTCAAACTCTACAACTTTGCTTCAAGGAATATTTTCAAATTCTGCCTCCATTTTGAAATTTGAATTTGGGGTGCATTTGAGCATTTGAATCATTTCAAAATTACTCCAAATTTTATATGTAAACTTTAAAAACTTTAAATACCAAAGTTGATCCTTATAAAAATAAGCTTCAACTTTGCTTTTTGTCACACCCCCAAATTCCAAATGGATTTTGAAATAGACAAAATGGGCAAAAAGGACTTTTATGATTTGAATTTAAATTCACATTTAATTTGTGCACCTTTTTACTTAATTATGGTTTTTGACCAATTACATGACCCATTAGGGTTATTTGAGTCAAATGACACATGGTCTCACATGATCACATGAAATTTGACCCTTGTGGTCATGATCTTTATTTAAAGTTCTGAATCGCATTACATCAGATAACATAACAACTATGAAATAAAACTTATTTAGTGAATGCATTCAAAATTTCCTACTTTGTGAATGCTTTGCAATGCACATGATGACATGTCAAGTTTTAATGCTAGGTCAAAACATCAGAGGTGTAACACTAACCGCTCCACCCTAGCCTCCATCTCCTCCTGTTGCTTCTTTTCTGCTTCCACCTGGGCTTAAAATATTTCATCGCAATGTTACAATGCAAAGCTAAAGTACGTAAGAACCAACGAATGATGAATGGAAGAGAAAGAACCTAGAGAGCCTCTATCTAGAACTATGCAGTGGTCGGCCGTGGGCGTATCACTGGGCTCGAGTCCGTGCTCCTTGCTCAGATCTAGGAGAGAGTGGGAGTAGAGGCCGTGTCGATTATGCTATCGCCAATCCAATACCGACCATGCTTCTTGCCTCCTCCCACCCTCATCACGATTTCTCCATCAATATCCTAGGAGCTCGAATCGAACTCTGGCCCGTGAACCTCCCTTGCCATCGCTGTATACTGGATGATGCGACTGTGGATGCTTGGATGACTGTACGCCTCAGGCGGGTCCTCCGGGTTGAAGTCGATGTCGACCGTCGCCTTGCCCTTTTTGGATAGAACCCATGCCTTGAGCTAGGAGCAAGGCTGGCCATCATGTGACGACGACTACGGCAAAAATGCAAAATAATTAGAAATTATGCAGAATTGAGTGTTAGAATAAAGAAATAAAGTTGCGTACCCATTTTTCCCTATATTCATCAAGGCTCAGGCTGCCTTGATGGTGTGATGCAACTGGTATCTGCAAACACCGCTCTCGACAAGCAAGGTGGTGCTCCAACCACCCGGGCTGCAAACCACTCATCCACCATCTTTTCCCAGCACCGGATATGCGCTCGGCACCACCACTGAGGCACCTACATCATCAAGCATGTGACTTATGAAAAAAGAAATTAAGCGTAATTAATCTCAAATAAAGTAAGTATCAACGTTCTTTGCTTACACTCATGAATTGGTCCTTGATCAGGTTCATTGTCCTTGCCTCCTCTTTTTTAACCTTCATGGTTCTGTATTGAGCGTAGAACTCGATGATGGCCTGGACGCGCGCCTAGTAGTGCATGTCCTTCATGAGCTTCTTGGCGACTTGTTCAGAGACAGACTTTGCCTTGGCCTCGAATCCCTCCTGGCATCTGTAGAAGTCCTGCATATAGAGGCGATGTATAAAGTTATTATTTCAAGAATGTCTAGTGAAGGTGATGTATTGAGCAATGTAGTGCGAGGAATACTTACCCACAGCTCGCCCTTCACCCACTTCGCTATGTTGGTGAATCTCCTGTGATCACGATCAGGGATGTCGGGGGCGGCGACGTAGTGGTCCCACGTGTAGGCCGGCTGCTGCTGTCCGGCGTACGCCACCAAGCCAGGGAAGTGTTCCCTGCACAAAAGGCTTCGGATGCCGTTGACCTTGCGGTTGTGATCACCCCCACTGAGCTTAATCCAACTCCTGCACAATTGATTAATATAAATTATTAGTTTCTTTTGTAATTTTCAACATATCAAAATTATTGCGAATATTTAAAATTACTTACCTGGTCCCTGTAGGTTTAATCAGCGGGCGTCTATGCTCAGGTATCGGACGCCTCGGGAGGGACGAGGGACCTCGCAACCAGATCTTGGACTGGGCATCCCCTGCCTCCTCCCCTTCCCCCTCTTGCTCCTGCTCCTGCTCCTCCTCCTCCTCCTCCTCACTAGAGGCGTGTGCGGAAGGTACCTCCTCCTCCTCAGATGTTGGGGCTCAGGTTCAGGCGATGGGGGCCTCGCCCTACCCTTCCCTCGACCCCTCTGCCTCTGTCTCTGCTCCTGCTCCTACTCCTCCTCCCCCTCACCCCTGCCTCGAGGCCTGCCTCGATGCCTCCCTGAAGCTGAAGCTAAACCTGAACCCCTCCCTACAGCGGTGACTCTCTCGCAAATCGCCGCAAGCTTCCTCGTAGCACCCACCATTACTCAATTACCTGCAAATAAAAAGAGTAAACCAATCAGCACAGATAAACAAAACATACTTAGAAAGATATGCAAAATTAACTTAACATACTTAAAAAATAACATGGTATGATAAATAATAAATAAATTAGTACGACTCATACATGTATTAGAAATAATCGTCATGATCGAGATTAGATGGATGATAAGTCTCATCATCACTATCACGTGTGTCGATATAATCATGCCCGTGCTCCGAAGGAGGAATGTCGTCATCACTGTCATTGCCTAATTGTAATCACTGAAGTAGTTCTAAGTCCTTCACATTCTGAACCTCATCTCCAGCGTCCTCGTCAGCAACCCCTTCATTGTCTACTTCAATTCCGATCGCTTCGATTAAATCTATCACAAAACTCCCTTCGAGCCCATCTTTTTGAAAGGACTCTCCGTCATATGTGTTGGGGTCTATATTGTAATCTTCATTGTTTGGTATAGGTAGTTTACCGTGTGGTGATACCTTGTACACAACATCCCAACCCTTAAGGCGGCTGTCGGTTTGGCACGGGTATGACAAATAATAAACTTGCGTGGCCTATTGAGCCACAATATAGACGTCTTCTCCTGGTAAGACGGATGATTGTCGAATTTTGACTAGCCCAAGATTAGGGGTGCGTCTCACGACATCTGGATCAAACCAATGACATTTGAATATGACTGGATTAAGAGGTTTGCAACCATGAAAAGTTAGTTCGTATATTTCTTCAATTATTTCGTAGTACTCGACCCCATCAAAGCCTGGCGTAAAAACTCTTGTATTTGTGGTTCTTCGATTGAGCCGACTCTGCTCGTGCCTTGTTGTGTGAAAGCGATCTCCATTGATGTCATAACCGGTAAACGACCTGACCTTATAGGCACAACCATCGGCAACCTGTCTCAACTCGACATTCATAGACGCTTCGATTTGGCCCTGCAAGTTCAAGCAGGGTGGTGCGTTTTATTATTTGCTTGTATGAGCAACTTGTAATATCAAACTAAGTACGAGCTAAATTGGACTATACCTTCTGCTTGAACCAAGAAATGAAATAGGGCTTTCCATTTCCCACACCCTCTTTGAGAAGGGTATCACTTTCGTGCGGGGTAGGTTTCCTTGATTTACGCCAGAATTGACAATGAAATTCCCTGTTCCAACAAGAAACATGGGAGTTGGACACAGAAAAGCAACTACTTGAGAACAAGTTTGTTGAGAACTTACAGTATGTATGGCTCCACCTCGGATAGGTTGGTCAACACATACAACATGATAATGCGCCATTCTTCATGTTTCAAGGTCTTGTGGGTCGCACCACTTGCACTTCCGAGTTGCCCTCGGAAAATGCTAAGGCTCGATTCATCTCCGTCGGCATTGTAACGAGATGGTGGATTATGCACACTAGGAAGGTTGTCGGCATAGTATTTTGTTGTGAAGTTTGACCCTCCTCCAGAATGTATGCCTTTGCAATGGATGCTTCAATTTTGCATTTATTTTTACATTTAGTTCGAAGAACCTTTTGACATCTCTCAATTGAATAGCACCAACGGCCTTACACAAGCCCCCCCATTCGTGCTTCATACGGGAGGTGTAGAATCATATGCTGCATCAGATTGAAGAAGCCGGGTGGAAAGATCTTCTCCAACTTACAGAGCAACACAGGCGCCATTTTTTCCATTTCTGCAACCACGATACGAGATAACTCCTTGGCACAAAGCTGGCGGAAGAAATTGCTCAACTCCGCTAGCACCTGCTAGACATGCTCAGGGACATAGCCTCGAACCATCACCGGAAGTAGGCGCTCAAGCCATATGTGGTAATCATGACTCTTGAGCCCGTTGACTCGCATAGTAGCTAAGTTCAATCCCCTCTTCAGATTCGTTGCATTCCAATCAGGGAACATTAACGTTTGGAACCATTCTAGTACCTCTCTCCTTTGGGCCCTCGTCAGGACAAAATCGGCCTTAGGCTTTCTCCACGACTTGCCGGTTCTGGGAGGCGCCATGTCCAGCTTTGGTCTGTCGCATAACCTCGCTTGATCCACTCTAGCCTTAACGTTATCCTTTGTCTTATCAGGAATGTCCATGATTGTACCAAAAATTGCCTCAGCGATATTCTTTTCAGTGTGCATTACATCAATGTTATGTGGAAGAAAAAGATCATCAAAATAGGGAAGGTTCCACAAGCACGACTTCTGAGTCCAAGCATGTTGCTCGCCATATCCCACAAAACCACCTTCTTGTTTATTGACCTCGAGAGCGTCTAACTGAGCACGAACCGCGGCTCCTGTCATCATCTGCGGTGCAGGGTCTGTAACTATGACATCTTTCATAAAGTTCTCGATGTCTAGTCTGAATGGATGGTCTGGAGGGAGAAATTGTCGATGTTTGTCGAACAAAGAATACTTGCCACCCTTCGTCAACCAAAATAACATCAGAGAAGCCTTGCATACTGGGCATGGGAACCTCCCGTGAACACACCAGCAGCAGAAAATCCCATATGCCGGCAAGTCATGCAGGGAGTACTGGTACCAAACATGCATTTTGAAGTTTGTCTTTGTAGCTCGGTCGTATGTCCATACCCCTTCCTCCTAAGTACGGACCAAATCATCAATCAGAGGCTCCATGTACACACTCATGTTATTCCGTGGGTATTCTAGAATTATCAACTACAAGAATATGTTCTGTCATTAAAAGAGGACGCCAGGGGGGAGATTGAGGGGGATAACGAACATGGGCCAATAGGTGTACGGGGCAGCCGCCATTCCGTAAGGATTGAACCCATCTGTTGCCAGCGCAACACGTACATTACGAGCCTCTAGAGCTTTCTCAGGATGAATCTCATCCAACCTTGTCCAGGCTTCACCATCGGATGGGTGTACCATCTTCTCAGGATTGTATCGACGTTCGTTTTTGTGCCATGTCATCTGTTTCGCGGATTCCTCAGTCATGTAAAGTCGTTGGATCCTCGGTATGAAAGGAAGGTACCATAGGATCTTCACGGGGATTGCAAGCTGCCTCTTCTGACCACCACCAGAATCTACCTCCAGGAACCTAGATGGTTCACACTTCACACAATACTTTTCTTCCGCATACTTTTTCCTAAATAAGATGCATCCCTTCGGACAAGCATGTATCTGCTCGTATAGCATCTTAAGTGCACGAAGGAGTTTCTGTGCCTCATACATGCTCTTTGGCAAGATGTGACCATCCGGGAGCAGGCTGCCAACAACTGCCAGCATAATATCGAAGGCATCTCGACTCAAGGTAAACTGAGACTTCACGGCCATTAGGCGTGCAATGGCATCCAGTTGAGAAACCTTGGTATGCCCGTGAAGGGGTTGCTGTGCTGCAGACAACATGTCGTAATACGCCTTTGCGGTAGCCTCTGACTCCTTCTCCCTACTTGCTTCATCGAAGTGTGCTTCATGGTAGTCATTTAACATGTCTCCCACCCCGGCATCATCATCATATTCCTCGATGCGTTGTCTCAAGACCTCGTCTCTCCCATGATCGGCTTCACCATGGTAGATCCACCTGGTGTAGTATGACATAAATCCGTTCTTCACAAGATGTTTGCTCATGTCTAGCTTGGTTTGCCGACGCATGTTCCACATTTGCTACACGGACACCAAGTCGATCTAGCTCCTTTGACAATTGCAAACACCCATTCCAAGAAAGCATCCGTCTTGTCAATCCATTCATTGGTCAATGAATTTTGACTAGAGTGGCCCATGTACATCCACTCACGGTCACCCATCCTCTAGCATATCAGCGAGTAATATATAAAATCACATTGTATCTACACGTTCCTATAATGTCTATTAGGTAAAGATAGGTCATAATCCCACCCGAGGATGTGTAGTGGGTTTAGTTTCCATGCTCTACTCTGATCCGAGATAGAATTTCGGCAGCACCTCCCCGCTGTTCTCCAAATACATGTCCCGGAAGGGAGATTGTGTATTCGGAGAACAACAGGAAGGTGCTGCCGAAACTCTATCTCGGATCGGAGTAGACCATGGAAACTAAACCCGCTAAACATCCTCGGACTGTCCAAAAAACGTGGACAATTCGAAACAGATACGGTTATAGATATGCAAAAATTTGCATATTTCTAACCGTATCTCTTTCGAACGGGAGACGCCTAACTAGGTTACGTGATATATGAACATCAAACGAAAAGAGAGGTGTATGATGCCTCACCTTGCTATCCAGCAAAGTGACGAGTCAAGGACGGTCCTTGTGAGTCTCTCTGCAAGAAAATGAACATAGTAGTGTCAAGTCGAAATTTTGGCGGCACCTCCCCGCACGGGAGGTTTCCAAAACTGCATCAAATATAACAACACGATGGCCGACAACCACATCCACACACTGCAAGCGGCACGATGGCCGACAACCACATATAGCTCACAAGAAAGCAAATAATTCATGGTTTATCCTTTTCTAATTTCTAAAAAAAGTCATATCACCTCTATACACATCCTACCACCTCTCAATCTTCTCTAAAAAAAAGTCCATTTCTATCACTTTCTAATTTCTTTTCTAATTTCTAATTCATTCTACCTTTTTATAATTTCTAATTGCTAATTGGTTTTCAAATTTCAAATTTCTAAGTTATTTTCTAAATCATCTTTCTAATTTCTAATTTCGTTTCTAATTAACTAGAACAACAAAAATTTAAGAATTGCTTTTTAAATTTCTAAATTTTAATTTCTAATTGCTAATTTCTAATTTCTAATTTCTAATTTCTAATTTCTAATTGCTTTTCAAATTTCTAATTTCTAATTTTGTTTCTAATTAATTAGAACAACAAAAATTTTAGAATTACCTTGGACGGCGCGGGCGTGGCGCACCGGGGGACGGTCGGGTCGCGGGCGTGGCGCGCCGGGGCCGGGAAGGCGCCGCCGATGGGGGGGCGTCGCCAGGGGATGGAGCGGGGGCGCTGCCGGGTGGAGCCGTCGCGGATGTGGCGCGCCGGGGCCGGGAGGGCGACGCCGGGGGGTGGGGGCGCGCCGCCGAGTGGAGCCGCCGCGGGCCGGGTGGGGTCGCGCCGCTCGGGGATGGAGCGGGGGCGGGGGCGCCGGCGGGACGGGGTCGGGTGGTCGCGGCGTGTGTCTGTGGCGTGTGTGCGTGTGTGTTTGGCGTGCGGGGTCGCGCCGGGTTAACTGTTAGGGGGAATGCCGTGTACCCGCGATCTGGCACTCGACATACCCCTTTTTATTTTTTTTATTTTTTCAAAAGGTCTACTCCCCTGGCAGTGGGCCAGCACCCAGACTTTGTCGAGTGTTTTGTAGAAGACACTCGGCAAAGAGCTACTTTACTTAGTGTTATATAGAAACACTCGGCAAATTATGCTAATATTTCATGTATACCTTTAATAGCTGGTTTTAGTAACTTTTTCCTATATATTTTGAAAAAAACTTGTCAAATTCACTCAAAAATGCATATTTGTTTTTTCTACTAATATTATTTCATTATTTCATGCAGTTATAGCTCAAAATTAATTTATATCAACTAAAATTCTATAATTGCAATTAATAAATAAAAAATATGAAACGGATCCGAAAAATTGTCAAAATTTAACATGAACCAATCTATGTTGTGTATTGCCTATACAAAAAAATTTGAACTCAAACCCCAATTCACATGTCATTTGGACTCTAAATTTGACCGGATTCTTCTAAGTTCTACGAATCTTCTCCGGAGATGCTTTCGCTTGTAAGCATCATACGTCACAAAATTGTGCGAAACATTCTCAATTTTTTACCACAGGCTCCACATATGATATCATGACATCTTGACAAATCTCGTGATTTTCAAACTTCGTTTGGTTTTTGTAGAATTTAAAATCATTCGGACACACGTTCGTGGTCGTGTTTCCTGAACAAAATGTTCGAAATTTCTTTTCATTTCCTGCATGAGACATCAATCCGGACTCAATGACATGAATATGATTTTTCCACTCATTTTATTCTATTATTTCAATCGCTTGCAGTTCGAATTTCACTTAAATCAATAAATTATTCAAAATAAAATTAATTCACTAAATATAGAAAACAGACCAAGAAATAGACCAACTTTTAACATGCAGTACCAAATGTCGTATGTGGGGAGTAGAAAAATTGTGGAGGGCCGAGGAGGAAAAATAGTTTTGGATTTGCCGAGTGTCTCCATAAACACTCGGCAAACCCATATACTTCACCGAGTGCCGGCAGAAAACACTCGGCAGACACGTACTTCGCCAAGTGCCTCTAACGGACACTCGGTGAAGTACTCACGGCCGGCACGCCATCCGTTAGGACGGCGCATGCGCGGGTCACGTGTTGGTTATTGCCGAGTGTCCCATAGAGGCCGAGTGTTGACACTCGGTAAATATGAAATATGCCGAGTGTCTGATGCTTGCCGAGTGTTGACACTCGGCAAATCGTAAATATGCCGAGTGTAATAGTATGCCGAGTGTCTCGGAGGAAACACTCGGCAAAGCTACCGTTTGCCGAGTGTCCGATATAATGCACTCGGCAAACATAAAGCACGTGGCATTTTCACTGTTTCCGTAGTGCATATAGTTTCTAAATTAGACATTAAAGCGATCAGATACTCATATATAGATAAGAGGGAATAGTAGTTATTAAGAGAAAGCTTATGGTAATTTAATTTGAGCCATCGAAACTAGCTTGAAAGGCAAAACGAACTAATATATGTGTGTTCAGAGTTTGAAAATGGAATAATTCATTTCGTTCAGACTTGGCTCTGATCAATCGTACATATTCTCATGCATAAATATACTTTTTCATGGCTTTTAACATTTAGATAGACCATAAAATAACGAATCGTTCCGTAAGCAGCAGTGAGTGTACTAAAATGCATACATATACTATTACCAGTACTGGCTCCTGCTCCTGTTCAGAAGCGTTGCATGCATGCCACTGATCAGCTAACAGGGAAACAAGATCGCCTTTCAATTCTCCTTGTTCTTTACCCATTATTATGGTGGTACGTACTTTGCGGGGCTTGCATCTCCCGCATACAATTGTTAGGCCACGATCAAAACCCACAAGCAAAAGGAATAAAACAATCATACACTACTGTTCCCTCCATATGACAGCATATGGTAGCTCAAGCCTCAAGGACAAGTAAGAACTGTATGAACCGTTTCCCTGGCATGCATGCAGGAAGAGAACAAAAATCACAGCTAAACTCGCAGAAGAAACAGCCTGCTTCTTGGAATTTAACCCATGCATGCCGCGTGGTACACCACAATATATCAGTCCGCATACACACCATGAATCCATGATCCAATGATACAAACCGCAAGAAATGATCAACTTATTACAATACCTGAGCAACAAATTGTTAATTTGCTGCTGGGATATTCTTCAGATACCTCATACTACTACACACACTAGCTCTATATACTAATAATTCATGGAGCAAAGCCATGGAATAATATCAATGAAGAAAAGCATCAAGCAACAACAATAACAATCATGCAACTTACTAGCTTATATTTGCTGGATTGGTTTGGAGCTGCTTGCTAGCTCTAGAGGCACCTCCCTCCATAGCCAGCACTCCTAAACAATGCCTGCTTTATCTCGTCGGTGCTCAGAACTTGCCTCTTCCCGTCCTCCTACCACAAATTGGTAACAAATCCTTGTAATCCATATATACATGCAGAGATTACTAATAAGGACATCGAACAACTGCCTCTTCCCCACAAGCTGTGGATGTTTAATTACTACTATATATAGCTGTTTTATTTCATGTTCTTCATGTTCTAATAACTGAACATTATCCATGGAATCCAACAATCTATATATCTAAGAAATTAAAATAGTGGGTGTATGTGTATTCCCCATGACATTAGGCCATATATATGAAATTTAAGATGGCATTGAACAATTTTCAGAGTCAAAGAATCGATCCCTTAATCACGTACTCACTTGCGAGCAAGAGGCCTGCATTCCAAAGTCGCTGAAGCAGCTCACGACGCACTGCTCGATCTCCAGGCCAAGCACCTCCAGCGTGCTTACCGTGGACAGCAGCACCCCGGGGTTTGTCGGGCAGCAGATCTCGATCCTCGTGCTCCCGTTGCCCCGCTTCTCGACGTCGAACTGCATGTGCCCACCCACACGCACATGGGTCAAAATCACCAGCTGCTAGTTCATCGATCATGCGTGCTGTGCCCTACAGTTAAGCTAGTAGCTAGCCAAGAGTAGTGTATGCATGCGAATTGAATGCGCGAGCTAGCGAGGAGGAGCGCGCGTACCTTGGTGGAGTTCCTCACCATCATCTCGCTGCTGTTGCTGGACGAATCTTTCAAGGTGTTGAGAAGGTCCAGGTCCTCCGGCGAGGCGCCGATCTCCTCTTCGAGGACTTTGATCCGCTCCGTCAGCTCCTTCACATAGTCAATGGTGTCCCCAAGAATGGATGTCCTGTCCATCTGATGATCGAGCCACCCATGCATGGCCGATCGGTTTTAGCAAAGCTCAGTCGATCACATATAGTAGGGGCACGCATATGCATATATAACCATACCTTGCTGATCTTGGGAACAATGGAGCGGAGCATGGAGAGGCGGTCGTTGAGGCGCTTCCTCCGCCACCTCTCGGCCATGAGATTCTTGGACGGCGCGCCGTGGAGCTTGGTCCTGTGGTGGGGGTGTGGGCCGACACCCCCGACGATGGGCATCTCGGAGCTCTCGCCGGCGCCTCCGCCGAACACGAACGTCGGGAACCCGCCACCGCCACCTCCATAGTGCTGCCCCTGCAGGTCAAGGTCACCGCTCGTCTCCTCCTCCACCATGGCGTCGTGGAGAGCAGCGAGCGCCTGTCCGGGTCCGGGCACCGCTGCGGCCTCGGCCCGCGGCATGGCAACGCCGCCGCCGCCGCCGCTCCTGTACGGGTTGCACACCTCGCTCAGGCAGTCGAAGTTTTACTCTCGTGCGGGTGGGGGGCCGCCACGGGCGGCATGGGCGCCTGCAGCGGCTCCTGGTGGAACGGCGAGAGGTACATGCTGGTGGAGTCGGCGGCGGCGCCCTCCGTCGTCCCGCCGAAGAAGAGGAGGTCGCTCATCATCATGGCGCCGCCGCCGCCCGGGTAGGCACTACAGGCAGCAGCTTGTTGCCACGGCGCGGACGCCGCCGCCTCCCGCCTCAGCGACATGAGCTCGTTCAAGAACGTCTCCTCGTCAAGCTCCATGCCGACCGGCCCAACTCTCTCTAGCTTATCTCCCAGATCAGATGGGTGCCGCCACTCAAGAGTCAAGACAACTAGCTATAAACTCCTCCCGCTCTTCTAATATAAATGCTCACAAACCCTCGCGCTTATAAGAAACCCAAGGCGCGCGGCCGTCGTCGTCGGCTGGTAGCTCACAGTCACAGCAGCAGCACGGAGCAGCACATGCCCAACTTGGAAGCGCCAGTGGCCGTGTGTGTGGGGGGAGCTATTACGATGAGAGCACAGCAGTGGGGAGAAGCAACCTGATGAGAATGAATTATCCTGGCGTGGTGGGCCGGGGCGAGCGTGTCCTGCGCAACCTGATCGAGCGACAATTATTCCTTGGCAATGACCGCCGTTCGTTGGGTGACTTGAGCGATCCTCTTCTCATGAAAAAAACAGCTTTCGCTCTGGCTCGTATGAAAAAACAGTTTTTTTTTACTCTGGCTTATTTTGTACGAAATCGTTTGGCAAAACGGCTTCTCCTAGTGTAAAGAAGATGTGAAATGTTCAAAATACCCTTATATTTTTTTCTTTTTTCTTTTTTCTCTTCATTTTTCTTTCTTTTTTTCTTTTTCTTTCCTTCTCCCTTCTTTTCTTCTAATTATCCGAACGGCCTCACTCCATCCATCTCTCTCTCTCTCGGGCGTTCGGATAAGGAGCTACCGGCACCCACTCCCTCCATCCATCTCTCTCTCTCTCTCTCTCGGGCGGAGCAGGAGGCTGGCCGCGGAGCCGGTGGGGCGGAGCAGGGAGTCCAGCTGCCCCAACCGCGCTGCTTGCCTTGCGCCCCATGATCGCAGCGCTGGCCCCATGGCCACCGCCAGCGTCAGCGCGTGGCGTCGGCGGGCATTGCTGACCCATCGATCGGCGTCGTCCGCTTTGCTCATCCTCCCGGGACAAAGATGGAAAATGAGTTGTTGGGACGAGGAGAAGCCGGTATGAGCCGCTATTTTTGGCTTCTCCCCGGTGGAGAAGTGTAGAGAGCGGGATTTTAGGGGTTTTCACCGGCTTCCGCTCGTGAGCCATTTTGGTTTTGTCCGTTTGGCACGGCTTCATCAAAAGCCGCTCGAGAAGTTGCTCGTGAAGCCGTGCCAAAGGGCCCCTAAGTCGGTCAGCTGTTGTGTTGGGCATGGCCTGGCCGCTGGGCGGGTGACTCGATCATGTTAAGGAATCTGTTCCTCCCCTTGTGTGAACGCACGGTAAGAACATGCGGTGTCGAAAAGGGCTCTCTACTGTTGCACTGTAGCAGCTACAGGGGCAGGCGCCGAATGGCTCTTCTGCCGCGCTGTAGCCACAGCAGGGACAGGCGCCAAAGTCAGACATGCTGTCACATCTAGTCACTGTAGCAACATGGCAGCCTGACATGTCTATGTATTATGATTAGATGGGTAGAGTTGTATATATAATTTGCCACTGCAACTCAGTAAAGAGAGCGAGTTCAGTTTTACGGTTTTGCCATCTCCTCTGCAGAGCTTCGGCCAACGCTGGTGCTTGTGCTGTGTGTGTGTGTTTTGTTCTCCCTCCCTTCTTCTACCTCTAGCCATAGTATGTGGTCGGACAATGATAGTGCGTGGTCGGCAGCGGTGGTGAGTGGTCGACTCACCCGTTGCGAAGATCCATGGGCTAACAAGTGGTATCAAAACCGTACAAGCGTCGTCGTCGGACTAACCGCTAGCGATGACGGACGGTTTAGAGATGAGCGACAGCAGTGGTGCTGCTGTGGCTGCCCAACCATGACAGGAGCTCGTTGTGCGCACGGTGCGGGAGGTCAGCGGCACCAGTTGGCCGACGCTGATTTGCACCAACTATGGCGAGTGGTCGGTGACTATAAAGGTCAAACTCAGAGCCCGACGGCTCTAGAATGTTGTTGACAAGGGCACCAACAACGAAGAAGACGATATGTCAGCACTGGAGGCTATCCTCGCTGTTGTGCCAGCGGAGTACAGGAAGCCGTTGGGGGCGAAGAGCTCTGCTAAGGAGGCGTGGGAAGCCATTGCGGCGATACGCGTCGGTTTCGACCGCGCAAAGAAGGCGACGGCCCAGCTTCTGAAGCAGGAGTACGCCAACCTCAAGTTCAAGGATGGTGAAGCGGTGGAGGATTTCTCCCTCCGCTGCAGACGCTCATCATTAAGCTGAAGAGCCACGGTGGCACCATCGACGAAGAAGAGGTGGTCTCCAAGTACCTCCACTCCGTGTCGGCGAAGTACATCAAGATTGCTCTCTCCATAGAGACAATGCTGGACTTATCTACCCTCACCATTGAGGATGTGATAGGTCGTCTGCGGGCGGTGGACGAGCGCATGGGGCAGGCCATAGCGACGAAGGACAGCAGCAAGCTGCTGCTGAGAGGAGGAGTGGGTTGCCCGAAGGAAATCTAGGAAAGCCTCCTCCAGCCGTGGTGGCGATGGCAAGCGCCGCGACAAGTCTTCTTCGGAGAAGAAGAAGAAGGTCGACCCCAACGACTGTAGGCGCTGCGGGAAGACGGGCCATTGGGCAAAGGAGTGCCCAAATCGCAAGCAGGAGAAGAAGGCTGAGGCTCATCTGGCGCAGGCTGTTGCTGATGATGAGGCCACTCTCCTAATGACGATGTTCTGTGCACTGCACGACGTTGAGGCCAAGGAGAAGGGAAAGGTTGAAAGGATCTACGATGCCGCCTAGAGGAGGGGTGAATAGGCGTTTCTGAAAATTAACACCTTTAAATACGGAAACAATTAGAAAAGGGAGTTTCCAAAATGGAAACTCCAAATTAAGAGAAATATCACCCCTCACAAATTAGCCACAGAGTAAACAAGGTATAAAGAATATATCTTGAAGCTACAACCCTGCAACACAAAGTTAGAACCGAGAATAAATATTTTCAACACAAGTAGGAAATACTGGACGTGTCCGGTATACACGATTTCTGCAGAACAGCCCCAAACTTGCTCCTTTCGATTTCTATCTTCAAACCAAGCCGCGGGTACCTACTAGAGATGACAGTAAACACAGAGAACCTGCACAAGAGCTAGAGCAACACAAATATCAAATGAAATGCGAATTGAGACACGATATTTGTTTTACCGAAGTTCGGACTCGTTCGAGTCCTACTCTCCGTTGAGGGGGCTGTGGGCGACCCAGCGAAGGTCAGCCCTAGAGGTTACCACAAAGGTCACTCTAGCCGGAGTCTTTTCCAACTCCTTTTCCTCCTTTCACTAGTTGATTCCGAGGCGGCGGAATCGACCGTTATAAACTTTTCGAGGCACATCACAATCTCTCGGGTGCTCTCCGGTGACGCCTAGCCATCTAGGACCGAAGAGTCTAAGAGTAACAAATGCAAATCACGAGATTGACAATATGCACAAGTGCTCAAGTGGTTGGATTGCTCTCTTTTTGAATTTCACTCAACCCACAATTTGATTTGGTAAATTTGATCAATCACTCACTAAGAGAGGGTTGGGAGAGCTGGCAAGGCTTAAAAACGTGTGTGTATCAGTAGAATCAGCAGCCTCCAAAGGTGGAGGCTTGGGGTATTTATAGCCCCCTTGGAAAAACTAGCCGTTTTATAGCCGTTATATGCATACCGGACACGTCCGGTATGACTTACACTGCCCCAACTGTAACTAAGTTACAGTGACAATGTGAGGCGTCGGAACTCCCGATGAATGCCGGAACTTCCGACTCACGTCGAAACTCCCGACCCTCAGCATATTTGAAAACTAAGTAACCGAGTTGAAGTTTGTGAGGTGTTGAAACTCCCGACGCATGCCGGAACTCCTGACCCTCAAGGCATTTGAAAACTAGCCGTTGGCCTCTGGTCGTCCATGTCCGGTATGACCAGGACAGTGATCCCTCTAAGTCAGTTAAGTGCGAAACGTCGGAACTCCCGACCATTGGAACTCCCGACGAACTAACCCTAGAACAACAATTTTACCATTGCTGGGCAAATACCGGACACGTCCGGTATCAATACGCCAGACCAGCAAAAAAATAGATTAGCTCTTTTGTCTCTCAAACACTCAAAACTCACATGGGTTGGCTTGAACACTTATAAAATATTATCTATCAACATGATGCATCCCTCTTAATAGTACGGCATTCCTATTAACTTAATTATAAAGAGTATAATGAATTTAAACCTTTTGAGTTGATCTCTTTCAACCGAAGCCGTGTATTCCACTCTTCATCAAGTGAGGGTGCCAACATGTTGATATTGATCTTTTCACTTGAGCATAGCCATCTTGAGCACGTGACTTGATTTCATTCATCAAATTTGAATAATCCTAAATGTATCAAGTCACTTCCATCGAACACTCCAATAGTGATTTGATCCTCTACATTGACATGACAATCATAGCTTGATTAGTACATCAACTAAATGTAAGTACTTCCTTCTTCATACTAGCTAGGTTCTTCGGCTGCCAAGTCGTCGCTTGCCCTTCACCCTTGCTTAGTACCTCGAAGCCTTTCCTTGCTATCTTCACCATCTCAAGCCATCAAGTCACATCTTGTGTTGAATCATCCATTCATTTGTATTGTTATCTTTTTAATTTTAATTTAGCAAGCTTCAAATATGAGACCATTCCATATGCAATCCCTCATGTCTCATTAATTAATTCTTACGAGCTTGCTTTCACATAGTATATGGAAATCCCCAACAAATAAGCCTTTCCATGAATTTCATTTGTATTGTTGTCTTGTCCTTGAACTAGATTGTTTATACAACAACATATCATTTTGGCTTTTATTAAGTACCTGTGAGATAACCTATTATCTGTCCACACTTAGCAAATGGGTTAGACCTTTAATCACGTTGTCATTCAATCATTCAAACTCACTAAAGGGCTAGATGCACTTTTAGAGGTGATGGCGGTGGAAGAGCCTAGAAAGGCTCTAAAAGATGTCTACCTCGATGAACCGCGCGCCCAAGTCTACCTCGGACGAGTGGGTGGCGGACAGGACCAGCGGTGGTTCCTGGACTCTGGTGGCAGCAACCACATGACGGGCTCTAAGGCAGCCTTCTCCGAGCTCGACGACGACATGACCGGCACGGTGAAGTTTGGTGACGGCTCAAGAGTGACGATCCGAGGGCTCGGCACCATCATCTTCAGGTGCCGGAACAGCGAGCACCGTGCGCTAACGGATGTATATTACATCCCGCAGCTGCGTTCTAGCATCATCAGCATTGGCCAGCTGGATAGCGTGGTAGCGAGGTACTGATCAAGGACGGTGTCCTCAGGATCAGGGACCGGGAGCAGCGCCTTCTTGCCAAGGTGAAGAGGTCCCGAAACCGGATGTACCTGCTCGACTTGAAGGTGGAGCAGCCGGTGTGCCTGGCAGCATGGCACATCGAGGAACCGTGGCTATGGCATGCTTGGTTCGGCTATCTCAGCTTTGACACGCTTGATCGGCTGGAGAAGATGGTCCGAGGGCTGCCCCACATCAAGCATGGAGGCGAGCTGTGTGACAGCTGCCTGGCCGAGAAGCAGAGGAGGCTGTCGTTCCTAAAGGCGGCCAAGTATCGCGCGGAGGACGCTCTCGAGCTCGTCCACGGCAATCTCTGTGGGCCAATCATGGCAGCCATAAACGGTGGTCGGCGGTACTTCCTCCTGCTCGTGGATGATTGCAGTCGCTATATGTGGCTGCAACTCCTGACGAGCAAGGACGAGGCGGTGGCGGAAATCAAGAAGTTCAAGGCGCGCGCGGAGCCGGAGAGCGGCAAGAAGCTACGCGTGTTGTGGACTGATCGGGGCGGCGAATTCACTTCGGTGGAGTTCATTGCGTACTGCGCGGATCAGGGTGTGGTGCGACACCACACCGCGCCGTACTCTCCATAGCAGAATGGCGTCGTGGAGCGGTGGAACCAGACGGTGGTCGGCATGGCTCGATCCATGATGAAGGCCAAGGGCATGGCGGCAAGGTTCTGGGGTGAGGCGGTGACCACGACGATGTTCATCCTTAACCACGCGCCCACAAAGGCCCTGAAGGGCAAGAAGCTGTTTGAAGCTTGATATGGGCGCAAGCCGAGCGTGTCCTTCCTCCGGACATTCGGTTGCATCGGCCACATCAGAAAGACGAAGCCGGTCCTCACCAAGCTGGAGGACAGGAGCACACCGATGGTGCTCCTAGGCTACGCGGAAGGTACCAAGGCGTACCAGTTCTACGACCCACGAGGAGGCATCGTGCTTGTCTCGCGCGACGTCGTGTTTGATGAGAAGGCGGCCTGAGACTAGAACAGTCCGGACGACAGGGGAAGCTGTCGTCTTTACCAGCACCTTCGTCGTCGAGCACTTGGTCATCCACGGTGGTGGAGATGCCGGAGAGGAGGTGTCGACCACTCCAGCAACAGAGCCGAGCAGTCTGGGAGGGGTGCCGAGACTCCAGGAGGGTGCCGAGCACTCTAGGAGTGATACCGAGAGGTCCTGCAGTGGTGTCGACCACTCCAGGACGGGTGCCGAACACTCCCGTAGCAGAGCCGATAAGTCTTGCAATGGTACCGACCACTCCAAGACTGGGGCTGAGCACTCCTGCAGTGGTGCCGAACACTTCAGGAGTGGTGACGAGTGATCTAGGAGTAGTGCCGAGCACTCCAGGTGCCGTGCAGACCACTCCGGCGGAACAGGGAACTCCATCGATGCCGATCAAGTTCGCCTCACCTCCAAGCAACGTCACTGAATTCGTGGATGCCTTCCACGACGGTGAGAATGTACGGTTCCGCAAGCTGGACGACATCTCAAAAAACACACATGGACACAAACAAAACTCCATTTCCAGACCATATGAGTAATCAACTACAGTCACTATTCTAACAAAAATGTAGTCAATAAAGCAATTCTTCTATATGTAAAAAACAAGTCCGGAAGTCGAACTCACCCTTGGGGCTCTTGCTGTCCTCCATCTCATCCTGAACATACTCCCGACTTCTAAAAACTTATAAATGTCCTCAAGGCTGCCAAGATCCATCCCCTCCTCGGATTCCTCGGGGCCCACACGCGTCCCCAGCTCTGGCGGTGGAGGTTCCTCCACCTCCTGCTGGAAGAGCCATCTCCAGTGCCCGCGGTATACATAAGCAATATGGTCACGCTCCGCGCTCAGCATCCCCTTGCAGTGCGTGGAATTCATCATCGAGGCGGCAGCGGTCGGGCGCCCGCCCGCGAGGCGGCTCCCGAATCGTAGCTTTGTGAGCGATGCGGTGCTTCTCCTTCTTCGTCGAGTTGATCTCCTCCTCGTCATCCCTCCACCTCTCTCGGCACCGGGCTCTCGCCCTCGTCGGCCTCCGCCCCGGCCGTTAGCCATGGCGGCAATGAGACGAGGGGAGGTCAGTCCGGTTCAAAGCGCGTCGTCGAACACGAGGCAATCCCGACGACAACATCATCTCGCTATCGCCAACGGTGGCAGCGGCAATAAGGCGGAGGAGATGACCGGCCTCGAGGGTAGGGATAGGACTATAGGTTTTGGGAGTTGATGGTTGAGGCTATGGGGACGAGGTGGCAAATGGGTTTAGAATTTGGGTCGGGAAGCGGAGGGGATGGGGAGGAGGCGGTGATGGTGGTGGAAGATGGAGGGCGGCGTCATGGCGTCGTCCCTTGCCGGCCGCGCGCCGTGCTCTCGAGGCCGTGTCTTGGTCGTGTGTGCTGCGTTGAGACTTGAGAGGAGGATTGGCGGTGTGTAGCCGACCGTTCATGCTCTGGGCGTTTGTTGGGACCACGCGAAGATGCACGCGTGTCTTTCTACATGGGCCAAGATTTAGTGATTGGGGCCCAAAAAGGATGTATGGGCTAAGAGCGCACGAGTCCTCTCTAGAAAAGATCGAGGTGCTAAGGCGAATCCTTCTCTGGCGGCGATTTCGCCGGCTCCCATCTGCATCCGGGGCGATTTCTTAGGTTTGGATATGCTAGGGTTAGGTTTAGGTTGTCCAACGCCGGTGATGTGGTGTTGGATGTTCTACCTCTCTTCGCCGTCTCCGTTGGATGACGGCGTGGATGTCGCGACATCCCCGGCGGTTTCCCTACCTGCGCGGGCGGCGACGGTATGAGGACTTTCTATCCCTTATGTGAGTTAGAATTGGGTGTATTCCTAGTGACGAATCCATCGGGAATCTTTTGCTCCCTCCATGGATCTTCTGGTGACGTCTGTGTTGGTGGTGGATGGTGTTTGGAGATGGTTGATGGGCATGTGGTGCTCGATGACGGTGCTTCATGCGGGGGTTCAGCATTCACGATGTGTTTTTCGGTTTTTTTTTCTTATGCGTCGGTTCGGAATCTTCGTGAGCTTCTCTTCGCCGGTTGTGCCCACAATGTCAATCGCGTCGCCGGACTTGAAATCACTGACATGGCTGCTACTGGAAGCTGGATGCTTGTTCTACCCATTCCGGGTTTGCTGTTTGTCGACTGGGGTTGGCCGGCGAGGCAATCGGTGTATGATCCCGGTGGAAATGAGGATAAACAACACGTCTTTGGCGTGCTATTGATGACCTTGTTAAAATTCGAAGACTCTTCGTCGATTCAGGTATTGGCCGTGAGCTTCGTCCTGGATGATCTTTACTGTAGGAGGTGGAGAAAATCCGGGCTGCGGCAACGATGGTCGGCGACGGCGATGGGCGGTGGATGGTCCTGCAAAGGATCTGCGTGTATTTTTCTTTTATTCAGGGGTGCCCAGTCAAGGAGTTGTCTGTAACAGTATTGTTTTAATAAAATCCAACTCTTTACTCAAAAAAATCGAGGCATCTTTTATCTTTTTTTTTTGCCAAAAAAGAAAAAACAGAAACAACATACAGAACTTAGAGGGAGTATGCTATAGCAATGTGAGGCCGGAACCCGTCAGCCCACAGGTTCCTTGCGCCGACCCTCCCCCCTCCCTCCCACGTGTCGTACGTACGATGGATGGAGCGACACTTTCCGCTGTTTCAGCCTAGGTATGTTAGTCGGCCCAGGTACGTCAGTCAGTTTTTCTCTTTTTTCTATTTCTTTTTTCCTCTTTTTTTCTTTCCTTTCTACTATTTCTTTTTCCTTTTCGTTTTCTCTTTTTTTTGTTTTGTTCTATTATTCTTGTCATATTTTATTATTTTTTATTTTTCTTCCTTTTCATCTTTTATTCTTTTTTATTTATCTTTCTTTTCTTCAATTTCTTTTTCCTTTCCTTTCTTTCTTCATTTTTTTGATGTTCTAGGATATTTTTTGTGATATTCGGTAGCATTTTTTGTTCTTTTTATTTGACTCTAATTAATTAGTTTTCTAATTTTATTATTTTATTTAAAATTTAATGATATTTTAGTGATGTTCATATAGTATACATATGATATATTTAGTTATGTTCGTGTAGTCTTAAAGCGATGTTCTACGATATATTTGTGATGTTCGGTAGCATTTTTTCTTATTTTTATTTGACTATAATTAATTACTTCACTAATTTTATATTTGTTTTTTTAGTTTTTATATTTCATGATATATATGATGTTCGCGTAGTATACATATGATGTTTTATGCTATTTTCTGCGATGTTTGTGTAGTGTTAATGTGATGTTCGATGATTATATTTAAATATAGGTTTATCATGAGATAAATGTTCGTTAAAAAATTTATCGAAATATATCCATGTGTGGTCTTGTTTTGAAGAGTTTATTGTAAGGAACACGACAGTGCAATCGGATTTTAATTATGATACTTGGTTTAGGAGATATGACTTTTTTACTTCAAAAGGTATTGGATATAACCTGATGTCAGCAATTTTGGCTTTTACTGCATGGTTGTTGCCTGGTCTACTGTTTGGCACCAGAATACAATTTTGGTGAAGGAAGTGAGTGAGGAAATTATTTTTTTTAGGGGAGGAGGGGGGTCGGTAACTAGGCGCCCCATGTGAGTCTGTGACTCAGTAATTGGTACTATCCGCATCCCAAATTATAAGTCATTTTAACTTTTTAAAAGACAAAGCATCTCAAGTTTAACTTAATAATATTTTCATAGTATTAAAGGTTGATGTCATAAATCTATGTAATTATATCTCTATAGTTTTGATCAAACTTAAGATGTTTTGATTCTTCGATAAAGTTAGAATGACTTTTTTGAACGGAAGGAGTATATCATATATTGTTAATTTACCTTTTGAAGATAGTCTATTTTATATTTGGACCAATGCAGTGTTTGAATTACTATAAGGCTCCTAACATATATAGGAATGTTGTTTTTACACAAATCCAGAAAAAAAATAATCGCGATCAATATTATTATCCGCACCTGATTCATCCCGTATTCAATGCATATGTTACTCGTATCCGTGACCAAGACCATTCGTTTTCATATTTGTATACAATCCAAACAAAATGTAAAAACGAGTATAATATATCAACAATATCCGTCCATATTGACCCGTTTGCATCTTTTGTTAGTATCCTAGCTTATACTTATTCAGATTTCTCTTTCATTTCTGTGCCCTTTTTAATAGCCCGTGCAAGTCCCTGGACAACCTTTGCATTTTATCTATCTTGCATCTTTTTGGGTTGCATGACACACATGAATTCAACTAGAGTTTCACCAGGCCAGAATTAAAGTTTAACATGGACATTGTAATTTGGAGGCATCATGAGGTATATCAAAATCAAATCATATTTTTTCTCGAATACGCAAGAGCATTGCGTATCATTGTGAAGTTCAAAGTTTTAAAATACAAGAGAGGCCGTTCCAGCCCGGCGGTTACCTCAAAGGGACTACTTTTTGACTATGACAACCTTGGGATGCATTGTGATCAACCTAGACTACGATCTAGCTGAGGTACCAGACCGTGCTGCTCCACCAGTCATCGCCCTAGATGCTGGGAACAGCTCATCGAGAGCCTCGACGTTTGCTGCTGATTGGGTGCCCTTGAAGTACGAATCGTACGAACGCTTGGCTGCAGAGAAAATCAGTGTTGAATGTGCCAGATCCCTATGTTCTTCATGAGCAGTACTTCGACGCGTTTGGACGCCGGGATGTGGTCTATCTGCTGAGCAGCAATCCTTCTGCTCCTAATGGCAGAGTGGCCCGCTTTGGTGCCAACTTCTGCTTGGGTGAGAAGTTGATGAGAGGTGACTGCCTCATTACCTGGACCTCCTCAATGAACATGGCCAGTCGCTTGGCGGCCTCCCTCGGTGTGGGCATGCCTGAACGCCGCCTGTTGCCGTGCCGTCGGCCGCCTTAGCTTGCGGTCCGGCATCGATGCACTGGGCTGAATGCATAGGCGTGGTGTGTGCCTTCGATGGTGTGAGGACGGTGAGACCTCCGTCCCCTCCTGGTCGCAAAATCAAATCAAATCACTTGACCATAACACTCCCTCAACTCCAAAATGTAAGTCATTATAATTTTACCAAAGTTTAACAATTCTAATTTTGACCAAATTTATAAAACATTGCACCACCATCTTCAATATATTAAATTGGTGTAACTAAATTCGCTTCAAAATATGCCTTGATAGTATATAGATGTTAATATATTTGTCTATAAAATTGGTCCAACTTCAAGAATAGGACAGAACTAAAAGAACTTGCATTTTGCATTGGAATGGAGGGATCAGTAAGAAGATATATATCGGTTTTGATACTTTTGTTGTTACTTTTGATCAATTATTTTACTGTACCTTGTGGCGCATTATTACAAACTTCCATATAGTTTCTAAATTAGACATTAAAGCGATCAGGTACTCATATATAGATCAGAGGGAATAGTAGTTATTAAGAGAAAGCTTATGGTAATTTAATTTGAGCCATCGAAACTAGCTTGAAAGGCAAAACGAACTAATATATGTGTGTTCAGAGTTTGAAAATGGAATAATTCATTTCGTTCAGACTTGGCTCTGATCAATCGTACATATTCTCATGCATAAATATACTTTTTCATGGCTTTTAACATTTAGATAGACCATAAAATAACGAATCGTTCCGTAAGCAGCAGTGAGTGTACTAAAATGCATACATATACTATTACCAGTACTGGCTCCTGCTCCTGTTCAGAAGCGTTGCATGCATGCCACTGATCAGCTAACAGGAAACAAGATCGCCTTTCAATTCTCCTTGTTCTTTACCCATTATTATGGTGGTACGTACTTTGCGGGGCTTGCATCTCCCGCATACAATTGTTAGGCCACGATCAAAACCCACAAGCAAAAGGAATATAAAACAATCATACACTACTGTTTCCTCCATATGAGAGCATATGGTAGCTCAAGCCTCAAGGACAAGTAAGAACTGTATGAACCGTTTCCTGGCATGCAGGAAGAGAACAAAAATCACAGCTAAACTCGCAGAAGAAACAGCCTGCCTCTTGGAATTTAACCCATGCATATGCCGCGTGGTACACCACAATATATCAGTCCGCATACACACCATGAATCCATGATCCAATGATACAAACCGCAAGAAATGATCAACTTATTACAATACCTGAGCAACAAATTGTTAATTTGCTGCTGGGATATTCTTCAGATACCTCATACTACTACACACACTAGCTCTATATCCTAATTCATGGAGCAAAGCCATGGAATAATATCAATGAAGAAAAGCATCAAGCAACAACAATAACAATCATGCAACTTACTAGCTTATATTTGCTGGATTGGTTTGGAGCTGCTTGCTAGCTCTAGAGGCACCTCCCTCCATAGCCAGCACTCCTAAACAATGCCTGCTTTATCTCGTCGGTGCTCAGAACTTGCCTCTTCCCGTCCTCCTACCACAAATTGGTAACAAATCCTTGTAATCCATATATACATGCAGAGATTACTAATAAGGACATTGAACAACTGCCTCTTCCCCACAAGCTGTGGATGTTTAATTACTACTATATATAGCTGTTTTATTTCATGTTCTTCATGTTCTAATAACTGAACATTATCCATGGATTCCAACAATCTATATATCTAAGAAATTAAAATAGTGGGTGTATGTGTATTCCCCCACATTAGGCCATATATATTACCATCTCCCGGAAAATTTAAGATGGCATTGAACAATTTTCAGAGTTAAAGAATCGATCCCTTAATCACGTACTCACTTGCGAGCAAGAGGCCTGCATTCCAAAGTCGCTGAAGCAGCTCACGACGCACTGCTCGATCTCCAGGCCAAGCACCTCCAGCGTGCTTACCGTGGACAGCAGCACCCCGGGGTTTGTCGGGCAGCAGATCTCGATCCTCGTGCTCCCGTTGCCCCGCTTCTCGACGTCGAACTGCATGTGCCCACCCACACGCACATGGGTCAAAATCACTAGCTGCTAGTTCATCGATCATGCGTGCTGTGCCCTACACTTAAGCTAGTAGCTAGCCAGAGAGTAGTGTATGCATGTGAATGCGCGAGCTAGCGAGGAGGAGCGCGCGTACCTTGGTGGAGTTCCTCACCATCATCTCGCTGCTGTTGCTGGACGAATCTTTCAAGGTGTTGAGAAGGTCCAGGTCCTCCGGCGAGGCGCCGATCTCCTCTTCGAGGACTTTGATCCGCTCCGTCAGCTCCTTCACATAGTCAATGGTGTCCCCAAGAATGGATGTCCTGTCCATCTGATGATCGAGCCACCCATGCATGGCCGATCGGTTTTAGCAAAGCTCAGTCGATCACATATAGTAGGGGCACGCATATGCATATATAACCATACCTTGCTGATCTTGGGAACAATGGAGCGGAGCATGGAGAGGCGGTCGTTGAGGCGCTTCCTCCGCCGCCTCTCGGCCATGAGATTCTTGGACGGAGCGCCGTGGAGCTTGGTCCTGTGGTGGGGGTGTGGGCCGCCGACACCCCTGACGATGGGCATCTCGGAGCTCTCGCCGGCGCCTCCGCCGAACACGAACGTCGGGGACCCGCCACCGCCACCTCCATAGTGCTGCCCCTGAAGGTCAAGGTCACCGCTCGTCTCCTCCTCCACCATGGCGTCGTGGAGAGCAGCGAGCGCCTGTCCGGGTCCGGGCACCGCTGCGGCCTCGGCCCGCGGCACGGCAACGCCGACGCCGCCGCCGCTCCTGTACGGGTTGCACACCTCGCTCAGGCAGTCGAAGTTGAAGTCCTCGTGCGGGTGCGGGGCCGCCGCGGGCGGCATGGGCGCCTGCAGAGGCTCCTGGTGGAACGGCGAGAGGTACATGCTGGTGGAGTCGGCGGCGGCGCCCTCCGTCGTCCCGCCGAAGAAGAGGAGGTCGCTCATCATCATGGCGCCGCCGCCGCCCGGGTAGGCGCTACAGGCAGCAGCTTGTTGCCACGGCGCGGACGCCGCCGCCTCCCGCCTCAGCGACATGAGCTCGTCCAAGAACGTCTCCTCGTCAAGCTCCATGCCGACCGGCCCAACTCTCTCTAGCTTATCTCCCAGATCAGATGGGTGCCGCCACTTAAGAGTCAAGACAACTAGCTATAAACTCCTCCCGCTCTTCTAATATAAATGCTCACAAACCCTCGCGCTTATAAGAAACCCAAGGCGCGCGGCCGTCGTCGTCGGCTGGTAGCTCACAGTCACAGCAGCAGCACGGAGCAGCAGCAGCACGAGAGCACAGCAGTGGGGAGAAGCAACTTGATGAGAATGAATTATCCTGGCGTGGTGGGCCGGGGCGAGCGTGTCCTGCGCAACCTGATCGAGCGACAATTATTCCTTGGTAATGACCGTCGTTCGTTGGGTGACGATGTGGGTCGTCGGTCTGCTGTTGTGTTGGGCATGGCCTGGGCGTGGGCCTGGCCGGCTGGGCGGGTGATTTGAGCGATCCCGTTAAGCAATCTCTTGCTCTCCTCGTGTGAACATACGATAGGGACATGTGGCGCAGAAAAGGTCTTCCTGTTGTTACACCGTAGCAGTTACAGGGGCGGGCGTCGAATGGCTCTCCTACCGTGCTATAGCCATAGCAGAAGTAGATGTCAAAGTCAGTCCTGCTGTCACATCTAGTCACTGTAGCAGTATGGCAGCCCTGACATGTCTGTGTACTAGGATTAGACGGATAAAGTTGTATATATAGTTTGCCACTGTAACTCAGTAAACAAAGCGAGTTCAGTTTTGCCATCTCCTCTGCAGAGCTCCGGTCAACACTGGTGCTTGTGCTGTGTGTGTGCTCTGCTCTCCCTTCCTTCTTATATCTCTAGTCATAGTGTGTGGTCGAACAACGATAGTGCGTGGTCGGCAGCGGTGGTGTGTGGTCGACTCACCCGTTGCGAAGATCCAGGGGCTGACAAGTGGTATTGTGGAGGGTACGACCCCGGATACCCACAGCAGACCACATGGGCTACGCCGCCAGGGCCGGTCTAGCCCACAAGACGAAGCCTTACGGGGCACGACTCTGCTCGGCGCCTCCCGCAAGACATCTGGAAGATATCCTGAAGATACTACAAGATCTGTTAGGATATGTATGATTCCAAGATTCCTAGAATCAGTTATTACTTTTCAGTTATCTCTTAGATCTAACCGACTTGTAACCCTGCTCCCCGGACTATATAAGGCGGGCAGGGACCCCTTCCAAACTCACGCAATATCATACGATAGCTAATACAAACCAACAGACCACAAGAGTAGGGTATTACGTCATACTGACGGCCTGAACCCGTCTAACTCGTGTGTCTCTGTTGCCTTCTTGTTCTTGATCCCATGCTCCTCTACCGATCAATCTACCTTCGTAGGATACCCATCGGAGGACTGCCGACAATATTCTGTTGACAGTTGGCGCGCCAGGTAGGGGCTTGCGTGCTGTTTCCTTGTCGAACAAGATGGCTTTTTCCGCAGGCTCTTCGGCCCTTCCGCAGCCCAGCCAGATCTTCAAGGTCAGATCGATCTCGTGGATCATCAACGCCGACGGAGTCGGAGAGCTCGTTGAGCCGGCACAGATCGATTCGGCGCCGATCACCCCCGCACCTACGATAGCATATCCGATCTCGGAACCGCCTCCGAGGTCGCCTTCATCGACGACTCGCCGCTCGCTTCCTCGCAACCAGAGGAGGCAGATTAACAATGACGATCTGATCGCATCTATCGATCGGGTTGGTTTGAAGCTCATCGATTGCCTCTCCATCGCCGAATCGGCTCTGGACACTCTGGTCCAACACTGACCACCCACCGATCTAGATCTGTCGGAGGCTGCTCGAAAGACTCTAGGAGTTGCGGCTCTGCCCTTCGGGCTCGCCAACGCCATCGCCACCTTCCAAGATGCCCTAAGGGGCAAATTTGCCGACCAGGTGGGAGACATCCATCCTCTCACCGACCAGATCACCGACCAGCCTCCGTCGACCGTCAACCTGCTCCACGTCAGCCGACGTCTGGAGCGTCCCTCTAGACCATTCCGGAGGAGAATCCAGACTCCGAGTCCCAAGGCTCTACGGAGACCCTCGTCGAAACCTTCACCGAGCAACTTCCTCTCCCTCCTTTCTAGGGTGGCGCGATCTTCAATGTCAGCGTCGACAGCCCCCCTCGGAACGGCAAGACCAAGGAGGAACGCGCCGCTCGTGAGAACCAGAACGTCAACCGCGCACAATGCCGAGCAAACGAGAATATCCTAGCAAGGGACGAGCAGCAGCTTGACTCGCAAGGAGTACCACTCCAACACAACCTCGACGAAGAGTTTCTCCGCGTTGACGGCCACGACGTGTTCAAGACTCCAAGCGCCAATCTGGCAGTGGCCGCCAACGAGCTCGCCCGCCTCCCACAGACGCCCGAGCTCGCCAAGGTCGTCGCCATGCTTAAAGCGGCGCACTGCCAGGTCAATGGGATCCGCCATGATCAAAGACCTTCACACTCCACCACTTTGATTCGCCGATCAGTTGCCACAAGAACCGATCGCCGCCAAAGTCGCTTCACCGACCAGCACCGCGATGACAGTCAACCCCTCCAGGGCGAAGCTAGGGGCAACCGCGACGAACATCACCACCAACACGACCAGGAAGTCCGGGTGCACCTCAACAATCTCCAAGATGCACGACGACGTATCGACGAACGCCGCTTTGGTCGCCATGAAGACGAAGTACGCCGCTGCCAGGAGTACGAGCAAGAGTACGGTAACCCGGACTTAGTTCTCGAGCCACTCGCCGGCGGCAACGCTGCAAACGACGGCGCCGACAACCCTGAGGGCCCCCTGGCATTCACAAGGGCGCTCCAAACACTTCAGTGGCCCCGTGGTTTTCAAATCACTGGGTCGAGCCCTACGAGGGGAGGATGAATCCAACACAGTGTTATAGGCTTACGCCACTGCTATTTGCGCCGCCGGAGGAGACACCAGTGTCATGGCGAACTATCTTCCCATCATGCTCGCGCCAACCGTCATGAACTGGTTCACTAGCCTTGCCCCAGACTGCATCGGATCCTGGGAAGAGCTGAAAAAATCTTCACCGACAATTATATGGCTACGTGTACGCGACCGGGAACCAAGCATGATCTCAACCGCATCAACCAGAAGCCATCCGAGCTCCTCCACAGCTACATCCGACGCTTTTCCGAGATGAGAAATTCTATTCCAAACATCATGGAAGTCGAGGTCATCACCGCCTTCATCTGAGGACTCCATCACCGCGAGCTTCGCTCCAAGTTCAACCGCAAGCCGCCCACTGGGATCGGCGAGATGATCACAACCTTCAACCAGTACGCCAACGCCGAGGAAGCCGAGGTGCGCTTCAATGAGGATGCGGGCACTCATTGCCCAACACGCCGCTACGATGACCACCCCGACGACCACCGTCACAACGACCGCCACCACGACGACCGCAGTTACCATCGTGACAGCGGCCGTGATCGGCCAGAAGGACCCAAGACTGGTCAAAATCACCGCCACCGGGCAGACCACATTGTTGCTGCCGTCAGTAAACCTCGCGCCAAGCGCAACTACGACGAGCAGTACAAGAAGATCCTCGATGGCCCGTGACCTCTCCATAAGAACACCAAGCACAAGATGAAGAACTGCCTTAGTTTGGCTAAGGAGTTCCAGGATAAAAAGCTAGACGACGACGCCAACGACGGAGCCAGAGGTCGCCGACCACCTGGGGGCAATAACAATGCTTTCCAGGACCACAACAAGGTGGTCGCCACCATCTTCGGGGGCCTCGCCTCCACCGAGAGCAGAAGAGAACGGAAGCTCACAGCACGTCGGGTGCTCGCCGTAACTACGGAGGATGCCGCCGCCAACCCTAGCTATCGCCCATGGTCCGAGGTCCCCATCACCTTCAGCAGGGCTGACCAGTGGGCGGACATTCCCTACATAGGGCGTTTCCCCCTCGTCCTCGACACAACCGTCCAGAAGGTGCTTTTCAGAAAAGTGCTCGTCGACGGTGGGAGCGCTCTGAATCTCCTCTTCGCCGGAGCCCTAAAGGAGCTAGGCCTCGGATTAGCAGATCTCACACCCTCCAACTCCTTTTGGGGTGTGGTACCTAGCAGGGCCTCCAAACTGCTTGGAGATATCACCCTTCTAGTACAGTTCAGCATGGCAAGCAACTACCGCGTCGAGCACATCAACTTCTACGTCACCGATTTCAACACCGCCTACCACGCCATACTTGGTCGGCCAGCTCTGGCCAAGTTCATGGCTGTACCACACTACACGTATCTGGTGATGAAGATGCCTTCGCATGCAGGAGTTCTGGCCCTGCGGGCCAACCTCTCCATCGCCTACGCCTGCGAGATAGAGAGTCTCGCCCTCACCGAAGACACCGACCTCTCCATCTAGATGGCCAGCGTGATCACCGAAGCCAAGACATTGCTCGCCGATGACTTGGAGATCCCAGAGCTGGAGCCTCCCCGCGCCTCCGCCAAGTCTAAGGAAATAAAGGAGGTCGGCCTTGGCCTCGACGACCCCTCTAAGACCGTGAAGATTGGGGCTCACCTTGACCCCAAATAGGTAAGCGCGCTCGTCTCCTTCCTACGTGCCAACGCCGACATGTTTGCTTAGAAACCTACAGACATGCCGGGGGTACCACGGGAGAAGATCAAGCACTCCTTGAATGTCTCGCCGACCGCCAAACCGATCAAGCAGAAACTCCGCCGATTCACGCCAGACAAGAAGGAGGCTATTAGGGTAGAAATAAAATGGCTCTTAGCTGTCGGATTTATAAAAGAAGTGTATCATCCTAAGTGGTTAGCAAACCCTGTTCTCGTTCGAAAAAAGAATAAAGAATGGAGAATGTGCGTTGATTACCCTGATCTTAACAAACACTGCCCTAAAGACCCCTTCGGTCTACCTCGGATAGACGAGGTTGTAGACTCCACCGCCGACTGTGAACTGCTCTCCTTCCTTGACTGTTATTCTGGCTATCACCTGATCTCCCTTAAGGAAGAAGACCAGATCAAGATGTCATTCATCACGCCCTTCAGTGCATATTGCTACACCACCATGTCCTTCGGACTCAAGAACGCCAGTGTGACTTATCAAAGGGCTATCTAGATGTGCCTCGATCAACAGATTGGATGCAATGTTGAAGCTTACATCGACTATGTGGTCGTCAAGTCCAAGACCGCCGATGATCTTATCACTGACCTTGAAGAAACGTTCGCCAACCTAAAAAGGTACTGATGGAAGCTGAACCCTTCAAAGTGCAGCTTTGTAGTTCCATCCAGTATACTCCTAGGCTACATTATCAGCGCACGAGGCATCGAGCCCAATCCTAACAAGGTCTCTGCCATCACCAACATGAAACAGCCAACATGCGTCAAGGATATACAAAAGCTTTCAGGCTGCATGGCTGCCTTAAGCCGCTTCATATCGTGCCTCGGCAAAAAAGGGCTACCTTTCTTCAAACTCCTCAAGGCCTCCGAGCGCTTTTCCTAGTCGAAGGAGGCAGACACAGCTTTCGAGCAACTCAAGTTGTTCCTAACAAAGCCTCCGATCATGACGGCGCCACGGCCAGATGAAACCCTCCTGACCTACATCGCTGCTACTTCTCATGTCGTCAGCACAACCATTGTAGTCGAACGCGAGGAGGCCAGGAACGCCTATAAGGTGCAATGTTCGGTATATTTCATTAGCGAGGTTCTTAACGAGCCCAAGACTCGTTATCCTTAGGTCCAGAAGCCGCTGTACGCCGTCCTGATCACGTCGTGCAAGCTCTGTCACTACTTCAAGTATTATAAGATCGCCGTGGTCACCGAGTTCCCTCTGGAGGACATCCTCTACAACAAAGAGGCCAATGGACATATCATCAAGTGGGCTATCAAGCTCGACACTTACTCTATTGAATTCAGAAGCAGGCCTACCATCAAGTCTCAGGCGCTAGCTGATTTCGTCGCTGAATGGACCGAGATCCAAGAGCCCATCGCCGCCACCTGCCCCAAGCACTGGGTGATGTACTTCGACGGTGCCCTTAACATCAACGGTGCTGGTGCGGGCATCCTGTTCATTACGCCGACCAAGGATAAACTCCGATACGTTCTCCGGATACACTTTCCGGCCTCCAACAACGCCACCGAATACGAAGCATGTCTCCACGGACTCCATATAGCTGTTGAGCTCGGTGTCAAATGCCTCATGGTATACGGGGACTCCGCGCTGGTCATCAACTAGCTCAACAAAGACTGGTCCTACTCCAGCGAGAAGATGGATGCATATTGCGCCGAAATCAAAAAGCTTGAAGGGAAGTTCTATGGTATCGAGTACCACCACGTGGTACGCGATCAAATCAGCTCGTCGATCACTTGTCCAAGTTAGGCTCCTCTCACGCCGCGATTCCGTCGGGGGTCTTCGTTCAAGATCTTTTGGCACCATCCATTAAGGAAGAAAAAGAAATTTAGGAAGTTCCCCCCACTGAGCAGCTGGTACTAACGGTACCTTTGTCGGCCGCTGACTGGAGGGAACAGTTCATCAAGTACCTCTCCAGCGCTGAAGTACCCGCCGATAAGACTGAAACCGAACACCTAATCCATCAAAGCAAACATTACATGCTGGTGGACGGCAACTTGATGAGGAAAAGTGCCAAGGAAGGGATTATGCAAAAATGTATTACCCAAGAAGACGGAGTGAAGCTACTTCTCGAAATTCACCCTGGTTCTTGCAGCAACCACGCGGCCTCGAGAACACTGGTCGGCAAATCTTTCCGAGCTGGTTTTTACTGGCCCACGACCATCTCCGATGCAGAAGACCTCGTCCGATGTTGTGAAGGATGCCAATTTTCGCCAAGCAAATACACGTGCCGGCACAAGAGCTGCAGACCATTCCAGCTTCCTGGCCCTTCGCATGCTGGGGACTGGACATGATTGGTCCTTTTAAGCCAGCGCCAGGTGGCTTCCGATACGTATACGTCGCCATTGATAAGTTCTCTAAGTGGATCGAGTATAAACCGCTCGTCTCGGCTACTGCAAAGAAAGCAGTCGAGCTCTTCGAAGACATCATCCATAGATTCGGTCTCCCAAAAAGATCATCACCGACCTCGAAACTACATTTACCAGCCATCACTTTTGGGACTTCTGCGAAGACCGGTGCATCTCCATCAAATACGTCTCTGTTGCCCATCCTAGAGCCAACGGCCAGGTTGAACGGGCGAACGGCATGATCCTCGATGCTCTTAAAACGAGGATATATCAGAAAGAAAGAAAGCACCCGGGCAGATGGCTCAAGGAGCAACTAGTTGTAGTCTGGGGACTACACACTCAAGCTAGTCGTAGCACTAGTGTGTCTCCATACTTCTTGGTCTATGGCTCAGAAGCCATACTACCAGCAGATATTGCCTTCGAGCACCTAGGGTGGTGAATTATGATGAAGAGCAAGCCGTAGCTTTTCGGACAGAGGACGTCGACAGGGCCGAGAAAGAACGCCTAATCACTTGCGTCCGCACAGCCAAGTATCTAGAAGGCTTGCGGAGGTACTACAACCGCAACATCAAAGGTCGTTCATTTGCTGTCAACGACCTCGTTCTCCGCAAGAAACAAAAAACCGAAGGGATGCACAAGCTCTCCTTCCCCTAGGAAGGGCTATACGTCATCAAAGAGGTTACCCGACCAGGGTCTTATCACCTATGTGACTTAGACGGAATCGATGTTCCCAACTCTTGGCACATCGAGCACCTCATACGTTTCTATCCTTGAAACGCCCCAGATATGTACTCTCCACTTTATGATGAATAAAGTTTTGGTCTGCATAATTTGTCTCCATTTTTCTCCATTACGGTTTAAATCTCCACTTATGGTCGCCGAGCTCTACGCAACTCCATGACGAACTCCAAAATGAAATCGCCATAATCACGATGACCACGTTTCTCCAAATCTCCAACATTTTTGCCAAACGAGTTTCTTCAAATCGCTGAACACGTTTTCTCCAAATCGTCGAACACGTTTTCTCCAAATCACCGAACATGTTTTCTCCAAATCACCAACGTATTTCGCCACGTGTTTCTCTAAATCGCCGAAGATTTTTCTCCAAATCTCTAAGATATTTCGCCAATCAGCGAGCAGCATACGTTCTATTATGTTCTCTATGGAAAAGACCCAGACTCTGATCTCTCCCTACACGTGCTACTGGCTCCACGCTCTGCGTTATGGGTGGTCAGTTGTGGTTCCTTGGTCATGCCTGTTCCTCCTACATGTGCACAGGCTCCGCGCTTGATGTTATGGACTATGGGCTAGCCAAGGCCGAGAGCTCAGTAAAGAACTAACTGCTCGGACACCACTTATACTACGTTTATCTCCAAGTTAATTCGCCAGCCGCCGAGCTGCACACGTTTCGCTCTGCGCTCTATGGAGAAGACCCGGTCTCTGATCTCTCCCTACACGTGCTTCGAGCTCCGCGCTCTACGTTATGGGTGGTCGGCTGCGGTTCCTTGGTCACGCCTGTTCCTCCTACACGTCCATAGGCTCCGCGCTCGACGTTATGGACTATGGGCTAGCCGAGGCCATAGGGCTTAGTAACAAACTAACTGCTCGGATGCTACTTATACTATCTATAATTGCATTAGGGCTATTACAGTCAAGCTGCATCACATGCACTTTATAACATTTATACACATACATAAATGTTTTCTACGCTCTCGTGCGTCCTAACTACCCTCTAAAGATGTTACAGACAATACCCTCCGAGCAAATCATTGTGCTCTGCCATCACCGTACGTCTCGCCAAACAAGTCTATATCACCGGCCAGCTTCTTTGCTACATCCTCCACCTCATCCTCCAACTGCTGGGTCTCCACCTCGCTCAGCCCTTCGGCGAACCCGCCCCCTATCGCCTAAAGGTCGATGGCTGGGTAGTGGGACCGAACCACCGCAAGGGCATGAGTAGCGACGGTCACAATGGCATCGCGGTTGAAGATCTTGAAGTTCTCCCATGCCGCTTTGCACCTCTGGATGATGGTGTCCGAACGTTGCCGCCTGCCGATGGGCTACGGAGCCAGTTCCTGGTCGACGCAGTTGAGCACCGGTTTAATTGCGGTGACTACAGCGTCGAAGTTATCCCTTTGGGTCCTGGCCTCCTACACCAGCACATCAAATTGTGCCTTGGCTTTATGATGGTAGCCTGCAAGCGTTACAATGTTCCATCAAACAAGGAAATTACTTCAACTGTAACTTCGACCAGGAGGTATTCACCTTTCAGCTCCTTGGCCAGTTTGTTTGCTCGCTCTAACTCCTTCGCCTTCTCCTATCGGAGTTGTTCGATGGCTTGGCACAGTCGGCCGAGCTCCACGTCTTGCTCTACAAGCACAATAGTTATCACCAAAAATATGGCTGTTCAACAATACAAAGTACACTCACCGATATACCATACCTGCTTTTTGCTCGGATACACTTCTGAGCTGTTCGGATTTCTGTTCCAACTGCTCGGAGGCACCCCTTAGTTGTTCAGAGACAGTGGCCAGCTGTTCGGACCTGCTCTGCAGCTACTCGGACGCAGCCACCAGCTGCTCGGATAGGACCCCCCTCTAATATTCTAGGTCCCGCACATTGGACACTCCAAGGTCTCGCTTGTGCCGGGCCCTCTGGATGTTTCTCTCTGAGAGGTTCATCGCCTCCCTGAGTTTCTCCTTCTCCTCGACGAGGGGTTCCATCCTCTTTATTAGCTGGTGCCGCTACTCGGCAGTTCGAGTTATCCCCTATAAATTCTCTTCATCTCCCTAGTGGTGTATTCCTCCTCGATAACCACCACCTCGTCGCCGCGCTTGCAGAGGATTCGAACGGATTGGAGTCGAGGTTCAACACGCTCGATCTCTTCCACCTCGTCCTCTTCCGCCGTAGCTTGAGGCACCATCGGGGGGCTCCATGGCCGGACAGTGGGTCCGACCATCCCCGACAATGCCTTAGGGGGCGTCGTTTGCTCCTCGGCCGCCACCAGCTTCGTCGCCCCAGACTCCGGTGCATCGCCGGCAACTCTAGCTTCTGCTCCCAAAGACCCGATGGTTCCCGCCGTTGCCTTGGGTATCATCACCAACCCATCTGCTGCTAGCGCCAATTGTTCGCTGCCACCAAGTCCGCTAGCGGTGGCGGTTGACTCCTCCTCCGACTGTCGAGCACTCGGGGACTCCGGGACGGGAGCCACCGGCGTTGCCTCCAACCCGGGTTCAGCCCTCGGCTGTTCGACAGTCTAGACTAGCGGGGTCAGATCCTCCATACACTTTGCACTGCATCAGATCGGCTCGTCATTCACCAGAAAGGTTAAGAAACTACAACAAAGTGACTCCAAGACAAGGGTACTTACGGTTTGGTCTGCTGGTTCAATTTCTTGAACCGGCGATGCTCTGGGGGGAGGTCCCACCTCCTCCACAGTCGACCTCTTTTCTGCCTACCGCTCTGGGACCCTCTCCGCTTGCCGCTCTGGGTTTACCTCCGCCTGCTGCTCGGGGAGTTCTGTCGCTTGCCCCGCAGGGACTCCAGTCGTCTGTTGTGCAGGGACTTCCCTCGTCTGCTACACGGGGACTTCTTCGCTTCCCCTTGATTGATCATCCCGCGCGTGTGCTGCATGGAGGCTCCTTCGTGCTCGGTGGAGGAGCCGTCGGAACTTCGTTGTCATCATACCAATCGAACACTGCGGTCCTTCACATTCAAGTGGTCTGATCATCACCAAGCAAGATGCCGCCTGGTTTGAGGGGAGCAGCAGCCACCGTTTTCCTCTTCTTCTAGGCCGGCTCATCTGCCATAGCCCTCTTCCCCTAGGCTTTCTCTAACACTGGGGAGGACTCTTTGTCGGACCAGCATCCGTACCTCCGGACTCCGAAGACACGCCAACGACACTTTCTTCAGGTTGAGCCGGTGGTCGTGCATCCACCGTTGGTGGCCAATCGCCCCTCGGCACACCTAAAAAGTACACCACCCTATCCTGCGAGTGGATCTTCGCATAAGTGAATCAGTCCACTGCTCGACAATGACAAAGGATAAAAAACATCAGGAATACACAACTGAGATATTTACCTGAGGAGGCAGATTTTTGTAGTTAAAGGGCTTTGTATACCCTGACATGTTGAATGAGGCAAACAGAGTGAATAGCTCTGCAGCCCGCTCTTCAACAACATCCCTCGACAACATCTCCGGCCTCTCCCGGGTATCGTCAGTCTCCCCCTTGAACTCGAAGGCTGGGTGTGCCCTCTCCTTACAGGGCTACACGTGGCGTACTATAAAGCTCGCTGCTACCAATCCACCATTGGTCCTCACGCCCCTTATTAAGGCAAGGAGCTCCCTCACTTGCTCCATGTCAGCGCTGCTCGGTGTCTCCGACCATCTCCTTTGGCTCTCCGGGATGTGGTCGGCGTCGCAGCGGACGGTTGGGTGGCTCTGTTTCATGTAGAACCACCTGGCGTTCCACCCCTTCACTGATGTGTTCAGCGGCACAGTAAGGTGCCCGCCATCCCATCGCGCAGCTGAAGGTACACCCCGCCGACCACCTTGGAACCATCACCGCCTCTCTTCTTCGGCTAGAACAGGTGACAGAAGAGGTTGAAGTGGGGGAGGATTCTGAGATATGCCTCACAAAAATGGATGAAGATTGAGATATGCATAATGGTATTGGGATGGAGGTTGCATAGACTGACCACCTAGAGCTCCAACAGATCCCTTAGGAACGGATGAACAGGAAATCCCAACCTGTGCCATAAATAATCCTCGAATACCACCACTTCATCGGTATGAAGTGTTGGGAAGGACTCACCGAGGGCCAACCGCCATCCGGTGGTAGCACGGTCAGGAAGAACACCAGCCTCCACCAATCTGTTAAGCTCCGCCTCTCCTGTTCTCGACGGCACCCACTCTTGGTCACGCTGGGCGCCGGCGCTCGCCTTCTTGGGGCTTGTCTTCTTCGATTTGGTAGCTTCCTTCTTCAGCACCATCTCTCAGATGTGATTGGGGTTTGGCGGCGGAAGCAAATGTGGATGTGAATCTGGAAACACGAGGGCTGAGGATGAAGACAAAATGGCAAAGTGGCAAAGGTGGGAACGCGGGATGCGGTGGCGCCGTAATAAAGCACTTTCCCCACCCTTTCGCATTCGAGGGTTTTTGGGAAACTGTTCCCGCGATTTGCGCCTCTCCGAATTCTCCGACGCGGGTTAATGGGCCGTAATCTGGGCTTTCACGCAACCGGAGCCCATGTCGCTCAATTATCACCGTCGTTGGTTATCACTCGCCGAATAATCGTCGACTTCTCCGCCAATTATTGAGGCTCAGTAACAGTTACTATGCAGCCATTACTCTGGTTTTTTCCCCATGGTTGGATTTTTCATATATCTCCGTAAATGGCTCAGGGACTGGCTGCCTGCTCGGCTGGTCTTTTTACTATTTTTCTATTTCTGACCCTGGCACCATGTGACTGCGCCAACTACTATCAGGCTCGGGGACTAAGTGGGCACACTTCACCTTGTGGTGAATGTGCTCTTTCTCATTTTGAGGCTACGCCCGGGGACTGGCTGACTGCTCGGCTGGTCTTTTACTATTCTTCTACTTTGGACCCTGGCACCACATGACTACATCATCTACTGTCAGGCTCGGGGACTAAGTGGGCACACTTCACCTAGCGGTGATTGTTTGCTTGAATCTAGAAGACTCCACGCCTCTTGAAGCTGAAGAAGACTATCTCCTTTTCTCGTGGTCGGACTCTAAATGGGCACACTTGGTCCACTCCGAAGAAATCTTCGATTCTAAACTTGAGCTCCTTACACCCTTATGGCAAACCGTACTTGGGTTATGCTGCTCGACTACGGTTCACGCTGCTTGGCAACTGCTCACATCTGCTCGGCAACTCATCACGGTGGTCAGACCATTAGTTTAACTGCTCGGCTTTGTTCGCACCTGCTCGGACAAGCTCAAGACGGCGTTAAACAACCGGAACAAGGTGCTTGGGGACTAGCTGTGGGGGGTACAACCCTAGATACCCATGACAGACCACATGGGCTGCGCCCCTAGGGGCGGCCCAGCCCACAAGACAAAGCCTTGCGGGGCACGACTCTGCTCAACGCCTCCCGCAAGATATCTAGAAGATTTCCTGAAGATACTACGAGATCTGTTAGAATATGTATGATTCCAATATTCCTATAATCATTTATTACTTTCCGGTTATCTCTCAGATCTAACCGACTTGTAACCCTGCTCCCCAGACTATATAAGACGGGCAGGGACCTCCTCCAAACTCATGCAATATCATACGATCGCTAATACAGACCAACAGACCACAGGAGTAGGATATTACGTCATACTGACGGCCTGAACCTGTCTAACTCGTGTGTCTCTGTTGCCTTCTTGTTCTTGATCCTATGCTCCTCTGCCGATCAATCTACCTTCGTGGGATACCCCTCGGAGGACTGCCGATGATATTCTGTCGACAGGTATCAAAGCCGTACAAGCGCCGTCGCTGGACTAACCGCTGGCGATTACTGACGGTATAGATGTCCAACGAGCCAGCCCGGCTCGGCCCGGCTTGGGCCCAGGCCAGGCACGGCCCGATGGGGTTCGAGATGGCATGTCACATCGTGCCTATCGAGCCATGCCGAGGCAGGCACCGTGCCTGACCTACGGCCCAGGCACGGCCTGCTGGGCCATTTATCGGGCTGGCCCGGCCCGAGAAGCACGGCCAGTCCAGTGTGCCGGGCTAGCCCGGGCCTACGATGAAGCATGAGTAGCCAGAGAGAGGGGGAAGGGGAGGAAGCGCAAGCAGCCGGAGATGCAGTGGCCGTCGGTGACCTTGCCCTTAGGCCCAGATCCAGGACCCCCTGCCATCACGGCCGCCGGAGTGGAGGCCAGGAAGGATGCAGAGTGGGAGAGGCTGCAGCGTCTGCACAATGGCAGCCCATAGCGAGGCACCACCATAGTCGCATTGTCCCAGCCTCGATGCCGCCCGTAGCTCCATGAGCTACGGCCACCAGAGCAGCTGGGCCACGGACGGTGCAGTAGGGCCATTGGAGTAGCCCGCGTGGCTCCCGCGCCGCCGTGGCGCTGCCGCTGCACCACAGCCCCGCCACTACACCACCGCGCCATCGCAGCTGCCTCCCACCATGGCACCATAGATCTGCATGCCGACAGGCCAGATCCGGTAAGGGGACGACGAATTCGGGCATGGCTGGGGCCGGAATCCCGCCGCCGCCCTATGTAGACCTCCTCCATGGCTAGAATCCCTAACTCAAGAGCACCTCTCAGAGAGAGAGAGAGAGAGGAGGGAGGAGAAGGGGGAAGACCCAGCCACCGGCATCGTTGCCTTCAACCGGCCTGTCGGCATTGAGTTCCGATGGCGGCCGGGGATGAGAGCGCTAGGAGGCTCGGAGGGGGGGGAGGAGTGGCGCCTCCCAATGATACTAGGCTCGGAGGTGGGGGGAGGGGTGACGATCTCAGGGAGGGAGCGAGGGGCTACAGTTGTGCCTCCGTGTGGGGATTGGGATTTGGGGAACGAGGTGTTAGGGTTAGGGAGGTTGCCTGCCGGTGGCAGGCCGGGGCGCCAGCGGGCCTGCTGTACTGGAGCGGCCTATGCCGTGCCAGCCCACGTGCCTGGGGTAAGGCCTAGGCACGGCCTGCTCCTCCGGGCCATGCCAGCCCAGGCCCGCTCGCCGACGGGCCGGGCCAAAAAAATAGGCCTTGGGCCGAGCCGATGGGCTCGGGCTGCATGGCCATATATAATAGACGGTTTGGAGATGGGTGACAGTAGCGATGCTGCTATGGCTGCCCTGCCACGATAGGAGCTCGTTGTGCGCACGGTGCGGGAGGTCAGCGGCACCAGTTGGCCGACGCTGACTTGCACCAACTATGGTGAGTGGTCGGTGACCATTAAGGTCAAGCTTAGAGCCCGATGACTCTGGAATGCTATTGACAAGGACACCAACAATAAAGAAGACAACATGTCAGCACTGGAGGCTATCCTCGCTGCTGTGCCAGCAGAGTTGTCGGTGCAGAAAGTGACCAACATGTAAAGATGGGGGGTACAAGAGGTCCGGTCGGACTCTGGTCAGAGGTGCCGAGAGTGACGGGAGCTCTGCTATGTGCTAAGTGTTCGAGCGTGTGCTTGTGGTTTGAACCTGGTGGTTCTGTTGCTGCGTACTAGTGAACTTGATCTAAGTGAACTGATCGATCTGAATCATCTATCTTTTGGGAGAGAGTGCATCGCCTTTTATAGATAAAGGGGATGGCCTTACAAGTGAGAGGGAGAGAGTACACATGCTACAAAGTCTTGTTGTCCATGCCGGTGGGTACAAGATGATGGTAGGCGCCCACAATACTATTTAGTGTCAGATGCACGTGGGAGATTGTGTCGTCTTCTTCAGGTATGGCAGACGTCGGTGCCTGCCACACTGTTGATACCCAGAGGCATGCAAGGGGTTTTACCATGTTCGTCTGATACGGTAAATACTAGCGCCCACAACACTGTTGATGCCTCAGAGGCATGTGGGGGGAGCCTTACCGTATTTGTCTGGTATGGGAGTTGATGGCGCCTAGAACACTGTAGGAGAAAATGTCGGCGCCTACAACACTGCTTGGATTCTGTCATGCCAGGGTGGTCGTAGGGTACTGTCCTGCAGGTGTACAGGGTATGGTCCTCGGTATTACGGTTTGATTTGAGTGCCCTGCCATACTTTCTCCGCTTGTTTCCTGGTCCTTATCGAGCGGGCATCCCCGGTCAGTCGGTCCCAGTTAGCTCTGATTGCGCCAGTTAGAGAGGAGCTGTAAGCAGGGGTTCGGAGCATTCCTGGTCGGAGAAGCGCGTGGGAGTAGGAAGTGGTGTTTTGGCCAGGCCTTCTAGTCGGAGAGGCCGTCCAGAGGCGGGCCAGAGTTGGAAACGAGGCCTCCTGGCCGGAGAGGCGGGCCAGTGTCAGAAGTGGGCGTTGTTCCTCCTCGGTCAGGCCTTCCAGTCGAAGAGTGGATTGCCCTTCTGGCCTGTTGTTTAGGTGTTTGGGCCGGCCCAAGAGTCGCGTGTCATTCGCAACGTTGTCTGTTGGGCTGAGCCTTTTCTAGGAAGCCGATCCATGAGGGACCCCGAGTTTATGAACCCGATAGGAGCCCCCGGGCGATTCAGGTAGAATTGTCTGGGGGATTTTGTCCTGACAGCGGGTGCGTGCGAGCGCACCTGCGGGTGTAGCCCCTGGGCGATTCGGGTAGAATTGTCTGGGGGTTTTTTATGTTTGCCAGCGGGGGAAGTTTCATTTTGTCAGCGGGTGCACGCGAGCGCACCCGCGAGTGTAGCCCCCGAGCCCCCGGGTGATTCGGGTAGAATCACCTTGGGGGTATTTTGTCAGCGAGTGTGTGTGCGTGCATTTTAGTCGAGACAGAGTCGTCAACCAAGGTGTCGTGCGCAGCCGAGGTAGTTGTTTTTAGGGATCGGGCGAGACGGAACTCGCGGATCCTGGTGTCGGGAGTAGCCGAGGCAGTTAGTTTTGGGATCGGGCGAGATGGAGCTCGCGGATCCTGGCATCGGTGCAGCCCGCGCAGCCAAGGCAGTTAGTTTTGGTATCGGGCGAGACGGAGCTCACGGATCCTGACATCGGGCATAGCCGAGGCAGTTAGTTTTGGGATCAGGTGAGACGGAGCTCACGAATCCTGGCATCGGTGCAGCCCGCGGAGCCGAGGTAGTTGGTTTTGGGATCGGGCAAGACGGAGCTCCCGAGCTCGCGGATCCTGGCGTTAGGCGCAGCCCGCGCAACTGAGGCAGTTTTTAGTTTTCTTGAGCCCCTGAGCCCTGTTTGGGCTTGATAGGGGTCGGTTGAGTTTTGTGCATTACCCTATCCATGGTTTCTCGCAACCGGAGGGGCTGAGCTAACGTCGCTTGCCTCGATCGCTCGGGCTCGAGTGATGCACTCGGTGAGCTCGCTAACGGATAAGATCGAGTGAAATCTAGGTCCGTCGTTCGTGATAGGGTCGGCCTAGCCCTCTTGTGACATTCCACTGCTCCTTAACCTGCAACCCGGCAGATGCCTAGGTCATTCCGGAGACCAACCTGGGTGGCCCGCTGGCCTCCCCTCGATGGAGATTCTATGGGTTTGGTGAGATTTAGGATCGAATGAGAAGGTTGAGATGACCCTGTCTGCTTTGGGGCAGACTGGGCGAGGGCCGCTCGAGGCTCATCTGCATTTTCTCCCCAGGCTCTGTTTGATGCGAGGCGGCCTCGAGCCCTTAGTGGGCTGGCCTTCGACCCCTGGTCAGTCGTTGCTCATGTTGAATGAGGCAACTGCCACTTCATGGCGCAACACGAAGCGTTGTAATGCATTTGACTGCATACGCAATAATTTAACCACCGAGCCCCCGGGCGATTCGGGTAGAATCATCTTGGGGGCGCGGGTGTATGGAATGAATGCGTGTATGAATGTATGAATGATTTATATAAAGAAATAGTGGGGTTTTGTATTGTTACCTTAATGACTCGAGTGACGGGGTTTGAAGAGCTCCAATCGGAAATGTCCGACCGGGACCTGTGCTCGTCGTTCGTGACGGAGTCGGCATGGCCCACATGGGGCGTCCCTTTGCTCCTTACCTGTCTCTCGGCGTTTTCCTGATCCGTTCGATTGACTTTAGGAAGCCCGATGGTCTGTCCTGGCGGAGATCCCTTTGTTTGGGTATTTTCAAGTCCCGCCTGAGAAGGCGGAGAGCCGCCTACGTGTGGTGGCACTTTGGTTCTTGCGCCCGGCGTGTGGTAGTGGTGGGCCATACCCAGGCCACGTCCCATCTGACCAGGTGCCATTCCGTCGAGTAGGGTGCGTCCCATCGTATCCCATCCGCATTGAATGAGGGAAGGGAGAGGGTTTTTTGCCCCCGCCGTTTCACCTTTCCCTGACTGCCGCACCTTTCCCAACTGTTGTGCTCCTTTCTTTAAGTAGGAGAAGGGAGAGGGCTTTCGCCCCGTACCTTCGCCTATTCCTCATCTATCGTCTCTTCTCTTTCTTCCTTCTTGCCAAGAGCGTTTGAGTGTTGTGGCGGTTCCTAGGAGAGCAAAGGGGGAGAGCGTGGGAGAGGAGAAAACTCACAGATCCTATCCATGAACCCAGAGTGAAATGTTGAGCTGGAGGTCATCTGTCATGAGGGAGTCAGTGTTGGTTGCCTTCGCCGAGAAGGGGCTCCTGTCGCCGAAGGAGGTGGTGCACTGGAGAGCTCCTGGGAGGGAGGATTTCCCGCAAAATCAGGGCAACGAGGTTGTTTCCTTCCTTAATTTCCATGAGCGCAGGTTAGGATACCCCACGCACTGGTTCCTGTGTGGGCTCCTCAATGAGTGAGGTTTGGAGGTGTAGCACCTCAATCCGACTGGGGTGCTACATATCACCGGCTTCATCATCGTGTGTGAGGCCTTCCTTGGGATGGAGCCGCACGTGGATTTCTTTCGGCGGATGTTCTCCGGGCGAACTTTGTCGGTGGGGAATCTGCCTAAGGCCGCACCGGTGGGGGGCTTGTACCCCATGTATACCCCCTGTGATTCCAATCGGGGGTGACACGGGGAATGGTTCTACATCAGGAACCCGACTGAGGCGTCGTTCCCTCCTTTCACCGACAGGAGGCCAGAGAGATTAGACAGCTGGTTGTGGGACCCCGCTAGTTGGTAGAAGAAGAAGGTGGAGATCATCGAGGCGGAGCTCCAGAAGCTCGTGCGACGCGGCCTTGATGGGGTGCGGGTGTTCCACACCCTCTTTCGCCATCGGGTTGCTCCGCTGGTGGAGAGGATGCAGCCGATGTGGAAGTACAACGGCCCGATGGACCCCGACCATGTGTTGCTGGAGGAGCTGTCGAACGACGAGGTTTGGAGTCGCCTTGACCGGGAGCTACAGCTGAAGCCCAAAGAGAATGTCGATGGAAAGTCCGGACCTCTCAATGCTGTGACGGTGTCGAGACTGGTATGCTCCCCCTTCTTTACTCCGTGTCCTTTTCCCCTTTGCTTCCTGTTTTTTTTATTTTGAGCCGCCTGTTTCATAGGGACTTGAAGCTTACAAGTCCCGGCCGCACCTTCTGTAGGGGCCGGAGGGCGCAGCTCGGTAGGTCGCCCAGAAGGAGGCGGCAGATGCCAAGAAGAAGAAGAAAGCCAAGGAGGCTCGGCGGAAGTATGAGAAGGAGAAGGAGATCGCCCGACGCGTGAAGGCTGAGGAAAATTGGAGCGACGTCGAGTCAGAGCTCGAGTCAGAGGACCCCACAGAGGTGGGGGATGACATGATTTTCTCCGATGAGGAGGAAAGCTGGGAGGTCATTGTGACCTCGGCAGAGAGCGTTGTGATCCTATGGCCGCATCCGCTGGCGGTGAGCAGGAGGCAGAGAGGCGTGGCGATGTTCCTGCGCTGAGGAAGCGTGCTGCGAGCGCGGACGCCGTCGGTGAACGGGAGGCGAAGCGGATGCAGTAACTGCACCCTTCTGAGGTGTCGCTGGCCTCGTCCCCACTAGCCGTGGGCACGACGGGATAGGCTAGGCGGTCAGAGGAGCGGGCTTGCACCCGCGCATCCTTGGGGCCAGAGCCAGCGCACGACTCATAGCGGGAGGATGCCCGGCCAGCTGCTCCGGTTGACGTACCCCAAGCCGAAGGTCATGTTGATTCGTGGGCTGGGCAGGAGCCGGTTGGGTCGACTCCACCTCTGGCTGAAGTGAAGCGGCGTGGGTCAAAGCCCAGGAGTGGTCCTCGCCCTACGGGCCCGTTGATGTTCGGGTCAAGGTTTCAGAGTCGTACCGCTTACATCCCGGTATGGCTTTGTTTTGTTTCTTTTCGATCTTGCTGTTGAGTTTTTTGGAGTGTGACTGACCCGTACCTTTTTTACAGCAGCCAGATGTTGTCGGGGCTGAGCATCGCCCCATCTCCCGTGCGGTAGGATTGAAGGCCCACCTTGCAGCGCGTTGTGGCGAGTGGTGGGGAGAGCAGGGTGGTGGCGGTGGGTCCTTCCCTTCCTAGGGCAGTGCCCCCCGGGCCGATCGCTAGTACGGCGGCAGCGGCGGCGACGGTGTTGGCGGCGATCCCGGTGGTGATGGCGGAGGCCGCGTTGGAGGTGCCCCTTGCGGCCCCTGCCCCACCGGCTGTGGCAAAAGAGGAGAGAGAGACTGAGCTCCATGCCTCGCTAGGTAGAGGGCTGCGCGGCTCACCTTCTGGGTCAGCGCTGGAGGTGCCAGGGGGAGGTATGGCCGGGATGGAGCTGGAACACCTATCGGTGGCCCGTGAAACCGAGGTGGTGGAGATCCCTTCCGACGATGAAGCAAATGATGTGGTGAAGCTGCTGGCACCATCACAGGAGATGGCAGTGGTCCGTTCGGGGCTGGGCCCTCCAGCAGGCTAGAGGAGACTGGCCTGGAGTGGCCCTATCCTAAGGACCCAACAAAGGTTCGTTTCATCCTTCGGGATTCGTAGGAGTGTCGGCTCCGGGACATCCTTGGGGGGAGAGGACTCACCATGGAGTCTGATCTCGCCAAGCTATCGGTGAAGCTTGAGGAGGCCCAGGAGCAGGTTGAGTCTATCCAACGGTTGGTCAAGGTCAACCTGCATCGCGCTGTGATGGTGAGTTTCCCATGCTCGTCCTTGACCCCTTGGTCTTTCGTCGGTTGCCTCAGCATGCTTCTTCTCAGTTTTGCAGGGTCTGGAGGAGATGTCATGCCGCAAGTCCCGTATCCTCCAGATGGAGCACACCCGGATGGTCGAGCTTGAGCGTTAGCTGGAGTCCACCCCCCGTGAGTCCTAGAACGGGCGGTGGAGGTGACTGAGGTGTGGGTGGTGTAAGTGCTTGCGGCAGAACGGGTGACTGCCGCCGAGCGGGGGCTTGAGGTGGTGAAGGCCCTCCAGGCGGAGACTGGGGTGGTGCTGTAGAAGTCCCTAGCGGACACCAAGGTGGCGCTCCAAAGAGCCCTGGATACCCTGGATATGGAGCGGAAGGCCCTAGAGTCAGAGCGAAAGGCCCGGTCAGAGGCTGACCAGGAAGTGCACGTGCTTCGAGGCTGGGTTATGGGGATGTAGGAGGCGAATGCCCGGCTACGTGAGTAGGTGACCCGGCAGGCGGACGGACTCTCCATCCTCAAGAACACCCACCTCGATAAGTACCTTTTCTGCTTTCGACATGTTGGTTTCTTCCTTTAGCTTGATTCTGAGCGTATAGTCCTTCTTCCAGAGCTGGGTGGAAAGGTGGAGTCATTGGAGCAGGACCTAGAGACAGCCAAGGCAACGTTTGGCCAAAATGCGGAGGCGCTGGCCAAGTCCCTTGAAGAGCGATGTGCTCTCGAGGGGGAACTTGACTAGATGCACAACATTTCCTAGCTTGTCGCCTTGGAGGTCTTTGGGTCGGCGCCAAGTACTAGCGCACCCGCCATCCGACTCGTGGAGGTTCCGGATGAGGTCCGGGCCCTCATCACCAATGGGCTGTTCTACGGAGCGTCAGGGTTGTTGACTTCGGTGGCGACGTACCACCCAGACCTGGACTTTGCAACCATCTGCAGTGGGTATGCTGATGGCTTTAGCATGGAGGACATCCAGTCGCTTGGGAAGAGCTTGCTGCCACACACAAAGTTGTTGGCCGAGCAAGTCTCCACGCAGTGGGTGATGGATGCTCACCGTTCGAACATGGCCAAAAGCGTGTGTCAGGAGGACGTCACCCAGCCTGCTGATGGCGTGGAGCCTGGGTTAGAAGTGGACATCGCCCCGCCTCCAACCGAGCCGGATGTTGCCCAGTCGGAGGACGGGTAGCCCCTTCCCTCGCCGATCGAGCCGGTAGTCGATGCCGCAGCGAAGCCGTAGTAGAAGTTTTAGAGTAGAAATACTTTAGCAAATGTAGAAAATAATGTCGTCAAGGAGCCCCTATGTAAAGCATTTTTGTGTATTTATGAAAACCGCAACTTTGTTTTTGTGATGGAACTACTGCGTTCGAGGAAGCTTGTTTCGTCCGTTCCTTATTTTTACCTTAGCATAACTTTGTTTTTTATTCTCTTCTTTTCCACACTTGCCCATTCGCATCGTAGGCTACAACCATAAGAGCCCGGGCGTGGCCCGCTTGGCTAAGACGCTCGTAACCATAGGTAGAGGCAGGGTGCGATCGGTCGGAATATTTTAAGTAAAGTTACGTAAGATAATTAAAGGAATGGACTGCTTTTTTGTTCAGGGAAAAAATGTATTTATCATATGAAAGTAAAAAGAGGGGTGACATTGCAACCCCGTGGATCCCCCGAGCGACCTGGGCCAAAAGTGTTTGGGTCGGGGCGCTTTATAGGAGCGAACGTTAAGTAAAAATGATAAGACTGAATTTTAGAGGAAGAAACGACGTAGCTATTCGCTGTTCCAAGTGTTGGTGAGAACGTTGCCCTTGTCGTCCTTCAGTCGGTAGGCGTCCGGTCGGATCACCTCGATTGTTGTATAGGGACCTTCAATCATCCAGATCCTTGCCCGCTACGCCCCCTTTCTTGGCCGCTGTTTCTTTGCCTTTTCCTTCCTTCGGCCCGCCAGCCTATCGTAGAAGGTGCTTGAGGAGCTCACAGTCCATGTAGAGGTGTTTGATAGGTTAGGCGTGGTTGATGCATGGGCCCTCCATGAGCTCATTGAAGTGGTCCGGAAGGCCCTGCTAGGGCTGCTTATCCGTGTGATCGGCCGTGGCGACCAACACGGAGTTGGCCGGTCGGCGACGATCTTCTTTGTTCTTTTTGCCCCTCGGAGTGGAGGGGTCCTCGTCCAGTTCCTCACGCTTGGCCTTGCCTTTGCCTTGGCCTCTATTGAAGTGCTGTGGGAGTGGCGCTCTCTGGATGCGTCGGGCAAAGGCCCATGGTCCCGGGCCATCCGGGCTGGGACTCCGGTCGTCTGGCTGGCGACCGTGCTTGGGGTGCGTTTCACCACTCCTCGCGATGGTCCGGCCGGGGTCTGTGTCGCCTGCCACCACTGCCGCTCGATGGACGCCATCATCATGCTGACACCTACGCCAGTTGCTGATGACGCTGCGAGCATCTCGATTCAGTCTGAGCCGCTCGCGTATAGGCGATCGGTGCGTAGCGGGCGCTAGGTCAAGCCGAGGCACAGATGTGGCCTCCTGTGCCACGCTCAGCGGCTATAGTGGTGAGCAGGTGGAGTGATTCGTCTGGTGCGTCCCCACTCCCCTGGTGGGGAGAGAGACCGCGAGTCGGTGTCATGATGCGAAGCTCATCGCCTGTTGAACGACGGCGGTTTCCACCAGTGCCCGGGGATTCTAGTGGATCACCTATTCCTGGGGGTCACTCGGCTCGGGAAGGCCACGCAGAAGCATTGCCACAGCGGTGATGTTCTGGTCAGCCCGAGCGAACTGTGGGGGATCATTCCCCCTGTCCATGATGTTGCACTGGACCTGGCGGGCGCGACCCCGGGCGCCGCTCGCCGGTTTATGCGCACGGGGCGCAGTGTGGTGCGCCGAGTGCGCCGACGCATGTGGTGGCTGGTTCTGCCACCATTGTGGTACCTCCTTGCCATGCTCCCGTGTGAGCGCGAGGGTCCCCGTACGTGGGTCCGGAGGGGTGTGAGTCTGCAAGGACTTCGCTACCATCGGCAGCTGTCTCGGAGCATCCATCATAGCGCACTCCCAGGACAGACGGTGGCTAGGTGCCACATCATCGATGCTGGAGTCATCACTCTCAACATCGTTGTCCATGAGGTCAAGCAAACAGGTGGGAGCATAGCTCGCCATCCCCATGAATTCAGACGTGAGAGGGGGCGGTGCCGGCATCCTTCGGAGCCCTCGGGCGTATGCATCCACGAGGGATGCGAGGCCATAGGGGAACCAGTTGCATGGTGGTCGCGGTAGGGACAATGGGGTCCCTCTGGATAATCGGTGGAAGATAGCAAATAGTGAGTAAATAACAGTATGTACATTACTCACAGTGGTGTTTGAGCATAGAGTTTGCTTAGAATGAAGCACAGGCGCCTCGTCGTTGAAGTCATCGTGCATCCCAGAAAGGAGGGAGGGCGCAGCAAGTGCCTCCTCGTGGAGGTGTAGTACACCGAGCCAGTCATCGATGAAGTCTAGGCTTCCAAAGAGGAAGGCCTGGGACGGTTCAAAGACGGGTGCAACCCGCATCCCAATAGGTGGGAGCACGGGAAATTCCAGTGAGCCAAAGCAAGTCGTATCGCTTGAGCCCACCATGGCGAAGGTGGTGGAAAAGTGGGCCATCCGATGACCAAAAGGTGTTGAACGTATAGCGTCTTCCCCACGGACGGCGCCAACTGTTGGTGCAGAAAGTGACCAACACGTAAATATTTGTAGTTTTGCCGTACGTTGTGATCGGAGGTGGACTAGCACTCAATGACACAGGGTTTATACTGGTTCAGGCAACATGCCCTATGTCCAGTTTGAGTCAGTCGGTGACTTTATTCCTGAGCCCAGGTGCTTTAAGTTTGCAGTGGGGTTACAAACGAGAAGGAGAAAGATGGGGGTACAAGAGGTCCGGTCGGACTCTGGTCAGAGGGGCCAAGAGTGATGGGAGCTTCGCTATGTGCTAAGTGTTCAAGCATGTGCTTGTGGTTTGAACCTGGTGGTTCTGTTGCTGCGTACTAGTGAACTTGATCTAAGTGAACTGATCAATTTGAATCATCTGTCTTTTGGGAGAGAGTGCATCCCCTTTTATAGATAAAGGGGATGGCCTTACAAGTGAGAGGGAGAGAGTACATATGCCACTAAGTCTTGCTGCCCACGCCGGCGGGTATAAGATGATGGTAGGCGCCCACAATACTGTTTAGTGTCAAATGCACGTGGGAGGTTGTGTCGTCTTCTTCAGGTATGGTAGACGTCGATGTCTGCCACACTGTTGATACCTAAAGGAAAGCAAAGTGTTTTACCATGTTCACCTGGTACGGTAAATATCGGCACCCACAACATTATTGATGCCTCAAAGGCATGTGGGGGGAGCCTTACCGTATTTGTCTGGTATGGGAGTTGATGGCGCCCACAACACTGTAGGGGAAAATATCGGCGCCTACAACACTGCTTGGATTCTGTCATGCCAGGGAGGTCACAGGGTATTGTCCTACAGGTGTACAGGGTATGGTCCTCGGTATTGCGGTTTGACTTGAGTCCCCTGCCTTACTTTCTCTGTCTGTTTCCTGGTCCTTACCGAGCGGGCGTCCCCGGTCGGTCGGTCCCAGTCGGCTCTGATTGTGCCAGTTAAAGAGGAGCTGTAAGCAAGGGTTCGGTGCATTCTTGGTCGGAGAAGCGGGTCAGAGTTGGAAGTGGTGTTTTGGCTAGGCCTTCCGGTCGGAGAGGCCGTCCAAAGGCGGGCCGGAGTTGGAAACGAGGCCTCCCGACTGGAGAGGCGGGCTAGAGTCGGAAGCGAGCGCTATTCCTCCTCGGTCAGGCCTTTCGGTCGGAGAGTGGATTGCCCTTCTGGCTTGTTGTTTAGGTGTTTGGGCCAGCCCAAGAGTCGCGTGTCATTCACAATGTTGTCTGCTGGGCCGAGCCTTTGCTGGGAAGCCAGTCCATGAGGGACCCTGGGTTTATGAACCCGACAGGAGTATAGGGAGCCATTGGGGGCGAAGAGCTCTGCTAAGGAGGCGTGGGAGGCCATTGCGGCGAAGCTCATCGGTTCCGACCGTGCAAAGAAGGGGACGGCCCAGCTTCTAAAGCAGGAGTATGCCAACCTCAAGTTCTAGGATGGTGAATCGGTGGAGGGTATCTCCCTCGCTTGTAGATGCTCATCAACAAGCTAAAGAGCCATGGTGTCACCATCGATGAAGAAGAGGCGGTCTCAAGGTACCTCCACTCTGTGCCAGTGAAGTACGTCCAGATTGCTCTCTCCAAAGAGACGATGCTAGACTTGTCCACCCTCACCATTGAGGATGTGATAGGCCGTTTGTGGGTGGTGGACGAGCGCATGGGGCAGGCCATAGCGACGAAGGACAGCAGCAAGCTGCTGCTGACAGAGGAGGTGTGGGCTACCTGGAAGAACTCTGGTGAAGCCACCTCCAGCCGTGGTGGTGATGGCAAGTGCCGTGGCAAGTCTTCTTCGGAGAAGAAGAAGAAGGTCGACCCCAACGCCTATAGGTGTTGTGGGAAGACGGGCCATTGGGCAAAGGAGTGCCCAAATCGTAAGCAGGAGAAGAAGGCTGAGGCTCATCTAGCATAGGCTACTGATGATGATGAGGCCACTCTCCTGATGGCGACGTTCTATGCACTGCATGATGTTGAGGCCAAGGAAAAGGGAGAGGTGATGGCGGTGGAAGAGTCTAGGAAGGCTGTAAAAGCTGCCTACCTCGACGAACCGCACACCCAAGTCCACCTCGAACGTGTGGGTGATGGACAAGAGCAGCGGTGGTACCTGGACTCCGGTGCCAGCAACCACATGATGGGCTCCAAGGCAGCCTTCTCCGAGCTCGATGACGACGTGACCGGCACGGTTAAGTTTGGTGATGGCTCAAGGGTGACGATCCGAAGGTGCGGCACCATCATCTTTAGGTGCCTGAACGACGAGCACCGCGTGCTAATGGATGTATATTACATCCCGTAGCTGTGTTCTAGCGTCATCAGCATTGGCCAACTGGATGAGCGCGGTAGCGAGGTACTAATCAAGGATGGTGTCCTTAGGATCAGGGACCAGGAGCAGCGCCTTCTTGCCAAGGTGAAGAGGTCCCAGAATTGGCTGTACCTGCTCGACTTGAAGGTGGAGCAGCCGGTGTGCCTGGCAGCACGGCACACCGAGCATCCGTGGTTGTGGCATGCCTGGTTCGGCCATCTTAGCTTCGACACGCTTGGTTAGCTAGAGAAAAAGGTCCGAGGGCTGCCCCACATCAACCACAGAGGCGAGCTATGTGATAGCTACCTAGCCAGGAAGCAGAGGAGGCTACCGTTCCTAAAGGTGGCCAAGTATCACGTGGCGGACGCTCTCGATCTCGTCCATAGCGATCTCTGTGGGCCAATCACGCCAGCCACAAACGGTGGTCGGTGGTACTTCCTCCTACTCGTGGATGATTGTAGTCGCTATATGTGGTTGAAACTCGTAACAAGCAAGGAAGAGGCAGTGGCGGCGATCAAGAAGTTCAAGGCACGCGTGGAGGTGGAGAGCGGCAAGAAGCTACACATGTTGCAGACTGATCGGGGCGGCGAATTCACTTCGGTGGAGTTCGTTGCGTACTGCGCGGATCAGGGTGTGGTGCGACACCACACCATGCCGTACTCACCAAAGTAGAATGGCATGGTGGAGTGGCGGAACCAGACGGTGGTCAGCATGGCTCGATCCATGATGAAGGCAAAGGGCATGGCGGCAAGGTTCTAGGATGAGGCGGTGACCATGGTGGTGTTCATCCACAACCGTGTGCCCACCAAGGCCCTGAAGGGCAAGACACCATTCGAAGCTTGGTATGGGCGCAAGCCGAGTGTGTCCTTCCTCTGGACATTCGGCTGCATCGACCACGTCAGGAAGACGAAGTTGGTCCTCACCAAGCTAGAGGACAGGAGCACATCGATGGTGCTCCTGGGCTACGCGGAAGGTACCAAGGCGTACCGGCTTTATGACCCATGCGGAGGCAAGGTGCTTGTCTCGCGCGACATCGTGTTCGATGAGAAGGCAGCGTGGGACTAGAACAGTCCGGCCACAGGGGAAGCTAGCAACTTCACTAGCACCTTCGTCGTTGAGCACTTGCTCATCCACAGTAGTGGAGATACTAGAGAGGAGGTGCCGACCACTCCAGCAACAGAGCCGAGCACTCTTGGGGCGGTGCCAAGCACTCCGGGAGGGGTGCTGAGCACTCTTGGAGTGATACTGAGAGGTCCTACAGTGGTGTCCATTACTCCAGGATGGGTGTCGAACACTCCCATAGCAGAGCCAAGAAATCTTGTAATGGTGCCGACCACTCCAAGACTAGGGCTGAGCACTCCTGCAGTGGTGCCGAACACTACAGGAGTGGTCACAAGCGGTCTAGGAGTACTGCTGAGCACTGCAGCCGGGGTGCCAAGCACTCCAAGTGCCATGCAGACCACTCTGATGGAACAGGGAACTCCATCGACGCCGATCAAGTTTGCCTCACCTCCAAGCAACATCACTAAATTCGTGGATGCCTTCCACGACGGTGAGGAGGTGCGGTTCCATAGGCTAGACAACATCGTTGGCAGCACAGGGCCCTTAGGACTAGCAGGTCAGCTGCTCAATGACCTAGAGCTGCTTCTCATCAGTGCAGAGGAACCACCCACGTTCGCGCTGGCCGAGCACAATGCAAATTGGCGACGGGTAATGCTGGAGGAGATGAATGCGATCTAGGAAAACGAGACTTTGGAGCTCGTCGATTCACCTCCAGGATGTCATCTGATCGGCCTGAAGTGGGTGCACAAGGTCAAGCGGGATGAGCACAACGCCATTATCAAGCACAAGGTGTGCCTCATCGCCCGAGGCTTTGTCCAGTGTGAGGGCATTGACTTCGAGGAAGTCTTTGCACCGATAGCGCGCATGGAGTCTGTCCAACTGCTTCTGGCTTTGGCAGCAGCAAAGGACTGGCGCGTCCATCACCTAGACATAAAATTGGCCTTTCTCAACAGCGACCTAGTAGAGAAGGTCTTCGTCGGGCAACCCCTGAGTTTCACCGTCAAGGGAGCGGAGCACAGGGTGCTCCAACTGCGCAAGGCGCACTATGGGCTACGGTAGGCCCCACGAGTGTGGAACGCCAAGCTTGACACCACACTAGGCGAGCTTGGGTTCATGAGGTGTGCAACCGAGCACACGCTCTACACGTGGCAATGGGGGAAGGAGGAGCTCGTCGTCGGCATTTATGTGGATGATTGATCCTCATCGGCGCACGTGCGGAGGACATCGACAGCTTCAAGCGTGAGATGGCGGCTCGTTTTCAAATGAGCGATCTCAGCACGCTCTCCTACTACCTCGGCATTGAGGTGAGACAAGGGAAGGAGGCACTCACGCTCGATCAGAGTGCGTACACCTATGGATGAAAACGGTACGAATATTTATTCGACCGTCCGTTCGACCGAACAAATATGAACACTTATCTGGATAGTTACTCGGATATCCGGGTTTTTTTTCGGATACGGATACTAAAACGGATATCTTAGGCGGATATCAAATACGGATGTAATATCATCGATATCCGGCGGATATCGGATAATCCGGATAAGTATCGGATATATCCGGATATTTAAAAACGGATATTATCCGGATATTTATTCAAAATTTAAAAATCACAAATTTGAACCATCCAAACTATCTCAAATGGAAAGTTGACCAAAACAACAATTGTAGATCTTGATGAGTTGAACAAACTTGGTATTCAAAACTTTTCAATTTGAAGTCATTTAGAGTTCATAATACTAGAGTCAAAGTGTTGTTTTTTCATTTGACCAAATTTGACTTGGTCAAATTTGCTCAAATGAGACACTAAATGACCTCAGATGAAAAAACTCTGAATACCAAGTTTGATCATCTCAACAAGATCTACAATTGTTATATAGCTCATTTTCCTATTTGAGAAAGTTTTATCAAACACTAGTCATAAATTCTTGAATCTCATATAGACTTTCTGAAACTATGTCATACACTTGTGAAATTTGAACTATATTTTGTTCAAACTTTCTCAAATGAAAAAATGGCCTATATAAGGATTGTATATCTTGATGAGATGAACAAATTTGGTATTCAAAACTTTTCAATTTGAGACAATCCAGGGTTCCGAAAACTAGTTTGTAAACGTCGAAATTTAAAAATCACAAATTTGAACCGTCCAAACTATCTCAAATGGAAAGTTTACCAAAACAAAAATTGTAGAACTTGATGAGTTGAACAAACTTGGTATTCAAAACTTTTCAATTTGAAGTCATTTAGAGTTCATAATACTAGAGTCAAAGTGTTGTTTTTTCATTTGACCAAATTTGACTTGGTCAAACTTGCTCAAATGAGACACTAAATGACCTCAGATGAAAAAACTCTGAATACCAAGTTTGATCATCTCAGCAAGATATACAATTGTTACATAGCTCATTTTCCCATTTGAGAAAGTTTTATCAAACACTAGTCACAAATTCTTGAATCTCATATAGACTTTCTGAAACTATGTCACACACTTGTGAAATTTGAACTACATTTTGTTCAAATTTTCTCAAATGAAAAAATAGCCTATATAAGGATTGTAGATCTTGATGAGCTGAACAAACTTGGTATTCAAAACTTTTCAATTTGAGACAATCTAGGGTTCTGAAAACTAGTTTGTAAGCATCGAAATTTAAAAATCACAAATTTGAACCGTCCAAACTATCTCAAATGGAAAGTTGACCAAAACAAGAATTGTAGATCTTGATGAGTTGAACAAACTTGGTATTCAAAACTTTTCAATTTGAAGTCATTTAGAGTTCATAATACTAGAGTCAAAGTGTTGTTTTTTCATTTGACCAAATTTGACTTGGTCAAACTTGCTCAAATGAGATACTAAATGACCTCAGATGAAAAAACTCTGAATACCAAGTTTGATCATCTCAGCAAGATATACAATTGTTACATAGCTCATTTTCCCATTTGAGAAAGTTTTATCAAACACTAGTCACAAATTCTTAAATCTCATACAGACTTTCTAAAACTATGTCACACACTTGTGAAATTTGAACTACATTTTGTTCAAAACTTTCTCAAAATGAAAAAATGACCTATATAAGGATTGTAGATCTTGAATCCATGACCATGACTCCATGAGACCCATGAAGCAATGTGCTTGGCTATTTCTACTCATGCCGCGAAGATTGGTGCTTATATGATATTTGATGTATGATGTATCTGTATCTTTATCTTATTTGTTGCTTTACTCTTTAGTCTTTCGGCTTAATCTAGATGGATTATGGACTCATAGAGTGGTGTAATGGTTTTTGCATACGATATATATATATATATATGCTTGCTTTTACTCAATATCCGAATAGATATTTGTATCCGACCTTCTCCGAATCCGATTCATACCGTATTCGATACTCATTATTCGTATTCGTAACCGAGTCAATCCGTATTCGTATATGTATCCGAACGCTATCCGTGTCCGAATCCGAATCCAAACAGAAATATGAAAACAAATATAATATGAGTGATATCCGTTCGTATCCGATCCGTTTTCATCCCTACGTACACCTAGAAGATATTGGAGCGGAGCGGCATGGCTAAGTGGAAGCCATGCGTGACTCCGATGGAGGAGCAGCAGAAACTAACGAAGGTGAAAGGATCAAGATGCCCAAGAGGGGAATTGGGCAAATTCTAAATTCTTTGTAATAATTAATCCCTACACTTATCCCACTTCACCCCTTGTGCCTAGAATGTGATTCTATTGTTCTACCGCACAAAAGTTTTGCACCCTAAGTTCCAATCCTACTCTAACATGGCAATTCTAGGAATGTAAAGACATGAAATGCATTGCTCAAATGTAAATGCTTAAAGTAAAGAGAGGGAAAGGAACACGACGATGTTTTGCCAAGGTATCGAAGAGTCGCCACTCCCCACTAGTCCTCGTTGGAGCACCCGCGCAAGGGTGTAGCTCCCCCTTGATCCGTGCAAGGATCAAGTGCTCTCTATGGGCTGATTCTTTGACACTCCATCACGGTTAATCACCCACAACCGCTCACAACTTGAGTTGGGTCATCCACAAGCTTCGCCGGATGATCACAAAACTCCCAATCACCACCGAGCCGTCTAGGTGATGCCGATCCCCAAGAGTAACAAGCACAAACTCTCACTTAACCACGACAAGCCGAATGAGAAGGGTGCATGCACACTTACTACTCTCCTTGCACTAATGAGGACCTTAATCTCGAATTCTCAAATCCGAATCACCTCACTAGGCTCTTGTTCTCCCTTGCACCCTTAAGGTGTTTCTCAGCTAAAAAATAGGCAAGAGACCTCCCTTGGATGAGTGGAGTAAGTATTTATACCCCCTCATTCAAAACAAAATGTTTGGAGGCTGAGTCAGCATTCTGCGGGGTGACCGGACGCTTCGGCCAGTTATACCCGCAAAGAGCCGTTAAGTTCTGACCGGACTATGACTTGCGTTCGATCAGCACTGACCTGACGTGTCCGGTCAAGAAAAACGCTCTCTGGGAACTATACTGATGTTCATCGGACACTGGCACGTAGAGTCCGGTCACTTCACTGTTCAGCGTCCGGTCAGTTACCAGATCCTGACCAGCATCCGGTCTGTACTGACCGGACGCGTGCGGTCAAGAAAAATCCTCTCTAGAACCTCTCTGTTCAGCGTCCGGTCAGTTACCAGATCCATCGATAGGGGCATGACAACCATGATTGCCCAATCAATTGCCATTACCATGACCTAACTTAAATTGCCGCTGCAAAACACACGTTAGTCGTAGTAATCTCGTGTCGTCGTTAATCACCAAAACCCAACTAGGGGCCTAGATGCTTTCAATCTCCCCATTTTTTGTGATTGATGACAACACAACCTTGAGTATGTAGAAGAGATGAGTGAGGTTTTCAACATGCTTGGCTCATATAAGCTTTTGACAATAAGAACAAAGGAGTTAGACATGCTTATATGACCCAAGCCAACATGGCGTACTCAATAGATATGAAGTAAGCATGAGTACATGAAGTAAAGCTCATTTGAATCAGAGTAAAACGCGGAAGCAAAGCAAATGAGCATAACCAACTGACATGACATATATATAAATCAAAGTAGAGAGCACACATGTCACATAAGTTTCACCATCACATGTAAATAAAGATAATGCATGAAATTAAGCGTGAATGCATAAAGTATCACACACAAAGAACTAAAAGTAACGAATCACATGCTCCCCCTAGATGTAATGCTCCCCCTAGATCTAACATACTCGATCCCTCTCCCCCTTTAGCGTCAAGAACCAAAACCTAAGGGTCGGATGATGGGACAGGAGCAGTCGAGTTGGGCGCTAAGGTGCGGTGAGAGATCTAGAACTGAGCAGCATCATCTTCTAACCCTGAACTCTGAGTGGTCTGACCCTCTGTAGCAGGAAGTGAAGGTGAAGCGGTCTGGGTCTGCTTAGTAACTGGTGTGGCCTGTGACTCTGGAGGTATCACTATAGTAAGTGTAGCCACATCTATCACCGTCGCTGTCACTGTCTGAGGTGGCTCGGAAGATGCAATAGATGATGGGATCATCTTGGTAGTCCTGGTAACTAGAGCAACTATGGTAGGGATAGGGACTCGTAACTCTAGAGGTGTAGGCTGCCCTATAAGCTCACTGAAGGTAGCACCGAGGCTCCTAGAGACTGGGGCATCCATCACTAACATTGAAGAGCTCTGAGGCGGAGTGAAGCCTATAACAATAGGAGTGAAATGAGGACCCTGAGTTGTCACTAGTGAAGCAAACCACTAGGACACATGCTCTGTAGGTGAAGCAAACTGAGTAGCTGGCTGTCCCTAACTCTGAAGCCTACTGAGTTGTACAGCTAGAGTCACTGTAGTAGTGGTAGCAAGCTGGCCTATCTGAGGTGTAGACTGCTGAGGAGCAACCCCAATAACAGTGAAGACATGTTTCATGAATCTAAGTAACTGCTGCTAAATCATAACCTGCTGCCTCTGGAACTCATCTTGTCAGGCCTAAAAATGAGCAAGTGTAGTTGCGGTCTCCTATGCCTAGCGTGCTGATCTTGCCTCATCCGCTCAAGTACACCTAGAAGAGCTAGGTCTATCTGCGGTGGCTATGGTGGAGCGAAGCTAGAGCCACTAGCCTCTCTGTCGTGTGGTCGAGAAGCCATCTGCGGAATCGACTAATAGTCATCATCAGAGCTATCACTTGGGTCGCTCTCAATCACATCTGCCTATTGTGCATCAAGCTGCTCTTCCTCTGTCACTGTAATGCCCTTAATGATCTCATCTTGCTGTGCTGCTGTCTTTGGGATCTCTGGGCGATGGCTCGGCTGGCGAGGTGTCCTCGCACTACTGTGACATAGCATCTAAGTCATGGTATATGGAGGAAACTGAGTAGTAGCACCTGTGTACTCTGCCATCGTCTCTGGGGACTTCTATGTAACTGTCTTTCTGATTAGGAATGTGATCCAATGAGCATAAGGCAGCTGACAGTGACCTCTGAAGCCCTCTGCTAGTGTATCCTCCATCTCTGAAAGTATGACATCCCAAATATCAAATATGGTATGAGACACCAGAGAATGCACTAACCACAGCTGAATGTGAGTCAAACCCTCATGGTAACCCATCCTCGGGAGTAGAGTCCTCCTCATAATAGCATAAAAAAGCTGAGCTATAGGAGTAAGGTCATGTGGTGTCCTGCTCGACCCCTCGCCAAATGGCTCTATGAAGCATGGTTGGACAAGATCTGTGGGTGGCATAAGTCCACCATAAGGGCATTTCGGAGGCTCTGTCTCACCATAGCAAACCTCATGAAGGCGAATAGGTGACTCTGGAATCCTAAGAATCTCTCTGACCCTCGAGCTCTAGAGCCTATAGTCATGGCCTCTGAATGCAAAGTAAATGAATCTGTGCCTCGGGTTAATCCAAAGAGAGGAGTAGAACTCACGGACCCATGACAGAACAAAGCGGCTAGTCCATCCAAGAAGATCTGTCAAACCTGGCAGATAGGAAAGGTGAGGATGGATCTGCTCGCCAGCAACTGCAACTAGTGACTCTATGGAGCAGACTCTCTGAGATCTGAAGGCAACTCCACTGTTAAGATATGCATTGTAGAAATCCTCCTGCAGTACTGTGTAGAAGTGCTCTGACGCACGCTCATCCTGCCTCAGTGGAAACCAATCCTCAAACTGCACAAAGCGGAGCTGCTACACCTGTCTGGCTGTGGCTGCCCTCAGGTCAAGGTGAACCACCAGAGGCGGACCATGTGGTCTGGGAGGTGGACGAGAGCCCCTCCTCTGTGTCTCAGGCCTTGGTGACACCTGAGTGAGTGTACAACCAGAGCGTCGAAGCTATGTCTGTGCTGCCTGCCCTATCTCCTCGATCTGCTCTGCCTGCTGAGTGTCCTCTATTTGCTCTGCTGGCTGTGTTTGTTACTCAATAGTGTCCCCCTGAGGCTGACTCTCCTTTAAAGTGACACGTCGTCCTCCAAGCATGACAGTCCTAGGTGGTCTACCATGACAACTCTCAACCCTCTCGACAGCGTCCCTCTGAGCTGGTGATAGCTTATCAACAATACGGACACAACTCCTAGCTCCACCTCTCTCCGCTCGCTCTGCGGCGACTGCCACTGCTACTGCTCTCTCTGTCTCAGCATCAGCAAACTTATGTTTCTTTGTTGTGGTCATTTCGCCTTCCCCTTTTCCTGAGCAGTCAGACAAGGCGGAGGCCTGGGATCCTCATCGCCAGGACTACCTCCGGCATTCTTGCACCATGCCATTGCTGTAGCTGAAGAGAATTATTGCCACTAACAATGCCAACTGACCCTCGTGAGGCTTGGCCTCGAGTTTACTGACAACTGCAAAGACAACCATAAGAGCACCGACTCGCTGCACGATAGAATAGATAGGATATATAAACAATCACTATATTCATCTAGAGGTGCAAAACCCTAAGAAGCAAGCAGTAGATAAGAAATTGAAAGTGATGGCTTGGTACCTGATGAAATCCGATGATCCGGCGACCAATCAGCAAAGGAAATGACCATGGGGCACCACCGGGATCGGCAAGGGCTAGGGTTAGGGTTCTAGCGCGAAGTGGTGCAGCGGCCAAGGAAACGTGGTGGTAGTACAATGCAGGCGCGAGAGGCAGTGGATGGTGCTGGTGCACGGCGTGGAGCGCGACGGTAGGGGTCGCGGCAGCACGGGCAGACGACGTGGTTGTGCGGGCATGGACGCGGCGGTGCGACGGCTGAGACGGGCATGGGCACAGCGGCGTGAGGCAGGCGCGGAGTAGGACACGGCTGCGGCAGATGGTGGCGCCGGTGCGGCGGTGCGGGCGCGGGCACGGCAGCACGAGGCAGTGCAGGCGCAGACGAGGTTAGCGCGGGCGCTATGGCTGCGCGATGGCGGGAGATGCGGCGGCATAGGATTAGGGTAGCATAGGCGCGGGCGAGATAGGCACTGGCGGCACGGGTGCAGAAGAGGAACCATTTAAGGTGGCCCCTACGTGATGGATAAGAAAAGGAAACAAATTTGGATTCACTCGATTTCCACTAACCGGATGCACCGGTGGCAACGACCGGACGCTGCCACTCGGTGTCCGGTTGACAACAGAGAGGTCCAAAACCCCTCAAGTCACGACCGGACGCGTCCGGTCCCACATGATCGGATGCACATAGAGTCCGGTCGGTCCTGATAGCTTCTTCTTTGATTGACCGGACGCAGGGACACCTTCACACCGAACGCAGGATGAGCACTGTTTCAGCGTCCGATCACTCCTGTGCTGCAACTATTCACCTCGTGTGAACTGACCGGACGCTGGAAGCAGAGTCCGGTGTAGCGTTTGGTCACCGTTTTTCAGTGAATCTTCAAAGTTCCTTCACGCTGCTTGTTCCCAGTCAAGTCCCAACTTTAATAAGACCCAAATAAACACCAATTGGGACTGATGTGAGTGACCTCTCTCAAACCCACAAAATTTTTTAAAATATTTTGTCTTAGGCTACAATTCTTTTTAAGAAAATATACAATAAAAGGGGCGAGGAGCACCATGTGATTACATAATAGGATTTTATGAACAATAGGAGTTTCAAATGCTCTCCCTATTTGTGGATAAACACAGCGGGTGCTCAAAATAAAATCAAAAAGAAATGACAAACCAACACACATGCATATGCAATGCAATACTTGAATGTAATTCTAGTTGCTTGTCAAGTTTGATCCAAGGTTAAGCTTCTTCACACGTTTTTCAGCGGTTATCTTAACCATGTTAGACAAGCCCTAAGTGCATTACCAAAAAATTAAACATGTTGTATATTACAATGCAATGCAAGGGACAACACAAGCTCATTTTTTAGTGAAGTTACTAAAGTCAAGCACATTGAGCTCATTCCTCAACAGACAAAATGTAGCCTCATCTAGCGATTTAGTGAAGATATCCGTCAATTGATCCTCGGTCCATACACCTTCTAGTGATATATTATTTTTAGCAACATGATCTCTAAGAAAGTGATGGCGGATATCTATGTGCTTGGTGCGAGAGTGTTGAACCAGATTATTAGCAAGCTTTACCACACTCTCATTGTCACACAAAAGAGGTACCTTTTCTAGAACAACACCATAGTCTAGCAAAAAAGTTTGCTTCATGTAAAGAATTTGTGCACAACAAGTATCCGCGGCAATGTATTCTGCTTACGGCTGTGGACAAAGCCACACTATTTTGCTTCTTGGAGGACCAAGACACTAGTGATCTATCAAGCAAATGGCACCCTCCGGATGTGCTTTTTCTATCAATTTTGTAACCGGCATAATCCGAATCGGAATAGCCAACTAGTTGAAATCTAGCTCCTTTGGGATACCAAAAACCAATGTTTGGTGTGTGCTTAAGGTACCTAAGGATTCTTTTAACGGCAACCATGTGAGCCTCCTTAAGACTAGCTTGAAATCTAGCACACATACATACACTAAATATAATGTCGGGCCTAGATGCGGTCAAGTATAATAAACTACCAATCATAGAACGATAGAGTTTGATCAACCAATTTACCTTCCTCTTCCAGGTCGAGATGTCCATTAGATGGCATTGGTGTCTTGATTGGCTTACATTCATCCATTTTGAACCTCTTGAGAAGATCATTGGTATATTTCTCTTGAGAGATAAAAATCCCCTCTCTCATTTGCTTGACTTGAAAACCAAGAAAGAATGTAAGCTCTCCAATCATTGACATCTCAAACTCTTTCGACATCAATTCACCAAACTCTTTGCAATAATCTTTATTTGATGATCCAAATATGATATCATCAACATATACTTGACAAATGAAGATCTCTCTATCAAGCTTCTTGATGAATAGTGTGGTATCGACCTTCCCAATGGTGAAGCCCTTCTCAATGAGGAAATCCCAAAGACGCTCATACCAAGCTCTTAGGGCTTGCTTAAGCCCATATAGGGCCTTGGATAACCTATAGACATGATTTGGATATCTAGGGTCTTCAAACCCGGGAGGTTGATCAACATAAACTAGTTCATTTATGAAACCATTTAAAAATGCACTTTTAACATCCATTTGATATAATTTTATTTCATGATGCGATGCATATGCAAGGAGGATACGAATGGCTTCAAGTCTTGCAACCGGTGCAAAGGTCTCTCCAAAATCTAACCCTTCAACTTGAGAGAACTCCTTTACAACTAGCCTTGCCTTGTTCCTCACAATAATGTCTTGATCATCTTGCTTATTGTGGAACACCCACTTTGTTCCAATGACTCTTGCACCTTGTGGTCGCTCTTCAAGAGTCTAAACTTTATTGCGAGTGAAGTTGTTCAAGTCTTAATGCATGTCATTTATCCAATCGGAATCTTGAAGAGCTTCTTCTACATTCTTAGGTTCAACACAAGAGACAAAAGAGTGATGTTCAATAAATAAAGCAAGTTTTTTAGAGCGAGTCATTACACCCTTTGAAGAACTCCCTATGATGAGATCTTGTGGATGTACTTGTAGCAAGTTTTTGAGAGCGAGTCAATTACAATAGTGGCCATCTTCTCGTTCTCACTTTCATCATTGGATGAGCAACTTGATGAATCAATATCCGTGAGCCAATCACCAACGATGTATGCCTTGTCATTCTTCTTCTTCTTGTGGAAATCCTTCTTCTTGTATGGCTTATTTTTCTTCTTCTCATCATCATCTTCATCACTTGAGTCATCTTTCTTGCCCTTGTACTTCTTGTATTTATCTTTCTTGGGCTTGGGACATTGATGAGATAGATGACCAAGTTCTCCACAATTATAGCAATCCGTCTCGGAGATTGGCTTCCTTCTATTGCTAGTGAAGAATTTCTTCTTCTTGCCATCAAACTTGACACCGTTCTTGTTGAGCTTCTTAAGTATCTTGGCGGTTCTTCTCACCATGAGAGCAAGACTTGTATCATCAATTTCATCATCACTTGAGCTCTCATGTTCAACTCTTGCTTTGCCCTTCTTCTCTTGGCTAGCCTTGAATGCCAAGTCTTTCTTCTTGGTGGAAGAAGAGCCATCTTGTGGTGTGATATACATATACATCTCATGTGCATTGATCTTTTCCAATATTTGAGTTGGTGTAGCGGTGGAAAGATCACCTTGATGAAGCACGGTCACAATATGCCCATATTTATCAATAGGGAGGACACTCAAGATTTTTCTTACAACATCGGAGGGTTGCATTTGTATAAGTCCTAGCCCATTGGCTTCCTCTATAAGAACATTCAAATATGAGTACATCTCATTAGCACTTTCTCTAGGAAGCATCTCAAATGAATTTAGCTTTTTCATGACAAGGTGGTAGCGTTCCTCATGCTCACTCTTAGTTCCCTCACGGAACGCACAAATGTCCGACCATAGTGTATGGGCGTCCTTGTGGTTCCGCACACGGTTAAAAACATCTTTGCAAAGGCCTCTAAAGATGGTGTTTCTAGCCTTTGCATTTCATTTCTCGTAATTAACTTCATCTCCTTGAAGGTGTGTGGGATCCTTAGGTTTTGGGAAACCTTGAGAGGCGGCTCTAAGAATTCCAACATCTAAAGCTTCTAAATAAGCCTCTATGTGGATTTTCCAATAAGGAAAATCATCTCCCTCAAAGATAGGAGGAGGTCCATCCTCGTGGGATATCTTTCTCTAGGCGGTTAAGCATAATTTAGCGAGCACGAGGCTCCGATACCAATTGAAAGGATCAAGATGCCCAATGGGGGAAGTGAATTGGGCTAATTCTAAATTCTTTACAATAATTAAGCCCTACACTTAGCCCACTTCACCCCTTGTGCCTAGAATGTGATTCTATTATTCTACCGCACAAAAGTTTTACACCCTAAGTTCCAATCCTACTCTAGCATGGCAATTCTAGGGATGTAAAGACATGAAATAAATTGCTCAAATGTAAATGCTTAAAGTAAAGAGAGGGAAAGGAACGCGACGATGTTTTATCGAGGTATCGGAGAGTCGCCACTCCCCACTAGTCCTCGTTGGAGCACCCACGCAAGGGTGTAGCTCCCCCTTGATCCGCGCAAGGATTAAGTGCTCTTTATGGGCTGATTCTTCGAAACTCCGTCACGGTGAATCGTCCACAACCGCTCACAACTTGAGTTGGGTCATCCACAAGCTCCGTTGGATAATCACAAAACTCCCAATCACCACCGAGCCGTCTACGTGATGGCGATTACCAAGAGTAACAAGCACAAACTCTCACTTGACCACGACAAGCCTAATGAGAAGGGTGGATGCACACTTGCTACTCTCCTTGCACTAATAAGGACCTTAATCTTAGATTCTCAAATCTCAGTCACCTCACTATGCTCTTGCTCTTCCTTGCACTCTCAAGGTGTTTCTCAGTAGAAAAAATGCAAGATACTCTCCCTTGGACTGGTGGAGTAAGTATTTATACCCCCTCATTCAAAACAAAACGTTTGAAGGCTGAGTCAGCATTCTGCGGGATGACCGGACGCTCCGTTCAGAGTGTCCGGAAGCTCCGATCAGTTATACCTGCAAAGAGCCATTAAGTTCTGACCGGACTCTGACCTACGTCCGGTCAGTACTGACCGAATGCGTTCGGTCAAGAAAAATGCTCTCTGGAACCTTACTGATGTTGACCGGACGCTGGCACGTAGAGTCCGGTCACTTCACTGTTCAACGTCCAGTCAGTTATCGGATCCTGACCAGCGTCCGGTCTGTACTGACCGGACGCGTCCGATCAAGAAAATTTCTCTCTAGAACCGCTCTGGAGTTGACCGGACACTGGCACCCAGCGTCCGGTCCACTTCCACTCAGCGTCCGGTCAGTACTAGATGACAACAATTGATCAAATGAACTGACCGGACTCACCCTCTAGCGTTCGGTCACAACCAGACCAGCGTCCGGTCAGTCATTTGATCCTCCATTCACTTCTAACTCTCGAAATTCTATGTGAATGAAGTTTACTCTAATTGATATTAGGGTTATCCTGAGCTACCTAGTGCTAGGTTTAACAAGTGTGCACCACACCTAACCTACTAGACTTACCGAGGTTAAGCTACTAGTCCATAACCCCCTTAATAGTACGGCCAAAGGAAAAACAAAGTCCTAAACTACTTTAAGTGTCTCTCCAACACCAAACGACACTTAGAACTAGTCCGTCTTTAACCTTGTCGTCCATCCTTTGAAAACCGAAACGATTTCCATCGACAGGGGCATGACAACCATGATTGCCCATTCAATTACCATTACCATGACCTAACTTAAATTGCCGCTGCAAAACACACGTTAATCATAGTAATCTCGTGTCGTCATTAATCACCGAAATCCAACTAGGAGCCTAGATGCTTTCAGAAGGCCAGTGTTGCGGCGAAGGTAGATGCAACACTCTACCGGAGCATCGTCGGCGGTCTGCGCTACCTAGTCCACACGAGGTCGGACATTACGTTCGTCGTGGGCTACGTCAGTCGCTTCATGGAGGATCCCCGAGAGGATCACTGGGCTACGGTGAAGCGGCTGCTGCGCTACGTCAAGGGGACGGTGGATCAGGGGATCGTCTTCCCCAAGACCGATGGGAGTAGGCTGCAGCTCACTGTGTTCAGCGATGCACGCATGGCGGGGGACATCAACGGACGACGGAGCACCTCTGGTGTGCTCGTTTTCCTCGGGTCGGCTCTAATCTCATGGTTGTCGCTGAAACAGAAGGTGGTGGCGCTGTTCACGTGAGAGGCAGAGTATGTGGCGGTGGCCACAGCGACGTGCCAAGCTGTGTGGCTGCGCCGGCTGCTGGTCGAGCTGACCGGTGTGGAAGCTCACCCACCAGCACTGATGGTGGACAATCAGCCCGCCATCGCCCTCGCGAAGAATCCGGTTCTCCACGACCAGAGCAAGCACATCGACGTCAAGTTCCACTTTCTCAGGGATTGTATCAATGGATGGCAGATCGTCATCGAGTTCGTCGAAACTGGTCGGCAACTCGCGGACGTCCTCACCAAGCCGCTCGGCCGTCTTCGGCTCACGGAGCTGAAGAAGATGATCGGCATGGAGGGGGTGCAAGGGTTAACAGCAGGATTAGGAGAAGAATTGTTAAGTAATCTGCTGCTCCCCTTGTGTAAACGCACGACAGGGATAGGCGACGCCGAAAAGGCTCCCTGTTGTTGCACTGTAGCAGCTGCAGGAGCGAGCGCCGAATGGCTTTCCTGCCGCGCTGTAGTCACAGCAGGGGCAGACGTCAAAGTTAGCCATACCGTCACATCTAGTAACTGTAGCAGCCTGACATATCTATATACTAGAATTAGATTGATAGAGTTGTGTATTCTCTTTTTATGTGATCGAACAACAATAGTACGTACTCCCTCCGTCCCATTGAGTTTGTCGCTCGGGAACCGGGATTGTGAGGGGGACACGGTTTTCCAACGACAAACTTAATGGGACGGAGGGAGTAATCGACAGCGGTGCTGACTGCTGAGTGATCGAGTCGCCCGTTGCGAAGATCAGGGGCTAACAGATCCATCGAGGCTACCTGGAAGTAGCAAAGCACGGCGGCCTACGAATGGAATGGAATCTCCGCATTTGTTTAATCCCCCTGGCGACATTCGGTTTTCAATTACGGACCCTGTCGTTTTCGCATGAAATCTGCAATCTCGCGGCCCCATTTTAAAACACCTCCCGTCGCTGGCAGCGTTCGACCCAGGTCGTCTCGCCAACGGAATTTATCGGGGTCTGGGGTCTTGTCACGGCCACCTACAGGCAGCGCCACCGGACGTCAAAAAGGGGACGGACGGACGGGCTACACTACACCAGGCGCCGGCCGTTGTTTAATGCCGGCGGATTGATCCCCCATGGCCATCGTCTTGACGCGGGCACGCGAGAGTACGTACGGCGCGCGCCCGCACGGCTCGGTCGGCGAGCTCCCTCCAGATCAGATGCCTTGGGGGCTGGGGGCGGCGTACGCTTGCGCCTGTCGCTGTGGGGTGATGGATCATCGACGCGGAGTCGACGTGGCGTGCTCGCCTCGGGCGGCATGCATGTCCCCCGCCCCGCCCGCGGCCCGCTTCGTTCGCTCTGGAGCCGCCGCTTGGCGGGGGAGGGGACGGGGAGACGGGAGACTGGGAGAGGCGGAACCGGGGCATGCAGGCAGGCAAAACGCAGCGGCCGCGAGCGTCGCTGTCGCCCCGAGTCGGATCGGATCGGCTGTCGCCGACGACGACGTAGACGGACGCCGGGTGTGCTGGCGACGCGGCCAGCGATTGGTACGACGTACACGAATGCGATTAATCATATACCCGATCGACATCCCGCCCGGCGGCCGCGGGCCTGCTAGCTGCCTGATTAGCGTCTAGTGACGACGACGATATACACCATCGCATCGGTTGCGTACGTGTACTAGGATCGACGGGATGCGATGCATTTGCGCGTGCAGCGTGCTGGCCGGCCGGGAAGGGAAGCGGAAGACGAAGAATATGCTGCCGGTGCCGGATGCATTGATTGTGTGTTGTGCATGCGTGGTTTGCCGGGCCGGGCCTGGGCTCGTTACCTGGGAGATTTGGTGAGGTGGCTAATCTTGATTCGGGATGAGCTATCAGATCTGACGGATGCGTGGAGAAGACAGAAGACTATAACAATGCGCATGCAACAAAACCGCGGGGGAATTGTTTATCGTCTCCTCATTATATTAGACGATAACAACAACAAAGAAAAAGCAATCAGGGGGTGGTGGCGCTACTGATACGTACGTCTAAGAGTAACTCAAAAAGATTCTCTAAATCATTTCTAATTGCTAGGAATATAGACTTTGATGAAAAAATACCCTACAACAACTTCTTTATTATTTGGTTATCTAATTTAGCCATCTTGTATTTTGGATTTTCGCTAGTCAAAGATAGAAAACTAGAATAACTCTCTAGCTAGAGTGCACACAAGATTTAGTAAAACTATCGAGAGTGAAAAGACATAGAAACCGATTTTTATGTAAATGACTCTTCAAATAATGATTTATATGGTGAGATTTAAAAAAAACTATTAGAGATTCTCTGAGCCAGTAGCAGTAGCTTGTCTTTGGTTGGAGTTCGTAGACCAGTACTACCATAGTAACGTGGCGTACACGTGGTACCTAGTTGCAGTATACTAATACTCCTCCTGGTAGCATCGTTATGCGGCGCCAATAGACGACGCGATGGAGACGCGCGCAGGGAATTTCTCCGCCTCCCTCCCCTTGCTATACATACACCACACGCAACGCAATATGTAGGGCTAGGACTAGGAGAGCATGCATATGTATGCACGTCGGCGTCACAATGTGTTCGATCGCGTCGCGCGTAATGAATGACTCGTCACGATGTGGATCTCTACTCGATCGAGCGCTGATGATAGACCGATCGGCGCTAGCTGTGGTCCCTGCCTGCAGTCCCAACTCCCGAGTAGGAGGAGCAGTAGTGTGCACTGTGCAGGGCGCAGCGCAGCTCACCGTCGCCCAATCCCCTATGCCTTGTCCCGGCACCGTGCGATGGCGATGCGATGCGATACCCTGTCCGAGTCCGCCTGCCATCACACCAGGGAAGGCCCCGTGCCACGCGCACAGCGGCCAGCGTGCGAGGGTAGCAGGTCGCCCCGCGCACAAGGCGCGCGCGGGAACGAACAAACAGGCAGGGTTCACATCACAGCGCACACAGGCAGGCACAGCACAGCGCGCGCGCAAGCTAGCGGTGGGTTCGTTCACGGGAGCGCGGCCGGCATCCGCGCGCGACAGTCTTGAGGTGACAGGGCCTGCCCGCGCCCGCGCTCTTCTTGGTACCGATGCGGATCGACCGGAGGGAGGCACGGACGGAGTCCCGGCAGCCGGCAGGCGCGTCCGTCCGCCTCCGCAGGCAGCTAGCGCGCGGATCCCTAGCGGTCCAAGACCCACGTCCACGTCGTGCGGGACGGATCGACGGCTCCCTCGCTCGCTCGGCAGTCGGCACGGTGCCGCCCCGCAAACAGCGGCGGTGTCCGCGGGTGGACTCACGCGCGCATCCCACCTGCCTGCAGGCGCTGCACCCACGAACACGACGGAGCTATGGCTATTGGGCGGGTCCTTTCTTTTCGACGCCTGCCTGTGCGCCTGTGCGTGGCTGGTTTCTTCCTTTTCATTTCACTGCACCGTTTTCACGTGAGCGCCGTGGGTGCCTGTTGGGTACTGTACCTAGCTAGGTCGAGCCTTCGTTTAGTTCCACCCAACTTCCAAAAAGTTGCTATAGTACCTGTCGCATTGAATGTTTGCGGCCCGTGCATGGAGCATTAAATGTAGACGAAAAGAAAAACTAATTGCACAGTTTGGTGGAAAATTGCGAAACGAACGTTTTGAGCCTAATTAGTCCATGTTTAAACACTATTTGTCAAATAAAAACCAACGTACTACAGTGACCCAAAATACAAATTCATGGAACTAAACAAGGACCGAGTCTCCGCCTCCGCATCTGCCCGCGCGTCATCTCACCACCACCGCTCAGTCCGGCCTAGGCCCGCGCGCCGTGCTCGGCCATTTTGGCATGTGCATGGATCACTGCCATGCACTGCTAGCCGCCTGGGTCCATTTCACCTCTGAACGAACGCCATATGCATGCCTAGCCCAGGGGGCGCAGCTGAGCCCGTCAGATAAACAACAGATGTCTGCTCTGCTTCTGTTCCTACAATTGACCGCCACGCGCAGAGCCACTCTACCAATCATGCACACCAATTGGGAGTTTGGGACGTCGAGCCGTGCGCGGTTGCGCAACGCCAATTGCACACGACAAGTAACCAACCGACCCATCAAGTACACTCGTTTATCATGGTGCAAAGCCTAATAATCATTCCAGTGCATGTACTTGACCGAGGTTAGCAAGTCTCCTGACATACTCCCTGTCCCAAATTTTAGATCATTTTAGTTTTGTCCGAATTTAAACTCTCTAGTTTTGATCAAGTTTAGACAAAAAGTACATCAGCATCTGCAGCATCAAACTATCAGACATGTCGTAATATAATAGTGCAATGATAGATTCGAATGGATATTGAACAGTGATCGCACATAGAAGAGCTCAGTACATGGACCAAACAACACAGCAAAGGCTAGGAGTGGCCATTGAGGTAACTCGAAAAAATTCAGATCGCGTTGTTCAGCTATTACAAATTGATACTCACTCTATTTCAAATTAAGACGTTTTGGTTTTTCTATGTACATTGCTTTTTATTATGTACCTAGACATAGTGTATATCTAACTATCAAACAGTGTGTCTTCGATAACTACACTAATATTGTTCAAAATGATAGACATAAACACACATACAGATCACAAACCACACATACATGAATTTCAGATGTTAATGAGTAATTCGGGTTCCAGAAATCAGTACCAGAACTACTTGAATTAAATTTGGGTACCTAGAGTTATTGTCCAAAATTATAATCGGGTATTTCAAGTACGTGCAGTTCAAATCCGTGTCTGAATAGTTCGGGTTTGGATACCAGGTTTTATGTCCGACCCTAGGAGAGGCGATGTCGCCATCCATCAGCGTCTACCGTCGCTGTTGCTCTTGGGCCACACCACTTTCTGTATTCTCCCTGCAATATTCTTGCGAAGGCGCTCTCTCGGCTGCTCGTTATGCCTCCGAGGTAGCTAGGAATCCTACCAGGATACCGACATCAGAACAACTCAAAAGCGCTACTACTTTCAGAGACTGACGTGGATTCTGCGAGGCCATCTGCTGTCTGCAGCCAACTCATTGCCTACGGAAGAATTCAACCTCGAACTGATCTAGTATAAGAATCTTGTCCAGCCACATATTCCTTTCAGTTTTATACTGGAGACAATTTGATGCTGCGAAAGAAACCATCTCCTCAGTACTCCAATGGACTTAACAACACAAAATACAACATCCTATCTCCAAAAAAAAGGGGGAACAAAAACAGCATAACATGCACGCTACTTACATATACAAGTAATAAATCAGAAAATAGAGGACTAACTGCCAAGACCGAACCAAGTAACGGGACAAACCATATGAGGTAATGATGAACATGGCATGTACAGTTTTGTGTAAAAAATAATGAAAGAAAAGGAAACGCTAGAGCTGGTATGTAACATGCTAAAGCCATCTGGGGTTTCATATGAACTAATAGGAGATAAGCAGACTAGCAGAGTTTAGCAACTGCACTTGTGCCGTTGCCATGTAACAGTCATAAAATGTAGCTCAGTTCAGAACCCTGTCATCAGGCAAACACGCCAAATATGCTACACGACATCACAAACAGTCCAAGTATCATCAAGCACTAGTTCCCCTCTTAATCACACAATTCTCTTGCGCATTCTAAAATAAAGAATTGTCATTGCACCAGAAAAATCGCTGTCAAATGTCAAACAAATGGAAGCAAGTGCACAAGTATGGGACATATATTACCATTCGAGAGGATACACTACATAGTTTCAACTTACAATGATAGACACCTCTCATAGTCTACTAAAAAGAAGCATCATGTAGTAGAGTCCAGAAATTACCGCCACATAAATGAAAGCACAACAAATATTCCCACTTAGAGAATAGAATACACGGTTTCAACTTACAATGAAGTGCCACAATATCAAGTTATCAACATATTAAAAAAAAACTCAAACAACCCAGACGAACTAGATGGCACTGTAAATAAGAAGAAATAGGCATCCAAATTGAAGTCGACAAAGGACAAAGACCTGGGTGTGGGTGTACGCCCACGCCTCCCATGGTCCCACCAACTGAGCCTAGCTCAATTCCTAATATCAACACTATCTTGTACTTTGCAAACAAAAACAATAATCATGGAAGTCTGTACTGAAAGAACATAGGTAACTGATATCACAATTTGTCACTGTGAATCTCAGCTCAAGCTGATTATGTCGTGATGCCATATAGGTTTATTAGGAAGCCTGGAGACTGGTGATTTATACAGACAACATTGAACAATAATCATGACAGGCCTTCTTTAAGAAACTGGCCTTCAGCTCCCTTCAGAAACTGCAGGCTAGGAGTGCCAGGCACAAAAGAAGCTGGAGGCCAAATATTCATACATTCCAAATGATCCAACACCACCACATCTAATTCTGTAAGAGGGCTGAACCAGATCTAAGAGTTGGCCATTAACCATCCATATTAACAGAAAGAGATCCAATCGACCAAGTTACAGCAAATCCAAACCCGATGCTTCAACTTCAATACTCGATGCCTAAAGCTTGGCCAAAAGGGTTCTCCAAACTTCCTAGGACGATACCAGGTGTTTGGTATGGTTTTCAAAACTTATGGGGATAGATAAATTTTTGACAAAGGTGAATTTGGGCACAAACCAAACACAGATGTATAGGCCAGAGAAATCTAATGAGTAAAAGATCTTGCAAAGAAACTAGAGTCAGATAAACACTGAGGGGACGTCGAGATCAATTTGCATCACCTAATACATCAACTCCCAGATCTATTTCTCCTATGGCGTGATTAACTAGTTGTAAGTTGTAACTATTGGCTAACACTAAAAAGCTGGTTCCAGTGAAGGAAACCTGGAACCAAAAGCCATAAATCTAGATCTAGGTGTAGTGAAGGAAACATGGAATGAAAATGTAAGTTTTGGATCAAAAGTTACACATCCAAGTGAACAACCTCACAGGAAACTAGACCAGAAATATGTGTCATTGGTATCAATGACGACACTGAGCTACAGACACCCACAGCAACGAGATGGTTTAAGCTCACCAGTTTTCAATATATTATGGTACAGTACTAAAAAGATGCTGTCCTTATCCTATATTCAAGAACACATTCACAATTAGGGAAAATCTGTACGATCAAACTTCAAGAGTTACCCAGTCTATATGCACTGTGTAAGATTCAAGTTGTGAATTGACAAGCATTAAACAGAACATCCAGGAAAAGAACGTAACATTGATATAGTAGGAAGTTTGTGAAATGAAGAGGCAGAGTCTGCAAAACTTCAACTGATAAATGATACATGCGTCAGAAGAGCACAATGCCATCTGATATGACAGACTGCAAGTCATGATGGAAGGAAGAACAAAGAAGAGGTGGAAGGAATCTCAGGTCAAGCTGATTATGTCGTGATGCCAGAAGCATGGAGACTGGTGATTTATACAGACAACATTGAACAATAATCATGACAGGCCTTCTTTAAGAAACTGGCCTTCAGCTCCCTTCAGAAACTGCAGGCTAGGAGTGCCAGGCACAAAAGAAGCTGGAGGCCAAATATTCATACATTCCAAATGATCCAACACCACCACATCTAATTCTGTAAGAGGGCTGAACCAGATCTAAGAGTTGGCCATTAACCATCCATATTAACAGAAAGAGATCCAATCGACCAAGTTACAGCAAATCCAAACCCGAAGCTTCAACTTCAATACTCGATGCCTAAAGCTTGGCCAAAAGGGTTCTCTATACTTCCTAGGACAATACCAGGTGTTTGGTATGGTTTTCAAAACTTTTGGGGATAGATAAATTTTTGGCAAAGGTGAATTTGGGTACAAACCAAACACAGATGTATAGGCCAGAGAAATCTAATGAGTAAAAGATCTTGCAAAGAAACTAGAGTCAGATAAACTCTGAGGGGACGTCGAGATCAATTTGCATCACCTAATACATCAACTCCCAGATCTATTTCTCCTATGGCGTGATTAACTAGTTGTAAGTTGTAACTATTGGCTAACGCTAAAAAGCCTTGAACCAAAAGCCATAAATCTAGATCTAGGTGTAGTGAAGGAAACATGGAATGAAAATGTAAGTTTTGGATCAAAAGTTACACATCCAAGTGAACAACCTCACAGGAAACTAGATCAGAAATATGTGTCATTGGTATCAATGACGACACTGAGCTACAGACACCCACAGCAACGAGATGGTTTTAAGCTCACCAGTTTTCAATATATTATGGTACGGTACTGAAAAGATGCTGTCCTTATCCTATATTCAAGAACACATTCACAATTAGGGAAAATCTGTACGATCAAACTTCAAAAGTTACCCAGTCTATATGCACTGTGTAAGATTCAAGTTGTGAATTGACAAGCATTAAACAGAACATCCAGGAAAAGAACATAACATTGATATAGTAGGAAGTTTGTGAAATGAAGAGGCAGAGTCTGCAAAACTTCAACTGATAAATGATACATGCGTCAGAAGAGCACAATGCCATCTGATATGACAGACTGCAAGTCATGATGGAAGGAAGAACAAAGAAGAGGTGGAAGGAGCAAGGAAGGGACTTGTGGTCCTACACACCTACTCCTTACAGCCATACAAACCTTACCTTCAAAGAAAATATAGAACCTCTTAAACAGGAAAGAAACTCATACGGCTAAAGCTAGACATATAACCTCGGCAAATCACATGAATGTTATTCCTTGTGAACTGAACATAAAAATACTTGATCAAGTGTTGTTCACGAGCCTTCTTATGTGTTAAACCAATGTGTTTGCTAATTCATGGATACAAAACTTGATCAGCGAAAACCTTATACTAACAAAATTTATATCATTAAACTCTCTCCTACAACTAGTGTGATACAACTAATGCATTTGCAAATTACTGAGAATCAGCCATTTTCTTTGAACCTGTAAGTAGCAGTGTGAACGTGTGATGCAACTAAGCGATTTAAACTCTTAAGGTCACTAGGGATCATTATTTTCCAGATGAAAGAACAACTAAGCAAACTAGTTGGTACATGAGTAAGGTCAGTAGTGATCATTATTCAAACAACTTGTGCATCACACTCAAGAAAATGACCTACACCATTGCACATTTAATGATTTGGCCAAGAATATCAGAAGATTTGGATGAACCACCTAATTGTTGAGGAAGTGTTGAGCACCTTTGCACGCTTAAGAAGATGAACTAAACTTGTTATCTCTTGGACCTGTAAGTATTAGTGTGAACGTGTGATGCAACTAAGCAATTTAAACTCTCAAGGTCACTAGGGATCATTATTTTCCAGATGAAAGAAGTCAATTAAGCAAACCAGTGGGCACATGACTAAAGTCAGTAGTGATCATTATTCAAACAACTTGTTCTTCACACTCAAGAAAATTCCTACACCTATGTACATTGTGTAATGATTTGACCCAAGAATATCAGAAGAATCGGATGAGACACCTGATTATTGAGAAAGTGGTGTACATCTTTGCATGCCAAATAAGATGAACTAAACTTGTAATATTTTGAATAAACAGAATATCTCACTAAGCCATGCACATTCTTTTAGTTTCTTTAACTAGTGAGATATGATAGTCTGTGAGGTCAACTAGGAGTAGATCTAGTGGGTTTACTTCACTATTGCAAGTGTATAAGCCTTGAGAAAGCTGAGAAAACTTGGAGAGAGAGAAAAGGAGTAGAGGGCCATACCTTTCGAACTTAGCAGAGGAGGCAGAGGAGGAAGTGGCTGCCATGGCAGCGGGTACGCAGTGCGGGCGGTGAAGTCCGGCGCAGTAGTGGCGATGCAGAGGCGATGGTGAAGTCGGTGGCGGCTTCCCGTCGCTGGCAGCACGCTCTCTTTTGATCGGATTAGGGTTTCTCTGTAGGCGGGTTGCGGCGGCTCAGGTCAACCTCGTGTCTACGCCCTGGCCCCCACCTCCCTCTAAATAGTGCAGCGCGACGGGGGCCCACCAACCTCGGTTTTGGTTGGATGCCCCTGATCAGGGCACTGGATCAAGGCCCGACTCGGCCCCGGCCGTTGGGCCAAGTCGGATGAGATCAACACTAACAATCTCCCCCTTTATCTCACCTCATACTTGAACTCAACTTTCTTTATCTCTTTCCCATTCCATCACAGATCAATGCATAAAGCGTGCTTCATCGTCACGGTCAGTTGCCATTAGATTTAACAGCTACAATGCACCTTTCTGTTTTGAAACAGATATTCAACTAGGCCCTTAGTATCCAGAAATCATAGGCTTTCCCATAAACCCATGTCGACTGTGTGTTCTCTGAACGCACTGGGTGGTTAGCCTTTGGTAAGCGGATCTGCAAGTACTTACTCGGTACTTATGTGCTCAATGTTTTCAAAATGATTCTGGATTTTCTCTTTTACAACATATAACTTAGTGTCAATGTGTTTGGCAGCACACTTGACATGTTGTCTTAGGAGTTAACTTACTTTAAATGGTTATTGTTGTTGTCTACCATTGTTAGATCCGGGTACAAATTTCCTTAACCTCATTTTGCCTGTTCCTTAAGCCTCATGACAAGCTATACTATGGTATGCATCACTGATGACACCACAACTGTTTCTTTAAAGTTTTTCCACAATAATACTCCAACTGCGAACGTTAGCAACTGCTGTGGATTTTACTACACATCTTGCCAAGACTTAACTTTTGTACCCTCAACTATTTGAGAGTTCTTATTCTTTCTTACTCAGCATGAGGCCTATAATACTTTGCAAAATTGCAAGACATTCTCAACTCAATTCTAGTGATCTATATCTGAACTGGACTTCTGCCAAAATATCCCGGATACATAAACTACGTCAGAGTAAGTTCTTACTTGTACTTGTACACTCATCAAGCTTCCAACAGCTGAAGCATATGGAATCATGTTCATTTGATCGATCTCATATCGGTTCCTGAAACACTTAGAGTTCTCAAATCTATTACCCTTGACTATAGGAGCAGGCATAGATTTACTCGCATGCATACTTTACTTCTTTAGAATCTTTTCTAAGTATGCCTTTGCGATAGTCCTAATACCCCATTTTTCTTCTATCTCGGTGAATTTCGATTCCTAGAACCAATGAGGCTTCACCAAAATCATTCACATTGAAACTTGGGGACAAAACTTCTTCTTCTCCAATGATAGATTAACATCACTACTAATGAGTAGAATGTCATCTATTCACAGGATGTGGAAAAAATGAATTTTCCTTTCTTGAACTTCGTATGAACGCTATTGTCCTTTTCATTTTCTTTAAAACCTAAACTTTCTTATCATTATTTCATCAACTTCAAATGCTACTGTATAGAGACTTACTTTTGACCCATAAATGGATTTCTACATGCGGCATCCCATATGTTCTTTTCTTCCACGACAAAAACATTTTGGGTTATGCCATGTAAACGTTTTCATATAAATCCCCGTTTAGAAATGCCGTCCTTACATCCATCTGATGTATTTCTAAATCGTAATATGCCATGAACACCATTATGATTCTAAAAGAGTCCTTGCATGAGACTAGAGAGAAAACTCTCATTGTAATCTTTTCATTCTCTTCGCATAAAGCATATTGCTATAAGTCGTGCTTTATATCTTTCTACATTCCCTTTGGAGTCACAATTTTGTCTTGTAGACCCATTAACAATCTACTATTTTGGCTCCATTAGGAATTAATTCTAAGTCCCAAACATCGTTGGTATTTATCGAATTCATTTCAGCTTTCATAGTTTCTTGCCATTTAAACGGGTAAACGCTTCTCATGGCTTCTTCAAATGAGGTAGGATCACCCTGCATTTGAATTTCTTTACTAACATAAACTTCATAGCCATCAGAAAACTGGTTTACTAATTCTTTGAGACCTTCTGGGGCCTCAGCTACTGACACTTTCATATGGGGCTGTTGTTGCTCTTTATTGCCAAGAGACAATTGATTCTATAAGCTCCTGTATAACAAGATCCTCATTATTCATCTTCTTCGAAGAGCTAACAACAGGTGTTGTATTGATCATACAACATCAACAGGTATTGAGAAACTTGTTGCTCCTGAGTCACTGGAGTGGGCACACAGTCCCTCCTCTCTTTAAGTCTTAGGTCTCTACATACCTCTACATATCATGTTCCCCAGATCTTCCCATCTTTTCTAAAGATAGTGTATCTTCAAATATCTTATTTTGGGTTTAATCCGTTAAACTCTCATATGACGTTTTAAGCACCACCTTAACATCTTTGAGACTGACTACGCTATTTTCCTGTCGGAACTTTCAAAGGTCCAGGAATTTAGCTATTTCTCTGCTTAGGGGTATCATTGTTGTAACCATTGTACTCCTCCAACGGTCTTTATCTCACTCTTAATGAAGAGTATCTTTCTAAATTAATCTTTATCTTACTCTTAATGAAGAGTATTTTTCTTAGTTGATCTTAATATTCTCCTCTTCAAAATATGGCGTGAACTTTACTGCCATAATTTCGATAACTATTCAGAAAGCCTGTAAACGAGGAGACATTTAAAACTTACTTCATTCACATGATTGTGTCATGTAAACAAAGTTATTTCTTGATCCGTTTAGGAGTACACTTTTCCTTAATTCACTTGAAGAATTCAACGATGTCTTTCATTAGCAGTACTTTTGCAAGTCACGCTTGCATCTTTTTTTTTCTTATCCTTTGGTTAGTATTGACCATGACGATGCATTTCTATTGTGCCAAGGTCAATACTAAGACATCATAAGAGCTACCCAAACTTCTCTCGCTATGTGGGATATGAAACATGTGAATCATCACAAAACTTCTCCCGCCATGCAGGATTGACTAGCATAAGTACTATGCCAAAACTTCTCCTCTTGCGGGATACATCTATACGAAAACTTAGCCATGACGACTAAAACATTCAGTTATACTTTATTTTCCAATTAAATCTTCCCGTTGGTTCCAATTTAATCAGAAAATAGTAAACTAACAAAAAGACTATCCTGAACTGGCTTGACTCCAGCCTTTCCATTCACATACCCCAGCATTGCAGCCTGTTGGCATGCAGCCGAGTGATCTCGTCGGTTAGTATGAAACATACAATATGCTTCTGCATCAATTCTACATCACCGTTGGGCAGAAAATAGAATTAATGCATAAAACTCACAAATTAACTTGAAATCCATATAACTACTCTTCAAAATTAAATTCTCCCGTTGGTTCGAATTTAATTGGAAGATAATCAACACTTCATCGCAGCGGAAACATTTTAATAATATACATTCTATTAGTTCAGGAATATTTCTTGGTACTTATCTACTCTCTGAAAAATTGACCATGTTGGTGTGAAATTTATCAAAGATTTAAAACTTAAACTTGAACTCATTACAATATTGTCATCATCAACGTTGGTCAGAAAATGACAATACCATAATCTGACTTAAACAAAACAGACTACTACTCTAATTAAATTTTTCCGTTGGTTCCAATTTAACTAGGGGATAAACATGATCATAATTTACTAAATATAACTGCTCTTCAAATCAAATTCTCCCGTTGGTTCGAATTTAATTAGAAGATAATCAACATTAAACTTTGCAGCGGAAACATGAAAAGATAATTTACCTACTTTTCAGAAGCATTTTATCGTGTACTTATTTACTCTCTAAACAATTTATCCCGTTCGTTCAAAATTGAATAGAGATTTAACATCAAAACTTGACAAAATTCATCGAAATATGCTTATGAAAGGTCTAAACTTAATTCACAAACTTCACTGTGCACTCGTCTGGCCCAGCAGCGCTACAGCAGCCCAAAACCGCGTTGGCTCAGCCCACTTGCGCTCTCAGCACGGCTTGTAGCGGCTTGGCCTGCTCGGCTCGGCGGCCCAGCAGCCGACGGACGGGCCACCAAATCGGCCCGTCGCGCCGCTCGCCTATCCCCCGCCTTGATCCCATCCGTCCATCTGGATCGGACGGTGGAGCGCGTGGATCGGAAGGCATATGAGCCGTCGGCCGGTTCGGGCTCCCCTAACCCTAACCCTAGCTATCTCGGCCGACCGTAGCGCGCGCCGCTGGCGGCTCTCACGTCGACACGCGGCTCGGTCCGGCCACCGGCCCACGGTCGACGACCCCGGGAAAACCCTTTCTCCTTCCCTTCTCACCTTTTCTTTCTCACAGTGCCGCGCAGAGGCGAGTGCCGGAGCGATGGCCGCCCGTGACGACCGGAGTGAGTCGGCCCCGCTACGGGCCCTCTCGCCGGCGGCGTCCGAAGACGACGGAAACGGCGGCGGCACCACCGCAGGGCCCCTTGCCGGCGTGCGCGTTCTCCCGAGGCTGAGCGCGCTGTCGTCAAGTAGCCGTGTGGCGGTGCCCTGAGTCCGCGCCCCGACGAAAGGTAGTGGCGGTGCGGTTCCCTTCCCGTGCGCCAGCGAAGCAGCGACGCGGTCTACTTCCCGCGCGACATCTGAGCAACGCCGGCGGTGGTGACTTCGGCAGGTGAGCCCCTGGTAGGCCCCTGTCTCGTCCGTCCTTGCTTCTCTCTCTAGGGTTAGGTCTTAGGGTTCGGCCAAACCCTAACCGGCCAAATCCGAACCCATTGTTCGTCTTCTTCTAAATCCGTTCTTCTTTTCTACCCCAAAACTTAGATCTACACCCTAGAAAGCCTGGCTCCGGTACAATTGATAGTCTGTGAGGTCAACTAGGAGTAGATCTAGTGGGTTTACTTCACTATTGCAAGTGTATAAGCCTTGAGAAAGCTGAGAAAACTTGGAGTGAGAGAAAAGGAGTAGAGGGCCATACCTTTCAGACTTAGCATAGGAGATAGAGGAGGAAGTGTCCGCCATGGCAGCGGGTACGCAGTGCGGGCGGTGAAGTCCGACGCAGTAGTGGCGATGCAGAGGCGATGGTGAAGTCGGTGGCGGCTTCCCGTCGCTGGCAGCACGCTCTCTTTTGATCGGATTAGGGTTTCTCTGTAGGCGGGTTGCGGCGGCTCAGGTCAACCTCGTGTCTACGCCCTGGCCCCCACCTCCCTCTAAATAGTGCAGCGCGATGGGGGCCCACCAACCTCGGTTTTGGTTGGATGCCCCCGATCAGGGCACTTGATCAAGGCCCGACTCGACCGTTGGGCCGAGTCGGATGAGATCAACACTAACAAGATAAACTACTTAGTTCTTGATTTCATGCATAAAACACATCAAAGCTAAACTGACCACAGATCTCTGCTATAAGAGAGTGGATCACAACTAATGATGACAGACATAAAAAAACATTCAAAAAAGACACCAATTTATCCGCAACAATACCATAAAGCAAAGCGTCCTGAGCCTGGGTATTTACTGCCATAACGAAGTAAGGGCCTGTTTGGCAGGCTCCTCTCCGGCTCCGGCTCAGAGGAGCCAGAGCCGTTTTAGAGGAGCCACAAATTGTGGTTCCTCCAAAACGGCTCTGGCTCCTCCGAAGAAGCCCCTTAGGAGGAGCCATGCCAACCACCCCCTAAATTAGGCTCTACTCGTAGAAAGACGCATAAATCGCATCCTCGGAAATGCGCCAGGAATTCTATTGCTTTCAGCACTACAACGCGGCCATTGCACATTGCGCTAACGTTAACTGAACAGATACAAGTATAGTGACTTGGTGAGTAACCTGGTGATTGTCTGGTGTCGCTTTATTCTCTTTTTCTGAAACTGAGGTGTCACTTCATTCTCAAACAGCACTTCATTTCGTTCCTATGTAACATGGTGGCTGTCCCACTGTCTGGTGTACCCTTTCTCTGGGATTGGTCTGATATGCTGTTAACATGCTCTACATGTGTGCTGTAAACGTCTAGATATCTTTCCTGAATAATGTGATTATGATGGACTGGGGTATCGTCCCCGTAACTGTAACAAAAAAAAAACAAAGTATACAGCAGATAATAAGATTCGAAGAAGCACCTGTTAATTGTAATTGCAATGACCCCACAGCAAGGAGGAACTAGGATTTTACCTACAAAGAGCTGGGTCCGCCTGACGCCTGTGCGTGGGCACAGAAATCAGAAATAGCCGCATACTGGAGAAGAACGGGACCACGGATCGTTCAAAGGGGAGACCGCGAGCCACGGGAGACGACCGGGGAAGGGGAAGGAAGTGGCGCCGGCGGCGGCGCGGCGGTGGGTTGCGTTGCGTCTTGCGTGTGCATGCCAGCAAAGATGGGCCATTAGGCAGCAGCTAGCAGGAGGTGCGCAGCAGGACGGTGGTGTTTCAGTGGCAATGGGCGCACGATGGCCCGTCGCTCGTGGGCCAGAGGCAAATTACGGAAAATGCGTGTCAGGCCCAGGCCCAGGCCCGTCGGCAGTTTCGCTCGCGAACGGCAGAGTGTTCAGCAGCCCGCGCGGCCGCAGCCTTTCTGGGATCACGCACGGGGACGGTGCGAGAGCGGCGGGCCGGAAGGAAGCAGGCGATGGCACCTTCCTGGCTACAGCATGGCTTCAGCTACGGTTGCGGCAAAATTGCCAGCTACCTCTCCGTTACAGTTGCGGCAAAACTGCAGAATACTATAGCACAGTGCTGCAGCAAAGCTGAAACGAGCGTGTGGTCGCATCTAGATCCAAACAAAGAATCAACTGTCACCTTTAATTTTTCACCATATATATTTTAGCTAAGAGTTATATAATGTCGCACCTTTCTCTATTTTATTAGTACTGGTCGTGTCCCGTACGGGAGGTGTTTGGCTGATAAGTCATGACTGAAAGTATTGTTGGCTGATTTATTGTGAGAGAAAAATACTGTTCGTTGGGTGAAAAAGTACGGCTTATAAGCCAAGCGAACAGGGCGGAACCTCGATGAGAAAGAAGTTGAGGCTGCATGATAAGTGATCCCGCCTAAAAAGATATACAGTAAAAAAATGTTTTCCTATTGAACGTTTTATGATGGCTTTCAAGAACTAGCAAGTAGCAATGGGAATGGAGGGGTGTGTGTGGGCGATAAAACGGGAGTTCCAGCTAGACCAGATCAAATGAGGAGTCGCCGGGTGGGCTCAAAAAATTGTCGCATAAAAATATTTGACCCGAGCCTCGTCCGATGCACAGGTAGGTCAGCTCAGATGAAATTATTTATCAGAATTTTCTACTTTGAGTTGATTTTTTTAGATTGTATTAGGTCATGAGTCAAAAATCATGACATAAATCCAACCTAACGCACTAGCGGGTCGAGTCGGATGATCCATGATCAAGTCTAGTTCCAGCCAATTAGACAATGTAAAAAGAAATTCACATGTTGTCGTGCGTTGATTCATGCAATTTTCACCCTTCCTTGACCCTTTTGTCCTGTCGACCGTGTTACATACCGTACTCTTACAAAAGAATACATGTTGGCAAAGTGAGTCCGAAGGATAAATAAAAAGGACCTTTTTCTTCTTTTTTTTTTCTTAAATGGAAGACTACTCTTTTTACTGCCTCTTCTCCGTTCCAAATTATAAGTCACTTTAATTTTTTTTTGTATATTCATTTTGCTATGCATCTAGACATGGCTATTCGTTTCGTTGAAATTTGGCTTATGCTGATGCTTATGTTGATTTGTTGTGAGAGAAAAACAATATTCGTTCGCTGAAAAGTACTGTTAAAGTAGTGCAATATCTCTAGATGCATAGCAAAATAGATATAAAAAAAATCAATGCAACTTGTAATTTAAATGGAAGGAGTACACCTCAAAAGGGTATGCTTCTAGTGTATGTATAAGGAACATTTTAACATTTTGTGGGCTAGTGCTATGCTCGCCCTGAGTGAGCTGTCTTTTGTAGCGGTAAAAATCAAATCTACTCCTTCCGTTATAAATTATAAGTTATTCTAACTTTCTTAAAAAATCAAAGCATCTCAAGTTTGACCAAACTTATATAATAGAATAATAAAATTTATGATACCAAATAAGTATCATTAGATTCTTTATTAATTATATTTTTATAGTATACATATTTAATGTTATAAATATTTATAATTATTTCTATAATTTTGGTCAAACTTGATATGTTTTGACTCTTCAAGAAAGTTAGAATGACTTATAATTTGAGACAAAAAAGAGTATTAGGTATTTCGGATTTGAATTTGTACATAATCAATGCTGTTTTTTTTCTCCTCCGTAGCAAGTCTTGATAGCTTCGCCTTTGTTCCATACAAGAAAAGAAGACTTGGGCTGACTATCTATGGCCAAATAGTTTTGAAAAAGAAAGTTGGCCTTGCCCCTTTACCCTCCTAGAAGACATCATGTCACCATAAAATAGTACTACTACGACTAATGCATTCAGCTCATTTCCATTCACTATAAAGCGTGACTTAAATTTTCGGAATCGAGATGGTGCCGAACAGCCGAAGGGTCGTCGAAGCAAACCTGCTGTAACATGGGTGCGCTGAGCCGGAAGTTCTTTTGCTAGCACGATCCCTGTCATCACCGCACCAAGCCTTTGTTATCTCAATGCCCTTTCTCTTACCTTTGCCAGTTTCAACAAAGGTCTGGCGACACTTTAATAAATCAGCAGTCAGCAAAGGCACAAAAGTAACTTCCAGGAAGGACAAAATAAAGAAAATGGGAGAAAGGGAAGTGGGTCATGATATTAAACCGAAAGAAGCCCGTGGGCCTGCATTGTCTAGTATAAAAGTTGAAGTCCTCTATTGATCTCACTTGGAAAGGTGTTGTACTCGCAGTGTCATGTAAGCTCTCGACAATGAAAAAACAACTATTATGATTTATGATAATATGGAGGGTGTTCACGAATAGACATATATTAGGATCATATTTTAGCCTTGCAGATGCTCGTGCTCCGGCATCTTCCCATTTTCCTCGCACGCCACGGCTCAACACCCTTCTGCGTTGTGACTCTTAAAAATTTGGATGCTAAATAATTTGAAATAATAAAGTCATCAATTACAAAGTTCTAGATCCCTTTGAGGCCTATAATTTGAAGAGATTTACAGCTTTGATATAAAATTTGACTTCATCTCACACGGTTTGGAAAAGTCATGTTTTTTTTTGTGCTACACCTATTTTAAAATGCGGGCCACATTTCCAAATGCCAGTTAAAAACCGATGCTATTTTTATGATCGGCTAGAAACATCAACCACCTCTGAAAATCTATCTTTAGAAAAGGGGGTGCCATTGAATATCTTTTTGTAGCACTGGATGGATGAAGGGACAGTATAGAGAGAGATGGAGGCAACTATAACACTTGTGTTCACTAGTGGCTATCTAACTAAGCAAAATCAGGTTGCATAGGCACCATAGTTGGTTAGATACATGAGTGTTGGTAGTTTAAGGTGCACACCGCTTTGTTTTTTAGATGGGTGGTGAAGTAAACACGCTAGGATATGTGGGAGTTAAGTAAACTACATTTTGTGGAAATGCTGACAGTAATCATGTAGGGACTAGGGTGTGCTTGGTTCTGGCATATAGATTTGGTCACAATCCAACCTTGTTGTGACTTCAACTGTCTATGATTGGACATAGGTAATCAAGATTGGTATTAACGTGTTGATAAATATATCAGGGCTTCATAAGATAAAATAAGAAATATAAAACTCTTATCCACCATATCTCGCAAAGACATCCAACATACTAGGTTTAATCGGGCTCATGAGATGCATCATTTAAATGTTTGGGTGCCTGGGACATAATAAGATATGGCCAAGAAGATCCCAATGGGGATTCTTGGTTTGGCTTTGTGGAAACGAAAATAAAATCAGTTTCATGTGGTTTTAGTTCACACAATGCTAATTGGCAGCTAAATTTTAGCTAGAACCAGGCAACCATATAACAAATGCATTCAACATACAACTTGGCTCGAGGGAAACAAGTTGCTTGTATGCGTATGGCTCATGATGGCCAACCTAACTCTTACGAGTCAAAGCGTGTTTGGTTGGTCTGGCGCCAACGGTGCACTAACGCGTATCGCTGCCCTGGGCCACAACCTTCCTAGGAGGTATCAAACCTAACACGTCCTCAAACTCAGACATTTGCATCACTATAGTTTTGACTTCTAGTGCGCACCAACTCACGTGACCAGCTAACTATCCTTGTTTGTATATGACTATTTTGTAGAGAGATTGTGCTTATGCCTCGTAGATACTTCATTATAACCCTTCAAGGGGAAAATTTCATAATACAATTCGCCTCATTAATGATGATCCGTTTATATTGAGAATCCTCACCGTGGGTACTCACTTTGTAAAGACTTGGAAGACTCGTAAACTCGGCATAAGATGCCTCATGATAAACTAGTATGATTCTCGTGCCTCATCGACTTTTGGACGACATGTGTGTGAAATGAAATGGCCAAAATATGTTTTGTCCTCCTGAACCGCGGGGATGAATAAACACACATAGTTGCACCGTACTATATTAGCATCACCTGTTTGCTTGGTTGTACTCGAATTGATTTTCCACATCAACCCCTCAAAGCTTGTATGCATCGAGGTAAGTCAAAATGCACCCAAACAAATTTTGGTGTGTATGAGCATACGCAACCAGCCAGCTACCCTTGTTGCGTTCCACTCGATCCTATCCCATTGCCGCCTGCAACGAACAAAGCTATAGTTCCATAGTCGAGTCAGATGCGACGACGAGCATACGGCGGCATGCGGTTTGTCACCAATCTTTTTTTTTTCGCAAGGAAACATTATCTGAACTCCGAAGCGACGAGGGAGATTTGAAATACGCAAAGGCCACTGTTTGCGCGTGTCACCGGGTGGGGACGTGGGGTTGATGGAAGGCCCAAGGCCCAGACACATCACCACACACATGGCGGCGGCAGGCTGTCCATGCCAACCGGGCCTCATCCCAGCCGTGCCGGACTGCCAGCGCGAGGGGAGCGCCCCGCCTCGTGCCCCCCGCCCCGTGCCGAAAACAATCTGGCTGGCTGGAGCCCACCGCCCCGAGATCCGTCTTCCCACCTCGCCGACGCAAGAGGCAGACCAGTTGGCGCCGGCACGGGCACGGGCACGGTACGGCCAAAAAAATCACGGCCCTCCCTCCCATAAAAAACTCGGCAGACGCAACAGCTACCCGAACCCCGCGGGGCGCGGCCCCTGACGCATCGGCATCGTTCTCGGCGCAGCCGTCCGATCAGATCGCAGCACAGCCAGCCCGCCGCCCTCGGCTCTGTACTGCAGCAAAAAATCGCCTTGCTCACGCGCTCTCTGCCCCGCTTGCTATTATATCCTGAGCCCAGCCAAATCCCCTGCTCCTCCTGTTCATTTCCTCTCCTCTCCCCCTCCTCCTCCTAGCCCCCCTTCCTCGCCGCTCGCCGTTGAAAAGGGTGGCCCCTCGGGCCGGCGGGAATGGAGGCGGCGACGATGGCGTGGACGGCGGCGGTGGTCGGGGTGGGGCTGGTGTACTGGTTCGTGTGGGTGATGGGCGCGGCGGAGGTGAAGGGCAAGCGGGCGGTGGATCTCAAGATGGGATCCATCACGCGGGACAAGGTGCAGGACAAGTACACGCAGTACTGGTCCTTCTTCCGCCGCCCCAAGGAGACGGCCACCACCGCGGCGTCGGCGGAGAAGGTGCCGGCCTTCGTCGACACCTTCTACAACCTCGTCACCGACATCTACGAGTGGGGCTGGGGCCAGTCCTTCCACTTCTCCCCGTCGCTCCCGGGCCGCTCCCACCGCGACGCCACGCGCGTCCACGAGGAGCGCGTCGCCGACCTCCTCGGCGCCAGGCCGGGCCACCGCCTCCTCGACGTCGGCTGCGGCGTCGGCGGGCCCATGCGCGCCATCGCCGCGCACTCGGGATCCAACGTCGTCGGCATCACCATCAACGAGTACCAGGTGAACCGCGCCCGCGCGCACAACCGCAAGGCCGGCCTCGACTCCCCGAGGTGCGAGGTCGTCTGCGGCAACTTCCTCTCCATGCCCTTCCCGGACGCCTCCTTCGACGGCGCCTACTCCATCGAGGCCACCTGCCACGCGCCCAGGCTGCAGGACGTCTACGGCGAGGTCCACCGCGTCCTCAAGCCGGGCGGGCTCTACGTCTCCTACGAGTGGGTCACCACCCCGCTGTACCGTGCCGAGGACCCCGACCACGTCGAGTGCATCCACGGCATCGAGCGCGGCGACGCGCTCCCGGGGCTCCGCCGCCAGGACGAGATCGCGTCCATCGCCAAGGAGGTCGGCTTCGAGGTGGTCAAGGAGCAGGACCTGGCGCTGCCCCCGGCCCTGCCCTGGTGGACGCGCCTCAAGATGGGCCGCGTCGCCTACTGGCGCAACTCGCTCGTCGTCCGCGTGCTCACCATGCTCCGGATCGCGCCCAAGGGCGTCTCCGAGGTGCACGAGATGCTGTACGAGACCGCGCAGCACCTCACCCGCGGCGGCGAGACCGGCATCTTCACGCCCATGCACATGGTGCTCCTCCGCAAGCCGGTCTCCACCGAGGAGGCGAAATAGTGTAAGATTACACACCAACGACATCACCACCCATCAATTACTACTCACCCACCGCAAGAGGGGAGAGGGAGCAAGGAAGAAGATGCAGAAGAAATAATCTGGCAGAAGCAGCAGAGGTAAGAAGAGCAGGCTACTCGGAGACTTCAAGAAGTAAAATTCGATCTGTTAGAGAAGAAGATACTACTAGGAACCATGCTTCTCTCGTTTACTCTCTTTTCTTCTTGTTATTAGTAGCTTTCAATTTTAATTTTAGTTTTTTGGTGGAAGGATTATTCAGGGGGACAAGGTTGGGTTTTAAATTTATTTTCGCTTGCTTAGATCGGTGGCGATCCATCTATCATCTATCATCATCATCATCATCAACCATGTTTTGTCTGCAACAATACATTGGAATTGAATTCCCTAATTGTTACTGCTGCTGGCCTGCTTGCTTATGCTTGGTGAGATCTGTTATCTGATTCGATTTCGACAGCGCGTCCCTTTCCTCTTTCCGTCCTTCGTCACCGGCCACGCATCCTTATCACTCGGGGCCGGGGGATCGTTTGTTTACTCGCTCCGTTTTCCACGCACGGCCCGTTGCCATCGTTGGGCGGGCGGGTGCCCGGCCGGCCGCGGTGAAGAAGGGGTGAAACAGGTTAGAAACGACAAACATTCTCGCTGTTTCACATTCACCAAGGTGTTTTTACCCTGCCACGACCACGAGAGCCGCGCGGAGCCCGGACGGCGGTGGTCCAGGGCAGCTTGCGAGCTGCGTGTGTGTGGGTGTCACGAGCCGGGGGCCTACGACTACGATGTCGATCTCGTCCTCTATGGCAAGTGGGACCCGAGATCGGATCTGAAATGTTGTTTACCGTAGGAGTAGTAGGCGATTACTTTAATCAGTCAGCTGGAGGGGACTAGGGGAGTGAGTAGTTTGTGGGGCGGCGGGGGATGGGGACAAACCGGGCAGGTGAGCGCGTCACGGAGGCCGATGCGATGCGCGCCACCGTTTCTTTTCCTGCACCGCTGCGCGCTACGCAGGGCCGGAAAAAGCTGACACCTGCTGCATGCCCGCCCGCCCGTCCGGGGGGCTTTGCTTTGCTTTCTCCGCGCGGTGGTGGGTCGTCGTGGCCCCTGGCGCGCGCGCCACTAGTCCGACTCCGGCTGAGGCCCAGGAGGACGGCAGGACAGGGAGGAGCGGAGCCAGCCGAGAAAATATCCCCGTTGGTGGCTGGGGGCAGGGCCAGCCGGCCAGGGCGTGCGCGTGCCAATGGATGGGGACGGTAGGGCCTGTATCGTGTCAGCGGCGTGCAGGATCGGAGGAGGGACAACCCTTTGTTTGCCTTTGGCGGTGGCATGTGCTGTTCCGCAGGAGACCAAAAAGAATGGCGTTTGCAGGTTTGTGTCGCACTACCGGCACTACGCTATGCTTCACGACTTCAGATACTATTTAAATTAAGAGTAAAATTCACCGGGGTCCATTAATTTTTGTTGGGGTGTCATTTAGGTTCATCAACTTTGAAGCTGTATTTTTTGGTATATTAACTTTCGTTGATGTGTCATATAGGTCCATCAACTTTGTAACTGTATTTTTAGGTCCATGAACTTTTAAAATAGTTCACCGTAGATCCATACCATCTATTTAACCTTAAATCCAACGCCTGCATGCATGCACGTCGGCTTCGGCCTCCGGTTGTTGCGTTGGTGGAGCCATGCCTGCACTCGTCGCCGTCGCTCGTCTGCCAGGCGGAACAGGATCTTGACCCGATGAACGTGACAGCGCAGGCGCCGACGCCCCGCGCGAGCGCCCACATGAGCGGTTGCAGCCCCATGCTAGCGCGAACAACCCCGCCGCGCTCCCGTAGTTCAAAGGACCGCTCGTCGTGGCTGGTCACGCGGATCACGGCCGCCTCGGCTCGGGTCTCTCTCGGTAGCCGTGGCAGCGGGTCTTGTCGTGGAGCTTCGCGATACTACTGGAGTGTGCGCGCCTGTGAGAGGAGCGGTTGTCGGACGCAAACACGGCGGCGTCGTCTACGGCCACGCCCAAATCAAACTGTCTCGCTTTGTGGCAACCCCACAGCGGCCGCCATCGCTTCGCGTGCTTTCGACAACCGGCGCGAAGTTCCCCGCCGCAGCCACCATTGACGATCTCCTCGTCATGTCCATCAAAGACGGGGCGTCACCGCCTCGTCGCGCGAGCTACCTCATTGGCGTGCCGCAGACCCGATCCCCACGCGCCCCGCCCCACCCGCCACCGGGCCTTGAGAGCGACATCGCGGCAAGACGCCACCGGGCCTTCGAGAGCACCGGCCGGCGGCGCCCGCCCGCAGCGTCGAAGGAGTCCCGGTTCGGCAGTGGTAGTTTCGTCACATCGCCTTTGCTCCACCGCTTCGCCGATGGTGCTAGCATGGTGGGGTCTAGTTTACCCCAGCGCGATGCTTGGACGAGGTCGAGGCGCGCGCGAAAGACATCAAGCTGGCCTCGGATCACGCCTCGCGCAGCGCTTGCTGTTCTTTGCCTTTCATGGCGTCGCGATCTCGGCCTAAGCCAAAGGCGGCATGGAGCTCGCGGCATCCATCTTGAAGTCGCTTCGTCGAGCGAGGCCTTCGATTACAACACCACGATCGCGCGGCCACGTCGGTGGCGGCGTGGCGACGTGGAGTAATTTGCCGTACCGCTTTGTCGTTGGCGTGGGGCAAGGCGTCGACGGTGACTACGTTCCGTTTGTACTCAAGTCATGCGCTGCGGCTTCGCGGCCTTGCAAGAGGGGGCGGTGGTGACCATTTCTCGCGACTCGACCAAGCGGTGTGCTCTTACGCAATCGTTGACACGCTAGCCATTTGGGGTGTGACATTTCTTTGTTTCCATTGGCGATTCGCGGCGCACATCGTGAAGCTTGGGTTTCGATCGACGAGCACGTGCAAAACAAGCTTGATCGGCTTCTCGGCAAGTCGCGGCGAGCCGGCGATGACTCGTCTGGCGTTTGACCGGTGGAGGCCGAGGAGGACGGCGGCTTCTAGAGTGCACTCTCGCATGGCGTACATGAAGAAGGCGGGCCGTGGGCGCGAATGCCTCGAGTTGTTTGGCGCCATGGTGCTCGATGGGTGGAGGCCCGATGAGAGCTCCATGGTCGGCGTGCTCTCGGCGTGTGCGCTTTTGGGTTCCTTCGACGTCGGGCGGAGGCGCCCATCTGCTGCGCTGCCGAGAGAACACCGCGAGGCTAAACACCATCATGCAGACGTCCCTGGTTGACATATGTACGCCAAGTCGCGGCAAAGATCGAGAAGGCCTTGGCGGTGTTCGGCGCGATGGACGGCAAGAACGCGATGGTCGGGGAAGGCCATGCGCCCGACGGTACGCCGAGGGCGGGTTGCGGTAAGCCGACCGCATGCGGCCGGAGCACAAAGTGGCTTAACGCGCAAAGACTACTGGTACATAGTGGACTGATGGCCCGCGGCCGGAAAGGCTGGACGACGCAGCAGCGTGCTCATCGGGAGCATGCCCACAGGGCGACGGACACGGCTGGCTGGCGGCTTCTTGAACAGCGTCTGCGGATCCACGGGATCTAGATCTTGCCAAGCGCGCGCTTGAGGAGCCGAGGCGCCTTGGCGCCGCCAACGCCGGCGACTACGTCATCAGCGCGGACATGCATGCGCGAGGCCAAGCGGGCAGCTGCGCCGCGTTACGGGCGAGGCGGACGCCTCCCTCGGATGGAGCCCGCGACACGCCGCCGCGGTGCCGGTGAGCCACCGAGCCTTGCGGCGTGGGCTCACGTGGCGGGGGCGCACCTGACCAGAGCAGCCACTGACCGACCCATCGCCCCATCTGCGCGACGGACGCCGGGCCTTGGCTGGTCTCCACCGACGCAAAGACCGGAGGCCGAAGCCGACGTGCATGCATGCATGCATGCGTTGGATTTAAGGTTAAATAAATGGCATGGACGTGCAGCGAATCATTTTAAAAGTTCATGGACCAAAAAATATAGTTACAAAGTTGATGGACCTAGATGACACCCCGACGAAAGTTAATGGACTTAAAAATGCAGTTTTCAAAGTTGATGGTTCTAGATGACACCCCAACGAAAGTTAATGGACCTCCGGTGCATTTTACTCTTGAATTAACTAACGCCATGTACCTAAATTTTAGACCTATACTTATATATCCAAAACAGATGAGATAGAAATGATGTAATTTTTAGTTCCCAACCAAACTACTATTACGTTCCAAATTCTAAGACGGTTTAGATTTTCTACGTACATTGCTTTTGCTATACACTTAGATATACAATATGTTTAAATATATAATAAAAATAATATATTAAAAAACAAAATATCTTATAATTTAGAATGGAAAGAATAGTCATTAGTTCATTAGTCAGCAAGGTACACATGACATGAGTCTTTGTCTAAGAGAGAGCTACATGCTTTTAGTTCACTTTTAGGAGCTGCTCGGGTATCATGTTTGGTCACCTAGACTTTAGCTTAGGCCTAGGGTATCCAAATAGATGAACTAAAAATAATTAATTTTTAGTCCCCAACTCAACTAACCATTGGTTTATTACTTGACAAACGTGAGTTAATATGGGCTAAAAGGTGTACATGAGACTTTGTCTATGAAAGCCTTTTTTCCTTTTAAGCCTTATTTGGATCCTTAAACTAAAACCTACTCTAATAATTAATTTAGGCACAAATCAATTAAGTTAACATGGTCATATGCGGAACGTACTTGTATGTTTCCGTTGATCACATTGGGGAGGTATTTAAGTGCCGCATTTTCTGCCGCAGGCGAGCAAGCCAAAGAGCATGTTATAAGTTTTAGTGTAGAAATAGACCATAAGAATTGATGGAATCTATTTAATCTACCAACCCATGAATTTAAGATAAGCTTATATCTAAACTTTAAAAAGTTATGGAATATCAAGTTCTAAGCCAAATAGTCTCGTCCATAAAGTAGATTCTACTACAAAATGAAAGGATGGAAAGTAACCTTAGTTCATTTTATATATGTATCCAAACAATACCGAATTAAACTTGAATTGTAAGTGATCCAAACAGTCCATAATCGAGCTTAAAGGCCTCTTATTTTAAGAAAAAGATAATGGATATGTTTGGTAGGTCCCAACTCTTTCATAGAAATCACAAATCTTACCTCCTCCTTCCTTAGGCGTCCCACGGTTTCTAAATAGCTAGTTTAGGAATAATTTTATTGGCTATTAAGAAGAGAGATCAAATAGCTAGCGACTCCTAAATAGTTCGTCTAACACGATCTCCTAGGAGCATATCTCTCACAGCTCACCAAACTCTCTATTATAATGTTTATTTTTTATTATTTCTATGATATATCTATATAGCTATTTAAAAATTGCTATTGAGGACACCCTTACGGCGTGCGCAACAGGCGAGTTGAAATCGCTAGCGACGAGAAGTTTAAATATTGAAGAAAGCAGTACCTAGACATGATAGATGAGAGGGGACCCAAGGGTCAGAGACAGAGCGTTTTTTGATTCCGTGCGAGATAGCTGCTTCATGACTCGCTAGCGAGTGTATCATTCGCGTTCTCTATCATCCACCTGGCTTAAAAAACAATATATGCTGACGATTTCAGCTCCCGTTAGGGACGCCCTTAGTATAAAATGCTCAGTGTCCTCGATAGTTTAGCTGCTGAAAGCGTTTTCTACACTAGCGCTTGATATAACTTTTACACTAAGCCAGGTACCTTTTTTTTCTGCTGTCCTGTGGGGGCTTTGGAAACTAAGAAACAACCTGTGTTTTTATGGAACACCCTGGGTAGATGTGCGAGTGTTGATAGTGAAGGTAACAACAATACTGTATAATTGGAGTTATCTGTGTCCGAAGGAGAAACTCCTGGAATTTCTGGATCACCTGGACAAACTGAAAAGCTTCGCCACAGGACCTCACCGACTACCTGGCTTAGTCAGGTGAATGATGAATGGGATCGCATCTTATATCAATCTGGGAACGACTGGAAGATCAATACAGTATCTGATGAAGTTAAAGCTCTGATGACAAATGGAGTTGATCTAGAAAGGATGGCTCGTGAAAGAAACTGGATTAGCTTTGCGAGTCTTGCGGAAGCTTGGGGGATGTAATGATGTCATGCTATACTGTGCGTTCGTTTTGTCTGTTGAGGCCTTCTGCGTTCTGTTGAAGTTCTGAACTCTGAATGTTGTAAGGAGCTTAATGGTTTGGTCTTTGCAATATAAAGGCTGGGGCCACCCTTGAACTCTAAAAAAAAAAAGAAGCCCCAAGGATCTTGACTACTAGAATATTAATAATATTATTGATCTACTAAACAAAACATTGGCTACTACGTATATTAGTGGTTTTATTAAGGAGTAGGTAATGCTACGAGTCGATCTGGATCTCAGTCCAATCCAGGCATGCATTATGCATATGCATATGCATCCGTACCAGCTCGGAGTACTGGGTTGTACGTGAGCCCTGCTGATTCCAAACCTTGAAACCGAAAGCTTAACCTGGAGTCTGGAGAGACATGCAAATGACAAGTAGACTAATTTTCGTTTAAGCACTCAGCACTACTCCTACTGGTAGTCTGTTTCGGAATGATTCTTCTCTCAAAAGAAAGGGAAAAAATGCAGCAGAAAGAAGTAGGAGTAGGGATACATAAACATCCTGTAGCGCAGAGCAAGCTGGGGTGGCATGGCAGGGGTCCAGCCACGGTTCCTGCGGATGCCAGTGCTGCTGTCCATCAAACGGCGAGGGAGGCATTTTCGTGCGAAATGCCAATGTCCAACGAGAAGCTTGGCTACACTATTCATGATCTGCCCGGCGTTGAATCACATGCCTGCCTGCCTGTCGAGAGCCTGCCCTGCCCTGGATCTCTGCTCTGGTGTGGACTGGAGACTGGAGAGGCCGGCCAGGCCGGCTGGGCGGGGGAGGGTGTTTGGATGCCGCCGTCGTCTGGGCTTGCCTGCCAGGCAAGCGATCGTAGCCCCAGGCGATCGAAATCCAGCGCCTGGGGACGCTGCCTGGTTGGCGGCCGCCCGCCCGGCCGCCGTGGTGCCTGCCTGCCTTGGCGACGGAATATCGCGGTATTAATAAATGATCTCCCCGATTTGGATTTGGACCTCGCATCGCATCGCATCGCATCGCATCAGATGCAGTTGCAGTCCCTCTCCCTCCCACGAACCAGATGGTCCACTTAAGCCTGCTGCTCTGGACTGGATCTATTCTCGCCTGACTGGCTGCCACTGCCTTGCCTTTTTTCTTTCGGTACTTCGTCCTCGTTAAGGATGGCAACGGGGATGTACCCGTCGTCGGTATCGCCGGAATGTTCTCATCCCCGCTACGGAGAATTCATCTCGTCCCCGTCCCCGTTAACTGTCTCGGGTATAGATTCTTGCCCATCCCCGTACCCGTCGGGCATCGGTCGGGTAACAGATACCCGACGGGTACTACATACCCGATAAACAAGGACACTTGGAGTCGCAGCTTTGCAATCGGAGATATTTCTTCTTCACCTGGGTATAAGTGTTGGAGTCTCGGAGATGCCGAGGAGAATGAGCGAGGTTGCGAGGAGGACGAGCAAAGGTGACAGAGAGACCGAACTAAGGAAGCGAGGGGCACGAGCGCTCGTGAGGCAGGCATGCTTGTGCTGCTGGCGGAGATGGTGAGGAAAAATTAAATTAGGGTTCCTAGAACACACAAACTATATATATGATTGTTTAGATTTGGGCCAAAATACCTATGTTGAGCTTCTTTGGGCCTAATACTCGCATGACAGTTCAAATAGTCGGGTTCCCCAACGGGTAACGGGGACGGGTAAACAGGGAACGTTCCCGTACCCGCTATACCCGTCGGGGATGGATTCTTGCCCATTTAGATGCCCGCGGATAAAGATATGATCCTATCCCCGTCCTCTAATGGATCAAATACCCGTCGGGTATCGGGTATGGGGCCCCATTGCCATCTTTAGTCCTCGTCCTCCCCTCTTGCCTCCTCGTTCTTGCCCTGCCGCCGCTGCCGAGCCTCGTTTGCTCCTTCAATAGTTTGTGTCAAGTTCAAAGCTAAATTATATTTTTTTCCTAGATGAAGGGAGTATTTCTGCGCACTTCCAATTAAGTACTGGCAATTAGTGACATCAACTAGCTGGCGCCCAATCATCTTCGTGCCAGCTTTCGTTTGATATCATATTGCATGCATCTCTCGCTTAGGGTAGTGTCAATGCTAAAAACTACATGTAGTTTCTATACCTATTAATTTTCATAGACACTACATATAGAAATCATAGTTTCAATTGATAGTTTCTATGGAATATTTTTTATCCAATCACATACATTCTCTCTTCATTCTCTGTCAATCACATCCCTTCGTGTCTTGGTTCTCGTGTAGACATGGTTTCTAACTTAGATCTGGTTTCTATGATTTTTGCTCCATCTCTTCAATAACTACATTGCCACATCAGCAAAACGCTTAGGTGGCAGTACAATTAATGTCCATAGAAACTATGGTGGTTTCTGCATTGGGAGTGCCCTTACAACTGATCGGATGCCGTTTTTCTGATCAGATGCTTACAACTGGAGGTATGCATGTTCCGGCCTTCCGGGTCGCAGTTTCGGCTCGAGACATTGGCATGGCATGCATCGCTTGCGCTCGTTCGTCTCCACTCCACAGTCCACACCGCCACCGTGTGGGCTGAGGGATAAGACCCCTAACCTAATCCGTCCGAGCCCATCGAAACAAGGCCAAGCCGCACTCTCGACTCGAGCACGTGCGATGGAAGGTCCTTGGCAAAAACACCGTAATTTTTTTCCATACTAAACCATTAGGACTTATAAAATACTTAAATTAATTAACACCAAAATGCGGTGTTTATTAAGCCGCACTAGCATGTTTAAGATGTTTCATGTTTCATGCCATACCATTTTGAGCTGCAAAGCTATTTAGATGTTCCATGTTTCATGCCATACCATTTTGAGCTGCAAAGCTATTTTTGCTGCTCCCTTTCAATGAAAGCTGGGGAGTACTTCTCCCCTCCATTTCCATAAAAAACAATATAGCACTTAAAAATGCTTAATTCATGTTTTTTCAACGAGATTGTTCCAACAAGTGTTTGGTTTAAGAGGACCGAACCATCCCCGTTTGCTCTTTGGTTGAGCACCTTGAGTCAAAAGAGATGGATGGAGTTTTTAACACTGTGATCTACAGTGCCACGGATCACCTATCATAAATGGACCCCAACGCCTAGCCTCACCGCACATCTCTTCTCCTTAGTTCTTCTCGAGGACCCGCACGTCTATGTCGGCCACCCATCCGATCTAACCCCATCAGCCCGCTTGCATTGCTTGCCGTAGCGCCTCCCCCACCATGCCGCTTGCTGAAGCAAAAGGCTTGCCCATGTCATAGCCAGAGCACCTCCACACCATGCCATTGCTGAAAACATCAGCGTTGCCCCCACCTCGGCCATAGATCCAGCGCGGTGCCCAAAGCTCTGCTCGTGCTGACACATGGCCGCTTGAAGCTATAGACGGACGGAGAGGGGGCACTGATAAGGGACGAGTCTATCCCCTCGCCCCGGATCTTTAAGGACTATGCCTCCTAGGGACGGTTTCATATTCTACCATTTCAAACCCAACAATCATGGTTTTAGGGACTACCATCCCAGTGAGCCCCTTGACCAGACGCACGCTAGGAGTATCCGAGAGACTCTCCCGTGCGCTTGTGGCTCGGCTTTCACGTCTTTCAACCTTCATGATATTAGCAACACCTATGGTCTTAGAAAGAAGGAACCAAACCACCTAGGCAATAGGGCAAAAGAAAAACAAGTGAGAGATTGTTTCTTCTTATCACAAAAAATAACACTTTGGACACCTAATTCAGTTTTTTCGGCCATGTTACCTTTTTTTTAAGAATTGCATTATTTTGAAGGAACCACACAAAGATCTTTACCTTAGGAGGAACTTTTCGTTTCCAAATCATGTTGTGGTTTAGACCTACACCATTCGATGTTAAGGCATTATAAAGAGATTTTACTGAAAACTTGACATTTTTATCCAAATTCCAGCTAATCAAATCCTCATCCTCATACAGAGCAAAGTCATTAACCTCCAACGTCTTAGCTCATAATATAGCCATCTTCTAAAAGAAAGTAGGAAGTTCAAATTCTTATCTCATAATATGGCCTCATCCGATATTTCTTGTTGTTCACATAAACAAAAAAATGACAGTGTAGATTTTGCATCATACATACAAGGACCTCTCCAAAAGCGTGTATTGCAACAGTTTATGATCAATACTTTCTTTCCTTATAAGTAGATATTCTTAATCTTAAGCAAGTTAGCACAGACAGGAGAACCATTCCGTCTACGATTCATAGTACAGATAGACTGATTCACAAGGTACTTTTGCTTTACAATATCCTGCCAAATTCCTTTTTTTCCTTTTATTTAAGTCTCCACCGCCATTTTCACAAAATTCTAATATTTAATTTTCTTATATTCTTAATACCCAGACCGCCTTTCGTCTTACTCTTGTAGGTGTTGGTCCATTTGATCAAATGGTATTTTCTTCTTCCGCTGCCTCCTTGTCAGAAAAAAAAAAGTCTTCTTTGTTCAAGTTTTCAATAACCGATTTTGTGAAGCAAAAAAAAAATGACAGATAGTAAACCGGGGTGTTTGTAAGGCTGGAATTAATAAGCGTGGTCCTTTATGCATGAACATAGTCCCTCCTTTTCGTATGTCTGTCTGTATCTGTATGAATGTTTTTGACATTTTTCTCCTCCGGAGGTAGCCAATACGAAGCCTACCTATGCTGTCACAGAATGGGCCGCCACCCAATGGGCCTGACTGAGGTCTCTTAACGCGGGGCGGTAGTAGTTCTTTTTGCAACTCGAGGCCCAGCAAACACTGAGCGGATATATATGCTGTGAAGTAGTAACCCTAACCGAAGCCCCCGCCTGCCACACACGGGAATAACCTGTTGGGCTACCGCCGCCGCCGCCGTCGTCCTTAGCTGATATCATCGCCGGCGAAGAGCGCCCCAGGTATTCCCAACCCCCCTTCTCTTTCCTGTCCGCTGTGCAAAACGGAATTCTCAAACTCTTAACCTCAAGCTATCTGGCTTTTTTATGCCTACTAGCTTCTAACTTTCTGCAAAAATTATCGGTCCCTTTACTAGATCCGCCGCCCCTGCTATGGAGCCCGCGGTGAACCCGAAGGCGTACCCGCTCGCTGATGCGCAGCTGACGATGGGTATCCTCGATATCATCCAGCAGGCCGCCAACTACAAGCAGCTCAAGAAGGGAGCTAACGAAGGTACCGGACCAATCCCTTGTGCACGTCTCCTGGTCTCTACTCTGTTAATTCTGGGGCTTTCTTATTCAATTTGTGTCTTGTGTGTTTGCGTGCAGCGACCAAGACCCTGAACAGGGGGATATCGGAGTTCGTAGTGATGGCGGCGGACACGGAGCCGCTCGAGATCCTGCTCCACCTCCCCTTGCTAGCTGAGGATAAGGTACTGATTATTTGCCGTTTCCCCTTTTGTTTTGTTTCGCGTACACTAGTGCTTTATATAAAAAAATCATATATAATGATAGAATTAAAAAAAATATCTCTTGAAATAGAACATATATAAATTAATAAGTCTATTTGGCAATCTAATCATGGTATGCTCATAACCTCAACCAGGGCCAAGGGTAGGCCACTTATGTTAAAAACGGAACTGAAGCGCATGGCACCATATTCATTATGTTGGCTTGTTCGAGTAGAATGTCACCGAGGAACTTTACACTTGCACAAAATGCATATCATCTGCAGGAAAAAAAATCCACATTAGTTATTTCTTGAGCAACTATATGTCGTTTTAGTGACTTGGGGCTCTTGGTGGGTTTCAACTCTAGCCTACCCCAACTTGCTTGGACTGAAAGGCTATGTTGTTGTTGTTGTTGTAACTATATGTCGTTTTATCAGCTCAAATTTACTTTCAGAAAAATAAATTTGACATTGCACAAGAGTTAGTAGCCGCTGACAATGGAATCTAAAATAGTTCATCCTATACACAGTATCGATTCCTAACCCTTCACCTTTCTGCTGCTGCTAGCCGATTCCATGCTTGTAGGAATACATTAGTAGAACTCAGGTTCCAACCTGCTGCCTGCAGCTACGGTGCTTTTCCAGCTAGCACAAATCAGTAGCTATACAAAAAAAAAAAAAAAATCAGGCTACTCAAGAAAAGAACGTGTTGTTAAGATACTTTCCATTTTTTATCCAGAATATCATAACAGGTTAGAAAGACCCCGGATCTAGGTATTCATATTGAGTATGTTTATTTACTACCAATTTGCTATTTTACTATTCTATAAAAATATTTGCTCATGCATTCCTAGAAAGTTTTAGTTTAAGGAGTGGTAAAAAATTTGGTGGCCGTGACTGTTTGTTACATGTAAATCAATTATAAGCTGAACCGACAACAGGCAAAACACACAGATGGACGTTTCAAGGAAAATAGATATCCATACCAGAGGTTAATATACATTAGACAAGGATCTGGTTCACCTAAATATGGGCACATAGCAATAGCATCCAATGTAAAGCATGCATCTAAGGCGTCGTTAAAGCCTACAAGGTACTATGAGAACTGATAATGGACCTGTTCTTTGATCTTAAGTTGCGCTTCAAATCAATTGCCCTTTTCTTCCTCGGCTTTGAAATTTGTATTATTTAAAGCATAGCCAACTGGAACACCATAGGATCTAGAGTTACCAGCATCCACATCCTACAGTAGTTTAGGTAAATAACGATATGAACCCAAATAATCGGAGAAGCTATTTGAATGTCATCAGAAACACAAGGTGTCACAATATAACCCAAAAATCAATGATACAAAAACTGGCTGAGAGGAATAGCTCACCGTAATTGTGTTCTTTTCCAATTCTGAGTCCCTTCCCTCTGGTGCTTTTAGTTAGTTCTACATGCTTAGTATACATCACTTCTGTTAGCAGGCTTCTTAATGAATAAGGCAACATTCACCATTGGCTAATAAATTTGCCCTATGCTATTTGCAGAATGTGCCATATGTATTTGTTCCATCGAAACAAGCTCTTGGCCGTGCTTGTGGCGTGACTAGGCCGGTCATTGCTTGCTCAGTGACCAGCAATGAGGGTAGCCAGCTGAAACAACAGATACAGGGTCTCAAGGTACTTAATATTCTGTCTTGTAGTTGTTAATACTTGATATTTTGGTATTTATATATATGCATATTATGATTCTGTAATATTTATATGCTGTTTAATAGTCTTTCTTATCATGTTGTTGTATGCATATCTCTGTAGATTAATCAAATTTAATGAATTGCAGGACTCTATTGAGAAGCTTCTCATCTGATTTACCAAAGACCTTTCAGTGTGATGGGCCTCGGGGATACATTTTTCAGAGGCTTGGACTGGTGATGGTGTCTTGTTTACTAGATCTTATGCTTTCCAAACTATGTTTGAACACCGTTAGGTCGACCCTACTTGAATTGTGCTGTGTCTTTATATTTGTGACTGGTCATGTATTCTCAAGATGCCTCTGCATCCTGCTGGCTTGGTTTCTGTTGAGATTCTGACCATCATTGTAGCGGTTTGCAACTTCCATGTGACCACTTGCAGCACAAATAAAATCGTAGTGATGTTCAGTTTGGCCCTGTTCACTTATAATCCGTATAATCCGTACTTTTTAGCTTGTTTTTTAAGCTAGAATATTGTTTTTCTCTCACAACCAATCAGCCGGAACAGTGTTTCGGCTTTTTTTTCAGCGAAGCGAACGGGGCCTGTCTCAAGTTTTTTGGGATACTACTTGTGCATATTTTCTGCCAATGCTGTATTAAATTGTTTTAACTTGTTCTAATACTTGGATTTTTGTGGTTAAAATGTTGGCCTTCTTTTACGCTGCATATCCTCTAAGTCAGTCGTAGTCGGGGTTCTACGTCTTGTATGTGTTACCAGCAAACGTGCCCGTGTTACTTTGGCATGGAATCCAATAATTAGAAACCGTGCTGCGGTATTGGTGTGGTAGTTATGATATAGTTCGTTTTTTTATATTCTAGCTATCTTTGCGTGCATTGTTATTATATTATTATAGGCACCACATACAACAGTTAAGAGAAACAACACAAGGATATATGACATGGCACTAGCAGCTTTTCATAAAAACGACATGATACAATGGATTAGGACAAAACACAGTTTTATTCCAAACATAGGATACGGCTACTGAACTACTAGCTCTATGACTCATCCTAACCAATTGGAATGCCACCAAAGGCACCAAGCACGCTGCACGCGCCAGCCAACAACAAAAAAGACCCGATCTAGCTAGCAATTTAGTCCTAAATCCTAATCCTGCGCGCGCGCGCGCGAATGCATCCAGCTGCCAGCGGAGATGGCGAATGGGCGGCCCTCCTCTTACGGCTCGGCGGCGGCCGGCTCGGTCTCGCGCGACATCTCCTCGAGTGACTTGCCCTTGGGCTCCGGCACCAGCAACGTGAGCATGAACCCCAGGAAGCTGCACCAGGCGAGCAGCAGCAGCGAGTTGCGCACGCCGATGCCCGGCGGGTAACCGTGCGCCGTCTTGGCCGGGTCCTGGCTCTGCGCCAGGTACAGGAACCCGAAGGAGCCGATGATGGCGCTCACCTTGCCCGACGCCGCCGAGATGCCGTGGCACGTCGCGCGGAGCCGCGCCGGGTAGATCTCCGCGGGCACGATGAAGGTCGTGGCGTTGGGCCCGAAGTTTGGGAAGAAGAAGGTGAGCGCGTACATCACCACGAACCCCGTCTGGTTGCCGGGGCGCGTCCACTGGCGGTACGGCACGGCCAGCCCCAGCATGAAGGTCGCCGTCATGAGGAAGCCCACCGCCTGGATCGCGAACCGCCCCACCACGTCGATGAACGCCACCGTGAACCAGTACCCGGGCACCGTGCCGCACAGCGCGATCAGCGTCTGCGCGTGCGCGATGTGGAACAGCTCGTCCAGCGCCGCTCATCGTCTCCGCCGCCGGGATCCACCCCACTGCGCTGAAGATGTCCTTCTGGAACAGGTTCTGCGAGTAGTAGGCGATGTCCAGGAGGAGCCTGAGTAGGTAATGTAGTCGTGGTCATGGCGCCATAACGACGTGGCCACTGGGGTCGGAGTCGGGAAGCCGTGCAGGCACGATCAAGTGGCGGCGACGAAGATGATGTCGCTTCCCAAGTCTTACGGCGCGCCCTCTACATCGGCTTATGGATAGAAAAACCGGTGGGACGCTGGCGGCAGCGGTGAACCTCCTATCTTGTGCCCCTAGCCCCCACCATCTTTTTATGGCGTTGCGCGATGGGAGCTCATCAGACATAACATTTGTATCCTCGACTATTTGAGAGTACTTGCTCTTTCTTACTCAGCACGAGCCCTATGATACTTTACAAAATTGCAAGATATTTTCAACTCCATTCCAGTGATCTATATCTGGACTGGACTTCTACCAAAATATTCCGGATACGTAAACTACGTCATGGTAAGTTCTTACTTGTACTTGTACACTCATCAAGCTTCCAACGGCTAAAGCATATGGAACCATGTTCATTTGATCGATCTCATATTGGTTCCTGAAACATTTAAAGTTCTCAAATCTATTACCCTTAACTATAGTAGCAGGCGTAGGTTTACTCGTATGTATACTTTATTTCTTTAGAATCTTTTCTAAGTATGTCTTTGTGATAGTTCTAATACCCCATTTTCTTTTATCTCGGTGAATTTCGATTCTTAGAACCAATGATGCTTCACCAAGATCATTCACATTTAAACTTGAGAACAAAACTTTTTCTCCAATGACAAATTAACATCACTACTAGTGAGTAGAATGTCATCTAATCACAGGATATGGAAAATGAATTTTTCTTTCTTGAACTTCGCATAAACGATATTGTCCTTATCATTTTCTTTAAAACCCAAACTTTCTTATCGTTCCATCAACTTCAAATACTACTGTCTAGAGACTTGTTTTAACCCATAAATAGATTTCTAAAGACGACATCCCATACGTTCTTTTTCTTTTACAACAAAATATTTGGGTTGTGCCATATAAACGTTTTCATACAATTCCCCGTTGAGGATTGACGTCTTTACATCCATCTGATGTAACTCTAAATCGTAATATGCCAATAACACCATTATGATTCTAAAAGAATTCTTACATAAGACTGGAGAGAAAACTCTCATCGTAATCTATTCATTCTCTTTGCGTAAAGCCTTTTGTTACAAGTCATGCTTTATATCTTTCCATATTCCCTTTGGAGTCACATTTTATCTTGTAGACCCTTTTCATAGCCAACTGTTTTGGCTCCATTAGGAATTTCTTAAGTCCCAAACATTATTGGTATTCATCGAATTTATTTTAACTTCGATAGCTTCTTGCCATTCAAATGAATAAACGCTTCTCATGGCATCTTCAAATGAGGTGGGATCACCCTCTATTTGAATTTCTTCACTAACATAGACTTCATAGTCATCAGAAAAACTGGTTTACTAATTTTTTAAGACCTTCTGAGGCCTCAGCTACTGGCACTTTCATGTGGGGCTGTTGTTGCTCTTTATTGCCAAGAGACAATTGATTCTACAGGCTCCTGTATCACAAGATCATTGTTTACATTATTTATCTTCTTCGAAGAGCCAACAACAGGTGTTGTATAAGTCATACAACATCAACAGGTATCGAGAAATTCGTTGTTTTGAATCAGTGAAGTGGGCACGCAGTCCCGCTTATCTTCAAGTCATATGTCTCTACATAACGTGCTCCCCCAGATCGTTCTATCTTTTATAACGATAGTGTATCTTCTAATTTCTTATTTGGGTTCAATCTGTTAAAACCTTATATGACGCTTTAAGCACCGCTTTAATATCTTTGATAGTGATTACGCTATCTTCCTCTCGGAACTTTAAAAAATTCAGAAATTTAGCTGTTTCTCTGTTTAGGGGTATCATTGTTGTGACTGTTGTACTCCTCCAACGGCCGCATTCATCTTAATTAATCTTTATCTCGCTCTTAATGAATAATATCTTTCTTAATTGATCTTTATCTCACTCTTAATGAAGAGTATTTTTTTAATTGGTCTTAATATCCCCCATCGAAATATGGCATGAACTTTACTGCCATAATTTCGAGAACTATTAAAAAAAATCTGTGAACGAGGAGACACTTATAACTTACTTTATTCACATGATTATGTCATGTAAATAAAGTTATTTCTTGATCCGTTTAGTAGTACACTTTCTTTATTTCACTTTAAGAACTCAACGAGATCTTTCATTAGCAGTACTTTTGCAAGTCACGCTTGCATCTTTTTCTTGTCTTTTGATTAGTATTAATCACGATGGTGTATTTCTATTGTGCCATGATTAATACTAGGATAGCATAAGAGCTACCCAAACTTCTCTCGCTATGCGTGATACAAAAATATATGAGTCATCATAAAACTTCTACCGCCATGCAGGATTAACTAGCATAAGTACTATGCCAAACTTCTCCCTATGCGGGATAAATCTATATATAAATTACCATAACAAAAAATTTAGTCATGATAACTAAAACATTCACTTATACTTCATTTTTCAATTAAATCTTTTCGTTGGTTCCAATTTAATCAGAAAATTAGTAAACTAACAAAGAATTATCCTGAACTGGTTTGACTCAAATCTTTTCATTCACATACCCCAGCATTGCAGTCCGTTGGCATGCAGCCGAGTGATCTCGGTTAAAAACTAAAACTTACAATATGCTTCTGCATCAATTCTACATCATTGTTGTGTAGAAAATAAAATTAATGCATAAAAGTCATAAATTAACTTGAAATACATATAACTACTCTTCAAACTTAAATTCTTCCGTTGGTTCGAATTTAATTAGAAGATAATCAACATCATTGCAGCGGAAACTTGATAATAAAATACGAGCATTTCTTGGTCTTTGTCTACTCTCTGAAAAATTGACCATATTGGTGTAAAATTTATCAGAGATTTAAACTTTAACCTTAAACTCATTATAATATTGTTATCATCAACGTTGGTCACAAAATAACAATACCATAATTTAACATAAACAAATCGGACTACTCCTCTAATTTAAATTTTTCCGTTGCTTCCAATTTAATTAGAGGATAAACATAATCATAATTTACTGGATAAATATAACTGCTCTTCAAATTAAATTCCCCCGTTGGTTCGAATTTAATTAGAAGATAATAAACATTAAACTTTGCAGCGGAAACATGGAAAAATTCTTTATCTACTTTTCGAAAACATTTTACTGTATTCATCTACTCTCTAAAAAATTATCTCATTGGTTCAAATTTTTACAGAGATTTAAACTAGACCGAATCATCAAAATTTGCTTTTGAAAATAATAAAACAAAAACCCAGTGTTTACTGTTTATTTGGCCCGGCCTGGTGAAATAGTCCACGGCCCATCTCTACCCAGCGGCGGCGCACGCGCATGTTCCCCCACGCATAGGCCACAACTTGGGCCTGGGCCGGGAATCTCCAATCTCGCCTGGGCCGCTTTCGGCCTGATTCGCTCTGAGCCGCCCATCTTGATCCAACGGCCAGGCTCTCTCGTGGTCGGCTCTCTCCTGAACGCTAACGCCATTTCCTCTTCCCCTTTCTGACTCTACGTCGTAGCTCACCAGACACAGAAGCGACGACGACTATAGGCTGCCGGAGAAGAGGAAGTGTGGCGCCGCCGTGGGCCCCCTCGCTAGAGCGCGCGGTCCCCAGTTGAAAGCTCTAGTTTGGTTTTGGTGAATTGATGAAACCCTAAATGCTAACCTAGTTTATCAAGTGATCATGAGATAGGTAGCACACACTCCAAGTGGTGAAGCAAATGAAGATCATTGCATGATGAAGACGATGCCATGGTGATGATCAAGTGCTCGGACTTGGAAAAGAAGAAAGAGAAAAACAAAAAGCTCAAAGCAAAGGTATAAACCATAGGAGCTATTTTATTTTGGTGATCAAGACACTTAGAGAGTGTGATCACATTTATGTTTGATAGTCGTACTATTAAGAGGGATGAAACTCATATCGGAATGCGGTTATCAAAGTACCACTAGATGCTCTAACTCGTTGCATATGCATTTAGGATCTAGTGGAGTGCTAACACCCTTGAAAATGTTTGTGAAAATGCTAACACGTGTGCATAAGGTGATACACTTGGTGGTTGCCATATTTGATCAAGGGTGGTGAAGTTTAGGTGCAAGGGTAAGAAACTCCACCGGCGCCCTAGATAGAAAACACAGAGGTCACTGTGAGTGACCGGACGCTGGCCTCGGTTGGACCAGCGCGTCCGGTCAATAGCAGCAGAGGGCGTGCGTTTTGGTCTCATGACCGGACGCTGGGTCGCTCAGCGATCGAACGCTGGCGGGGTGCGTCCGGTCAGTGCTGACGTATGCTGACGTAGGGTGTACAGAGGAGACGTTGTGTAACCGGACATTGGCTGTGTCCGGTCAAGCATGACCGGACGCGTCCGGTCGGGAAAAATCGCGTTTGAAACCTTACTGGAAACGACCGGACGCTAAGGTCCAGCGTCCGGTCAGCAGCCGACCGTTAAAATCTGATGAACAGTATTTGAAGCAGGGGACACGTGGCATGAATCACGTGACCGGACGCTGAGGGCCAGCGTCCGGTCGATCGGACCGGAGCGTCCGGTCACCCCGCGTTATGCCCAGTGAATATGTACAAATGCTCTATTTCGTGGGGGCTTCTATTTAAGCCCCATGGCCGGCTCAAGCTTACTCTCTTGGCCATTTTCATTGACATAGCAACCTTGTGAGCTTAGCCAAAGCCCTTCCACTCATCTCCATCATTGATTCATCATCATAGTGAGATTGGGAGTGATCAAAGTGCATTGCTTGAGTGATTGCATCTAGAGGCACTTGGTGTTCGTGTTTCGCTGTAGATTTCGCTTGTTACTCTTGGTGGTTGCCGCCACCTAGACGGCTTGGAGCAGCGAGGATCGTCAAGCGAAGGGTGGTGATTGTCTCCGGCTCTGATCGTGGTGATTGTGAGGGGTTCTTGACCTTTCCCCGGCGGAGCGTTAAAAGGTACTCTAGTGGATTGCTCGTGGCTTGTGTGATCCTCATCTTGTGTTGGTTGTGCGGCACCCTATTGAGGGTTTAGCGTGTGATACCAATTAGCGCGTGAACCTCCAAGTGAGTGAATCACCACAACGAGGAGTAGCTTGTCGACAAGCAAGTGAACCTCGGTAAAAAATCATTGTGTTCATCATTTGATTCCGAGGTGATTGGTCTTTATTGTTATTTATTCTTGTGATTAATTGGCTCCTTCATCTACACGGCGGTATAACTTTCTTGATTACTTTCTTTACATTACCGTAAACTAGTTGTCAAGCTCTTTAGTGTAGCTAGTTGTGAGAGCTTGCTTGGCTTGGTTGGTGTGACTCTTTAGTTAGCCTTTGAGAGCACACTAACATAGGGTAGTGTCATAGCTATTGTGTGAATAGATACTATCTAAACTAGAATTGTAGTAGCCGGCTTGCATTTTTAGTAGGCTAGCGCAACACTTGCTTCGCCTCATAATTGTCTAACTGATTTGTTAAGTGTTGTTGTAGAAATTTTTATTAGGCTATACACCCCCCTCTAGCCATTTGGACCTTTCAAGTGGTATCAGAGCCGAGGTCACCGTGGTTTGAGGCTTAATAACCTTCGGTGTAAAAATGGCTTAAATCAACAACACCATGAAGTTGTCCCAATTTGATGGCATAAATTATCCTTATTGGAAGTCAAAGATGATCACACATATCAAGTCAATAAATAGAAAGATGTGGAAGGTGATAGAAACAAAAATTGAGATTGAAGATCCGGAGAATCCCACCGCGGCCGAAGAAGTGCTTCTCCAAAACAATGACATTCATGATGTAATTGATGAAAGAACATTTGACCAAATCAAGAATATTGAAATGGCTCATGAGGCTTGGAAGAAGTTGAAAGAATCATTTGAGGGCACTCAAGCCGTGAAGGGTGCAAAGGCATACATTCTCAAAGAGAAGTTTGCAAGCTTCAAGATGAAGGAGGATGAGAGTGTGCCGGAGATGTTCCATAGGCTTTAAGTGCTTGTCAATGATCTCAAAGCACTTGGAGAAGAGGTGAAGGACAAGGACTTCTCCCACAAGTTCTTGAGATTTAGAACATTGGTCACTATTCTAGTGAGGAGTGGTTTGGACACCATACATCAAACCAAGTGTTGTGAGACATAATGACCGATGATACATATAGAGATGATGATGAGAAGAAAGAAAAGAGGGAGAAGAAAGATGAGAAGAAGGATGACAAGAAGAAGAGCATGGCATTCAAGGCCACATCATCCAAGGGCAAAGCCAAGCAAGAAACATCAAGTGAAGAGGATGATTCATGGGATGATGATGATGATGAGAAGATGGCTTTCTTTATCAAGAGATTTGGCAAGTTAATAGTGAAGAAGGGCTATCGTGCTAGAAGAAAGAAGTCTTTATCCAAGAACAAGGAAGAGTCAAGAAGATGCTTCAAGTGTGGAAGCAAAGATCATCTTGTTGCTCTATGTCCATACAATAGGGACAATGATGATGACAACAAGAACAAGAAGAAGGACAAGAATGAAAAGAAAGAGAAGAAGGACAAGATAGCCTTCAAGAAGAAGAAGGGTGGTTCATATGTGGTCACTTGGGATAGTGATGCTTCCTCAAGTGATGATGATGATGATAGTGATGATCACAAGACCACCAAGAAGAAGGTTCTAGCAAGCATTGCCATCAATAAAAAGCCTTCTCTCTTCGACTCTTCATCATGCTTCATGGCTAAGGCCACTAAGGTACAAAATTGTGATGATGAACGTGATGAAGAACATGATGATGATAATGAAAATGAAAATGAAAATGATAGTGATAGTGATAATGATGAACCTACTAAGAATGAATTATTCGACATGCTAGAAGATGCTAGAGAACACTTTGACATCAAGAGAAGGGAATGCAAAAGCTTGCGTAAGGAACTAAAAGCCCTTAAGCAAGCCTTTGATGAGCTCAATGCATCTCATGAGAGGCTAGAGGAAGCCAATGAGAAGCTTGGCAAAGCTCACAAAAAGTTTGAAAAGACTCATTCCTCTTTACTTGATGAGCAAAATAAAAAGAAGCATGTTGATACTTGTGATGTAGGTTTAACTTGTGACATAATTGATGAATCATTATCTATGCCTATCATTGCTCCTTCTACTAACCCTTCTTGTAGTACTTCCACTTCCACCTCATTTAGTGGTGATGGTCTCACTTGTGATGCCTCACTAGTGGTTGAGAATGAGAATCTCAAGAAGGAGGTTAACAAGCTCACTCACACTTTGGCTAAGGCCTATGGTGGTGAGGACCGCTTTCTTATGTGCTTGGGTAGCCAAAGAGCTTCTATCTACAAAGAGGAATTGGGCTATAACCCCAAGAAAGTTAAGGCGGCCTTTGCTCCTCACAAGACTAGTTTTGTGAAGAACAATAGTCGGTTTTGCACTAGTTGCAAACAAGTTGGTCATAAAGAGCAAGAATACACCAACAAAAGCAAAAATGCTAATGTATCCTCCATTAAGCTTAATTATTCCTATATGCATATTAAGGGTACAAATGGTGTAAAGGCTAAGTTCATTGGCAAACCATGGATGGGCTCGAAGAAGAAAACCATTTGGGTGCCAAAGAGCCTAGTGAATAACCTTCAAGGACCCAAGCAAGTTTGGGTACCTAAAAGAATTAATCTTCTTTTATAGGTCAATTATAAAGCTAGAGAAAGATATTGGGTTCTTGATAGTGGGTGCACTCAACACATGACCGGTGATGCAAGAATGTTCAACTCAATCAACACCAATGACAATGATGGTTATGATAGTATCACACTTGGTGACAATGGTAAAGGCAATATCCAATGACATGAGCATATCCAATGTGTTGTTAGTAGAGAGCTTGAATTTCAATTTGCTATCCGTGGCTCAATTGTGTGATCTTAGATTCAAATGCATATTTGGAGTAGATGATGTAGAGATCATAAGTGTAGATGACTCTAATTTGATCTTCAAAGAATTTAGATATGAGAATCTATACTTGATTGATTTCAATGCTAGTGAAGCTAGATTATCTAAATGCTTATTCACTAAGTCTAGTATGGGTTGGTTATGGCATAGAAGGCTTGGTCATGTTAGAATGAAACAATTGAATAGATTGGTTAAACATGACTTGGTTAGAGGTTTGAAAGAAGTTGTGTTTGAAAAGGATAAGCTTTGTAGCTCTTGTCAAGCCGGAAAACAAGTTGGAAACACCCATCCTAAGAAAATCATGATGAGCACTAGTAAAGCATTTGAGTTATTGCATATGGATTTGTTTAGGCCAACACAATATACTAGCATTGGTGGAAATAAATATGGCTTTGTGATAGTGGACGATTACACTAGATATACATGGGTATTCTTTCTAGTGGACAAAAGTGATGTGTTTACAACATTCAAATCATTTGTCAAAGGCATTCACAATTAGTTTGAAACAACCATCAAGAGAGTTAGAAGTGACAATGGTAGTGAGTTCAAGAACACTAAAATTGATGAGTTGTGTGATGAATTTGGAATTAGACATCAATTCTCGGCCAAGTATACTCCACAATCAAATTACCTTGTTGAGAGAAAAAATAGAACACTTATTGATATGGCAAGGTCTATGCTTAGTGAGTATAATGTGAGTCAATCTTTTTGGGCCGAAGCTATCAACATGGCTTGCTATTGTAGCAACCGCCTCTATTGTCACTCATTGAAAGAGAAGACACCCTATGAGCTCTTGAATGGTAGAAAGCCCAACATTGCATATTTTCGGGTCTTTGGTTGCAAATGCTATATCTTGAAGAAAGGCATTAGATTGGGCAAGTTTGACAAAAAATGTGATGAATGATTCCTACTTGGTTATTCCACTACAAGCAAAGCATATAGAGTTTGGAATTTTGATAGTGGTACTCTTGAGGAAGTTTATGATGTTGAATTTGATAAAACCAAGGGTTCACAAGTAGAGAATGAGAACTTAGAAGATGTTAGAGGCATTCAACTTTCAAATGCCATGAAGAATATGGATATTGGTAAATTAAGGCCTAGGCAAGTGAATGATGATGAAGATGATCAAGTGCAAGTGCTCTCCAACTCAAATGTGCAAGATGATACAAATCAAGCTAGTACAAGTGGCTCTCATGACAATGAACAAGATCAAGTGGCTAGTACATCATATCAGCCTAATGATCAAGCAAGTGCAAGCAAGCAAGTTCCAATCCTTCAACCAACCAATATTGTAAGAGATCATCCATTGGACATTATCATTGGTGATATTTCAAGAGATGTGCAAACAAAATCAAGATTGGCATCATTTTGTGAACACTTCTCATTTGTGTCATCCATTTAACCAAAGAAGATAGATGAAACTTTGAAGGATGTTGATTGGGTGAATGCTATGCATGAAGAATTGAATAACTTCACAATAAATCAAGTATGGAAATTGATAGAGAGACCAAAGGGACACAATGTGATTGGGACCAAATGAGTCTTTAAAAACAAGCAAGATCAAGATGGGATAGTAGTAAGGAACAAAGCAAGATTGGTAGCACAATGCTACACACAAGTTGAAGGTCTTGACTTTGGAGAAATATATGCCACGGTTGCTAGATTGGAAGCAATTAGAATCTTGCTAGCCTATGCTTGTGCCCACAACATCAAGCTCTATCAAATGGATGTTAAGAGTGCATTTCTCAATGGTTACATCAATGAAGAAGTATATGTTGAGCAACCTCCCAATTTTGAAGATGACAAGAAGCCCAACCATGTGTACAAATTGAAGAAGGCATTGTATGGCTTGAAGCAAGCACCTAGAGTATGGTATGAGAGATTGAGGGACTTTCTACTCTCTAAGGGGTTCACAATGGGCAAGGTTGACAACACTCTTTTCATCAAGAAGATTGGAAAAGATCTATTTGTATTGCAAATCTATGTAGATGACATCATATTTGGATCAACCAATCAAGACTTTTGTGATGAGTTTGAAAAGATGATGGCTAATGAGTTTGAAATGTCCATGATCGGAGAGTTGAGTTACTTTCTTGGTCTTCAAATCAAGCAATTGAAGAATGGTACTTTTGTGAGTTAAGGCAAGTATATCCAGGACATGATCAAGAAGTTTGCCATGAGTGATAGCAAAGTCATTAGCACACCTATGGGAACCAATGGCAACTTGGATAGTGATGCAAGTGGAAATATGGTGGATCAAAAGTTGTATCGGTCTATGACTGGAAGCTTACTCTATATGACCGCATCAAGGCCGGATGTCATGTTTAGTGTATGTATGTGTGTAAGATTTTAATCCTCACTAAGAGAAAGTCATTTGAAGGCTACAAAGAGAATATTGAGGTACTTGAAGCATACACCAAATGTCGGTTTGTGGTATCCCAAAGGAGCAAAGTTTGAGCTAGTTGGTTACTCCGACTCGGATTATACGGGATGCAAGGTTAAAAGAAAGAGCACTTCGGGCATATGTCAATTGTTGGGAAGATCACTTATTTCATGGTCATCAAAAAAGTAAAATAGTGTTGCATTATCAACCACCGAAGCCGAATACATATCCGTCGATAGTTGTTGTGCACAAATACTTTGGATGAAGGCCACTTTGAATGACTATGGAATCAAGTTGAAGAAAGTGCCATTGTTATGTGACAATGAGAGTGCAATCAAGTTGACCAACAATCCGGTTCAACATGCAAGAACAAAGCACATTGATGTCCGCCATCATTTTATAAGAGATCACCAACAAAAAGGGGACATTTGCATTGAGAGTATAGGCACCGAAGATCAACTTGCCGATATATTCACCAAGCCATTGGATGAGAAAAGGTTTTGTAAGCTAAGGAATGAGTTGAACATATTAGATTTTCTCAAATATGTGTTGATGCATCCCCCACTTCTATGACATGCCTCTCCTTCAAGCAATCCAAGGTAAAAGTTGATTGTCATGGCATACATCCTTGCTAAGGACATAATTAGTGCATCTAGGCATTTCTCCATTTTATTAGGCTTATTCATGAAAAATCAAATAAATTTGATGTGTATATGGTATCACTATTGCTTCTATGCTTGACTTGATCTAGTGATAGCATATGACATGTTTGTGAGCTTGTGAACCTAGTGTTTAATCTAGAAAATGAGCTCTAAGTGTTTAACTCAACATGGTACAAGATAACCCTTAATTAGAGGTGTGAAGAAGTTTGTCTTTGGATCAAACCGAGTTAAATATCTTTGGCAAATATTCTAGTTTGAACCAAATTTGGGAATAGAATCCTCACCCCATTGATTGACATTGATACTCTCAACTTATCCACCTTTTAAACCTTTATGGTCATTGATGACAAAGGGGGAGAGAAACAAAGATATTAGTACATGGGGAGAAAAACAAAGATATTAGTGTACTAAGATAGTGAAAAGACAACAAAGGGGGAGAACTTGACATAGGGGGAGAGATATGACAAAGGAAATGAATCAATTAAAATTTTGAGCACACAAGTAGGGGGAGCAAGCTCATGAACTTGTATGGTGCATTTCATATGTTTGTTTGCATAACACATGTTTCAAATTTTAATATCCATGCTTGTGTGGTGTATGCTAGTTGTAGGTTTGAACGATGAAATGAAAAACTAGCATGCATAGGACATCTAATGATTTCATTTTCAAGTGTTGTTTCCAAGTGGTATCAAGCTAAACATGATGCTAAAGATGGTATATTAGTGCACTCCGATTAGTATCACGCTTCAAAGGTTCATCTTTTATACCTTAGCATCATTTGATGGATATTGTCTCCTACATTTCCTATCTAAGCATATGTGCAAGCTTCAATCCAAACTCTTAGCACATATGTAGGGGGAGCAATTGCTACCATATAGGATTCATGAAACTTGTCCATATCCTTTTATACATGGTAAATATGCTTAGACAAGCAACATGGATTCAATTGAATTTTAATTCATATCTTTGTATAAGGGTTGTCACCAATTACCAAAAAGGGGGAGATTGACAGCTCTAGTTTGGTTTTGGTGAATTGATGAAACCCTAAATGCTAACCTAGTTTATCAAGTGATCATGAGATAGGTAGCACACACTCCAAGTGGTGAAGCAAATGAAGATCATTGCATGATGAAGACGATGCTATGGTGATGATCAAGTGCTCGGACTTGGAAAAGAAGAAAGAGAAAAACAAAAAGCTCAAAGCAAAGGTATAAACCATAGGAGCTATTTTGTTTTGGTGATCAAGACACTTAGAGAGTGTGATCACATTTAGGTTTGATAGCCGTACTATTAAGAGGGGTGAAACTCGTATCAAAATGCGGTTATCAAAGTACCACTAGATGCTCTAACTCGTTGCATATGCATTTAGGATCTAGTGGAGTGCTAACACCCTTGAAAATGTTTGTGAAAATGCTAACACGTGTGCATAAGGTGATACACTTGGTGGTTGGTATATTTGATCAAGGGTGGTGAAGTTTAGGTGCAAGGGTAAGAAACTCCACCGGCGGAGTGTCCGTCCGTAGAGTGCGGACAGTCCGACGGTACCACCGGCGCCCTAGATAGAAAAGACGGAGGTCACTGTGAGTGACCGGACACTGGCCTCGGTTGGACCAGCGCGTCCGGTCAGTGGTAGCAGAGGGCGTGCGTTTCGGTCTCATGACCGGACGCTGGGTCGCTCAGCGATCGGACGCTGGCGGGGTGCGTCCGGTCAGTGCTGATGTACACTGACGTAGGGCGTATAGAGGAGACGTTGTGTGATCGGACGCTGGCTGTGTCTGGTCAAGCATGACCGGATGCGTCCGGTCGGGAAAAATCGTATTTGGAACCTTACTGGAAACGACCGGACGCTAAGGTCCAGCGTCCGGTCACTTTCTAACTGACGCGTCCGGTCAGCAAACGACCGTTGAAATCTGACGAACAATATTTGAAGTAGGGGACACGTGGCGTGAATCACGTGACCAGACGCTGAGGGCCAGCGTCCGGTCGATCGGACCGGAGCGTCCGGTCACCCCGCGTTGTGCCCAGTGAAGGGGTACAACGGCTCTATTTCGTGGGGGCTTCTATTTAAGCCCCATGGCCAGCTCAAGCTCACTCTCTTGACCATTTTCATTGACATAGCAACCTTGTGAGCTTAACCAAAGCCCTCCCACTCATCTCCATTATTGATTCATCATCATAGTGAGATTGGGAATGATCAAAGTGCATTGCTTGAGTGATTGCATCTAGAGGCGCTTAGTGTTCGTGTTTCGCTGTGGATTTCGCTTGTTACTCTTGGTGGTTGCCGCCACCTAGACGCCTTAGAGCAGCGAGGATCATCGAGCGGAGGGTGGTGATTGTCTCCGGCTCCGATCGTGGTGATTGTGAGGGGTTCTTGACCTTTCTCCGGCAGAGCGTCAAAAGATACTCTAGTGGATTGCTCGTGGCTTGTGTGATCCTCATCTTGTGTTGGTTGTGTGGCACCCTAGTGAGGGTTTGGCGTGTGATGTCAATTAGCGCGTGAACCTCCAAGTGAGTGAATCGCCACAACGAGGAGTAGCTTGCTGGCAAGCAAGTGAACCTCGGTAAAAAATCATTGTGTTCATCATTTGATTCCGAGGTGATTGGTCTTCATTGTTATTCATTCTTGTGATTAATTGGCTCCTTCATCTACACGGCGGTATAACTTTTTTGATTACTCTCTTTACATTACCGCAAACTAGTTGTCAAGCTCTTTAGTGTAGCTAGTTGTGAGAGCTTGCTTGCTTGGTTGGTGACTCTTTAGTTAGCCTTTGAGAGCACACTAACATAGGGTAGTGTCATAGCTATTGTGTGAATAGATACTATCTAAACTAGAATTGTAGTAGGCGGCTTGCATTTTTAGTAGGCTAGCGCAACACTTGCTTCGCCTCATAATTGTCTAACCGATTTGTTAAGTGTTGTTGTAGAAATTTTTATTAGGCTATCCACCCCCCTCTAGCCATTAGGACCTTTCACCAGTGGGAGAGCGCGCCGCCATCAAGTGGCCTCGCATCGGCGCCCTCAGCCTGCGCGTCGGCGACCCAGCGTCGAGCGGCGGCTCGTCCTGTTCTACCCGCGCGACGACGGTGGTGACGGCGGCGAGAAAACCAGGTAGGTCCCTCCCCTCTCCGTCCATCCTTCTAGGGTTAGGGTTAGGGTTAGGGTTTTGGGTTAAGGTTTCAATTCGTTTCTGCAAATTGAATCCCCTCCTACTTTCTTGTTCTGATCTACTCCAAGAGCTAGATCTACGTCTAGTTAACCTTGCTCTTGGTACCATCGATAGACAGCGGTGGATCTCTAGGCGTAGATCAGTAGGTAAATATTTAGCTTAGATAGAAGACTTGGGTCGCCAAGCGCAGTCGCGGCCAAGGCGCCACAACGACATGGCCACTGGGTTCGGAGTCGGGGAAGCCGTGCAGGCGCGGTCCAGTGGCAGCGACGAAGGCGATGGCGCTTCCCCAGTCTTACAGCGCGCCCTCTAGATCGGCTTAGGGATAGGAAAACCGGTGGGACGCTGGCGGCTGCGGTGAACCTCTTATCTTGTGCCGCAGCCCCCACTGTCCTTTTATGGCGCTGCGCGACGGGGGCCCATCAGCCAAGAGAACCGGCTGAGCGTCCTGATCAGAGCGCGGATAAGGGGTCAATTGGCCGTTGTGCCAACTGGTGAAGATCATCGTAACAAAGCCACGTCGACGTCGTGCCCAGCAGGTGTGTCCCGACGAAAGAACTCACGGGAGAAGAGCCCGAACGGCGGCGGCCCCATCGTCGTCGCTTCTTCTTCCAGCCCCTCCTTACTGCCGATGTCGACCTGGAGCACCCTGGACTTGTCCGCCGCGGCGCGCTCGGCGTTGCGGGCCACCAGCGCCGTGTGCCGCGCCGTCTCGGGCATCTTCATCCGTGAGTAGAAGGTGAGCGCCGCGGGCACGGCGCCGAACATGAGGATGATGCGCCACACCAGGTCCGCCTCCGCCGGCGTGGACGCCGCGGGGTCGACGTTGTACGCCGGCGCCGGGAACCGGCTCCGGAACAGCGCGGTGACACCGATGGCGATGGCGCCGGCGGCCTGGATGCCGAACCCCTGCATGGCGAAGACGGCGGCGACGAACGCGCCCCGCGTCCGCTTGTTGGCCTACTCCGACATGATGGTCGCCGACAGTGGGTAGTCGCCGCCGATGCCGAACCCGAGCCAGAAGCGGAAGAAGCAGAGCGTGGCCATGACGCAGGCCGGCGAGTGCCCGAACGAGAGGCCTGACGCGACGGAGCAGAGGATCATCGTCAGGAGCGTCATCCCGTTCACGCTCTTTCGGCCCACCCGGTCGCCGAGCCAGCCGAAGAAGAGCTGCCCCGACAGCGTGCCCACAAACGCCACGCCGTTGACGGCGGCGGACACGTGCGGTGGCAGGCTGCCCGGCCTGGGCGAGCCGTCGACGGTGTAGTAGACGCGGCCGATGAGCTTGGTGACGAGGGAGATGCAGAAGAGGTCGTACGCGTCGGTGAAGAAGCCCATGTCCGCCACGACGATCGCCGTGAAGTGGTACCACTGCGTCTTGGCGCCGTCCAGCGCCGAGAGCACCTGCATGTTCTGCCCCGGCCCACCCGCCATTATATTGTCGCGCCGGCCGCGATCGATCGCTGCTGCTCCAATCCGGCTGCCCAACTCTATGGTGGTATTGTTGTCTTCTCTTAAAACAATAATAGTGGAGACTGGAGTCCGCAGCCAATGTATGTATACTGAGGAGGAAGTGAGAATATTCTCGGCGCCGAGTTCTTCATTCCATGGATGCCAACTTCTTGGGCCACAAACTCTCCCTGCTCAACGGCTTCTTCCATGTTCCATGCAAAGCTTTGACGGGCTCCACCGTCAGTTTCATTCCATGCGGCACGGGGAACTCGGAGCTCGGTGGGGAGCAAATGGAGGCCCAATAGGCCTCGTTTTCGTTACACATAAATAACAAGGGCCTCCTTGGGACAGCAACGAGGCGGGCGGACTCCCGTATTTCCAGAAAAGGCCGACCCGATGGCCCAACATAAACTTTGACCTCTGACCGAGCACCACCATCAGAAACTTCTCCAGAGGGAGGCCAAAGCTCGCGCCGGCCGGTCCGGTCCAACGCGGCGACGCCAGAAATACTCCAGGGGCTGCCGTCCCTGGTCCTCCTCCTCTTCCTCCCAAAGAAACCATCCCCTTCCCCTCGCCAAACCACAGGAAGAAGCGAGCAGCCCACCCAGATCCCACCCTCTCCAGCGATGGCGATGGCGATGGCGCCGGCGCCTGCCGCCTCCTCGTCGTATGCGTGCGCGGCGTGCGGCGCGGACCTGAACCTGTCGGCGGCGCACCTGTACCCTGCGGACTTCTACTTCGAGGCCGGGAACAAGGGCACGCTGTCCTTCTCGTGGGTGGACGAGTCGCGCCTGCGGTTCGCCCCCGAGGACCGCATCCGCCCCTTCTTCGAGACCCTCAACTACTGGGGCATCCAACGGAAGCGCACGCGCATCAGCTGCGACGCCTGCGGCCGCCTCCTCGGCTACATCTACGACGACGGGCCGCCGGTCATGCAGGGCACCGGCCAGTTCGGGATGGGGCCCAGCCAGGTCATCCCGCGCCGCCCCAGGTACCGCTTCAAGATCAAGGCCGTCGCCGCCAGCTCCACGCCGCCTGCCGCCGCGTATGGAAAGTGATCCTCCGTAGAATTTCTGCGTCTCGTTTCTAGTCTTGTTGCGTGTCATGTCAGCTGTCCCGCTATGATTCCTTTGCTGTAATTTTTTTTTGTACGTAATCATTTCCTGTAAATTACGTATTAGCTTCCTATAATTCGTGTCATGCGTTGTTTTTCAACTTGTTCCTTCGGTGCCAATAATCTTTTTTTTAAATTGGTTGCGTAGCATTGAAAGATCACGATCTCCGTAAAGTACCATCGAAAGTTTGTGTCTCTGTAAAATACCATCAAAAGATTGAACCATGTACTGGAAATAGCATTTCGTTAAAATAAAGCGACAGAAGTTTCAGAAATAAAAGTAGCCTCCGTCACGCCTATACGGGTTGTTCTCGTGGACGCTCGTCGTGAACAGGAACGGCTCCTGCAGCACCACATGCCGCAGCGCCCGTGCTTGCGCACGTCCTTGCCGTCCCGGCTCTCGCTCCGCGCCGACGCCTCTCCCGATCCCGATCTGTGTACCTGTAACCTGCGTGGGATGGAGGAGGAGGAGGAGGAGGAGGCCCCCTACAACGAGACGTCCTCGACCGCATCGGCGACATCAGGGCGTTCGGCAGCTACGCCCTCGTCTCGCGCCGCTTCCACGCGCTCATGCTGCTCGTCGACTCCGTCTTCGTTCGCGTCGACTGCGTATCCCGACGACCTGCCGCCCTCCTCCTCCGCTGTACTGGGCTCCCCGCCGCACCAGGCGCTAGCTGCGGGCGCGGCGCGTTCGTGCACATCGCGCGTGTCCTGGTCGCCGGCATCGCCACACGCTCGGCCAGATCCTGTCCCCCGCCGCGACGGGCGTCTCCTGGCGCTCCGAGCCACTGCCCGCGCCCGTCCGGATGTCTCCCACCAGTCCACCACTCGCGCTTCTGAGGTACTCCACTCAGCTACGGCGCCTCCACATCGAGCTGGCGCTGACGATGCGTGCTCCTAAAGTGGAAGGCCGACTTTGGCTCCACCCTTGGCAGTTGCGTCATCCTCAGCGCCTCGTCGGTCTCGTCCAAGCCACCGACAGGGCCATGGTCCGGCGGTGGCGAAGGCGATGCGCTGCTTCTGAACGCTGGAACCTGTTGTTGGACGTGTGCTTCTTCAACTCGGCAAGGGCGCGTGCTTCTGGCCGCTGGAACCTGCTAGCGCTGGTGCAGCGGTTCTACGAGCCCACTTCCTGGCGCGTGCTCCTATAGTCCTATTTGGCAAGGATGTGCGCAAGCACAACCTGCTGGCGCTGCACGTGGTGGCGAGGTGTCGTACCGCCCTGTTCGCGGCGAGCATCCGCGACAACATTGCGTATGGGCGCGACGGAGACTTCCGTCCCTCCCGTGACTTCATTTTAACATAATGCTACTCTCAGTTCACGGTTCAATTTTTCAGTGATATTTTACGGAGCGCCAAACTTTCAGTGGTATTTTACAAAGATTGCGATCTTTAGATGCTACACAACCAATTTTCCCATCTTTTTTTATCTGTTTTGTAATGAAATTGAATTTTGGAGAATGGATACATATACAACTCTTCAGAACTCTTCGTAACGATTCTCAAAACATAGAAATAAAAAAAAACCATGATTGGAATGACATGCGATTGAAATCTTTTGGGGTATCTAGAATGCGGTTAATTTACTAATGATGAAGCATTTGGATGGTACACAAATGAAAAGGAAATATTAGAGCATCTCCAAGAGTTCTCTAAATCTCTTACTAATCCTGGTTTTTAGTAAGATGAGAAAAAACTTTTCTGCAACAACTCATAAATCCATCATTCTAATCTTTTAAAACTTAGAAAAAGTCACCATGTTCCGCGTAAAGTTACACGCTTCCGAGTTGCGCGTATTTTCTCTCTCCCACGTGTGTTTGTCGGCCAATCTATAGGTGGAAGGGTATGAAAAGAATAAAGAGTAGGAAATGTTTTCTAATGCAAATGTACAAGAGAGAGAATATATAAAAGTGGTTAGGATAATTTAGAAATAATATAAGATTTCTGATGTAAAATTATCTTCTATATTTTAGGAGTGGATTATTAGAAACTTGGAGATGGCCGTTTTTATTCCTTCCGGTATTTTTTTAAGTAGTAAAACTTCATGTTTTTATGAAGAAAATATTGGGTACTCTTGGAGATGCTCTTAGGTTATATTGTACTCCCTTTTTTTAACTTTGACATATTATATATAAAAGAATATTAATATTTATAATACATATTTAGTATTATTAGATAAATCGTTGAATATACTTTCATAATAAACTTATTTAAAGATATAAATGTTGCACGTATTTTCTACAAATCTAATTAAAGTTGAGAAAGTTTGACATGTACGTATCCCATAACGATTTCTATTTTGGGATAGAGGGAGTAATTTCAAAGAAATTCGTAAAATCTTAAAAAAAAAAGTAAGATCCACTCCTTTGTTCCAAAAACTCTCATCATAGGAAAAGATTTCAATAGGAATTCAAATCCTCGGAAATTCCTCCACTTTGTTGCAAAGTGGCCTCAGAAATTTCTCCACTTTTCCTCTGTTGCAAAGGGGCCTAAATTGCGAATTTGCGATCAAGCTGTGTGTGGTTTGTCATGGGTTTAGTGAAATTGTCAGGTGGCATTGTGGCAACACCTCTCACCCCAGTTGGAAAGAAAAGAACACCCAATCAAAGACAACTCGCGCATAACCATGCGCATATGATCATCACATGAGCAAACTAGAGGAATCACTGCATTGCACTGCTGAGTGGAACGTTGAGTTCAGAAGGACTTTTTGGAAGGAAGAAGTAAATGAATGGGACATACTGCTAGATATGCTTAAGTAGGTTCAAATGAACAATGACAAAGGCACAGTTATCTGGAAGCTAGAGAAATTAGGAAAATACACTACGAGATCGACGCGGAACTCTTGTTGCTAAGGCTAGCAGCGTATGACCCATGCAAGGAAACTATTCAGAATTAATCAAGAGGATGAACTAATCTGAGATATTTATGGGCATTCATGCAAGAAAAGAGAGAGATAAGAAGCTGACATGCAACGAAACTAGTACAAAATAAGAGATATAGAAAAGGAAAATTCAATCAGTTATGCAAGGAAAGTAATCAATTGGAAGGGTCCAATTAGAAACAGTACGTAGAGAACCTGAAGCGACGCAAAAGCGCCAAATAAAGAATGTGAGATCAATGTAATACGGAGTAGGATGGAAAATTTTAGGGTAATGGTTAGTAAAAGGAAAGAAAAAATCTGGAAATACAGGATGCTTCTGTATAACGGAGTTTTTATTGGGCTAGTTACGCAGAACAGGCTACAAATAGGTGTGCCTCTTTGGATAGTACTCCGTACAATATTTCTTCCGAAGTGGCGAGAGTTATCTTAAAAGCTTCTGATGGTGCCAAGTTGGACAATCTCTCAACTCTCAAGAACAGTGGCGCACCGGATGGACGATTTCACCGCAAGGGGATGCAAACTCTCAAGACTTCATGCAGTTCTACTTCGGCTGCTGAGGGTTGGGCCTTGGGCCTGTTGCTCCTGTTAGCTCTAGTGCTAGATGGTTCGTTTTGCTAGCTTGTGTTGGATGAGGTAAAACTCATTATTCGCTTTCTTTATAAGCACGGCTATCATTACACACGCATTGGGAGTTTTGCACAAACCTGCTGCTGCATGCAGCAGGCTCTGTTGGACGATCAGAACGAAGCAAGTGTTAAACAAGCAAAGATTTCTTCGTTATTCAGTAAAAAAAAGGGGCAATCATACAAACAATATCATTGATAAACTCTGCTAGAGCAGCAAAAGCATGGCATTACATCTGTTTTCTCCTAATCGACTGATCTACAGGACGAAGAACCGGGAAACAATTCCAGCTCCAGACAGGAGCAGATCAGAAGCACATGACCCCAGCTGCAGAAACCGCGACGTTGTCCTTGAAGCCGCCGCCTTCTTTCAGATCCACCTTCCTGAGCTTGGCGCCGTGATCGCCGTCGTCGGAGCCGGACCCCTCCACGCCGGCCCGCTTCTTGTTCCTGGCCGCCTCCGCGGCGAAGTCCGCGGCCGCCATGTTGATCAGGTGACGCGCCAGCTCCACGGTGGCGGCCAGCCCCGGGACCTGCTCCTGGAGCAGCCTCAGGGCGTCGGGGCCGTGTCCCTCCAGCAGGCCCACAATCTCGCGCAGCTCCCGCGCCGACCGCGCCGCCAGGAACATCGTGACGGAGTCCGGCGGTGGCGTCCCGGCGACGAGCGACGCGGCGTGGACGGCGTCCTCCAGGCCGACGGGCTCGTGCTCTCCCCGCGCGCCGGCGCCGGAGCCGCGGCGGCCTGCCCGGCCCGCGAGGCCGACGCGGAGCTCACGGCCGCGCAGCGCGTGGCCGTGCAGGTTGCGGCACGCGCTGCGCGCCGTCTCGTCGTCGGGGTACTCTACGAAGGCGTAGCCCCTGCGCTTCCCCGTGCCCGGGTCGGCGGCGAGGCGCAGGGAGCAGACGGGGCCAATCAGCTCGCACGCGTCGCGGACCTCCTTCTCGGACGCGTGGAACGCGATGTTGCCCACGTACACCACGCGGCTGCACCGGCAGTTCGCGGCCGCCGCAGCAAGGGACATGGCGCCGCCGTCCATGCTCTCGGATGGAAGAGGAGGCTGCAGATGGGTAGCTGCCGCGGCGGCCATCCGCGGTTATATAGCCGGCAATTCGACGTGGAGTCGGAGCCGGTATTCGTTTCGCGGTCGATTTCCTTTTTTCCTACTTGGATGTGCGCTTTGTTGCTTACGCTAGATGACGTCAGCGACAGCCAAGCCCACAGACCCTTCCGCCGCGTTCCCGACCCACCCGCGTAACCGCCCTAGCCCGCCCCAGATCGGATTCGGGCTCCGACCCAAACAGAGCATTATGGCCGTAGCTGGACGGGGCGGCCGCGCCACCGCGCTACTCCTGCGGGCCCCCGCGGCGCCGAGGCCTTGGCCGCCCGCGGGGGCGGGGGCGGGCGCGCGGTGCATCCACGAGGGGCCAGACACCATCGAGGAGCTGCTGGACCGGCACCTCGTGAAGAAGCCCGCGGCGGGCCCGGACGAGGAGTCGGCGGAGGCGCGGCGGCGGCTGACGAGCTCCCGGCGGGAGGCGCTGTCCCTGTACCGGGACATCCTCCGGGCGGCGCGGCTCTTCGCGTGGCCCGACGACCGCGGCGTGCCGTGGCGGGAGGTGCTCCGCGCCAACGCCAGGCGCGAGTTCGAGGAGGCCCGCGGGGAGCGTGACCCGGAGGTGGTGGCGCGCCTCCTCATCGGCGGCCGCGACGCCGTGCAGCAGGCGCTCGACCGCCTCGCCGACGCCTCACGCCGCGCGATCGAGGCCGAGGAGGCCAAGCGCCGTGGCGGGGCGTAGATTTGGAGCTGGATATTTCAAACCTACGCGTCCTGTGGTAGCAGCATCTGCTTAATCTTGTTGTAAGCGACGATCTCTAATTCTCAATGTCTGTTATGAAAATGGTTTAAAGGATCAGGCTATCTCAAGCAATACTACTATGCATGTTTGATTTTCCCTTTACAAGAATCTGAGAGAGAAACACTTCGGTTTCTAGCATTTGATCCGTGAATGATGTGTCGAGTGCCGTAGAATGAATACAATCAGCTCAGCATTTTTACTTTGTATATAAAGGGAAAAAACAACTTTGTACATCATCCTACTTTCAATTGCTACAAAAAGTGGCTTGGTCCTTGTCCAATGTGTGTAATCAGTTATGGGTTAGATTTCCCCCCAAATTGTCTGAAAACATGAAACAGAAGTTCCTTCCTGGAGCGTCTGCTAGAGTACCTGGGAATGGGTCTCTCCAGTATGTGTCCTCAACTGAATACATGCTGTAGTAGCCTGCCTTGTGTCAGTTTTGTGAAAGCCCGGGTGCTATCAGAACACTCCGCATCCAAGTGTCCTGCTCTAGCAGAATCTCATCCAGTTCAGGCATTCCATCATCAATCTTAACTTGTTCACCAGTAGTCACCACAGCAACAAGAGCCATCTGAAAATATGTGGTATATCTTTGTGTCACCAACTACAATCTTCCGCCCCGAATATTTTGATATCAACTTCAGTGCATGATGGCAGTGGTTGCATACACGCACATTCTTCTTGACAAGAACAGGGGTCCCAGCCTCAGATGATATCAGACCAAAGGCAACAGCCAGCCTTACACTATGCTTATTTGGAAGTACTGTTGTGCTTGAAGCAAAAGGATCTGAATCGCGGAGATTACTTGAGCTATCTAAATCTTCTCCGATATTTCTTGATAGGATATCAGAGAATTCATGAATTTTCTCGCTCTGAGGGTGAGACATGTCCCCATTGACAAAACTGCACTCTTTATCATTAAGCTCGACGAGGCTTCTTGCCTCTGTCCTTCGGAGCCCCTTCTCCTTCATCAGAGATCTTATCCTCTCCACATCCTCCCATCTCCCGGCATCAGCATACATGGAAGACAGAACAACATAACAGCCTGTGTTGTTGTGTTCCAGTTGGAATATCCTCTCTGCTGCGTATTCTGCTATATCAATATCATTCTTATTTCTGCTCGCTGTCAGCAAGGAACCCCAAATTCTGGATGTTGGAGCTATCGGCATGTTTTCAATAAACCGCAGCACCTCTCTGAGGTCACCTGCCCGGCCCAGAAGGTCAGTCATGCATCCGTAGTGCTCAATCTGTGGAATCATACCATACTCCTGATGCATTGAATTGAACTCCTTCCAGCCCTCAGCCTCCAGGCCAGAAACACTGCAAGCAGTCAACACAGAGACAAAGGTACTCTCATTTGGTTCCATACCATTACACTTCATCTCATCGAACATTTCCAATGCAGTCTTTCCCTGTCCGTGAATTGCATATCCTATGATGATTGTATTCCAGGAGATAACATCCTTGCAGGGCATTTTGTCAAAGATTTCCCTTGAGGCCACAGTATCGCCACACCTTGCATACATATGCATAACTGCGTTCATAATGAGAGTGCTGTCTCCATAGCCTAACTTGATAATGTAGCTATGCATTTGCCTGCACTGTCTTAATGAACCTAGCAAGACGAATGCCGGTACTACTGCTGTCATGGTGAAATAATCAGGATAAAGAGGTTGATTCAGTAGCTCCAGGAACAATGCGATGGCTTCCTGGTACATTTCCATGTACATGTAGGCAGCAATCATATTATTCCATGATACCAGAGTTTTGTCTGTTATCTGACCAAATATCTTTTCAGATGATTCCACTTTGCCAACCTTGCCATACATCTCCAGAAGAGCAGTCTCAAGCACTACGTGAGGAAGAAAATGTCTCCGAACCACATAAGCATGAACACTCCTTCCATATAGTGAGCTTTCAGTTTGAGCACATGCAGTAAGCAAGTTGATAGCAGTGACCACTTCCACCTGGAACCCGTCCGCTCTCATTTGCATGAAGCAATCAAACGCATCCACAGGCCGCTCATTCAGCGCATAACCACCTATCATACAATTCCATGTCACCACGGTCCTCAGCGGCATCTTTGCAAAGACATTCTCAGCAAAGAAAACATTGCCACATTTGCAGTACATGTCAACAAGAGAAGTTCCCACCTTGACATCCTGCTCGAGCCCGTGTCTGATGGCATAGCCATGTATCTCCCGCCCCTGCGCCAGGGCCGACTCCAGGCAGCAGGCCGCGAGGGCGGCGATTACCCCAACGCTGTCATGCCCCACCCGCAGCTCGTCCTTCATCTCCCGGAAGCACGCCAGCGCCAGCGCCCCCATCCCGTTGGACACGTACCCGTCCACCATCGTGTTCCACGAGACGATGTCCCGCGCCGGCATTCCGTCGAACACCCGCTCGGCGTCCCCGACCAGTCCCAGCTTGGCGTAGAGCGCGACGAGCGAGTTGGCGGTGTACACGTCGGCGCCGAGGCCGAGCTTGATCACGGCCGCGTGCGCGGCGCGGCCCCCGCCCAGAGCGCCGGCGCGCGCGCAGCACTTGACGACGACGGGGAAGGTGAAGCGATCCGGGCGAGCGCCGGCGGCGAGCATGGCGCGGTACGCCGCGAGCGCGTCGAGCGGGAGGCCCGCGTCCGCGAACCCGCGGATCATGACGTTGTGGAGGAACGCGCCGGGGCTGCTGACGCCCGCGAAGGCGTCCGCGGCCTCGTCCATGCGGCCCGCCGCGACGTGGGAGAGGACGAGGGACTTGGGACGGGAGCCGGAGCTGGGGACGGGGATGGGGCGGGGAGCCCCTCCCTCGCCGTGCTTGGGCCGCGCGCGGGGCGGAGGCTCCTTGGAGGTGGCAGCGGTGAGGTGCTGGGAGGCGCAGGTGGTGGCGGAGGCGGCATGGGCTGCGCGGGAGGGGAGGAGCAGCGGCGTGGCCATGGTGGGGCGCGTGGGGTGGGGCGGAGGGAAGCGAGATGGGGATATTTTTCTGCGTCGGGTTTTTGCTCTCGCGGTTTATCCAATCAGGGGAGGGAGAGGAGGGAAGGAACGTGTCGCCGGGAGGGATTCCATTTGCTCTGCAGCCTGCACTACCCACGGCCCAAAGGTTGCATTTCAAATGGCAAACGCGTCTGCAGCAGCTGCCGTGCCGTATTCATGTGCAGTATATATACATCCAAATAACAACTACTCCGTACGTACGAGACATCGCAGACATTCAACTAGGAGTAAACAAACTGCAGCATGACACTATGCCATGAATATCACAAATCTGACCGAGTCTAGAGGCGCCAAGCACCTAATATGAACGAACCATTTCGTGCGTTTTTTTTTTCAAAAAAATAAACATAACTGCATCACAAACTGGTTATATAGATAGGGACCACGTTATCCCAATCAAAATTTCGTAGCATATGCTTGATATTACAAGTTGAAGAATAAGCAAGTGTCTGACAAAAAGAAAAGACTGATTCAGCTGCACCTCACTTGACCCTCTAGCTTCTTGCTTGATGTCCTACACTTCAGTACTTGGCCCTCTAGCTTCTTGGTTGATGTCCTACACTTCAGGGGCTCTAGCTTCTTGCTTGATGTCCTACACTTCAGGGGCGTTTGGTTTCCTCGTTGTATTGTGCTGCCTTGACGAGCGAGGATTCCGAGCAAAGCTGTGCATTTGCCTGAGTGCTTCGGGGTGTTTATTTGGTTTCCTTGCCTGAGTGCTTCGGCTGTGTGTATTTGGTTTCCTTGCCTGAGTGCTTCGGGGTCTACGCAGGAAAAGATTTGGCTTGCTAGCGTGAGAGTATGTCCTACAGCTACACTGTAACATGATAGAACGCAATGAGTTCAGCATGATAGAACACAGAGTGCACGGTGATACAGCAAACACGGTGAAGGCCAGTACCTTGTTATCAGTTAACAGATACTGTAACATGATAGGACGCAATAGTACAGTAGTACACGGTGTTAACAGTGTTGCATCCTGGAGATCAAGGAAGCCAACTTCGCACAGAAAGGAGGATGTGAACTTCAGCCTCTTATTAAAGGGTTCCAAGACCTGAGCAATTGCTACCTAGAAAAAAGAAGCATTGGAAATACTTCTAAAAGGTTGAAAGAATGAAAACTTTAAATTCCAGTTTTGTTACTTGCAGCAGAATTTTTAGAGTCAACAGAGGCATCACAAAAAATCCTAGGTGTTGAGAGAATGAAAACTCCAAATTCTAGTTTGGTTGCTTGCAGCAGAATTTTGAGTCAACAGAGGCATCACAAAAAATTCCTAGGAGCACCGTGCGGGGGCCAATTTTCAGCAAAAGATGTGTCGCGCCATGTCTTGTCAGGACATGCATGAATTTGTGGTTACAAACTATTCATACATACATGGTACAGTTTGTACAGCGACCGAAAAAATGATCTGCCGTTGCTATGATTCAGAGAACATTATCTGCGACGAGACTCAACTAAACGAATGTGTAGTTCAGATTTCTATAACTCAGTGAACCATCTCGAACCTCAGATGTTCTCTGCTGTGTGACATGTCATATACATAGTATCGAATCATGCATCAGAAAAAAGCAATTAACCACATTGTTTCCTTTCCTGGGCCTGCAAAATGGAAAAGCATCTATTAGTTCCATGTATTTGAAACATTTTACGTTATTGTCTATCATATAAAGCAAATACAAAGCTAGTGAATTCTAAAATGGATCCTTATTGTCCACAAATGGAGGCACACTACCAGTCACAAGTCATAGCTAATTACCTCTTGAAGTTTTCGGAACACCGACGCTTCCAAATCATTAAATCCAGTTCCATCAATATTGCTTGTCCTTGATTCATGTGTTTGTGTTGACCTCGCTGATAATCCACCCGATTCTTGAACAGGAGCAACATTTAATGGAAACAGAGAGAAATGGTTCTGTATTGCTAATAACTGTAAAACAGAGAAACAAGTATTGGTCATTGCACAATGCAAGTAATATAATTCAAAGATAGGAAATGTCATTCAGTAATGATCCCAAATATTTAACAGAGGGGAGGACCCTACTATGATCAGATAAATAAAAACAAGAGCATATGCACAACCATGGAAAGAAATAATGTAGTACAACAAGAAGAACCTAGTTGCCTGGTAACTTTTTAGAATTTGGTTTGCTCTCTGGATAACCACTCCAAACTTGTCATGGAATTCTCCATGCTATCAGCATAAAGATGCATAATTATTAACTTATGCAAGATTACAAGTAATACATAGTTATGTAGCCTTGTGCATTAAACTGGGAATATTTTCCAACAATCCTATCTTATTATGAGTTTTTGCATGTCACTTTCCTGGGATAGTATGAGATGCATATTTGCCCCTACCAACCATGTAAGATTCAGATCAAAGTAACACTAACACAAAAAAGACATAGCTCCGGTAACTGACATAAGTCAAACTATTCTTAGTCAAATATGGAATGCTGTTATGACCGGCATCCCCTACAGCCGTCGCAGCCCAGCTAAGGGCTAGGAGGGAAGCCGGCCATCAAAGGGCTATGGCCCATATAATTGTCGCAATTATAGTATTGCTAGAGTGTTATTTTATAATTATCGCTATTAGAGAGACATATAAATATTTGTAAGACTCTATTTGTGAGATTAAGCAGAAACATATTATTGTTTCCGGCTTCCTCAGGGAGCCGGGAGAAACCCTAGCCGGGTGAAACCCTAGCCGCCTCTACTGTTCACGCGTGAACAGTGCCTCCGCTACTGTAGCTGCGCGAGGGTTAGGGCTACAGCCGCAGCCGCCCATCCTCCACCACGGCGTCCAGCCGCCGGCAGCGAGGTTCCCAGCCTGCTCCACCTCCCTCTCACCCCTACAGACTCCGTGATCTACGCGGTAGGATCCGTAATCCTATCAAATGCACTCAAATGATAAAGGGTCGAGAAACAGGACTTACTGCAGCTTCTTTGGAGCCCATTACTACAATTGCTGAGCCCTTACTCCTTGATTTCCTTGTCTTGATAACAACGTCTTCAACTTTGCCAAATTTCTGGAAGAGCTCCTCCAACTTTGCCGCATTGTACGAATCAGCACTCCCATCCCATGAAACCTTCAAGATCTTGCCCTTGTCCGTTTTCACCCCGTCCTGTGGGGTTCCACCCTTCTTATCTCCATGCGCCTGAACACATAACCAAATTGTGGAAATTGTTAACCAATAAATATCAATGACTCTGTTGGACAACCTCTTGCTTAGCCTTAGCACGGACTAGATAGGTACAGCTACAACCAATTTCCCCTCTGATCAAACTACTCACCAATAGCCTTGAAGAAATGCGATGCTTCAGGTGAACCATAATGTAAATGAGTCACAATTCAGGAATTTTCCCGACACCCAGGGTCCAGAACATATTAATTTCTAATCCAATGAAATGGAAAAACAATAGCATGGCAAGACTGCATTCTATCCAATTCCCAGCCTCTTGCACATCTTAGCATGGACCAGATAGGTACAAGTACAACTACAACCAATTTCCCCTCTAATCTAATCACACAACTCACCAATAGTCTTCAAGAAAAGTGGTGCTTCACGTGAAGCAATATGTATATATGAAACACAATTAAGGAAATTTCCTGATACCCAGGATCCGAACTAGTGATTTCTATTCTAATCTAACTAAATGAAAAAATAATAGCATGGCAAGACGCTATGCATCCTGACCAATTCATTCAACAAACTAACTGAACAGTTTTCCAGAGCACGGAAAATACGAAGGAGAAATCGTTTGAGATACTTACCGAAGTCGATGCGGCACCTGATGCAGAAGCCTGCTTGGCGGCGCGGAACGCTGCGAGCTCACGCTCAATGTCGGCGGCCATCCGCTTGGCCTCGCGCTTGGCGAGCTCCTCGGGGTCGGCGGGATGGCCCGCGGCGGCGGCGCGCTCGCGCTCCTCGAGGTCGGAGACGGCCTTCCGGCGCTTGACGCCCGCGGCAGCGGCGCGGGCGGCGGCCTCGCGGCGTCCGCGGAGGCGCGCGTCGAACTGGCGGCGGAGGGACTCGTCGCAGAGGAGCTTGTAGGAGCTCGAGAGGAGCTGGAAGTCGGCGGTGGCGTTGGGGTCGTCGGGGCGTTTGTCGGGGTGGCGCAGCCGCGACTGCGTCCGGTACGCCTTCTCGATCTGCTCGATGGTCAGCGCCGCGCCTTCCTCCCCCGACGGGAGGCAGAGCACCTCGTAGTGGTCGATGTCATCCTCCTCGTGCCCCGTCGCCGCCATGGCGCCCGAAGAGAGACGACGCCGCGGGCCCTAGATTCCGCTTTGGGGGATGGAGGCGCAGGGTGAGGGGTCGGCGCCGTGAGCAAGCGGAGGGTGCCCAAACCCTAGATCGAGGTAGAGAAAGGCAGACAGCCAATGGGGAGTTGCCGAGCTGGGGGCACGACGAGAGGCGGCTGGGAACCCCGAGGCCCGAGCCCGGCTCACTGGCGAAGCAGTAAATTAAGGCCGGCGGGACCCGGCCGGCGGCAGGCGTCGGGGGTCACGGGAGGAGGCTCGGGCGGCGGCGCTGCCAGGTCGCGACTTGCGCCCCTAGTTATTTGGACCGAACCGGAGCGGCGGTTCGACCGCTAAAAGACCGAACCAGAGTCTAGACCGGTCCAGTTCACTTAAAAGACCGTCTATGTAATCGAATCGTTAAAAACCGGTTGAACCGGCCGGTTTTTTACGAAACCGGTGAACCGGCCGGTTCCATGTGAACCGCCCCGGTCTGATGCCGCGCAAGCAGTTTGGTTGTGCAGCGTGGAGCCATGGACACGTGGTCCTATCCAAGCTGGTGGAGCGCCTGCACCTGCCACCGGTGGGCCTGCACTGCTGCTTCTCACTTTGAAATTTGAATGGCATGCGTGGAGGTGTTGTCGGCTGCTCCTGGCTCCTTTGACTTTTTGGTAGTGTTGGCGTGAGATGATGTGCCTTTTAAATTTCAAAATTTCATAACTTTTTTAAATGAGCTTCAAATTGAACAAATAATATATGTATTTTGATTATCTCAACGAGCTCTGCGCAATGGTGTACTCTATTTTAGCATTCGAGATTGTTTCCAATAGTAAATATTTGAATTACTATTCTAGTCATTTTTATACCAATTTGTAAGTGCTCCATATATTATTTATACATATGTTTTAAATATCTGGTAAAACAACTCTAGAGCACCGATGTCTTGGAGTGCGTGTGTAGATTAGTGGGAAGCAAGTTATATAATTGTGTTTTATCATCTTATTTGTATATGTGATCAAATATATGTTGCTAATTATTTATTATATATTTTCCTAAAAATTATTTATTATATATCATTATATTACACCGGTTTTGAAGTATTTGTGAGCGGTTCAATTCATTCGGTCCAAAATAATCGAACCAGCGGTTCAACCGGTTCTTAACGGTTGGACCAGTGAACCATCGAACCGATGGCCTCACCGGTTCGATGTCCGGTCCGATCCTAATAACTATGCTTGCGCCCCTCGTCCGACTCGTGCGAGCCGCGAACAGGGTGGAATTATAAAACGAGACAACAGGAGACCGATTACCCCATGGCCATACGGTTGACTCGAGTAGCAGAGCTACTCCACCCGGACACGGGAAGTAAGGTGGTGTTCGGATGGAGGTACTAAAATTTAGAAGATATGTTGGGAAGATATTGTACAGAGTGTTTAGATACTAATAAAAGAATAAATAACATAATCCGTTAGTACTCTACGAGACGAATTTTTTAAGCCTAATTAAGCCGTTATTAGCACATGTTTACTGTAACATCACATTGTCAAATCATGGACTAATTAGACTTAAAAGATTCGTCTCGCAAATTAGTCGCAAACTATGTAATTAGTTTCGTAATTAGTCTATATTTAACACCTCATGCATATATCCAAATATTCGATGGGACAACGACTAAAATTTAGGAAGGACAACCAAACACCACTTTAGGATGAGGAGCTGGTGCGCGAGGTGTTCTGGGAGGAGGAGGTACGGCATATTCTTGCAACACCGACCAATCCAGACCACGAGGATGCTTTAGCTTGGCACTTTGACAATGAAGGATAATTTTCGGTGAAATCCGCCTATCATGTTTTGAATGATGAGAAGAATCATTTGAAGTCCCGACAAAGAGGTGAGTGGAGTAATAGCTGATGTGTTGTGTATAACATAAGTGCTATTTGGCGTAAATTTGGAAGCTTCCATGTTAGTCTAGAGTTTGCCATTTTCTATGGAGACCGGCACGCAACAGTCTTGCTTTCAAGATTGAGACGACCATGATGTCGTATAGGGGGGATGAATAGACGCTTCTAAAAATTAACAATAAATAAAACTTACAGCGGATTAGTAGAAGTGCGCAGCACTATCGCTTCTTAGCATGGCAGGCACTGTCAAGACTTTGCAACACCGCCTCACGAGAATGCGACACACCGTCACACCTGCAGAGAGAGCATCAAGCTAGCCTACGCCTAGAGCCTAAACTTGAAGATGTGCATGGAGATGTCCAATGACAAGTCCACTAAGCACCTGCACTCATAAACACGCACAACCAAGTAGATCGAGTGGAATACGGATAATACAATTCAAAACATAAAGTAGACAAGACACAAGATTTATCTCGTGGTTCAGCTCGCTACCAAGGCTTGCCTATCTCCGCGTTGTTGAGGAAGCCACTAAAGCTTAGGCATTGCAACCATTATCCTTGTTCTCAAATCAAGAGAGTGAACTCTTGAGATGAGGTGTTTTCACTAGATCAATGGGGTGATTAACAAACTGTCCCGCGGCTCACCACAAGCACGGGAGCTCGCTGGATGACGCCTAGCCGTCTAGGAGGTTTCACCTCCAAGAGTAACAAATGTGCAATGAAGATTAATAAAGCCCGACAAGTGCTCAAGGATTGGCTTGCTCTTAATTGCTCTCTAACACTTAATCAATCACTAATCATTCGCTCTCACAAAGATAGGGGTTAGAGAGAGCTCACAAATGGCTTGGAAAGGGTTTGAAATGGTTGTAGCATCAGCAACACACACCAGAAGGCGTGGGATGGATATTTATAGCCACCCCACACAAACTAGCCATTGCATTTCAAAAAATAGCCATTATGACCTGTACAGGTGCGGCACTGCCGTAGCTCCCAGAAACAGCACATGTCACCTCACATAAAACACCATAACTTTTTACTCCGAACTCTGTTTTCAGTGATATTGAACTTTCCGGAAAGCTTATTTCGAAGGCTATCCAATTCAGCAGAGAATAAGCCCCAAGATCAACAAGTGCAAGTGTTGTGCTAATGTGTTTCTCTCATATTAGCACTTGGGTTTGGTTAGTTTGAGCATTTGAGACTTGTCTATAATTCGTATTACATCTCCCATGATAGTACGGCATACATATACTCAAGATCAAGAGAATATAACTATTTTAACCACTTGAATCTTCAATGTCTTCATATGTCATTTTTTCTCAATATCACTTCATAAGGGGTTGCAATCATCTTTATCTCATCTATTCGAGCAAACACACCTTGAGCATGTGACTTGAACCATTTCCATACATATGAGTTCACCTCAATGGCTTTAAGTCACTTTCACTAATGATTTGATCCTCAACACAATATGACTCGTCATAGCTTAATTAGTTCCTCGATTCAATGCAAGTACTCTATTCTTCACCTTAGCCATGGTACCTCAGTCCTCAAGCCATCGCTTGCCCTTCACCTTCGCTTAGTCCCTCGAAACCCTTTCCTTGTTATCTTCACCTTATCAAGCCATACTCAAGTCACATCATATTAAGCATCCAATGAAAAACTATTTCTTTAATAATATGACCCTTGCTTGAATATCTTCTAAATATAAATATTGAGATCAATCAAGCTTTAGTTTAATTCATATAAAGACATGTATAAATCAACATCAATATGGTCAAGCCAATTCACGATTCCTTATATCATTTTCATTTTGGCTATCACTCATACTCACTTTAATATCTATCTTCATACTTCTAGCTTGATCAAGTCAATGCAAAGTGATTTTTCAAATCTTTATCCATACAAGCAAACCAATGTAGAGAACATCTTATATCCATTATATATTGTCTCCTTTACCATTTCACCATTGCTTAACATTTCCTCACTTATACACTCTTGATTCATTCTTCAATCCTTGATCAAAGCTAGTCTACTATCCAACTCTTCTTATTCATGCAAAGCAAGCCATTATAGAGACCAATCCAAAATCATCAACTCATGTCTCATTTGCCATTTGCCAAATATGCTTGCTTTCATGTGATGCTATAATATTCCACAACATAAAAGACATTTCATTGATTTCATTTGTATTGTTGTCTTTTGTTTGAATTAGATTATTTCATCATCTTTCAATACAACAATATACAATTTGGCCTTCGTTACAACACTATGTGGCATATCATCAAGTTTGCCTTCTTGTTGAACCTATATACACTTCTAATTCTATAATCCACAAGTGTATGCAATAAACTCAATTTCCTATTCAACACTTAGCAAACTTGTTAGACATTTAATGGTGTTGTCATTCAGTTCACTAAAACACACTAAAGGGCTAGATACACTTACAATCTCTCCCTTTTTTGTGATTGATGACAACACAATTAAAGCTTATAAGAGATTGATTGTGGGGGATATACCCCCGGGTACCACAAGATGGTACATGGGCCGCACCATCCGAGGTGGATTGATAAAAGATCAAGATTTGCACATCAAGATTACAAGTTGTACTAGATATTGTAATAGTACCAAATTGGATACTTTACTTGTAACCTTGTCTCTCCGATATATAAGGAGAGACAAGGGTCCCCTAGAGGGGAGGTGAATCTGTATAGATCTCAATACAATACACCAAAGACAAGGGACATAGGGTATTTTTGACTAAATCGTTTCTCTGCACCTTGTGTCACCAAATCACACATATGATAATCTACCACCACGGGATAAAGACATTGATAAATAATAAGATTTTGAATCATATGATATTGCGAGCTCTCCCTAAATATGTGCATTGAAAGGAATTCAAATTTTGACCTCAAATGCCAAATGCACATATTCAAGATAAAGTGTGGGAACTCTCCTATATCTTAGCATCCGTGGAGTGCAAGGTGTCATCATGATAAACGTGATGCTCATGGCAGTTCATGCACTCAAGAAGTTTCTAAAGCTATCATGTGCGGTACTTCCACGAGTGAGCGTGGCACTGTCGCACAGTGGCAGTCAGAGAAGATAAACAACACATCATTCAAGGCATGAACATCACACACTAGCATATATGGTCCTTATCATGAGCATCAATTTAAACTATCTTTGCACACACGCACACAATAAAAATTAAAAAATCTTATATGCCTCCCTTTTACCCCTTTAAATCCTTATATCAATCTCTTTTCTTTACATTCTCTCTCAATATTTCTCCCCCTTTGGCATTAATCTCTAAAAAGAATCTCTCCACCAAAAAGAGAAAACAATGGTAGACAAGTGAGGGCAAGAGGTAGTTAAAAGTTCAACATATAGTATTTCTCTCCTGAGTTTTCTACCAAACAAAGTATGCAACATGTTAAGTCAAGATTCTTGAGAAGTCAACATATTTGGCTCATACCTCACTTAGATGACACTTTTAACATGAGACTGACTCATGCCATCACCACAAGAGATATCAACCAAATATCTAAATAATTCTCTAATCATCACCACAAGAATAAACTCATGGTGTGACTCAAAATATTGCATACACATACACACACTAGCATGTAAGGGCCTAGATGCACAAAGGTAGTATAAGAGTTCATGGAGTGAAATACCTTTGTTCTAAGCCTCATAATCTCCACTGTGATCATGATATTTTGAATTTAGTGCTTTGATGGGCTTGGCATAATGCAAAAAGATTTCATTTGTGCCCATCTCTTTTAATCATGACCTTCATGAAGATTTCACAAACTTGTGCTTGATCTCGTTTGAAAGTCCATTGCTAGCTCTTCTTGTCATTTTGAGATACCAACTGAAGACATATTTCTTGATATACCGAATTGAAAGATTATCCACTAATACCAATTAAAATATGATCTTCACAGTTTTGACACCACTTAAAGGAGAGTCTTCACAAGTTAATGCCAATTGGAATGGATTCTTGTATCTCACAATGTCACCTAGAGAATGCTCATAAAGACAAGAGATAGCATTAAATTGCATAAGCTAGAGTTTCACAACTAGTGATCATTTTGGATGTGGAAGGCATGTAGATCACTAATTGCAAAACCTCATAACATAGACTAAATTCCCTCTTTTTGATAGTGCATACATATATATGTGGAAGGCAATAACATATGCACTTTTGGTCAATTAAGTTCAAACAAGGGAATTTAAGCTATATTATGGAGAGTAGCTACACAAGAGATAAAATTGCAATCCAAATAAATATGAGACATAACTTTACCAATTTGGATTGAGTCAATGTAGTATACCCATGAGAAACTCATTCTCACCAAGAGACTACATAAATTCACTAGAAGAAAAGATTAGTCTCAAAAGACACAAGACATAGAATGGGCTCCCCTTAATATGTGCATCAAGTACTCGAATTACTTGTGAAGTGCACTTGAATCAATTTAAGAGTCAAGAGGAGTTCATTATATATCTTGGTCAAGGCATGATAAATTTACAACAATTGAAATTATGTCAAGAAAACATACCACCACCAAGATAGATAGATCACCACACAAATTTTTATTAATATGACCATCATAAGTGAGACTTCAATGATTTGGATGACCATAATTATCACTTGATGAAAGGTGGTGAAATTGAGCTCTTGTGATCATTCAAGATCCATATTAGGTTCCTAGTTCTTTCTTTACCTAAAACAACTCACACAGAGGGCAAAGGGTAAAATTCATGAAATTTGCATTTTGTGAACTAGGAGTTACCACTCTTTGTTGACAAGATCTTTGGTGATCAATGGGATGGATCATGTGCATTTGATGAGCTCTAGAGAGGAAAAATAGCAATGAAAGCCCACTCTTCAATTCTTTTCTCCAACTCATTCAAATCTAGTTTCACTAAAGGATTGGAGCATTCAATAATAAACCAGGAGCACTTGGTTTATAAAGACCAAGAACTCCTAGAATAATTGTGAAACACCTAGAAATCCAAAAGAACCATCCATCCTCCTTTTTCTCATGTGTGGGACTGCAAAACATATACTTGAGAGAAACCATTAGTCCCACAAGATATAGACTAAACTCCCCCTCAATTTGTGCATATAAAGGTACACAAAGCACCTTCATGCATATCAATAACATAAGGTTACGGGAGAAGTTTACACTACATTTCAACTAATCTCAAACTCCTTCAAGCTACATGCAATCCAATTAGTTTCAGCTGGTTTCAGTTGCTTCCAATTGATTTCAAAGAGTTCCAACTGATTGTAGCCCATTGCTGCTACTTGTAACTATAGAAGTCAACTAGTTTCATCTTGTTTCAATTGATCTCAGCTGCTGTTTTTGAAAGCCTGTAACTGATTTCTTATAGTTCCAATCGGTTGCAATTACTTGTTGCTTCTTGTATTTTGATTGCAACTCTTTGGACCCTTATGTGAGTCTTTCTGTTTCATTACAACTCCTTTAAACCAAACTGATGCTTATCATTTTTTACTGATTCTTCATGACCAACTTGAGAGCCAACATCCAATTCAACACAGTGAGTTTCAGATTCCATATTCCATGGAGAAAAATTTATATGCCTCAGACCATTGGTCCAATATGCATAAAATTTGGCTGAGATGTGCACCCATGAATCCTCTAACTGCTGTGAAAATTTTAGCTCATTTGAACTCCATTTGCTTAGTCAAATCAATTTTCTACCAAAACTGCTAAGGTCTGAAACTACAGTGCTGAAGCTGACAGAATTTAACTCAAAATGATTTTCTTCTAAACCAATCTTCATGCCAACTATACAACAACAAGTACTATATGTGTATAGCATGCTCACAAAGTTTTAGGCCAATTCATCAGTATTTGAACTTTTAAAATCCATGCTTGGAGGCAGCCAATTCAGAATTTCAATTTTCTGGATAGATTTAATAATTCTCAATTCTTCTCTTCTTCTTGTCCAATCTTGAGGTGAATTTGGTTGAAAATACTCACAAGATATTATTTCCATTCAGTTCTCTTATTGATACTTATAGTCTTGTGAATTCTTCCAATATAGCTTATCCAACTCAACCTCAAACTTGATTTTATTCAAACTGAGAATTTGGTCTCTTTGGCCTCTAGTAACCTCATCTTTTTCAGGTGAAGGGTAACCATGGGCTTGTGATTTATTTAGTTAAACAAGCATAACCTCTTCTTCTTGATTTTCTATAAATAAGCTCAACACAAGGCAGCATTAGTAACACAAGCACTAGTTTCTCATTTAGTAACATTTTATATGTGGAAGACAAATGGGTTACTAAAATAGAGAAACCTCATAACATGGACTAAATCTCCCTTAAACCCTCATGCACATTCTTTTGAGTGGAATAGAAATATAAATATGCATGATTGGTCAATTAAGTCCAAAAAGGTAGATTTAAGCTATATTATGATGAGTGGCTAAAATAGATGAATCAATTCTAAATAACTAGAGAGAGCACATCACATAGTTTTGGATTGATGATATTCCTATGATAGTACACTCCATTTGAGAAATACATTCTCATTTAGTGAGACTACATAAATCACTTAGAGGGAAAGATTAATCTCACAACACTAGTCATAGAGTAAATTCTCTTTTGATGCTCTAAGTATTTGAATTTCTCACATAGCAATTTATTCATTTGAGAACTTGGGATTTCACTCTATGTCTAGGTCATGGTAACAATAGAATATTTGAATTAAAATATGCCAAGAAATACTTACAACCATTAGAACATGTAGATAGCTATAAGATAAGAATAAGAATTTGGCAATCTACCATAAGACAAGATTCCATCAAATAGAGAGTTCTTGAAGTGTGAGTGATAAGTGCCTCTACTTGAGCTTGATTCTTTATTCTTGGCTTTCTTAAAATTCTTGGTTTGAAGTCCACAAAGAACACCCAAGTCATGTATGTTGCTTGGTGTGGATGATCAATTCAATTTCAATAATACTTTTCTTCTAGAATGACCAACAACCAATGTATATCCTCAAGTGCTTTATTTTTCTAAGTGGCTACACAAGACAAAAAGGAGTAAAATTTAAAAATATCATGCACTTGTGATTTTAGAGATTACCACTCCTTTTCAATGTTTTGGTGAGCTCTTGGTTGTGGCACTAGAGATTGGTCTTGAGTTGACTTTCCATTTGAGTTTCATCTTCTTGCTCAAAGATGGGTTGTAGGTTTTGTCCATGAATTGGACTGATGTCAGCTGCTGTTGTCTGCATGGGTGCGGCTGTGCTGCTCCTCTACGCGACACTGCTGCTTGTGTGAGCGGCACTGCTGCTCGTATTTCAGTAGCAGGTTGCAGATCAGCTGTGACATGAGGAGCCTCCACCTCTGTAGCTTATACTTCTTATGGTCTTATATTACCGATGGCCATTTGCTTGATTGCCTCACAAGGTGGTTTCTCATATCTACAACATGAATAAGATCTTGCTCTACTAGAGAGCTATTAAAAGCATCATATGATAAAAGATTCATTAAACTTAAAATACTCTAGCCACTCTTACCAATTCACAAACACACACATATTTGTGAACTAATAGAGACTACATAAATCAAGTGACTAGCTAGGAAGGGTTAGGTACTAGTTACTGAGGTGAGTATGAAGTTAGAAATATATCCATCAAGTTGTCCTTGGGTCAATCTTAAGAAAATAGACAATATGAATAAGATTGATAGCTTGAGATGATATTTTCAATTAACTTGCTTAAGCACCCCAAAGCTTCATACCACCTTCAAGTACCTACAACACTCATCAAGCACAACTCGGTAACCAAACTATGTTGGGTCCATCAAAGTTAGTCACAAGAGACTTAGGCACCCAAATGGCCTTTGCGCTAGTACGTGGTGAACAAATCACCTTTCTAGCACAAGTATCATTTTTGGGCCTCCTAAGCAAATTTGAATCAATTAATGAGTTGAGCTTAGGAGTGTTACCCATGGGACAATCCATACTTAGATGTCCCTTTCCTCGGCAAGTGTAGCAAATATGGCGCTTGATCTTGTAAGACATCTTTTTATCTTGCTTCTTGTTTGCTAACTTGCTAATGAGCCTCTTGCTTGATGACACAAGGCTTTCACTTTTTTTGTTAGAGCATGAGCCAATTTTATGTCCCTTCTTATTGCAACCATAACACTTCCTCTTGTTTCTTCTTGTCTTCTTCTTTGGAGGTGTGGCTTAGTCATCAACCTTGTTGGAACACATAGAAGCATTGTGTCCTATGTTGGAACACTTAAGGCACTTGACATGAGCCATCTTCTTCTTCTCTTGAATCTAACTGATGCCTTTGTTTTCTTTCTTCAAGGAGCAATCTCTTACATGGTGACCCTCCTTCTTACACCTAAAGCAAGTGATGAGAGTCTTCTTTGGTTGAAGTTGCACCTTGGTGGCCTTGGGGGCTTTGCTATTCTACCCAGGTGCAGCACTACTGTACAAGGATGCGGCACTGCCGCATCCTGAAACCTCTGCAGCCTTGAGCTAAACTACTGCATTTTGCACAGATTGCACTTCTTCAAATTTCTCCTTGACTTTGGCACTGTTGGACTTGTGTCCTTCTTGATGGGGCTTGATGCATGCTTCAGTTGATCTCTTCTTAAGCTTTTTCACCATGTCTTCACGGTTATCTTGAGAAGGTTGAGCATTGCACTTTCCGTTTAATTGAATCAAGTCCCTTTTTAGCCTCTCAACTTCTTCCTTGAGCTCTTCATTTTCTTTTGTAATGGAATCATCACAAATTTCTACAATCACATGCTCAACGGAAGATTGGCTTGCTTGAGAGCAACAATTGTTAGCACATGATAAAATATATGGAACTTATGTACATGTGCACTTGTGAGTGTGAGGTTGGTATGATTTTACTGTTGTTACCACAACCTCATGAACAATTTTTAGCATGAGATGAGAATCCATAAGCTTCTCATGAGAGCACAAAAGCTCATCATGATCTTCTTGTAAGATCTCATTCTTGCTAGTGAGCCTTTCCACCTTGTCCTTGAGCACATAATTCTCATCTTATAATTTGGCAACACAAGATAAAGAGTTATTAGTATGAATTTGCTCAATTGACAAGTTCTCATACCTTTCGACCAAACTAGCATGAGAGCACTTAAGCTTTTCATGCTTTTTGGTCAACTTCTCTAAGCATTTGATCTTATTAATGAGAAACTCTTCTTGGTCATGAAGTGTTTCTTCTTGCTCTTGAATTTTCTCTATGAGCTTGAGCACCATCAACTTGTCTTTCTTGCTTAGACGTGCCAAGTGTTGATTGAACTCATCGTCATCACTTTCATCTTCACTCTCACTTTCACTCTCACTCTCACTTGCCACATTCTTCTCTTTCTTTGCCATGAGACCCACATGTGAAGTGGCATAGAGAGTTGAGTTTCTTGGTGAGGTGGATTCATCATTTGGTCTCCACCGATCACAAGCTTCTTTTTCCTTCAAAATGTTAGTCTCACAGGAACTAGAGGAAGTAGAAGTATCACATGTAAAAGCATTGTTCTCACCAACTATTTCATTACCTTCCATTAAGTCATGTGTTGGTGAGGAAGTGGATGTGGCATGATCACTTGGACCTTTTGGGAGAATCACTTGAGGCTCTTTATTTGTCGATGAAGTTGAGCACTCCTCAAGTGGTTCCTCAAATGAGAGCAACTTCTCATTACATTTGGACTTGTCATATCTTTCTTTGAGCGTGGTCCAAATGATATGAGCATCCTCAAGCGGATCATCATCTCCAAATATGACGGCATCAAAAACATCTTCACTCAAAGCACTAAATAAGATATTAGTAGCTTGAGCATTGTGTTGTAAGCATTTCACTTCCTCTCTAGATAAGTTGGCCAATTCAACATTAGGAGGTGAAATGCTCACATCTATAATCCGCTCAATATGAGGACCCATAGCCCTAAAAACATCAAGCACACTAGCAGGTCAAGATGCATAATTTAAGCCATCTAAAAGTAGAAGTTCTAGAGATACCTCATCACTTATCGATATCGTCTCTCAAAACGGTTAAGCCCGAAATTGAGAGCCTAGCTCTTATACCAATTTAGAGGACCTTGATGTCGCCTAGACGGGGGGGTCAATAGGCGCTTCTAAAAATTAACAACAAATAAACTTGCAACGGATTAGTAGAGTGCGCGGCACTGCCGCACTGCCTCGCTGAAAATGCGGCACCACCGCGCCTACGCAGAGAGCTTCAACAGCAGCTACGCCTAGAGCCCAAACTTGAAGATGTGCATGGAGATGTTCAATGACAAGTCCACTAAGTACCTACACTCATAAACACGCACAACCAAGTAGATCGAGTGGAACACGGATAATGTAATTCAAAACATAAAGTAGACAAGACACAAGATTTATCCCGTGGTTCAGCTCGCCACCAAGGCTTGCCTATCTTCGCGTTGTTGAGGAAGCCACTAAGGCTTAGGCTTTACAACTCTTATTCTCGTTCTCAAATCAAGAGAGCGAACTCTTGAGATGAGGGGTTTCACTAGATCAATGGGGTGATTAACAAACTATCCCGCGGCTCACCACAAGCACGGGAGCTCGTCGGACGACGCCTAGCCATCTAGCAGGCTTCACCTCTAAGAGTAACAAATGCGCAACGAAGATTGACGAAGCCCGATAAGTGCTCAAGGATTGGCTTGCTCTTAATTGCGCTCTAACACTTAATCAATCACTCTCACAAAGATAGGGGTTAGAGAGAGCTCACAAATGGTTTGAGAAGGGTTTGAAATGGTTGTAGCATCAGCAGCAACACCAGGAGGTGTGGGATGGGTATTTATAGCCACCCCACATAAGCTAGCCGTTGCAGTTCAAAAGCTAGCCATTATGACCTGTACAGGTGCGGAACTGTCGTGGAAACTCGTGGCACTGCCGCAGCTCCCAAAAACAGCACAGGTCACCTCGTAGAAAACGTTATAACTTTTTACTCCGAACTTCATTTTCAGTGATCTTGGACTTTCCAGAAAACTTGTTTCAAAGGCTATCCAACCCAGCAGAGAATAAGCCCCAAGATAAACAAGTGCAGGTGTTGTGCTAATATGTTTCTCTCGTATTAGTACTTGGGTTTTGTTAGTTTGAGCACTTGAGACTTGTCTATGATTCGTATTGTATCCCCCTTGATAGTATGGCATACCTATAGTCAAGATTAAGAGAATATAACCATTTTAATCACTTGAGTCTTCAATGTCTTCATATGCCATTTCTTCTCAATATCACTTCATAAGGGGTTGCAATCATCTTTATCTCATCTATTCGAGCAAACACACCTTGAGCATGTGACTTGAACCATTTTCATACATATGAGTTCATCTCAATGGTTTCTAGTCACTTTCACTAATGATTTGATCCTCAACACAATATGACTCCTCATAGCTTCATTAGCTCCTCGACTCAATGCAAGTACTCTCTTCTTCACCTTAGCTATGGTACCTCGGTCCTCAAGCCATCGCTTGCCCTTCACCTTCGCTTAGTCTCTCGAAGTTCTTTCCTTGCTATCTTCACCTTATTAAGTCATACTCAAGTCACATCATATTAAGCATCCATTGAAAAACTATTTCTTCAATAATATGATCCTTGCTTGAATATCTTTTAGATATGAATGTTGAGATCAATCAAGTTTTAGTTTGATTCACATAGAGACATATATAAATCAACATCAATATGGTCAAGCCAATTCACGATTCCTTATATCCTTTTCATTTTGGCTTGACACTCCTAATACTCACTTCAATATCTATCTTCATACTTATAGCTTGATCAAGTCAATGCAAAGTGGTTTTTCAAATCTTTATCCATACAAGCAAACCAATGTAGAAAAAATCTTATATCCATTATATATTATCTCCTTTATCATTTCACCTTTGCTTAACATTTCCTCACTTATACATTCTTGATTCATTCTTCAATCCTTGATCAAAGCTAGTCCACTATCTAACTCTTCTTGTTCATGCAAAGCAAGCCATTATAGAGACCAATCTAAAATCATCAACTCATGTCTCATTTGCCATTTGCCAAATATGTTTGCTTTCACGTGATGCTATGATATCCAAAACATAAAAGCCATTTCATTGATTCTATTTGCATTGTTGTCTTTTGTTTGAATTAGATTGTTTCCATAATTTTCAATACAACAATATATAATTTGGCCTTCGTTACAACACTATGTGGCATATCATCTAGTTTGCCTTCTTGTTGAACCTATACACACTTCTCATTCTATAATCCACAAGTGTATGCAATAAACTTAATTTTCTATTCAACACTTAGCAAACTTGTTAGACCTTTAATGGTGTTGTCATTCAGTTCACCAAAATTCACTAAAGTGCTAGATGCTCTTACAATGATGAATATTCAGAGAGGTGTGCAGCTTGATACAAGATGCTCAGTTTGTCACCGGTTGGATGAGGATGGAGGACATTGCTTTCTTAAATGCAAGCTGGTGAAGCAATATTGGTCTACTCTTTCCCTTGAACCGGTTCGCCAACAGCTGTTGTCAAAGCAATCGGCAAGTGGTGACTGTAATATTATCATTGAAAGAAGAAATCCGAACTAAAACAGTGTTATTCCTTTGGAAGTGGACCGAGAGAAACAAAATTAACAAAGGGGAGAAGGGTCAGGGTGTGGATGGCGTTGCTGCAAATGTACTTAACTTGCTGAATTATCTGAGCAAGTTGGAGAGGAAGGAGCCGATCAGGCAGACAGCTGGGAATGCTAGATGGAAAGCTCCACCGCCGGGCTAGCTCAGGATCAATTCGGATGGCTCATTCATTCAGGACACCATGCAAGGAAGTTGGGGCTTTACTGTCCGTGACTATGAAGGCGAAGTGGTGCTTGCAGGGGCCGATCGACTGGGATCAATCCCGGATGCGATCACAGCTGAAGCAGTAGCGTGTGCCCAGGCTTTGCAAGCGGCTACAGATCATGGCATTTCACGAGTGCAGGTGGAGATGGACTCGACAATTCTTCAAAAAGCTCTTGTCTCACCATCCATGGATCTCGCAGCATGCGGAATGTTGATAAGGGACACGTGATTTTTTGAATGAGCATTTTGTATGCAGTAGTGTCATTTCTATTTCTAGAGCTTGTAATAGGATATCACATAATTTAGCTAAGCTTGCTATGTTTTGGGACCCGGGTGATCGCCATGTGTGGACAAGCCCCTCTCTAGAATTTGTAAAGACCTTGATTGCTCGCGATGTTGTCGAGCTTATGGTTCCAAAGGCCATAGAGCCATGGATTGCATAAAAAAAATATCAAAAAATTTTGAGAGCTCAGGGTTAAATTTTAAAAGACCTGTAAATTGAATGTCAAATATTGAGAGGCACGCGAACTTAGAGTTAAATATCAAAATTTCTCTAAATTAAGGCAATGGAAACACAAAATCTCAAATCCTAGTCTAACTGTTCTCGTGCGGCTTCCGTCATTTCCTATAATTATCTTTGCCAAATTTACTGAATTTTTTTTGCCAAATTCACTGATTTTTTCTTTTGCAGCAGCCTTTTTCTGACTCAGGTTATTCTGAAAGCACAAACTAGTTAGGAATTTGACTAATTAAGGGATCGTTTGGTTGAAGCCTCCCAAACATCTCTAGTCTCCAAAAGGCTGAATGACAACCATTAGTCTTGACTTCGTCTAAATTTGTATTAATCCCTTTTCAAGTTTTCTTGGCTTAAATTTTTTGGTCTCTCTTTTATGTTTTCCCTAGAGCAATATCTTGTTAGCTTTTATATTTAACTCGGGAACATAAAAATTATACTCCACTACCCCCTCTAGTAAAAACACACACACACACATCTGACTTTGCATGATTTTTAATGTATATTTTGACCACTATTTTTTCTAATATGGAGTATATTCCAACATCCTTCCAATTCAATTGATTTTGTAATTAATTTAAAAAATGTAACTTACACATTTTCATATCTTACATCTTGACAACATTGTTATGTAATTGAGCCCTGGCCACTAGGGCAAAGCTAAAAAATATAAAAACAGTGATTATAGTTAAAATTTTATCATACATGTACCCCTAGATCACAGGACTATGCCTTCACAAGACAAATGCACCCTAGATCACAGTACCTCTAGATCACATGCCTATGCCCTCACAAGACATGCACCCTAGATCACAGGGACAAATGCACCCTAGATCCTAGATCACAGGCCTATGCCCTCACAAGACAAATGCACCCTAAATCACAGGCCTATGCCCTCACAAGACAAATGCACTCTATGCACTCTTTCAAGTTGCTTTAGCTTCACAACGAGCTTTATTACCCAGTATTTCTTTTCTCTTTTTTTTCCGTGTGGAGCAGCTCCAGATTTTGGGGCCTGCATGACAGTTTTACACCCCCCTCAGTTGCTTCAGGGTCATTACCAGTCGCACGTGACACGTGGTAAGAGCCAAAATACACTCACTGCAACAATCAGCTTCCGTGACAATCGTTTCAAAATTGCTTGAAGCAAATGGAATAATGGCTTCACCTGCCAAAAGGTTCGTAATACAAATCTCAAACAAAATCTGCTCATCGATTGTTTGCAGTACTAATTTGAGTACCACCAGAAAAAAGAACAGCTTTGAACTGCATCAGTGTTAAGAACTAGTGTCATTTACAGCATGGGAAATCATGTGCCGAATGTATATTCAGATATTGCAGAAGTTGACGTATTATTAACATAGCGTCTTAAAGAAGGCAAAAGGTTACCATCCCATCCTCATGGCGCTCCATTTCACTAAAATTTCAGACAGCTCACTCTGAGATACTCAGAGATTATTATAAGTACTCCTCAAAAATGGGTTGTGCTAAACAAACCGTTTACACCAATTACGATTCACCGCATAGCAATCCTCTCACTGGTACAATCTATTGTTCCGCAATCTTTCTGGTGACATATGGTAGAATGCCACCATGGTCGTAGTAAGCAAGCTCCACCTGGAGGTGATCAGTTACGGAAACATCAATAACCAGGATACATAGGCAGCATCAGCGAATAATGCATGGAAAAGAACAATCATACCTCAGTGTCGAATCTGAGTGTGCAAGTGAACGACTTCCCATTATCAGTTGTCACGGTAACATCTTGGCCAGGCTTGATCTCACTCACATTGGTTGGAAGGTGGACAGTGTAGCGCTCATGGCCGGTTAGGCCCAGGGTGTCTGCATCCTCCCCTGCTTTGAAGCATAGAGGGATGATTCCCATGCCAGCAAGATTGCTGCGGTGAATCCTCTCAAAGCTCTTCGCTATCACAGCCTTCACTCCCTGAAGTCAAGTGAAGTAATCCCGTTACCCATTAGTGAGACTCAGAAGGTTAGTTAGGCTGAAGAAACTATTGTGGAAGCAACGTTACCTGCAGCATTGGGCCCTTTGCAGCCCAATCCCGAGAGCTTCCACTCCCGTACTCAGCACCAGCCAGGATAATAGTGTCATGCCCTTCATTCTTGTATTTCTGTGGCAACAAAATTGGAGGAAATGGAAAATTAGATGTTACTAGTGCATAGATGTAGCTTTTATCACTGGAGTAGAAAATATGAGCAAGAATTATATACCATAGCAGCATCAAAAACTGCAAGCTTCTCCCCAGATGGAACATGGATTGTCTTGGGTCCAACCTCACCCTTCAAGAACTTATTCACAAGACGAATGTTGGCAAAGGTTCCCCTAGCCATGATCTCATCATTTCCTCTTCGGCTACCATATGAGTTGAAGTCCTTCCTTTCAACACCACGCTCCTTCAGATATTTTGCAGCTGGGCTGTCTGGGTGAATGTTTCCGGCAGGTGAGATGTGATCAGTTGTGATACTGTCACCAAAGTTCAGAAGGCAATATGCATCCTTCACTGGCCGCGGGCCAGGAGGAGTCATTGTCATATCCTTGAAGTAAGGAGGCTCATGGATGTATGTAGATGATGGATCCCAGGGGTAGAGAGTGCTTGTTGAGACTGACAGCTCATTCCACATAGGATTTCCTTTGGTGATGGACTCATATGTGCTCCTGAACATGTCAGGGAGCACACTTGACTTGACAACCTGGCAGAATTAAAAGCACAATCATAAAGCCTATTCTGACTATATAAAAGGCTGTTCTGACTATAAAAGGTTTTACAGCACAAGTTAAAGGAAATATAGTCGAAGTTACAGTGTTGGGTGCTGACCTCGGCTATCTCTTCTGTGGATGGCCAAACATCCCGGAAGTAAACCTCTTTCCCATCTTTCGATATGCCAATAGGTTCTTTCTCAAAATCAATATTAACCTAAGCAGAAGTTAAAATTTACATGTTACAAGCAAATGAAAAAAAAGGAAAAAAGGAAACACGGAAGTTCAAATATTGACTTGGAAAGTAAAATATTTTTTTGATGAAAAAAAAAACTAAAACTAACTACATGATGATAAATTATTGGAACATAAATAGTAGGTGCATATACAGCTTTGAAGTTTCATTGATTAGTCTGTTTCAACTACAGAAGTTAAAAGGGCGTACCCAGTGCAGAGAGCTCCCGCTCTGTGCGGGGTCTGGGGAAGGGTGTCAGTGGCAAGCCTTACCCTCGCCTGTGCAATGCGAGGAGACCGCGACTCGAACCCGGGACCTTCCAGTCACAGGCGGTAAGACTCTACCGCTTGCACCAGGCCCGCCCTTCGTTTCAACTACAGAAGTTGTATTTCTTAATTGTATTATAACAGCATTTCATTTAAAAACGTGTTGGATAGTCAAAACAACAGTGAGCAAGATTCAGTATTCTACTGAAACTACATAAAGGACAATCGAACACTTGAACAAGAACAACATACCGTGCCAGCACTCAGAGCTAGGTGGCCATGGCTGAGAAAATCTGAACCAAGTAAACCTTGGGCAAGTCTGCCATTTCAAGTGAGCAAGGAGGTGGATGGCCTCATCTCTATGGCAGTGTATACCGATGTAGGAAACGGAGCTACCACTCTGTTCTGGAAGGATAGATGGCTGGAGGGGAAAAATATTGAGGAAGTAGCGCCTAAGATCCTTAGTTTGGTCTCTAAAAGAATAATAGGCAGGCGTACAGTAGCGGAGGCCTTGACTGATGAGAAATGGATCGATGACATCCGAGTGGGAGTACCTGTGGAAGCTCTGATGGAATATCTGGAATTGTGGGATAAATTATCTAATATTGAGCTGCAGGATGGGGCACAGGACAGACACATTTGGAGGCTTTCGGCTTCAGGAAAATACACAGCGAAGTCTGCCTATGATGTATTTTTTCAGGGCGCCATATACTTCAGGCCATATGAGAGAATATGGAAGTCATGGGCTCCTCCCAAATGCCGCTTTTTCATGTGGCTGGTGGCTCATAAACGGTGCTGGACAGCTGACAGGCTTGCTCGGAGAGGACTTCCTCACCCGGCCAAATGTCTACTCTGTGACCAAGAACAAGAAAACATTGATCACCTCCTAGTTGGTTGTGTGTTTGCCAGACAATTCTGGTTTGCCCTCTTGCAGCGCTTCGGACTCTCTTCACTCACGCCTCAACCCGAGGATTCAGCTTGGGAGGATTGGTGGGAGAAGGCAGAGGCGGCCACCACTGGAGATGTGAGAAAAGGATTAAACTCCATTATCATCCTTGGAGCCTGGAGCATCTGGAAGCACCGGAATGACTGTGTCTTCAATGGGGTGGCACCTAACATTAACACAGCCCTTAGTATAGCTAGGGATCATGCCCATTGGTGGTGTTTGGCAGGAGCCAAGGGTCTGTCCTTGCTCACTGCTAGGGGTGCTTAGTTAGTTAGCATGCTTGGTCGCTGTACTCTCAGACTCAGGTGATGTAGCTTTAGAAATCAGGGAAGGTGTGGGGGTGAGTGTTTTTGGGTCTATGTATGACTCCTTATTCTTCTACTAATACAAATGATACGCAGCTCTCCTGCGTGTTCGAGAAAAAAACATACCGTGCCAGCCAAGGCATAAGCCACAACAAAAGGAGGGGAAGCAAGGTAATTTGCTCTGGTTAAAGGATGCACACGTCCTTCAAAGTTCCTGTTTCCGGACAATACAGCAGCAGCAACAATATCTATACAAAGAAGAGGAACGATAAGCAATGTACTCTATTTCATAACTTTAAACTTGAACCATCCAATGACGTTAGAAATTACCATTCTCAGTAATTGCAGCAGACACGGATTCATCAAGCTCTCCGGAATTTCCAATGCAGGTTGTGCAACCATAACCAACAATATGGAAGCCAAGCTGGTCGAGATATTTATGCAAACCACTGCCAAAAACAAAACAAAGAAACAGTCACGAAGCCTAGCCTGGCAGCACAAGAAATGAATTCAATTCAAGGAGCCAAAATTTACCTCTTATCCAAATACTTCGTCACAACACCAGAACCAGGTGCAAGGCTCGTCTTAATCCATGGCTTTACCTGATTGACACAAACCAGCGTTACTAAAGGATGGTTTCCATATAAAACATAGAGCAAAAGCAGCAATGGTTTTAAAATTGTCATGGTAATTGCCAGAGAATTTTAGCCACAGACCACCAAAAAGGAATATACCAAACCAACAAAGAAATTTAGTTGTGAACCAGTGTATCAATATTTTAGTCATGTTGGAAGATGAAGTCCAGAACCAAACCTCCAGGCCTAACTCACAAGCCTTCTTGGCAACCAAAGCAGCTCCCAGCATTACATTAGGATTTGATGTGTTTGTGCAACTGGTTATTGCTGCAATTACAACATCACCATGCTTAATCTTTGCAGGAGTCCCATGGAACGAAAATTCTGCAACTTTGCCCTGTGATTCTTTGGGGACAGCAAAACCCTGCAATATTGTTGCAGTGAGCATAGCAAAAGGAAACTGGGAAACAAAGTACAGAACAATATCGAGTATAAACTGATTGGATCTATATCCTACTCCATCCGTTACAAATTATAGTTCACTTTGGCTGTCCTAAGTTATCTAACTTTGACCAAGTGTTTAGAAAAAAAGCATCAAAATCTACCATATCAAATTAATTTCATAAAATTCTCCATAAGAAATGTCTTGGTGGTGCATTTATTTTAACTTGTAGATGTCAATATATTTTTCTCAAACTTGGTCAAAGTTAGAGAAGTTTGACTCATAGAACAAAGCTAAAGTAAACTATAATTTGGAAAGGCGGGAGTGCTATACTGCTATACAGTGCAATTGATTAACTTACAAGAGCAAGGCCGTGATTCAGTACATACACAATAAGTTGCAATCCATAAAGGAAAACCTTACCTTGAATCCTACATCGCTGTCCAAGCAAGAAAGCCAATCAGACTTCATATTCTTCAATGTCACTCGATCATGAGGCCTGTCAATAAAGTTCATCAAATTTAATACTAGATGAGGATAAAGATATGCTGATAGCTGAATAGTGTGATTTAATCAAGAACATTACCGTTTTGGTCCCGATAGACATGGTTCTACCTCTTCCAGGTTAAGTTCTAGATAGGAAGAATATACTCTTTCAGCTTCAACCTACATCCAAGACAAACTTTAGGTAAAACAATATGCATATACTGAATTATTTGCTTCTGCTCAACATATGAAAGACAAGCACCTGGCTGTGATCAACAAACATCTTATTCGCACGCAGGTAGGACTCAACCATGGCCACCTAAAAATTGAAACAGCAAAAAAATTAGAATTAAGTGCTTAAGACTCAAATTGAATATATACACTCCAATTAGCTTACCGTATCATCACTTCGGCCAGTAAGCTTCAAATAGTCCAGTGTCTTTCCATCAACTGGGAAGAAACCCATAGTTGCGCCATATTCTGGAGACATATTTGCGATGGTCGCCCGATCAGCAAGTGACAATTCACTCATGCCTTGCCCTAAAATATAGAAGTTCAGATATATAATATTAGAGAAGCTCTTAATATAATGAAATCTAGAAGCTCTTAATAGAAGATGTTAATTGCAAAAGGTAAAAATTATGGTTACCATAAAACTCAACAAATTTCCCAACAACGCCATGTTTCCGAAGCATTTGAGTTACTGTTAGAACCAAGTCTGTGGCTGTAACTCCATTTTTCAGCTTGCCTGATAACTTAAAGCCAACAACACCTGGCAAGACCATGCTCATTGGCTGCACAAAGAAACAAACAACAATCAATATGTACGTATGCAGGTTACTGAAGCAGATCAACCAAAAAATAGGCCATACTATAGAGAACAGTACTTGTGCATAATATCTCTGAAGCTCAAGTTTGCGAACATTTGTTCTTTTCATTGAACATAAACAAAGATGAAGAAAACAAATGCTCCACAGTATCAGAACCACTCTTTAGATATCAAAATGTACTTCACCTGGCCAAGCATTGCAGCTTCCGCCTCTATACCACCAACTCCCCACCCAGCAACTCCAAGACCATCTATCATAGTTGTGTGAGAGTCAGTGCCTACGACGCTGTCAGGGTAAAGGATCCCACCATTGTTAAACACAACCCTGGCCAGATATTCAAGATTCACCTGACAAAGTAAAATGGAGGATTATAAGTTTTCAATAGATAAAATAACCTTGACTGGATTAAGTTATTTAAAAAACAATCATATGACCAAAATACCTGGTGGACAATGCCAGATCCAGGTGGAACAACAAGCATGTTGCGGAATGCAGAGGATCCCCATTTCAAGAACCCAAACCGTTCCTTGTTACGATGGAACTCAAGCGCCATATTTGCCTGAGCAGCATTTGCTGATCTTGCGACATCGACTTGTACTGAATGATCAATAACAAGGTCTACAGGTACCTGCAACCAGATGCCATATAGTATCCATATCAACAAAAATAAGCAGGTACACACTAACAATATCTATATGCATGCAAGCTATCTTAAGGGAATGAATGGAAAAGGAAGCATTAGAGGCTAAGTTAACAGGGTGGTAAATGGCTTCACAGAATTACTTTCAAAAAAGAAAACATTAATAATTTACAGGAGGGTTAAAAAGCTCCACAATCAAGTGAATCAACTTAACATCCAGAGCCTGCCTTCATCGTGGGGTAAGGCCCACGACAGGACGTGCATGGCGAATGCAAACAATGTGGGCGCATGGTCAACCCCAACCGAAAGCAAGACTAACATTTTTCTCGAGCATGCAGGAGAGCTGGGTGTATCATTGCATTAATAGAAGAAGAGAGTTCACACACACACAGGAATCACATTTGTGTCTGAGCAACATAAATAAAGGATAACCCGACCTAGAATTTATCTACTGGAGCTAGGCGCTGTAATGAAAGAGAGTCCCTTAGGATCTGCCATATTCCAGAGCTGTGATTCCTCTCCAGCGAGAGATATGGCTGTGGATAGGCCCTAACTAACTAACATGACACAGCAAATTTGTTAGCTATACCAGACTCCAGGCCCACCAGAATAATGATGTAGAAGTAATATGCTTGGCACCAACCTAAAAGGATATCAAGAAAGGCTGGCCAATAACGTAAATGCATTAGAAATTTATCAAATCTTGTCTTATATTAAAAAGGTGACACCTATTGTTGGTAACTGCAATAATAATGACAAAAATTATTATTATTAGCTAATACAAAGTCTCATAAACAAGCAAGATTCTTCCAGTCATGGTTCATAGCAGTTCATGAAAAGGGTTTAGCAGTCTACATAACAGGTAGTGTCCACACTGAAATATAGATTATGTCATAAAGCAAAGATTCATATAATAGTAATTGATGGTATATTGAGGGAAAAATGTGAAGCACGTCAACAATCAACACAGAAGAAGGAAACTAGGACAAATGGCAATAAGGAAAATGACATGAATGGCTAAAGAAAATGACAGACCAAATCAAAGATAAGATTGTGAATATCAGCATTGAGCTTAACTTACCAGAGGATTAATTTTGTTCGGGTCACTGCCAAGTTTGCTCAAAGCATCCCTCATGCATGCAAGATCAACAACAGCCGGGACACCAGTAAAATCCTACCATTTAGGAAAAGTGAGAAGACTGAGTCATCAGTCAACCAGCCTCAACGACAATATGATAATATTCCAGGAAGTAGAACTTTATTCCCATCAATTACAACTCGACAAGAAGTAACGTCAGACTTATATAATCAACTCAACATTAAGAAATATATATGGGAATGCAATAATGCCACCTACACCTTCTGTTGTTCGCTACTATATATTTTTCATTAAACAAGTCAACAAATAGTAGCAGTCAGGCACCCTAGAATTGGTGCATGGACAAAAGATAAATCATGGGGAACTCCACTTTCTTGATAGGATAGGAAAGTGGAACTCCAATTGCAAGATTCCTGCCACAAAGCCATTGACAGGAATATTGCCAGCTCACATTTATTCTATCCACAGAAGTTCGATAAAATGGAATAAGAAAAATTGAAAACATGTTGCACGATCAGTACCTGGAGGAGGACACGGGCGGGCTTGAACGGGATTTCAACTAGCTTCGGTGCACTTTTCTCCCAATCCAAGATCTTCTCGACATCGTTCCCGGTGACCTGGAAGTCATCGCAGTTCCTGATTGCCGACTCGAGAAGAATCCTTATAGAATATGGGAGCCGATCTGACAGAAGGAATGGCCAAATACATGGGTCAAATCATCAGTATTTTCAGCTAACTGAGACATACAAACCTACAAAGCTATATGGGGAAAAAATGCACTCAATGGATACATCAACATCATCGTCTCAGACAATTCGCGCATCCCAACATTAATAGAGATCAGAGACTGTGGGCCTGTGAAACGAACCCACGAATTCATCCACATTACACGCAACTGAGGCAGGAAAACAGATCGGAGGAGACAAACCTCACGAAATTTCAATTCAGCAACAAAAAAATCATGATGAAACCACTCACTGCTACCAATCAACTAAGTCACACCAAAATTGAGGACGGGAGCGTATCGAAAAAACATCCAAACTAACTCACCAATCCGCGGATCGGAGAGCGCAGGCAGGCTGTAGTACTTGCCGAGCTCGTCTCCGCCTCCTGGCCTCTTGAGCCCCGTCAGGATTTCATCGTACGAGTTCCTGGTCGCTGCAGAGTGAGAAAAAAAAACAAGCCGAGACAGAGACGTCATCACATGGCGCGACCCAGACCCGATGCGATGATTTGACCAGCAATCCTGCCCAGGTCGTCGCAAACCATACCGGCTGAGGCGAACCGGCGCTCGAAGACGGCGGCCGCAGACGACGCGGAGCGGGCGGCGGCGCGGTGGCCGCCGAAGAGGCGGCCCGCGAGGCCGGACGCGAAGGGCGACGCCGTGCTGGGGCGCTGCCTCGGGGTCGGGGTCGAGCGGGCAGGCGGGGACGACGAGGAAGGGGCGGCGTCCGCGGCTGGCCTGGAGATCGCTGCGGCCGCTGCCACGCCGCGGGCGGTGGAGCCGCCGGTGGTGGAGCGGGAGAGGAGGGAGCTCGTGAGGGGAGGCATGGCCGCTGAGCCAAAAAGGGAGGAGGGTGGGATGGCAGAAGTGGTGGGGTCGGGTCTTATATATAGACGGCCGCGAATTTTGGGAGACGCGTGGTGGGAATGCGCGGCGCGGCGCAAGGCGAGCGAGCTCCCGGTAGGGTTGCTTCCCTTGCCGAGATGGGTTTCGTTTCGTCCTGGGCTCGCGCGGGTCTTCAAGGCCCCGCCGCCGGCGCGGTGGACAGCCGACCTGAAGCTTCGCTGCGATGTTTTCTTGGAGACGGGGCCAATCGCCGAATGTGACGGTGGGAATATCTTTCGCTCCAAGTGGGCGAATCCCGTAAGCCCGCATGGCAGAGGCCAGACGCTAGGGCGGGCCCGCTGGTGCTTGGAATTGCCAAGGCCACCGCGGAACTTACCAGGCTATGTGAACGATATATTAGCTGATCCAAAGAAAAAATCTGTTTGTAACTCAATTTTTTTTAACATGGAAAAAATCTCCATTACTCATAACCTGATGCCAAATCATTGGCCACCAGAACATTGATACAAGCTGGAATACTGTCCGTGATCGAAGCAGCACCGGGACTTAACTTTGTCCCAACGGCAGCTAAACTGTGTGCGACTAGATTACAGGAGCGAGGATTATAAACTACGGTGGAACTTGAAAATTTAGGCCCCGTTCGCTAGTCTGAAACTTGGCTGAAAAACACTGTTCTAGCTGAATTGTTGCGAGAGAAAATACTGTTCCGGCTAAAAAAAAAGCCGAACAAGCCGAATATGAGGTAAGCCGAACAGGGCCTTACACATCAGGCTTTCCTTCAACTCCCACAACAGGCCGCTTGCTGAGCTTCTATCAAGATCATGGGCATTGGCTGCCTGAACCACCAACATGGCATCGGTCTCCAGAATTCCTAGTTCTGTAGCCCGCTGCAAAGCTTGAAGACAAGCAATAATCTCAGCATGATTTGCTTCAAGAACTTTTCCCAGCTTACCATAGGCAGAACAGATAACGACAACTCCATCACAACCTCTCATAACATAACCCCAGCCACCTGTCAATTCTTCCTGGGCAAAGGCGCCATCACAATTAATTTTAACAAAATCATCTGGTGGTTTGGACCAGGATGGCAACCTCCGGCTTGGGTCAGGAACAGCTTGAAAGATCTTTAACGAAGCCCATTCCTCAGCATAGCACTTTAACCAACTGTGCAATCTGAACATGGCCTCTAGGTGCTTCTCCCTCACGTATTCTACACCTTTCCGACCACCAGATGTACATAAATGTGACCACCCTCCGCTGCACCGTCTCCTCCAGCTTTAGAACTTCCCAGACCAGCTCTTTCGCTGAGAGTGCGAGCGCCAGCTCTCACTTTTTCCAGCTGCATTTTAGCCCAGACCACCCTGACGTTCTTGCACTTGAAAAACAAATGGGCGCCATCTTCATCAAATCGTTCGCAAAGAACACAGCAGGGATTCAGTTTAATGCCCCTCCTTTTTAGGTTAACACGCAACACAAGGCTATTATGGCTCACTCTCCACATGAAGTGTATCATCTTCTCTGGACATTCAGCTTTCCACAACTTCTTCCACAATTGGTCACCGTTATTGCTACCCGAGAAAGAAGAACCGCCACTTCTAGCTGCATTGATCCTTCTTCTGTCCTCAATTTGAACTTTATAAGCTGATCTCGCTGAAAAAATACCATTTTTATTATAATGCCAAGCAATCGTGTCCTCCATACCCTCATGGACAGGAATGCTTAGAGTGACCTCGGCATCCTCCTGCCAGAACGTAGCTCGGACCAGCTCCTCATCCCAAGCTCCGGTGTGGGGGTTGAGAAATGCTATACTAAGATCAGGTAAACTTTTTATAAGCTGCAAGGGCTGAATAGAGTCATACATTATTGTAAACAGAGTGGTTGAATAGTTTAAAATGACCTAAACGCTAGGTTGTTTGAGTCAGTTAGAGCATTTTTAGCAGCTAGCAACGTATTTTAATCGATCTACACGTGGCCTATGTCACGGTGAAAATTTCCTCCCCTTGAACTCATTTTCATTTTGTTCCATCTGTTCCTTTCTTTTAGGTCTTCCGCAACTCTGCCAAGGTTGGAGTTCAAAATTAGGGTATCAGGTATTAGGATTGAGATTTTTTTAAGGAGATGCTTGCTTTAAAGGGTAGTTCATCACCGGTAGGGTGGGTACACAACAAAGCGGCGAGACGGCAATGATGGGCGATCGTGGGATGTGCCATGTGGATGAGGCTAGTTTTGTGGATAGTACCATGGATCGATGGTTGGCGTGGGGATGGGTGATTCTGCCATTCCATGTGTTTTAAGAATGGGTGATTCTTCCATTCCACTCTAGGCAGGGGCGGAGCATGTAGAGGCGAAACTGGGCTCCGGTCCCAGCTTGCCTGCAACAAACTTACAAAGGCTACGTAGCTCCAGTAGTCTGGTAGCGTTAGCATGCATGTCGTTGATAAAAGCCTGCCACTAGGAGAAGGGAAGCAGAGAGCATAGTTGGCCATGTAGCCTGAGCCTGTCGGCCCGGCCCAAAACCTGTTTTTTTTTTTTTTTGCCTGACTCAAGCACGGCTCGGCCCGGCGACTTGTCCAACATGTGGAAAATATGAATGCAAAAGCAAACATCCACCTAAGCTTAGGCCTTGGCTGGCTGGTGGCCGCCGGCCAGCTCAATCACGAAATCACTGTTCACGTGAACCATGTTTTCAAACAGAATAGTATTTTTCTCTCACAACAATCAGCCGAAACAATATTTTAACTTATTTTTCAGACCTACCGAACAGACCCTTAATGATAAATCATAGTTTCTCTGGTGCAATAAAAATGGTGCATGTAGGAGATTAACGTGTGCAGCGGTGGTGTGGTTACCACTGCCACGTGAATTTCGCAAATGCGTGCTCCATGTTCTCTCGTTTGAGTTTGTTCCGATGCCCTTTTTGTATACCCATTTTTCTGGGAATCGTGTGCACGCGTCTTGCTCCTGCCTCCGGAGGCGCAATTAATTGACTTTTGTAGTTCACAGTATAGCCGTGTCAAGTCAACGCCATAGGAAAAAAAACGTCACAAAAAGAATTCGCCTTTTGCACTCCGACCATTTTGTTTTAAAAATGTTACAGCTGGAAATTAAATATCCTGGAACACGCATCTAAAAATGCCACTTGTTTCTACCGAACGGCAGCTTATCTGGAACCCAGACGCTGGCAGACCCAACTCTACAATGGATCGGTTATCGGTAGGGCCATACAGAATATGTTCTGCGGACGATGAACGGTGAGGAAAGCAGGCCAGGTCAATCCGTTGTCTTTGCAAGTTGCCACAAATAGAAAAACCAAGACCATTTGATTGAATGATTTTGAACGAACACAAGTAGTACGTGCTTCACGACACGCCTTTTCCGTTCCTAATTTTAAAATACAATAATTTGCATTATTATTCTGTTGGTGCAGGTGGAAGCCAAACGGCGATTCCCTCTCGCAAGAGAAGTTTCGGTTGCATAAGGCCCTGTTTGATTTCCATAAGTCATCTGACTTATTAAGTCATTTGCATTATTGTTCTGTTGTGATGACTTATGCAGGTGGAAGCCGCGAAAAGGGCGGCGACTTATAGTTTTAAGTAAGAGGGAACCAACTTAAAACTTCTCGCTTATAAGTTGGTGGTGTTTGGCAAAATAAGTCACTTTTTTCACGTTTTAACTTATAAGTAGGTGACTTATTTAGAACCAAACATGGCCTAAGAAAACCGAGAGCGGAGGAGAACAAAGCTTGCTTCGCTTCCTCGATGTCCCAATTCCAATTCTACTAGAGGGGTGAGGGGACGCAGTGGACTCTCTCTACCTTCTGCTTCCGTTCGTTCCACTGAATTTCTGGATCCAATTCCAGTCTAGAAGGGGATGTACACATGCAGTGGACTCTATCTTCTACTTGCAGCTGCGTGCGTTCGTTCCTCTGAATTTCTGGCTCCGTATTGTCAACGGTGAGTTGCGTGCGGCATCGTATTTCCCCCCTTTTTTTTACTGGAGCTGGGAATAGTCTACTGAATGTTATATACGTCGAGCTTTTCAGAGTACTGCTGTTGCGGCAGGCAACAAGTACATTGTTTCCCAACGTTATTAGCCTCCCCTTTCGATTTTCAGTCATAAAAACCAAAGCACGCTCTTTTATTTGCGTAGTAAACAACCAAGCACAGAGTTCCCACGTCTCTCCCCCTTTCGATCTTCAGTCTGGAGCTGCACGCTCTTTTATTTGCGTAGCACATATATGCAAGCATTATTGGTGGTGCTCGTGACTGTCACACGCACTGGGACTGGCTCTATCCTTAAACCTATGGAGACATCTGTCGTAGGCGAAAGGAGACACATGAGCATGAGCCTGCCAAACATGGAATGGCGATTGGCATGGAGTGATGGAGCAGCAACTTTTTTCCTTTTATGCCGTAACGTGAACTCTTGTCACGAAAGGGTGTGTGTGCTGCAATAGGTGTGCAGCTCTCTCGCTAGTCGCTAACAGCACCGCGTAGTTCACGAGCACTCAGAACCACATGTTTGATTACCCGCTTAATTTTCTTCTAAAATATGGATTTTAGTTTGTCATAAGTTATGAGTATAAAATGGCAACTAATTAACTTGGCACCATTTATATTGGTCCAATTTTTTTCTATAAACTTACACCCTGTTGCTTGAACTTATCATACCGATTTATCCAGCCATGATACAATGTTTTTGTCTCACAATAAATCAACATCAGTCGATATATCAATCGTAGAAACTATCAGCCGAACAGCCGATTTATTGAGAAATGAAGATGTTTAACAAAACAATATTAAGATGACCTGTATTTTGGAACATAAGATAGCCTGTCGATCAACTGCTCATCATTTAGTACTACTTCGCTTTATCAATTCTCAGTGCTCGATCTCCTTTAATTAGTCTGTTGAGGCAGCTTCAATAATACGATGTCGATCAGTTGCCTATAGCAGTGTTCGGCTGGCCGGTGGCTGGCTGTCTCAACCAACTCACGAAATCACTGTTCACGTTTTATTAAAATAATATTTTTCTCTCACAATAATCAGTCGGAACAGTATTTTTCAATCCTACCGAACAGACCCATATGTGCATATGTGGAGCGGAAGAGAGAGAGAACCCGTAGCATCACTGAACAACTTGCAGAACTATACTGCTACTAGAGTACTAGGGATGATCTTTTTTTTGTGTGCGTGTGTTACATCTAGGGACCCTGTTCGTTTAGGCTTGTTTGGCTTATAAGTCGTACTTTTTTTAGTCAATAAATAATATTTTTTCTCACATCAAATTAGTCAACAGTACTTTTAGCCATGACTTATAAGCCAAACAAGCCCAAACGAACAGGGCAACCTGTTCGCTTGGTCGTATTTGGCTTATAAGCCAACGAACAGTATTTTTCTCTTAAACCAAACCAGCCAACAATACTTTCAGACATGGCTTATAAGCCAAACCAGCCCAAACGAACAGGACGTGGTTGAAATCAATTGAATTGTTTGAAGACTGTCAATGTGCAGGATCATCTGCCTTTAGTTGTCCTGCTCGTCCTTTTGATCAACCCATAGAAAGTCAACTGTACTCCTCGGAGGTATAAATGTCCCTGTGGTCATCTCGGCGACTTTTTTTTTTTTGAGCTTATCTCGGCGACTAAAAGACTAGCTGTTTCCACTTGCAAAGACCCAAACGGCGGCAGCATGTTGTGGCAGGGTTCGTACTGGGCCGTCCCGTGCGTGGAGCACAAGCACAGCCTTTTAGCTCCATGAAACTGTCCTTGGACCTGCAACTTTACGGCCCACGATTAAGCCGCCCCCATTCTGATGCAAAAGAAAGAAAGGAAAAAAAGAACCTGCGGCCCATGTTTCTGCAGGCCTCAGGCCAGACATGTGAGACGGCATACATATGTTGTTGCCCCTGTTATTTTTGTATACGTTTTTTTTTTCTCCCTCTCTGTTGTTGGCTCCGATCTGAAATCCTCTGTACTCCAGCCAACATCAGCAGAGATCAGCTTGCCACTTCGACAGGACTGTGCTGCGTGCTCAGTGCTCACTGAACAGTCGTAGTTTGAAACCGTTCTTTTTTTTCATGAAAACAACTCGAAGGAACTCCAAAAACAAAAACCATCTATAATAAGATGACGCCAGTGACGCAGGCTGCGGGCCGCGCGCCCGCGCCGCACTGTTGGGCTGCATCCTGCAGACCATTGACGACTCCCCGGGCCGCCCCGTCCACACGACACGAGATCTTCCTGTGGTCCTAAAAGAAAAGAAAAGAAAAGAAAAGAAAAAAGAAAAAGAAATATCAGCTCGATTGTCTCCTACTCCTGGGGCAGAGAGAGCCATGCGCAGTGAAGTGGTCACGAGGCACCGTTGCTGCTCCTCCGTTCCAACCCCAAGTCCCTGTGACCCGGTGAAGCATGATCAACTGATCGAATACCGGTTACATGAAACTGTCAAGCTTATATTAGGCTGCCAGCAGATCTCGGCGCTACGTACGCGAGTAGGAGTGCCGAGTGCGTTGTGCGCACGTAACCCGCCGTGCCACCAGCACCACCTAATACTAGCCTGGCGACAGTAAGGCTAGTCGTCATGTGCGAGTACGTACACGACAGAGAGGAAGACCGGCCGGCAGGTTCAACTCGCCTGGTAGTGGTGGTACTCGACTCCCCCACACATACGTGGGTTCATCGATCATCAGCGCTATTATATATTATTAGCCAATGTTGCCCGCTGCGAGTGATGTGACTGGTATAGAAAAAATCTTAAAAAATATAGCTCATATGTCTAATATATTTTCTCATCACGTTGCTACGAAAGATTGGTCTATTTGATACACTAAATGAAAAAATATGGGTATGAAAGGTAACATGACTTTTTTCATTAGAATGTTATAAATCAACACAGAGGTTGGTTGTCATTACATGGTGCCTACTCTAGGCCAGCAAATCAATGACATGTTAGTGAAAAGAAATATTTGATGGAGTTGGGCTGAAGCAACTAACACACTTAGATTCAAAGCACAACATTGGCTAGAATTACATTATAGGTAGAAAGAGCAAAAACTACAACACAAGTACGTCTCGGGTTTACAAAAGAGTGAATTAGGATCCACTCCCCTTAGGCGAAACTACAACACATTTCATAAATCTAAAATTACACGAAAGATTACACGGCGTCGAACACTAAATTACAGCGGGATTTAAAGTTACATGGTTAAGAGCAACCTAGTACAATTAAGGCTTACTCCAGAAGTCGGGATAGACGAGGGCAATGGAGAAACAATAAGATAATGATTATCCAAAACATGGCGTATGACCAACAAATCCAGAAACTAGACTGAGAAATCAAACATCGTGAACCCTAAGACTAAACTAACCAACGGTAAACTTGAACTTCTTCGAAAACCAAATCTCTTCTTCTCATATTACAAGCACATCACCCGCACCCGAAATGTGGTTGGGACTTGTTTCTGATAATAGGCTGCATTCATTGTTATCGCCAATTTGTTCCTATGAACCTGTTATGGTCCAAATATTTGCACATAAGGCTAACAGAAGCAAATTTATAAGACTGTCAAGTGAAAATAGCAAAGAACATTCTGTTGTCATCATCAATTGGTTCTTATAAATAGTATGAAATGTATCCTATCATATGACTTCTGTTTGTTGGGTTGATCTGCAATTTTTCTGATAGTACCTAGTTCCAAATAGTATGAAAATGTTCTAAAACACGCATCTAATGTTTATAAAAGAAAATATAGAAATATGACACGTACACCAGAATGAAAGGGCATAGTGACATAAGTATGACGACAAATTCAAAAGGATATCTACTTTCCTCCAACCCTTTTTGGAGCAACATACATCTGCTAAGGGTATTAGACCAAAAAATATAGGTGCCATATGGTCAGCCTGTTCGCTTGTTGGTTTCAGCTAGCCCAAACCAGCTAGCCAACAGTGTTTTCCTCTCACAAAAAACCAGCACCAGCCAGCCTAAACCAGCACCAGCATCAACCAGCGAACAGGCCCGGTAAGTCAAAGGTTTCTTCACTAGCTATTTTTTTCATGCTTAGTGAAAATCTAATGTTTAAATACTTTATAGACTATCGAGGTGTATAAGAGAGCACACTCAAAACTTTTAAGCTGCCAGATGGGGTATGTGTGGTTTCCTGAGTTAAAAAGCTGTGAAGAGGACTGAGTAAGGATATGTCAGTGGTTTGCCTTTTCAGTGTCTCGGAATAGCTTTCCACAGGCAGATTATGTAGCTGCTGCTCACCTATTTGTACTGAGATGTGAAAACAGCAAAAGGTGAAAAAGGAACTGACGCTGCGCGTGAATGTAGATTTCGTACAGCGGTGGTGCAGGGGAATGTGACTCAGTCAATCAAAAGATGTGTTAACAGTGTCTGGTCAAGGCTAGTTGCAGGTGGAGGTGTCTACAAACGGAAGCCTGCTCACTTAAGTTTTTCCTACTGCTGCTGCAGATGTGGCTGCATGAAGTATTCTATAAGTGAACAGTAGCGGCTGAGATAGCTTGCTGCAGCAAGTTGAACCGAGCAGGCTTAATAGTTCATGTTTTAGCTTGCATAAATTAATATGAGACAGTGCAGGTTCAAAAAACCAAACAACTACTATATTTGGAACTTTTAGAACAAACAAAACACTCTTAAAAAATGTTATGGTTCACATGATCCTAGAAAATTTTAAATGTCCACGGTAAGAGAAATAATCAATATATTGCCTGTGGGTGTGCTGAAAAAATAAAAGGGCAACTGGATCTGCGGTAGCAAACCATAACTTGTCTATGTAGAAACCATTGTCTATGTAGGAACCACAACAAAAACCACAAATGACCAAGCAAGGGTTACTATCACCATGAATTTTAGCAAGTACTGAACCTTTAAGTAAAATACAGGTTAGAAGGGAAAAAATAAGGTTCAGAACAGATACGTAAAAAAGCTCCAAAGCTCATAGGCACTTACCTGAATATTTTACATGCTCTGACTGCTTTTGAATAAAATTAGGAAGCCACCTTCATACAGTACATATATTCATCCAGAACAGACATCACGATGCAAATGGACATGCAGTATGCAATAAAACTGATACAGGAATAGTTGAGTAAGCCGCAATTGCCATGGGACAAAACAACAGAGGGGATCTTATCTGTTTGTCTTGGTCAAATGGACAGGTAGAGCAGGCTGCCGATAACAACAGAGTAGATTTTAATGGACACATTTAAGACAGAACATAGACACGAACAGTGTGAACTGAATCATAGATCAAACCTCGTGAAAAGGTTTGAATTACAATGAACCACATGAAGCAAGCATTTAAAGGTGATATGATCGCTACTTTCCAATAGAAACATTGTTCTGTATCTGGACATCACAAAAACGATAATAATATTGTTAGTTGCAAAGTTCTTTTGCCATACAATGAGCATACAGAATGGTACCTGTTGATTACTCTTATTGCCCAAGAATGACGCCCAACACTATGTTGTCTCTTCCTTTTCGGCTTTGAGTCAGATACCAACTCCACATTAGTATCTGCAATTTGATGAGGCTCAATTAATAGTATGAATGTTCAAGATCTTTGACCTTACATTTTTGTTTCAATATTTTTTTGGCAAGCATACTGATTTATTGAAAGAAAAGCCTATGTTACTACCTTAATTTGATGAGGCTCTTTTTGGAAAAAAGTCTAAGATGACAGGCAAATATTTTCATCCACGTAAAGATGGCAGACATTACTTTTGTATGGCCAAGGCCTACGTCTGCCCGTGTAGCCTCCACACCCAGGGAAAATAGACTCATTCTCTTAATAACGAAAGTAATAAGTGGACTAAAACACAAGCAGTATATAGTGAAAGCATCTAGGCCCCTAAGTGGATTTTGGTGATTAATGTCAATACAAGATTACTATGACTAACGTGTGTTTTGCAGAGGCAATTAAGTTAGGTCATGGTAATGGAGATCGATTGGGCAATTGAGGGTGTCATGCCCCTACGATGGAAATCGTTTCGGTTTTCAAAGGATGGACGACAAGGTTAAGGATAACTAGTTCTAAGTGTCAATTGAAGTTGAAGAGACACTTAGAGTAGTTTAGGACTTTGTTTTTCCTTTGGCCGTACTATGAAGGGGGGTATGAACGGGTAGCTTGACCTAGTTGAGTCTAGTGAGTTAGGTGTGGTGCACACTTGTTAAAACTAGCTCTAGGTAGCTCCTATGAATGCCTAAGATCCTTTGGAGCTAACTTCATTCACATATGATCGAGAGTTGGAAGTGAATGGAGGGTCAAATACTGACCGGACGCTGGCTCCTGTGCGACCGGACGCTGGCCGCAGGGTCCGGTCAGTTCATTTGACTGAGGAGAACAAGTCTGGAGTGACCGGACGCTGGGGCCTAGCGTCCGGTCGACTCCAGTAAGGGTCCAGACTTGAGAAAGTGTGACCGGACGCGTCCGGTCAGTGGTGACCGGACCCTGAGTATCCAGCGTCCGGTCGTTTACAGTAAGCATCCAAGATCGACCGGACGCGTCCGGTCAGTGCTGACCGGACCCTGTCAGCGTCCGGTCATCACTTGGAAACTGTTGCGCGGGTTGAACTGACCGGAGCGTCCGGTCAATATGATCGGAGCGTCCGGTCATCCCGCAGAAGCTCATAACGGTTCGTTTTTCAGGCTGCCTTATAAATAGAAGCTCCACTCGAGTGTGAAGTCACTTTTGCTTATTCCAACAGCTGAGAAACACGTTTGTGAGTGCCAAGAAGAGCAAGGTCCTAGTGAGGTGTTTGTGATTTGAGAATCCAAGAGTGAAACCTCATTAGTGAATCAAGAGTAGACAAGTGTGCATCCATCTTCTCATTAGGCTTCGCGTGGTCAAGTGAGAGTTCGTGCTTGTTAGTCTTGGTGATCGCCATCACCTAGACGGCTTGGTGGTGATTGGGAGCTTGGTGATCACCCGGCGGAGCTTGTGGGTGACCCAACTCAAGTTGTGAGCGGTTTTGGGTGATTCGCCGCGACGAAGTGTCGAAGAATCAACCCGTAGAGAGCACTTGATCCTTGCGCGGATCAAGGGGGAGCTACACCCTTGCGCGGGTGCTCCAACGAGGACTAGTGGGGAGTGGCGACTCTCCGATACCTCGGCAAAACATCGCCGCGTTCCTTTCTCTCTCTATTTACTTTGAGCACTTACTTTGAGTATTTACTTTGAGCAATTCAATACTTGTTTCACATCCATAGAATTGCTTGCTAGAGTAAGTTTGGAACATAGGTTGCGAGGTTGTTGTGCATTAGTTTGATATAAACACTTTTCTAGGCACAAGGGGTTAATTGGGCTATCCATAGGATTTGATTATTGCAAGAAAATTTAGAATTAGCCCAATTCACCCCCCCTCTTGGGCATCTTGATCCTTTCAATTGGTATCAGAGCCTTGTGCTCACGTTTTTAAGCCTAACCGCTTAGAGCAAGATGTCTCACGGGGATGGACCTCCTCCTATCTTCGAGGGGGATGATTTTCCATATTGGAAATTTCACATGGAGGCTTACCTAGAAGCTCTAGATGTTGGAATTCTTAGAGCCGCCTCTCAAGGGTTCCCAACACCTAAGAATGCCGCACAACTTCAAGGCGATGAAGTAAACTATGAAAAATGGAATGCAAAGGCTCGCAACACCATCTTTAGAGGCCTTTGCAAAGATGTGTTCAATCGTATAAGGAACCACAAAGACGCCCATGCTCTATGGTCGGACGTTTGTGCGCTCCATGAGGGAACCAAGAGTGAGCATGAGGAACGCTATCATCTTGTGATTAAAAAGCTAAATTCTTTTGAGATGCTTCTCAAAGAAAGTGCAAATGAAATGTATTCTCGTTTGAATGTTCTTGTAGAGGAAGTCAATGGGCTTGGACTTACTCAAATGTCACCATCCGACGTTGTGAGAAAGATCTTGAGTGTCCTCCCCATTGACAAATATGGACACATTGTGACCGTGCTACATCAAGGTGATCTTTCCGCCGCTACACCGACACAAATCTTGGGAAAGATCAATGCTCATGAGATGTACATGCACATCACGCCACAAGATGGCTCAACCTCTACAAAGAAGAAAGAGAAGGACTTAGCATTCAAAGCTAGCCAAGATAAGGGCAAGGCAAGACTTGAGTATGAGAGCTCAAGTGATGAAGATGATGAAGAAAGTCTTGCTCTCATGGTGAAAAAGACCGCCAAGATGCTAAAGAAGCTAAACAAGAGTGGCATCAAGTTTGACGGCAAGAAGAAGAAGTTCTTCACTAGCTCAAGAAGAAAGCCAATCTCCGAGATGGATTGCTACAATTGTGGCGAACTTGGCCACCTAGCTCATCAATGCACAAAGCCCAAGAAAGACAAGTTCAAGAACAAGGGCAAGAAAGATGATTCAAGTGATGAAGATGAAAAGAAAAAGAACAAGCCATACAAGAAGAGAGATGGCAAAAAGAGAGACTTCTACAAGAAGAAGAAGAGTGGCAAGTCCTATATTGTCGGTGATTGGCTCACGGACATTGATTCATCAAGTGGTTCATCCGATGATGAGAGTGACAATGAGAAGGTGGCCGCCATTGCTATTGATCTTGCATCCTCACCGCCACCATCGCCATCATCCTCTACACACCTATGCCTTATGGCCAAGGGTGAACATAAAGGTAACTAAGAGTGATGATAGTAGTGATGATGAGCAAGCTAGTGATGATGATAGTGATAGCGATGATGATTCACCCACATATGATGATCTTGTCAAAATATTAAGAAAATACACTAAGATCATTAGAAAGAGTAGAGCTACAAATGAAAAGCTTGATGCTAAAAATGATTCACTCTTAGCTAAGTGTGATACATTAGAAAAGGCTAATGATGAGCTCAAAGAAACAAATGATTCTATAACATCCAAACTCAAGGAGCTCAAATCTTCTAAGAAAGAGCTTAAAGATAAACATGATAAACTTGAGTGGGTGCACAATGAGCTTATCATTAGTCACAACAAGCTAAAAGATGAATATACAACTCTAAAGATCAATTATGATACCCTTGTTATTGCACAAGAATTCTTACCAAATGAGCCACATGTTGCTACTAACCATGTTGTTAAGATTGATATAGCTACCTCATGTGATGATTTAATTGATGAGAGCATTAAGCATGGATCTAGTAGCAAAGGCAAGCAAGTGGTTGAGTGCAATGACTATGATGAATATGTCAAGCTCAAGAGTGACCATGAAAAGCTCATGAAAGATCTTGAAGAGATGAAAAGTCACAACACCATTGTGCTAGAAACTCTTGATCATGACAAAGAGTTGATCCTTGAGAATGAGAAGCTCAAAGAAGAAAATAAGAAACTCAAGGAAGAGAAGAACAATGATATTCTTAAGGAAGAGAACAAGAAGCTCAAGATGGAGAAAGAACATCTCAAGGTGGGATTGAGCAAGTTTGCTAGAGGCAAGCATCTCCAAAGTGAGCTACTCATGAATACCGTCATGAAGATGGATAAAAGTGGCATTGGTTATATGGCAAGTGTAGAGAAGAAGAAGGCTCAAGCTCAACACCAACAATCAAAGCCAAAGCTAAAGCCAAAGATATGTTTTGAGTGTGGACAAGAAGGCCACTTTGCTCATGAGTGTCAAACTCCACCACCACAACCCTTGCCCAAGCATGCTAGACCCTTTGCTTTCAATGCTCACTACATGCTTAGAAAAGATTCTAGTGGAAAGATGAAAGTCATGTTCTTAGGACCCCCCAACAAGAGTAGGCCTAAAAAGATTTGGGTGGCTAAGTCACTTGTTGAGAAGGTGAAGGGCCCTCAACAAGTTTGGATCCCTAAAGCTTGAATCTCTTGTGTGTAGGTGAACTATAAGACCGGTGGGAGTCATTGGTTTATTGATAGTGGTTGCACTCAACATATGACCGGTGATCCTCGTATGTTCACCTCACTAGATGAAGAGGTAGATGGACAAGAGAAAATAACATTTGGAGATAATTCAAAGGGCGAGGTTAAAGGATTGGGCAAAGTGGTAATATCAAATGATCATTCCATCTCCAATATACTCTATGTTGCCTCATTGAGTTTCAACTTGCTATCCGTTGGGCAATTGTGTGATCTTGGCTTCCAATGCTTATTCACCGAGAAGGAAGTTGTTGTATCCAAAGTAGATGACAAACAAGTGATATTCAATGAATTTAGATACAACAATTTATACCTAGTTGACTTCACCTCCGAAGATGCAAACTTGAAGACTTGCCTATTCACCAAAACAATACTTGGGTGGCTATGGCATAGAAGACTTGCTCATGTTGGGATGAGCTCACTCAAGAAGCTTATGAAGAATGATTTGGTGAGAGGGTTGAAGGATGTGAAGTTTGAGAAGGACAAGCTTTGTAGTGCATGTCAAGCCGGCAAGCAAGTTGCAAACACTCATCCAACCAAAGCTTTCATGTCAACCACAAGAGTGCTAGAACTCCTACACATGGATTTATTTGGACCAACTACATACAAGAGTTTGGGAGGAAATCTCTATTGTCTTGTGATTGTGGATGACTACTCAAGGTATACATGGGTGTTCTTCCTTCATGACAAATCCGAAGTTGCATCTTGTTTCAAGAAGTTTGCCAATAGAGCTCAAAATGAATTTGAAGTGAAGCTCAAGAAGATAAGAAATGACAATGGCAAAGAATTTGACAACACAAACATAGAAGCTTATTGTGATGAAGTTAGAATCAAACATGAAGTCTCCGCAACCTATACTCCTCAACAAAATGGTGTAGTTGGGAGGAAGAGCCGGACTTTGATCACTCTTGCAAGGACAATGCTAGATGAGTACAACACCCCCGAAGCTTTATGGGCGGAGGCAAACAACACCGCATGTTATGCATCCAACCGCCTATTTCTTCAAAAGTTCCTTGTCAAGACACCGTATGAGTTGCTCAATGGGAAGAAGTCGGACGTCTCCTTCTTTAGGGTGTTTGGTTGCAAGTGCTACATCTACAAGAAGCGGCAACACCTAGGGAAGTTTCAAAGACGTTGTGATATAGGTTTTCTTGTTGGTTACTCATTGAAGTCCAAAGCATATAGAGTATTTAATCATGCCACCGGCTTGGTTGAAGAAACATATGATGTGGAATTTGATGAATCTAACGGCTCCCAAGGAGCACATGAGAATCTTGATGATGTAGATGATGAACCATTGAGGGAGGCTATGAAGAACATACCGGTGGGAGACATCAAGCCAAAAGATGATGAAGATGATGTACAAGTCATTAACCAACCTTCTTCATCAAATGTACCACAAGATGGCGAAAAAGATGGGAGAGTGGAAAATGAAGATACTCATATCTCTCATGAGCAAATGGTGGTACAAGCACAAGATGTTGATGCTCCACAACCTCCTCCTCAAATGGTCAATAGAAGAAACACACCTCTCCTACAAGATCATCCACAAGATCTCATCATAGGGAGTCCATCAAAGGGTGTAATGACTCGATCTCAAAAACTTACTTCATTTATTGCTCATCACTCTTTTGTTTCTTGCTATGAGCCTACCAAGGTAGAAGAAGGTCTTAAAGATCCGAATTGGATCAATGCCATGCATGAAGAGTTGAACAACTTCACTCGCAATGAAGTTTGGAATCTTGAAGAGCGACCAAAAGGTGCAAGAGTCATTGGAATGAAGTGGGTGTTCCGCAACAAGCAAGATGATCAAGGTGTTGTTGTGAGGAACAAGGCAAGACTAGTTGCAAAGGGGTTCTCTCAAGTTGAAGGTTTAGATTTTGGAGAGACCTTTGCACCGGTTGCAAGATTAGAAGCCATCCGTATCCTTCTTGCATATGCATCACATCATGAAATGAAACTATATCAAATGGATGTGAAAAGTGCATTTTTAAATGGCTTTATAAATGAACTAGTCTATATTGATCAACCTCCCGGGTTTGAAGACCCTAGATATCCTAATCATGTTTATAGGTTGTCCAAGGCATTATATGGGCTTAAGCAAGCCCCAAGAGCTTGGTATGAGCGCCTTCGGGACTTCCTCATTGAGAAGGGCTTCACCATTGGGAAGGTTGACACCACACTATTCACCAAGAAGCTTGATGGGCATATCTTCATTTGTCAAGTATATGTTGATGATATCATCTTTGGATCATCAAATGAAGACTCATGCAAATAATTTGGTGAATTGATGTCGAAAGAGTTCGAGATATCAATGATTGGTGAGCTTACATTCTTTCTTGGTTTTCAAGTCAAGCAAATGAAAGAAGGCATCTTCATCTCTTAAGAGAAATACACAAAAGATCTTCTCAAGAGATTCAAGATGGTTGAATGTAAGCCAATCAAGACACCAATGCCTACAAATGGACATCTCGACCTAGATGAGGGAGGTAACCCGGTTGATCAAACTCTCTACCGTTCTATGATTGGTAGCTTGTTATATTTAACCGCATATAGGCCCGACATCATGTTTAGTGTGTGTGTATGTGTGCTAGATTTCAAGCTAGTCCTAAGGAAACACATTTAATTGCCATAAAAAGAATCCTTAGGTATCTTAAGCACTCACCAAGCATTGGTCTTTGGTATCCCAAAGGAGCTTTATTTGAATTAATTGGCTATTCCGATTCGGATTACGCCGGATGCAAAATTGATAGAAAAAGCATATCCGGAGGGTGCCATTTGCTTGGTAGATCTCTTGTGTCTTGGTCCTCTAAGAAACAAAATAGTGTGGCTTTGTCCACCGCCGAAGCGGAATACATTGCCGCGGGTGCCTGTTGCGCACAAATATTATACATGAAACAAACTTTCCTAAACTATGGAGTAGTTCTAGAGAAAGTACCTCTTTTGTGCGACAATGAAAGTGCGGTAAAACTTGCAAATAATCCGGTTCAACACTCTCGCACCATGCATATAGATATCCGCCATCACTTTCTAAGAGATCATGTGGCTAAAAATGATATATCACTAGAAGGTGTAAGATCCGAAGATCAATTAGCAGATATCTTCACAAAACTGCTAGATGAGGCTACATTTTGTAGATTGCGGAATGAGCTAAATGTACTTGATTTTAGTAACTTCACTAAAAATTGAGCTTGTGTTGTTCCTTGCATTCATTGTAATATACAACATGTTTAATTTGTGGCAATGCACATAGGGCTTGTCTAACATGGTTAAGATAACCGCCGAAAAGCGTGTGAAGAAGCTTAACCTTGGATCAAACTTGACAAGCAACTAGATTTACTTACAAGTATTGCATATGCATGAATGTTGTTTTGTCGTTTTGTTCCATTTGCCCTCTTGTTGCCTATTTTCTTAAAAAGAATTATAGCCTAAGGCAAAATATTTTGAAAAATATGAGGGTTTGAGAGAGGTCACTCACATCAGTCCCAATTGGTGTTTATTTGGATCTTTTTCAAGTTGGGACTTGATTGGGAACAGGCAGCGCGAAGGAAGGTTGGAGGTTTGCTAGAAAAGGTGCACCGGACGCTGCATCGGACGCTGCTGTCCAGCGTCCGGTCAGTTCACAGGAGGTGAACTGCTGCCGAAGGAGTGACCGGACGCTGCGTCTGTGCGTCCGGTCAGGAAGGATTCTGCGTCCGGTCGATCGAAGTGTGCACAAGTTGTTCTGACCGGACCCTGCCTGCATCCGGTCATGGACCACCGGACACGTCCGGTCCCGATTCCAGAGGATTTGGACCTCTCTGGAATCGACCGGACGCTGGGTGGTAGCGTCCGGTCGCTACCACCGGAGCGTCCGGTTAGTGGATCTCGCGCGACTTCAGGACTCTTTTTTTTTGTTTCCTTTTCTGTCGCGTTTTGGGGGACTACTTAACCGTACCACCACAAAAAAAATTCGGATCCCGTCGAAACCTTGCCTCCGAGCCCTAGCCTGCGCCGCCGCCATCTTGTCGCCGCAGCCAAGCGCGCCGCCGTGCTCCTGCCTCGCCGCGCCGCCCCACTGCGCCCGAGCCTCCCCGCGCGCTCCCATGTTAGCACGGCCCGCACCTCCCTTGCCCGCGCTCGCCCGGCCTCCTTGCTAGTCGCGCGCCACCAGAGCTCGCCGCGCCGCCATGACTCCCCGCGCGCCACCGTGCCTTCGGTCTTCCAGGGTCATCAAGTATCATCGTGCCCTAGTCCTACCTCCTTCATCGTTGGTAAGACCAATTTTTTCAATCTTGATCTGTTGTGACCTAGATCAAGTTGTAGTCATTGATTCCCCATTGCATTCAGGCTGTTTGACCTAACCCTAGCCGGCTCCGAGTTCCCCGCGCGACAACTTATCTTTTCTCGGTTCGCTGATCGTCAGGTAGAAAGCCATTCGATTCAATTTCGCATCTACATTGCTTTCTCTATTAGGGTTTCGCATCTATTAGCAATATGATATTTATTTGTATATCCATCTATTCTATCGTGCAGCGAGTAGGTTCCGTTGTGGTTCTTGTGGCAGTTGGCAATCATCTCGGAGCCAAGCTCGCGAGTAAGGATCGAGGCCAAGCCTCGAGAGGTTCAGTTTGTCTGTTGATCCTCATTAGCGTCAGTTCACCATCTTGTCAGTTCAGATGGCCCGCACCAAGAATGTTGGTGGTGGCCCAGGTGATGATGATCGGAGGCCCCCACCTCGCCAGCCAGCCGGATCGAAGGGCAAGTCAACCAAGCAGGTGACATCCAAGAAGCGGAAGTACCCCGATGTAGAGACAGCGAGAGTAGCAGCTGTTGCAGAGGCCGCAGAGCGTGCCGAGAGAGGTGGTGCCCGTAGCGGAGTTGTTATTGCAGATCAGCCAGTTTCACCAGCATTTAGAGCTACGATTGAGGAGGTTGAGCGTCGTCACGGTAGTCCATTGGGGGATCACCACGTTTGGAGACGATGGGTTGCCATTGAGGAGGGTCCGTTAGCACGAAGAGTGCGCCCCCACAAGCGAGCCTCGGCCAGACCAGGAGGCCGAGGAGAGCAGAGCCGGCACCCGGCCGCCGCTCTGGGCGGACCGTGTACCCGATCTCACCGAGGCCGCCGACACACGGCCGGAGGGGATCACGTCCTCCACCTAGACCATGTGGTCCACCTCGACTTGAGGCCGCCACCGCCTTGAGTGTGTTCAAGAATTGTGTGTTTTGTTGAGTTTGAGGTTTGGTTTCCCCGAGGAGGGATGAGAGAAGCGGTGAGGGTTTCTACACGCCACTACTGGAGGATTTCTACAATGCTTATCTCAACGGTGGGGGCGGTGTTCGAGATCTCGAGAGTCTGTCAGATAGAGTCTATTGTGGCAAAGTGGGAGAGAGCATTGCCATACTTGTCATATTTGCGGCCAGCAGATTTGATTGGATGACGGGGATATATGTACCATCTTATGCGTTCGTCGGTTCTATGCTTCACTCTTCATCGATCCACATCACATGTTTATTCACTTTGCTTTCAGAGGCAAAGACTACAGGCTGACAGTGGTGGTCGAGAGATACTGAGGCTACAGGAGGCGACTGTCAAGATACATGAGGTCTGTTATGGACAACAGAGCCTCCCAGGCGTCCTCACGGAGGTTTGGTGCCTCCTCTGATTTAGTGCGACATTGCTTCAAGGAGCCTTTTGGAGAGGGTCGAGGAGGAACCCCGGTGACTTGACCCCCTTCGCGAGAGTGCTAGAGGCTATTATCGGGAGGACACTTGCTTCCTGTGTTGGGATATAGAGAGGGCTGACTCGCTTATAGCTCGGCTTCTTAATGCCCCGATGCAAAGCAGACAAGATTTGATATCTGGGACCTCCTTCTTTCGGAGATGGAGGACACTATAGTTGAGGGATTCAAGGGTCGCAGCTTCCTTTATGCGCCTTTGGATCACGTTTCTTATCCGCATGAGTAGTGCTTGATAAGCCCCTGGTATGATGGATGAGTATACAGGTGCCACCACAGAGTTCCCGACTTACAACCTATCACAGAGGATCGAGACACACCACTCCTCGGGCACCTGCATACCGGCGTTGTCTCGACGTGCTAGAGTCGCGGCTTCGGCAAGATGAGATCATCGAGAGGATTGCACCACCGAGGAGGAGGAGCTAGAGAGGCACAGCAGGGAGGTGAGCGAGTACAATGACAGCTCGGCGATGACTACTAGCCTATACCTCAGATGCCTCCACGCGCAGACACGATGTGCGAGGCCGGTAGCTCGAGCTTACGCTCCACCTGCTCGCGATGCACCCCGCTCTCATTGCTATTCTTGAGCGGATGTAGCGAGATCGAACCACAGCGAGCACGAGGCAATTTGCCAACCGCAGATAGTTTTGAGCTCGTCGGGGCGAGTTCCAATGGCAGCAGCAGCAGCCTCCTTCAAAGACCGGCGATTACTTATGCAAAGAAGCTCGCTCATGGGATTCATGCGGCATGTAGTGAGCGACCATTGGGGTTCTATCGCCACGCCTTCGCCGCCTTGCACACGACCTCCTACCACTTCCGGACGACTCCAAAGAAGACAGCCCGGTGGGCTCCAGAGTCGAGGACCGCCTCCGGCTCGATTTGCTTCACCGCCTATACAGTGTCCCGATGGTTAGCCTCACCCATGGTAGCCCCGCAGTTCACTCCACTTCAGACGGGCTTCACACCAGAGCAGTCTTCCTCGCTATTCGTACCTAAGACGTCAGTCTCCAGGAGTCTTGGAGCATCCTTCAATGAGTTGACCGGCATGCCTACTCGCCTCATATGCATACCGCCCGGTCCATCTTCAGCAGCTCTAGTCGCGGCGACTACTGAGAGCTCCCTCCTCGTCTGTCGCCTCGTCGATCAGACAGACATACTAGCAGCTTCACAGGCGGCAGCACCAGCTCCACTCGAGACCAGACGCTTCAATGACACTTCCCGCCCAGAGGGTCATCGGTCGATTCAGAGCTCGAGGTCGATCGATGATGATGGTGCCCGGTTCCCAACTTGCCCCCACGTTCTTGGTGCTTGGCTCGTCTCGCTGCACTGACCTCGCCGTCAAACCCCTAGGTTTTGGTGTTTGACGCCAAAGGGGGAGAGGGTGTTGAGTATGTAGTCCTGTGGGGAGCTACATTTAGGGGAGCTAGTTATCTAGTATTAGCCTATTATATACATTTGGAGTTCTATTTGTGTGATACACTATTACTTGTGCATTCGTGTGTTTACTTTCATGCATACTATTATATATATGTGATAGTGCTATCTACGTGATTGTGATATTTGACAGGTGTGATTTCTACTTTGCATTATCTATATGTCATATCACTTGTGTTATGCTCATTTGTTTTTGCTTCCGCGTTTATACTTCGAAGCAAATGAGCTTTGTTACTTATACTCATGCTTAATTCATATCCTTTGAGTACACTGTGTTGGCTTGGGTCATATAAGCTTGCCTAACTCTTTTGTTCTTAACGACAAAAGCTTATATGAACCAAGCCCTTCAAAAACCTCACTCTTTAACATACTCGAGGTGGTATTGTCATCAATCACCAAAAAGGGGGAGATTGAAAGCATCTAGGCCCCTAAGTGGATTTCGGTGATTAATGTCAATACAAGATTACTATGACTAACGTGTGTTTTACAGAGGTAATTAAGTTAGGTCATGGTAATGGAGATCGATTGGGCAATTGAGGGTGTCATGCCCCTACGATGGAAATCATTTCGGTTTTCAAAGGATGGACGACAAGGTTAATGATAACTAGTTCTAAGTGTCAATTGAAGTTAGAGAGACACTTAGAGTAGTTTAGGACTTTGTTTTTCCTTTGGCCGTACTATGAAGGGGGGTATGAACGGGTAGCTTGACCTAGTTGAGTCTAGTGAGTTAGGTGTGGTGCACACTTGTTAAAACTAGCTCTAGGTAGCTCCTATGAATGCCTAAGATCCTTTGGAGCTAACTTCATTCATATATGATCGAGAGTTGGAAGTGAATGGAGGGTCAAATACTGACCGGACGCTGGCTCCGGTGCGACCGGACGCTGGCCGCAGGGTCCGGTCAGTTCATTTGACTGAGGAGAACAAGTCTGGAGTGACCGGACGCTGGAAGGTCGTGTGACCGGACGCTGGGGGCTAGCGTCCGGTCGACTCCAGTAAGGGTCCAGACTTGAGAAAGTGTGACCGGACGCGTCCGGTCAGTGGTGACCGGACCCTGAGTATCCAGCGTCCGGTCGTTTACAGTAAGCATCCAAGATCGACCGGACGCGTCCGGTCAGTGCTGACCGGACCCTGTCAGCGTCCGGTCATCACTTGGAAACTGTTGCGCGGGTTGAACTGACCGGAGCGTCCGATCATCCCGCAGAAGCTCATAACGGTTCGTTTTTCAGGCTGCCTTATAAATAGAAGCTCCACTCGAGTGTGGAGTCACTTTTGCTTATTCCAACAGCTGTGAAATATGTTTGTGAGTGCCAAGAAGAGCAAGGTCCTAGTGAGGTGTTTGTGATTTGAGAATCCAAGAGTGAAACCTCATTAGTGAATCAAGAGTAGACAAGTGTGCATCTATCTTCTCATTAGGCTTCGCGTGGTCAAGTGAGAGTTCATGCTTGTTACTCTTGGTGATCGCCATCACCTAGACGGCTTGGTGGTGATTGGGAGCTTGGTGATCACCCGGCGGAGCTTGTGGGTGACCCAACTCAAGTTGTGAGCGGTTTTGGGTGATTCGCCGCGACGGAGTGTCGAAGAATCAACCCGTAGAGAGCACTTGATCCTTGCGCGGATCAAGGGTGAGCTACACCCTTGCGCGGGTGCTCCAACGAGGACTAGTGGGGAGTGGCGACTCTCCGATACCTCGGCAAAACATCGCCGCGTTCCTTTCTCTCTCTATTTACTTTGAGCACTTACTTTGAGTATTTACTTTGAGCAATTCAATACTTGTTTCACATCCATAGAATTGCTTGCTAGAGTAAGTTTGGAACATAGGTTGTGAGGTTGTTGTGCATTAGTTTGATATAAACACTTTTCTAGGCACAAGGGGTTAATTGGGCTATCCGTAGGATTTGATTATTGCAAGAAAATTTAGAATTAGCCCAATTCACCCCCCTCTTGGGCATCTTGATCCTTTCATATAGCATCCCAGTAACTGAACCTAGGACCATTGCAAGCTCGTAGTACAGCTAAAATTTAGAAGACTATTACTTAGGACGTCAGAATGTATACAGAGTTAGATGGATGTGGCAAGGAAAAAATTCACAAAATAAAACATGTCTCCACGAACAGTTACATTGGTACCGTGTTAACCTGCGATCGAGGCCAGCAAGGTCAGCATGTGAATGAAGGAGACTGAATCAGATGTAAGATAAACACAGGAAGAAAGCAATTAAAATCAATGTAAAAGCAGGCAATAGGCTGAGTCCAATGGATAGGATTGGAAACACAGCTCTCCTGGAGCAGAGTATTCAGACAGCGGGCGCAGCCCATGTCTAGTTTTAGAAGACCACTTTGACCAAAAACAAATGAAACACATAAAGGGTTGGATAAAAGAACCAAAAGTAGTGTATCAAAACAAATGTAAAATCCACCTGAGTTCACATAACGACAGCGCACATAATTTAATTGTATCGAAAACTCAAAGGAGCAGGGAAAATAGAAGCCTGACAATGTAATTATTGAGAATAGGGCATGTGCTCAGAACCAACAGTATATAATTTGACGTGAGTAAGCAACGGTCACAAACAATGATCACAAGGCTAGAAAGAACAAGAATATAACTATCAGTTCACAGGCAGTAAACACAATCCCAGATTACACAAATCGTGTGTATTAACATCACAGACAATGATCATAAGCAAGTATGAGTGGAATATGATAGGCAATCATCAGAGTATACAAAAGAGGAAATCATCACAGGCAGCGTCATCAGAAACTGAGACTTCATAACAAAGAGATAATTGCAGCCGCATAGTCCTTGACTAAATAGGTAATAAATATTACCCCTCATTGGTGTCTCCAAACCATACAAATTAGAACAGGTAGGAAGAGATGCATTAAAAATCAGGAACAACCAATTGACCATCGCCTCAATTACCACGGAACAGGCACAAAGAGATGGCAAAAATAGAACAACCTATGATCATTGCCTCAGTTATGGACACAGCAAAGAGATGCAAAACGAAGGAAGAATCATCATATCTCATGAGCATTGCCTCATTAGTCATGAGAAAGAAGGAAGAGATGTAGACCATGGAAAGATCGCTCATGATCATTGCAGCAAACACTATAATAATCATCACTGCAGTAGCCCATTCCCTCAAAGTAAAATGTAACGGCAGGAGAAAAGTGTATTCATCATTGCAGGTGATCAAAATGCAGACAACGAACCAGAAACCATCAAGACTGCAGTGTTGAAGGTCACATGCTCAGATCCATGGCACAATAATTGCATGCTCTCAAGATCCAACTGAACCGAGCAGGCCACAACCTACAAAACGCAAAACAATCCTTAGTAGCATGCAACCGGTAAGACAAGGGGACAAAAATAGATCTAGGCTGAAATTGAACTTCCCTTGTTCATTTGCCTCCTTTGACCAAGATTTCCCCTCCAAATCTCACATGCAGTGAAAAATTATGCAAGGGAATGAGGGTTGAATAGAGGTAAAGCGAGGGAGGGGGCCGGGAGGCAACATGCGAGCAAACAACGCGAACAAACAGTGGAGCCGCATAGACCACCTGCACCAGCCGCCCCTGCGGGGGAGCCGCGGCCACCGGGCGGTGCCTGGCGCTCGCCATTGGGCGTTGTGTCAAGGCGCGGACCCGGGCGCGCTCATCTTTGGTCTTGGCTAGACACGCAGCAGAGGATCCGCCGGATCGCATGGCTGGCGCGCCGCCGCCACCCTAAAAACCCTAAGGGCATGAGAGAGAGATGCGCGCAGCGGGGGAGGGGAGGCGGCTGTGCCCACCGCCGGGGCCTGGCCACGCCGGTGCGCCGGAGGCCGACAGATGCGGCCGCAGATCTGAAGAGAGGGAGAGGGAGAGGAAGAGAGAGAGGCGCCACCGGGCTGCCCGTGCCATTGGCCGGCCGGTGCGCTGCCGCCTCGTCCTATCCGCCTAGATGTGCCGCCACATGGAGAGAGAGAGAGGCAAAGAGAGAGGAGGTCGAGAGCAGAGAGAGAGAGAGGGAGGAAGGAGGCGGAGGGGGAAAACTCACCCGCGGCTCACATATGCACGCACATAGCAGCAGCAAGCATACAAGCGAGTAAGTGTCAGCAATGCACCCGCACATACAAACAGATAGCTTATGCATGCATGCAAAGCAAGCAAAGCCCCAGCAGGATGCACGCACGCGTACTCGCATGCGTGCCGACCACCATGCTAATTAGGCACCGGCCATGCATGCTGAGAATCCACACACCCCTGCTACGCGCCACCGTCCATTTGCGTGTCGCGTACAATCCCCAGGGAAGCCCTACTTCATTGAATGCGTCCACTTGCTTGATCTATCCACTGCCAAATGCATGGAGGAAGGCTGGTTATGACGCGCTTCATCTGAATCATGGAATTTCTATCTAACGCACCAACTAAATAGAACATACGTGGACACCCCTGAGAGCCGCCTATTCGGCGTGCCTTCATATCTCTGATCTATCTTTGCTCCCCAAAAGAAATTATCTGTCTTAAAATGAATGTTTTTCATGTGTCATGGACGATTGGATGGGCACACAAGGGACAAGAAAGACCAGTCAATCAAGCCAAGAGAACGTGGCAAAGGGAGCAAGGAACGCCTTCCTCCACGCGGCCGCGCGGGACGCCGGACGCATGGCTTGCCCTGCTAATGGGATGTGGCCATTTGCGCGAGCTCGGCCTCTGCCTCCGGACATGCATGATTGCCGCTTCGCCGGACTTGGAGTGTCTGGCTTGCCGCCGGAGCGGTTAGCAGGGCAAGTCTGAGTATATAAATTAGTTTGTGGAGGCTGGCCTCTGTCTCGTTTTTGTCCCGTTTCCGTATTATCCCGGGAAAAAAAACGGACGGGAAAAAACGGTATGCGGTTGTAGACGGAGCAATGATTCATCCCGTCCATTTTCATCCTGAGAGGCTGCCTAGTCGTCGACCGTCAAGGCCGAAGAAAACAAGGCCAGCGTTTGCTACGCGCCTAGGACGCACGCAAGCTGGTGGTTGTTGCCGCTGGCGACGCTGCGCAGCTGCGGCTAATACTGATACTTGCATTGGCCTCATGCCCTCATCTCCTCTACTTCTCTGCGTATCCCCAAATGTAGTAGTGGTAGTCAAATGTGCCGTCCATAATAACAAAAAAAATGCTCGCTCTTCGGAGTACTTTCCATCTCTATCTCCAATATGTTACTTGAGATTTAAGTCGCGGTGCACTTTATGTGAGACTGAATGCAGTGGTCCATCGATCCACATTATTCATCTTCTCAATACTGTTGATATGAGATGAAGAATTATATTAGAGAAGCGTTTTATAGGGGCGTCCATGTTACCAATGGAGTTAGTTAGGATCTTAAAATATGTCATATGCATATGTCGCCAAAGCTGACCTGCGGGTGCATCCAGGGGACGTGCCCTCATGTGTATCCACTGCATGTGCGTAGGAGAGAGCATGTACATCTAACGGTGGATATACACGAGGGCACATGCCCCTACCCAAGCAATGCGTCCTCTCGTCGTCGCCACCACCCTCTTGTACAAGAGGTGCCACCGCTGGTCCAAGGGCAAGGGGGATGAGCTCCAAACACCAATCGAGCCAGCAGCGATCGTACAGCGTGCAGCTGAGGTTGCAGTGGCTTAGACGACAACACCACGAGTGAGGTCATGGAGATCGCCCAACTTCTTCGTTATTAGTCTAGTTCGCGTCCTTTGGTGTTTTATCTCTTCTCTATGGTTGTCCTTTGTTCTGCTTGGAATAAAAGTGTGCTCGTGTGGGAAGTCCCTTCTTCTCTTCTGAATCAATTGAATTTGAAGTCTGTTGATATGCATGAACATCGTCCTTTAGTTGTCCTGCACTTGGTCAACCTATAGCCAAGTCAACTGTACTCGTTAGAGGTATTAATGCCCCTGTCGTCATCTCGGCAACTCGAGCCTAGGAGGATTAGGTCACTCACTGTCACTGGTCAGACAAGCAAATTATTAGTGACGGCTCACGATGCCGCTTAGTGTTGGGAAAAAAGCATCTATAAATTTACGTCTATGATGTGGACAGTACTAGTGACGGGTGCACAATGGTCTCAGATACGTACACAAAAGAGACGGTTGATAACCATAAACTGTTTCTCATATGTAACAAATTGCGACGGCTCCTAAGGCACTACCCGTCTCTGAGAAGTACATAAAAGCGATGGTTAATAATCATAAAACATCTCTATTTGTAACAAATATCGATGGCTCCTAAGGCACTACCGGTCTGTCGTAAGAATAACATAGAGGGTTGCCTAAAAGAAACCATCTTTGATTTTTCACAATTAGTGACGGTTATAAACGCAAACGTCTCTAGGCTGCTTAGTCTATTGACGGATGTCACTCAAGCACCGTCTCTAATATTGCTCAAACAGAGACGTTAGCGTTAGTGGAGCCTATCTCAGTTTGATACAGTAAGTTCAGGCGTGTCTGCAATATGCTTGCATTAGAGATGGGTTTCTTGTAGAACGTGTCTCCGATGCTGCTTATCACAGATGTGTTAGATGCAAATCCGTGTCTCTTTATATGCTCATCACACGATGGTCATGAAATTCTCATCAAGTAGGAGGTATAAGTGTGCACAGATAAATAAACATACTAGCTAATTAAATAACCAACTGCAGCACATGTCTCACAAGATCAATGTTTACAAACCCGCATAAGGACAAAATAAATTTCCCGGTCTCATTCATGTCTTTAGAGTTGCGACATCAGAAATGAGACAATAGTTTCTCGGATTCCCGACAGCCAGCGTCACCGCGTTGGTTGCGTGTGCGCGCGCTGCTGCGCGCGGCCGGCCGTGGCTGCCTCTGGCTTGGCTATGGCTCGGCTGCCGCTGGCCTCGCCGCGCCATGACGAAGCCACTGTCGGCGCTATCACCTCGTCGTTGCGTCCGCCACTGCTGCCTCACCACGCCGCCGTCGCGTCCGCGCCTGTCCGCTACATCTCTGCGATGTTGCCGGCCCAGTGCGTGTCGCCTCTGTCACGCGCATGTGGTCGGGCTTGCCGTCGCCTTGTCATTAATGACACTACGACCGCGGGCCACGTCGGTCGGGCGCGCGCGCCTGTCGGCTAGCGCCGGCGCGTGGGTCTCCCGATCTCACCACTCGCATCCCGCCAAGGCGAGGACGAGCCGAGCCCACTTGCCGCGGCCCATCTCTCTCTTTCTCTCTCTCTTCCTCTGCTTTCCGCCGCCGTCGAGTCGCGGTCACGGCGAGTCAGAGAGCGAGCACCTCTCATCAATTCCTCGTGCCCGCATCTTCGCCTTTACGTCCTCTTGCCTACCACCCCCACCCCGCCTTGATTACGGCCAGGCCGAGCTCCAATTTTGGAGCTTTGCTCCCGGCACCGCGCCATTAAGGCCCAGCCGCCTCATTGTGGCCAGCTCCAACCTCGCAATCTCGCGTCGAATTGACCGCACCACTAGCCTCGCCTAGAACACCACTTCGTCGTGCGCACGCTAGTCGTAACCCTAGTGCCGCCTCGACGCCGCTGACAAAGCCGTGTCGCTGCGGTTCGCCGTCGAGCTCGCCGCGCGCACGCGGCCAGACTTGCTCGGGGCATCTCCGGCCAGGACACTGCCACGTGTAGGATTGTGGTGCTTCACTGATGCTTACCCGTCACCTCTATTATCTGTTGTACGCTGTGGCTCACCGGAATACGATTTGCCGCTATAGGTCGCCGCTCTATCTGTTAGCGTATTTAGTTCATATATGTCCTGGTTGATACCAGGAGCTATTAAATCATTTGAGAGTGCTCAATATTTTTAAGTTAATTATTGTAGAAATTTTTGTGGTAGATTGGTGATAGCAAAAACACTAAAATTTTTATAGTAACTTCATTGTATTATTATGTGCTCACTGTAATTTTTATAGCCCTAAAATATACTATTTAATATGGTAGCTAAATACCCATTAAGGCTAAATAAATAATGGCATGATATTGGTTTATAAAAAAATTAAGTACTTGTAGGGTGAGCTTGGAATCTATTTGGTAAAGATAATGATTAGCTTAATATCTTAGTCATTAGAGCTAGATTAGTAGCTTACCATGTGTATTCTTATTTTAAGAGTTGCTGTTGCCAAAATACTAAGTGTTGCATCATCGTTGCATGCATGTAGCGAACGAGTTGGTAGAGTTCGTGACCGCTGGAGAGCAGGAGTACGAGGAGGTGATCGAGGAGTACGAGAAGGAGGTCCTTGTGCAGAGGAGGTCCCGAAGCCGTCACCAACTGACTTAGCTGACACCCCGCCTATCCAAGACAAGTCCCGATGCATAACCCTTATTTTGAATAATCATTGTATATATATATATATATATATGTGTGATATGCATTTTCGTTACATGATTTATATTGAAACTACGTGCATAGATAAACCTACCTATGAGTCCTACTAGCATAGGTCGAGTAGCTGCTATGCTTGAACTATCGGTAGCGCGATAGGTGGTTATTATTATTACTCTCATGATAAAATGGTAAAAAAATAGAGACCGGGCAGACATATGATATGTGTATTGGTGGGTGTACTAGGTTCGAGTTCTCCCTTGGGGTGTGCTCGACGGGACCATCCGATGTAGCTTACTTTCGGGGTGCTTAGCGTCTAGTGAAAGACGAGCGCCTACGAAATCGTGCTATTTCGAACGGTTCTGCCACAGACGTTGATGAACCCTTGGTGTAGCCCATACGCTGTATGATCAGTATCTCATCTCGCTTGGAAGCAGGTACTCGAGATAGGGGCTGAGCCGCCAGCCTTCTACTCCGCAGCGGTAGCGCCGGCTTAGCAGGGAGCTGCTTGGGAGGCTCACGAATAAGCGGAGAGTCGACCTTCTTTAGTACTCGCCTGGTGAAGCTCTTGAGGCGCCGTGCAGCAGAGCTGTCATTGATGTCACCCGTGTGGTTGGCCCGAGGCGACGTACTGAACATGTCAGCATCCGCCGGCTCAGCCAGACCAAAGCCCGACGGACCGCCCACCTCGTCCTCCGTAGGCACGTCAGCGATCTATCTAATTATATTAATTTTATACCATAAATACCATTATATATATATATATATATTTATTTATTTATTTATTTATTTATTTATTTAGTTAAAGTTATTTCTCGGAAAACGAAAACTACAGTTATTTAAGGACGGAAGAAGTGATACTCGACTTCTCTAGGAAGCTGTTTTACCAAATGTTTATGAAATAAGATTGAACTCTACCGGTAAAGCCGCTTTTGGAGCCAAAGCCAACAAAAGATAATTCACTGGTGAAGCTGAGCCCTTAGAAAGCGTTCGCGTCAAATCCTCCATTGTCACAATTCTCCGATATGATTGCCCTGAGATAACCCATGTGGGCATATTAGATGTAAACCGGAAGAATGAAGTGCACAATCATTTGATGGGCATTAGGCAAACTGATCTTATACACGGCCCCAGAAGCTTTACTTGTAACCAAGTGCTTGTATGTGCTTTATGTACAAGGACACCATAATTACATGGAGTACAGGTTAGCACATCCGTTATGTTATCTTACAACAGCACGAGCCCCTCACGTATGCATCAAATCCGCATCTGTTGGATACTCATATCAGCAGCAAGCAGCTCACTTGGACACTATAAAGCTCCCTCTTGAGCGAAATGCAGCATTGGAAGTTGCTTCCTAACCAACACAGCAAATCGTGGAAGCCATAACATCCCCAGTTCTACATGATTGATGGAATCGAGTCATTCTTATCTGCGAAGAATGACAGGTTTCGAAATGCATCGAGGCTATTTGCCATCAGGCGGTTCCAACTATTTTGACTGTCCCCTACCAGTATGTCATCAGCTTGATATCTCACAGACGGTATGTCCAAGTCCAGTGGTCCGAGTGAATCAAGCTGCCAAGAAAAAGAAAACAAGGTAAGCTCAGCTAAGATAATGCCAGTACAAAAGAACATTATGATTTCTTCAAGTACCCAATATATGTCAGCTAAAGATTGATCCTTCAACTCATTAGTTTCATCATTTCGAGGTGGTGATTTAGCACACAACTCCTCTTCGTCTTTGGCATCATCATTATAAGGATTATCAGCATCATCCTCTCCAGTCAAGTCCTAATAAATGAGATGGCACATAAATAAACAAGGTCAAAAACTATATAAACTTATTTTGCTTCTACGAGAACCCAAAAGATGTCAGCAGACCTGAAGAAAACCTTGAAATCCTTCCGAATCTGAGGGATGAACTTCATTGTCAGTATCAGGAGAGCTGCTAGGAGTGTTTGAGCCTTCTTGCTTCCTGGAGGCTGACAAATTAAAGGTGAACTCATCACATGTTTCTTCTGCTCCCCATATGGTTGAATGGGGAGCATGGGCTGGCTGCTCGGATGCTTGATAACGAGAAGCATGAAGGGCAACAGCAGCATCAAACGAGTCATAGCTGCATCGATTCTCAAGAAACAAAGGATTCTTTACACTAGTCCCTATGCAATCCAAATGAGCGCTTTTGGATGCTTCTGTCAGTAAGTGCCCAACACTGATATCTGTAAGGGTGTCTGCCCACTCTACTTCAGATATTGCCACACAATTCATTCCCTGATCACCCTGAAGTATAAATGCATACTTAGTTATAATAAGAGAAAGGAAGATCGCCCATAGAAACATTTAGTTGTCACAAGGATGAAAGAGACAAAAAATATAACCTCAAAAGCTTGGGTTACAGGAACCTGCACTTGCTTTTGGCTGCCAAACTGAGAGGGGGGCACATTAGCTGGCTGATCTGGAAGCTCAGAGTTCTTGCCTGTACTAGATGGTGTCATATGCAATAACATTGAACTACAAGGATATTGCTCAAGAGTGAAATTACTGAGCAAAGTACCATCCTTTTGCACACAAGCCTTATCTCCTGATGGCGATTTGACTTGGATGACTTCTGGTATCATGTGGGTTAAAGATATTTCACTTACCCCTGCTCCAAGCTCAACAAGGGAAAACCAACCATACCTTAACAACAAAATGTTGACACAACAATTAGCAATCATTACGCACTACACGTGACCCATTAGGTTGACTTTCTATCAATCAGAGAAATTATATACCTTAAACGGAAAACAGAAGGGCTATTCACAGAAAGAAACACATCAGCTACTGCAACAGTATCTCTTGTTGTCCACCTCTGATATGTAGCCAAATCCTCTTGATTAGCACAATATGGAAAAAGAATAAGCTCTCCGGATGCGATGTTTGAGTTACCCCATTTTCGGTTTAGATGTTCTAGCACAGATGATATTTTCTTCCTAGAGCTTAATGTGAGCTCTAGATGAGGATTATGGTCATCCTGATAAGAGGAGAAAAAGCACCATGTAATGTTCAAATTGCTCAAAGATTGGAGAACTGAACAGAACAACTCAGACCAAACCAAATATAAAGAAAAAAAGTTTGAGCAAAATGCAAAGGGACACTAATCAAGTTATCTATTCATCATCTTTCATCTATAACATGCATGAATTTGACAACAAGAACCTGAGTGCTTGGTTAATAATTCACCAGTAACAACTGATATGTTAAAAATACAGCGACTGAGGGAAATTGTGATTCATATGCAGTTTGCTAGTAGCAAGAAACCATGCTTTACCTTCTCCAATGCCTTCCGAGTAGCTTCATTTATTGGAAATAACTGTAGCTTCAGCTTCACAGGTGCTTGTGAATCTGCTTCCTTCATATGATTTGTGCTGATGCCTGCAAATGCAGAAGTAAAAACATCAGGACAATAGACCTGTATCTGCTACTGTTAACTTCAACGAGTGTGTTGAACAAAGTTCAGCAAATACAAGAACTAAAATCCAGTTGCTAGAAGCCATACCATCAGCAGTAGAAAGTCTGTCTGATGATGAAATCAGTGTTCTTGCATCAACATTACATAAAATGCCTGGGTTAATTGTGTTGCGCTCGAGCTCCTCAGCTGCATCAGCAACTAAAGAAACACCAGCCATGGCCGCTCTCTCCCATTTTTTATATGCAGTAGATGCAACAGTGCCACCTAAAACACAGGTCACCAGCTATCCACATTAATGCAACAAAGGTTCACCACTAGAGAGAGCGGCCAAAAGTCAAATCACACAGATTGTGTGACAAAAGATAAGCAAGGCTAGGTCATAAAAAGGAAAAGAGAAGATGCGCCCACCTGCCTTCCTTTTTTGTTTCACGGTTCTTGTGGCGGAGAGGTCCCCTTTAGTTGTTCCTGACTTGTTAGAAATTGGTTCAGCAACCCGCTTGAAAATTGTCCCTTTAGGAGATGTTACTCTGCTACCATTTTGAGCATCTACTGACAGGAGCTTTACAGGAGTAGTCTCATTCCCAGGAGCCTTGCTGATAATTGGAGATAGAGAAGGTAGGCACATATCCACTCGTGAACGCTTTCTCCTGGACTTATTTCTGTCCTTTAGCAGTTGTTTTCCCTGGCAAACAAAAGGAGAGACACATAGCATGAGAAAGAAGAAACAAACTGACGACATTTTATAATGAGAAAAAAACATGGGGGCAAAACAACTCACCAATGCTTCTACAAATGTTTTGAACCTCCGAGGCTTCAGATGCAGCTTTGATGCACTGCAGCTAAATTTCTCAAGCAGAGACCACCTGCATCAAAACCAGTTAATATTGAACTGCCAGCAGTCGAGAAAGCACATCCTTAAACGAAATTGTCATTATTTATTCGCTTTCTACAAAAGCTAAGTTACCTGTTTTCACAAATTATTATGAAAAGAGTTCTCTAAAGAAGGGAGGAGCCGTATGAGATGAAACCTCATGTACAGTTTGGAATGGATTTAAAAAAAAAAAATTGAATGCACGGCCAAAATGGATGTTGGCTTAATCTAAAAGAAACGATGCAGAAGCATTGCACAATTATTATGAAGCTAAACGACAAGAAATTGACTTTAGATCGTGTATGTAACACAAGAGTAAGCCAATCACGTCAAAATCAGTAGAAAGGTCCACAACAGATCAATAAATATGACAAGATATCCACTACATAACGGAACTATAATGAGTGGTAGTCAGAGCCTTCAGATATCATAGATGGCTACAATCTACCATCATGATCTGTAATATAAAGACAAGATGTCCAAATTCCTATAAATATCATATGCCAAAGAGAGAACTCAGAAAATATTACAAAGTAACCACTAGTTTTTGCTCCTATGGTGTATAAATAAAATCAACAATGAACTATATTTTCAGGCAATTTAAAGATGATAAGATATATTCAATTACCAGCGAAGCATAGCAGCAATGGTATCCTTGGAGTTTTTTGCATCAAGTGAGAACCTAGGACCCAATAGCTTCTTCATGCGTCGAACAAGACGGTAATAGTAATGCCTGACCTGTATGGCACATAAAGCATTGAATCTTTTTACATTAAATTCATATACAACAGAATTAAACTTTTAATATAATAAGATGGACTAATGTTGCAAGAAAAGATAAAACATCTTTATAGTAATAATATAATAAAATATAAACTATAATCATCATAGAAACAGGAACTCCTTAGGACAACTCATACATAACTAAAATCCACGGGCTAATGTGTATCCGAACATCTTGGTTGAAAAATAAATACCTGATCCTTGTTTTTACTCTGAACACGGTGTGTAATCTTGTCGAAGTTCTGGCGAAAACAATACGGGATTATCCATCAATCGATTATTATGTGCTACTTAGATTGCAAATAGCAGAAGAGCATTGCATCCAGAATTTATGCCTCTTACTTTTCCTACTTGCCGCAGTGCATTGAAGAAATTCTCCTCCTCTTGGTGTGTCCACGCAGCCCATTGTCGAGTCTGCTTTTTCGCTACGAAAATCAGACGCAGAGCAAAAACTATCACGCAAAACCCAGAACTGTCATAAACAGGGAGTCTAGAAAGAATACAAAAATAGTTCACAAAAACGAACCAGGTTTCTTGTTGGGATCAGAAGGCTCAGGGGCGGACCCAGTGAAGGACATGGGTGTACACATGTACACCCAATAACTTCTGCAAAACAAGAAAAATCGAATTTATTAGGCATATATATAAACTTGTAGACAGGGGCGGATCCAGTAAAGGGACATGGGTTAAATAGCTTTAGGTTAGGGTTTCGTTGCTCAGCGTGAAGGGAAGGGAAGAGAAGGGGTGGGAGTACCTGGTGGGTGCTCGTCGCCGGGAAGAAACCAACTACTGCCTCAGCACCTGGCTTATGGCGGCGGCCGCTGCGGCGGCCCACCAGTCGTCGGAGATCGAGAGGGGACGAGAACGCACGAGCAGGGGTGCAGCGGACGGAAGGGGAATGCACGTTAGGCAGCGAGGAAAAAAAAAAGGAGCACACCCCAATGGGCCTTTCTTCTGGGACGTTTTCTTTTTCACGATTTCTTTCTAAATTTCTGTTTTCTTTATTTTTCTTTCTCTTTATTTTTAATTTTTTTTTTACTTCGGTGGTGTTTAAATTCAGGGAGTAAAGTTTATGGATGTCACATCAGGGTGTCGTTGGTTCGTAAACTTCCCTAAACTGTTAGATGGTGCACCGCAGATCTATGCCAGCCATGTGAGCATTTCTCACCAAGTGGCATGCTAGCGTGGCATGTATTTTTCATTTAACCTCTCATATTTATTTTTCTCTTGAGAATTAGATCCTCCCCTCTCCTCTCTCCCCTCCCGCAAAGGCACCGAGACTGTTGACGAAATATGGTCGGTAGTCTACCTAGGGGTATGCCCAAGGTAGTAGATTATCGACAGACAGGTGCGCAAGCTACGAACGAGATGGTGACGCAAGACAGACACGAGGTTTTATCCAGGTTCGACCACCGTAAGGGCGTAATACCTACGTCATGCGTCTGATTGTATTGCTGTATGTCAATGTGATTGTTTTTGAGAGGGGTCCCCTGCCCGCCTTATATAGTCTGGGGGCAGGGTTACAGATCTGGAAACTAATCCTAACCGGTTACAATTGCCAAAGGTGGCTGGATAAGGATTCCTATTCTAACCGACCAGGATCTTGCTTGATCTCCAAGTCTGCCTTGATTCCTTGCGCGGGACTCCGAGCAGATCGGCTGGGCCGCGCGTCGTCTTCTGGTGGGACGGACACCCTGGTCCAGACCGGCCCAAACCTAGCCGTAAGGGTATAGGGGTTAATACCCTCACAGAGACTACTCACCATCGTGTCAATGACAGAGCCAATCGGTCGATGTTGTATTGTACGTTGAAACCAGCGGAAGGACCCAGAGCAATTATCTGTCACTTTGTTTGTTGATCGATCTAGCTAGGTGGTTTTTGCGGAGTAGCCGATTCCTGGAGTCCTAAAGTCGGCTTAGTAGGTTTTTTGTGGGCCTGAGCACTGCTGCTCGCCCGGCACCAGGGAAGTCGGCTTAGCCGACTGGACCAGTTAGCTAAGCCGACTAAATGGGGGAGCCAGCTAGGCGACTGGCTTTGGCTTGCCTCCTTCTCCACGCGTTTTGTTCACTATTTTGTTGCACTATTTGATCTCCAACATGTCAAGACATCTATAACTTGTTGGAGATGCCCACGAACCACGTGGAGACATTTTTGAATGTCAACAGATCTATATGCATAGAACTTTTCTCACATGATTCTACATTTTGAAGTTCCTCTAAAACAAAATTTCTACAGTCAGATTATTCTGATTGTGGGAGATGACAAATGATCCCATGAGAAAGGATGCCATCTTGTCAGAAGCTGGTCTTGTCACTGTATGTCGTTTGGCTCTGGCACAACATAACAAGAAGTCAGAGATAATTTGTGGCATACAGTACTTCCTAAGATTTGTTACATCCCAACGATCTGTACTCATATGCTATATGTACCATCTTTAGAAACCCACTTGTACTTGCTGCCATCGAGCCAGTAGCTTCTTTCTTATGTAAGTGTTGTTTTTTACTTTTAAACCTTTTTTGACGGTTTATCTTATTTAAAATTTTTGTATAAATATTATTTATTTTGTTATGACTTATTTTACTATTAGAGATATTTTAATAATAATTTATTTATTTTATTATTTGTATAAAAATTTTAAATAAGACGAACGGTCAAACACGAAGTCTAAAAGTAAAAAACGACACTTTCAACAGAACGGAGGAAGTAGTTATGTTCTTTATTGGTATGGCCATGTTATTTGTTAGTATGGCCATGATAAGTTGCAATTTGGTACATTCGGATTCCACAGACCTAAAATTTTGATCCATGCTGCCTCTCGATCTGTTCAACAGATCCCTCTTATGTATAGCAGCAGCGGAAGATGATACCCGACGGAACAGAAGGCGAAACATCTAATCTAACTCGAAACAACCTGGCATTAGATGAGCAGATGTACTATGCACTATGTTGTCTCCTTTTTCTGAAAGCAGTAGAAGTAGCACAAATTGTCTGCACTGGGTTTTTGTTTTTGACAGCCTCAAGTACCCACCACCCAGGCGGATTCACCCATGGGGTTTCTTAAAATTCGTTCCTGTCCACAGCAAACAGCTGTCGAACAGAATAGTAGTCGTCAAGGCCGAGTTAAACTAGTACATTGCATAGCACACATGCTTGCCGGATCCATGTGCGGAAGAAATTAACGGTACGAGCGGCGGTGTCATTGTCTCTTGCCGCCATGGCGCCACTGCATCCATGCGTCGCCGAGCGTGGAACAGGGCATGCATCAGGGCGATCGATGGACGACTGTCTCCAACAACGAGTAAGACATCCAAACTCAAAATAGATAGCAAGAGATTCAAAATCAGCCTCCAATAAATCAGCCTCCAACAAAATATTTATATGAGAGACCTATTTTAGGTCGTCTGAGAGGCACAACCTAAATACGAGTATCCTTTCTCTTGAAAACCAATTTATATAAAGAATTCTCTTTTAAGTCTGGTTGTTGGAGAAGATATCGAATATGTATTAAATCTTTTGTCTATAGCGCTATCGAACGATGAATATGTGTCTTGTATTTTGGACGTTGAGGTCCGAGATAGCCTTAGCAGAGGGCAAAAAGCCGGTGAATCAGCTGCTGGCAGTCTGGCACATCATCACAGCGTTCGCCGATCGATCGGCGTGGCGGCAAGTCGGCAGAAATGCGCTCGGCGCCTCTCTACCCAGAGTCCCTACCCCGTAACCGCACAGCCGCACAGGGACTGCGCTTGGCAACGAGTAGATGTCGGAAAGGAGAGGAACGAACGACCCCATCCTGCAAGTCTGGAACTGACGTCCCGCTTTCTAGTTTTGCTGTGCTGTCGGCAGCGCAGCTTGGCGGGCGCCCGCCGGCCTAGCTGCCTGCGCTGGGCCTGCTACCGTGGCGCGACTATTGCAACGCAGCAGCCGTCGGTAGCCCGTTCGCTGATGAGTTTCTGGTTTAATAAGCCCGACTGATGCTAATTTATTATAAGAGAAAAATAATGTATCATAGTTGATAAGCTCGCTGAAACCAACGAGCGAACAGTATATATGTGCGAGATCACCTTTTTTAAGTAGTCATCAATCAACCTGTCAGGGGGGAGACGGCGCGCGACTATTGCAACGCAGCTACTCCAGTATGCAGCCGTTAGTCGCTCGTTCGCTGGTTGGTTTCTGGGCTGATAAGCCCGACCGATGCTGGTTTGTTATGAGAGAAAAATATTATACCATGACTGATAAGTCCTGATTAAAACCAACAAATGAACAGATTGAGTGTGTACGAGATCACCTTTTTTAGTAGTCACCAATCAACCCGTCAGCTGGATCGTGTCCTTGGGGCAGGACGCAGAAGCCGCAGAGAAATGCAGTGAAGTGGTCATGTGGCGCCGTTCCTGCTAGGCTAGGCCCCCTCCCTCTCAATCTCAAGTCTCTGAACTCCTTCGAGTTGATGGGTTGACGATTTCAAAGTCTGAATCGAAATCATCAAGCTTATTCCCTGTTTGGTTTCTATATGTGCTCCTAAAATTTATGTCGCATCGAATATTTAGACATATGCATGAAATATTAAATATAGACTAATTACGAAACTAATTACACAACTTGCGACTACTTTGCGAGACGAATCTTTTAAGCCTAATTAGTCCATGATTTGACAACGTTGTGCTACAGTAAACATATGTTAATGACAGATTAATTAGGTTTAAAAATCGTCTCATAAATTAGTCTCCATCTACGTAATTGGTTTTGTAATTAATCTATATTTAATGCTCTTTATAGAAGCACTAAATGACCAAACACCCCCTCAGCCCCGCCCGCGCAGCGGCGCAGTCACGCTGTCAGCAGATCTCGGCGTCGTGTCGTGAGTGTGAGTTGGAGTAGATAGGAGTGCGTACGTAACGCGCCGGGCCATGCACCAGCACCACTGCCTATTGTACGAGTATTCATCATCAACGTCGTCATGTGCGCGTACGTACACCGGCCGGTACACGACAGAGAGGAAGACCGCCGGCAGGTTGCTACTCGCCTAGTACTCCACTCCCCCACACCGATCGCTTATATATAATAGCACGTGGGGTTCATCAGCATTATCAAGGAATGCTTCATGTGGCATGGACGGTTGGACGGGCAGACAACAAGAAAAAGCAGTCAATCAGCCAATCAGGGCAAGTGGCAAACTGAGCAGTTTCGGAAATGCATGCGCGCGATCCCGAATAACTTAACGCTGCCCGGCCCAGCCTCAACGATCGGCTAAACTATATGAGTGCGTTCGGTTGCCTCTATATGGGTGAACAAGGCTATGGAGATGCAACTTTAGTGTGTTTGGTTGACTGCACGGGAGTCTGAACCTGGCTCTCTAGATGCAAAAGGTAGCCTAGAGCGTGGCTCGCCAGATACGGATTTCATTTACGTTTCTGGTGAGACAGGCTCGCACGGTGCAGCGCAGATTTTCTTAATGATGCTATTAACATATAATTAATGTATATTAAGCGGTATTAGTGTATTTTAAAGTAGATTAAGATATTAGAAGTAAAGTTAGTACTATTAGAGTGTAGTTACATAAGTCAAATATTATGGACGTGTTTGTTCGCCTGCACGTGCCCAGCCTGCATGGACCAGCCCAGCCAGGGTAGGCAAGGGCAGGCCCAGCGGCTGCAACACCCCTTGTTTGGTTGTTTTTCTCAACTGGGCCTGGTCCAAGCCGAATACCATGCCATCAATTTCAGATAGGGGCATTTATGGTACTGTGATGGCCACATAAAAGCGCAAGGAGTCGTCATCTCTGCCTCCATCTCCATCCTTCAGCCGCCACCGTGTCTCCTCTCGCTCCAAATTCTAGCCCATGGCCTTCCTCTCCACTCTCTAGCCGCCCCCTCTACCACCCCTCTCTGAACCCTAGGCGCCATCGGCACAACAGCTCGACCCATCAATCTCCACTCTCCAGCTGCACCCCCTCTCATAGCTTTCTGAACCCTAGCCGGAGCCAGATCCCCTTTAATTCGTCGACAGCAGGTCAGCTGACGACGGAAGGACTGCCTCGATGATGGTATAGGCCGGATCCGGATCCCCTACTTCGGCACCTGTCACGACTAGCCGGATCCAAACCCTAGCCGGAGCCGGAGCCGGATCTGGTACCCCTTCGTCAATGTCGACCGCACCAGTTCGGCGACCACGATGACAAGACGGTTGTGCCAACGACGAAGCGTAGCCATGGTACGCGGAGGAAGAGGTACCCAAATTCCTTTTATGATGTGTGATGTATTATAGTTGTTCAACCTGGGATATGTAGATAGCGATAAGGTTGCATATTTCCTATAGTTGAGTGTTGCTGACATGTGTTTTATTGGATTAATAACTTTCGTATAAGTTGTAGTTATTAGTTAGGCGCTTATTTGCATACTCTTGCTCTCTGTTATGTTAACATTTGCTACAAGATTTAGTTAATAAATACCTTTGTGATCTAGATGAACAAACACTGACTGCTTTTGAACGAGAGCTGGAGGCACAAGTCACAAAGAATCATAGGAAGATGGAACAACCAGGGGTGGTTGTTAAGGGATTTGGTGATACAAATGAAACATATTCAGATTTACAAGATGAGTCAGTGGCCCTTGTAGTTGAGGTGCTTGTTCTACCTTGTATTGAGTTCGGGCGGGAGGGGCCGGAGGGTGGGGGTGCAAATAGCAATGCAATGCTTTGCTGTTTGGATAGCAATGCAATTTGTACATGCTTCCTGCTTAAATTTGTTTCTCCAATTTCAGCGTCCGGTTCGAAGAAGCCGCAGAGGAGGCTCCGTCAGCCGGACAAAAGACAGCGTTGATATCAGTCCTAGAGGAAGGCAGTCCAAGAGAGTGAAGTCAACACGACCTGAAGAGTTGACTCATGGATCTGAGAAGAACAAGCAAAACCGTGCAAAATAACAAAAGTGAAGTGCCATCAGGCTACAGGATCTCGCTCCTATGCTATATAGCTGCAATCATTTGTAAGTGATGATTGTGTTTTATTGTTACTCTAGCCTTTGTATAAACAGAAACTCATGTGCACTGTTAATAGAAGCAATGGTGGCAGGAGCCGAAGGCCCCCTTTGGAACGTAGGATCAGAAAAAAGTAGGAACAAGAAAAATACATGAATATGATTGGAATGCATGTGAAAAATAGAGGAATGAAAAACAGAGGAATGTTGTTAGAAGGGGTGTTTGGTTTTGTACAGGAAAAACATAGGAAACCAATACAATGAGGTTCCACTGGATGTTTTTTCCTTTGTTTTTCCTATGAAAGTTGAAGGATAGAAAACTTTCCTATGGTTCCTTCCCCCCATTCTTCCTGTGAACCCAAGGCCTCTACGGTGCTGACTCCATAGGATTACTGATTCCTATATTTTTTTGGAAATCCTATGGGCCAAAGGGGCCCTAAATTTGGCATCATCGTTTAATTTCGAAGTTGCAATACATGTGCATTGTGATTATGTAATCGATATCTGTAACCTATTGTTTACTGCTTGAATTTCGAAGTATGTAATCCATATCAGTACCTGTGTGTTGTGCTTATGTAGAGGGTGTTTGGTTGAGGGCCGCCGGCCGCCATGCCACAAACTGTGGCTCGCCACGGGAACCGGAGCGGCTGTTTGGTTGCTGACTTAAATGAGACTGTCATAGCTTTACTCAGTAGAGAATGAGCCACAAGAGTGTGGCGGATGAAAACCCTGCCACCGCCACAACTCGCCACAGTGTGGCTATGTGTGGCAAGATCCAAATAGCCCCGTAATCCATATCAATATGAAACATGCGTTATTTGTTATGAACTAATCTCTTGGGTTTTTAATTAAAATCCTCTTTCACTATCTGTAACCTAATGTTTACTGCTTGAATTTCACAGGAAGCTATAGAAACTATGCAAGCAGAACCTATTACTGATGGGCACGAACCAATGACAAGTGATGATGTTGTTTCCACGGTCCTTTGCCTCTCCCATGGCCAGGTCCACTCCCAGGTCAGCGACAACACCCTTTTTTGAAGAATGCTGGTATCCCGACAAGCTCCGTCAGAATAGAGACATCGGCGGAGAGAATGCTTTGGGAACAGCTTGTTGCTGAACAAGAAAGTTCCGCTAATCTCGTCGAACAAGTGGATGAATTGAAGAGGAAGACAGAAAAGACTGAAAGAGAGTTTGAGGAGTTCAAGATACAGCAACAGGAGGAGTACAATAAGCTACGTGAGGATATAATGCGGTTCAGCTCTTCTTCTGGTAACTCTCAGTGGTCAGCTCTGTTGGCTTGATGTAGTGAACATTTATGGTTTGATGTGTGTACTCATGTGCTGGTTTGATGTGGTGAAACTATCAGCGGGTTGCTGCTGATGTGGAAACAGTAATTTGTCGTATTTGATTGTCAGTCAAATAATTATATAGTCAATCTGTGTAGCAGTGACGATCTTCAATTACTTTTATGATGAATTAATTGTTGGGCACGTGGTAGAAGCTGGGCAGGCCATGTGATCAAATAAAAATACGACACGTGGATGAACCACTGCATGACACGTGAAATAGCCATAGCACGACACGTGGGCTAATAAAAATCCGACACGTAAAAGGAAGCCGTCAAACCACGTGGCCGAATCAAAAAACGAAACGTGGACGGACAACACCGTGACAAGTGATCAAATACAAAACGACCACGTGGACCAAAAAAAATACGACACATGGTCCAATGAAAAAATGACACGTGACCCAACCGTAACACGACACGTGTGCCAGTAGAAAACAAACATGTGGAACAACAGGGGGCTCGACACGTAGTCCATTAAGAACCTAAAATGTGCAAGAACCAGAGATGGCCACGTTATCTAATAAAAAGGTGACACGTACCCAAACCATCTCCAATGCAACCGGCTATAGCAGGTACACGTGAAAAACATCTCCAACAAAAGTAACCGCCAGCGTGGCTGCCCTCCTGCCACGCATGCCAAAACACTTTTATGATGATCAGTTTTTTGTCATAGATCTATCCAATTCTATGATGATTTTCTAGAATCGTCATAGATATGCAAGAGCGATGCAACTTCTATGACAAACCAGTTTTCATCATAAAACTGAAATTATGATGAATTTGGCTTCTTCAGTGACGAAATCTATTCATCATAGAAGTGGATATTCCTAATAGTGATAAAATAATGAACCAAGTCATCCAACAAATACCTTAAAAAAAGGTTCCACCTATGACTTCCCAGGATCTTAGGATGTGTTGCACCAGAAGATGATTTGATCAGGTCAGCCCTCAGTTCCCCAACAACAAAAAGAACTTGATGAAAGTGTCTGCTAACTGTTTTTATGGATCTTATAAAGCTTTGGTATACAACTCTAAACCTTTGATTATGCTCAACCACATGAAGGAACATGGCAACTTGTTCCTCCACAGAAGCATTAATGGAGTCCAGAACCAAGCCCCTCTGTCTAAACAAATTGTAGAGCAAAAAAATAGTGCTCTACTCATCCTAAGTATGGCTATGCACTCAGCATCAGTTGAGTGGTAAATGCGAGAAAGGTTCTTCTCCCTGTGTTCATATGCTTCTAACCTAGGGCCATAACAAAAGGGCTCATCATCCTCTCTAAGTTTTTTTAGTTTGGATGAAACCAGGGTAACCATGACAACTACAATGGCAGTAGCTTGTTTAGCCATGGCCAGATCTTTGCTGCTCGAAGTCCATCCACATGCAAGAATGATAATTTTATTTTAGTTTTAGGCATGCCTTGCTGGCCACTAAATGGTAACATTTCAGACATACAATACAAGTGGTGGACTAGGTTTCATCACCTCGGCTGCATGTGCAAAGCACAGCCACTCATAGGTTCCACCTCAACATCATAGACCATGAAAAACCCACATAATCCGTGCTAAAGTAAATCCCAATCTCAAATCATGTTCAGCAGTTAACCGTAGCACAAATGTGTCATTGCAATCAGGCAAGAACATGAAGACATCATCGATTAGGACTAAGAACAAACAAATCTGAACCCCGCCATCAACAAATCAAAGCATCACATCGCTATGAGCATGTAGACCGTCGAAATCGGGTCCCATGTAGGCACATCCATCGCTATGAGCTCGCAGACCGCCGAAATCGGGTCCCGTGTAGACAAATCCATCGCTATGAGCATGCAGACCACCGAAATCAGGTCCTGTGAAGCCAAATATTTTAAGATTTCACCTTGCTTTGAGGACAGAGAGGAGGAAGAAGCCGACGACTTGGAGAGGAGGAAGCAGATCCGGGGAGGGAGGAGGCGTCGGCTTGGAGAAGACGAAGCAGCGACACCAACAGGCCCACGTCCAGGCAAACAAACACGAGAACCAGCACCGCCGGTCGTCCCGAGGAAGAAGACGACGGTGACGGGGACCCGCACCCTTGCACCGGCGAGACGGAGGAGGAGGAGCCGACGTGAGCCGCGCTAGGCCCGCCTACGACCCCACCGCCACCACACACCGCCGGAGGAGGAAGAAGGATGCAAGCGAACCGAGGAGAGTGGAGAGCGAGAGGGATTGGAGAGCGAAGTGGAGGAGGGGGGACTGAGGAAAGCGACGCCTCGGCTTATAAGGGAGGGTGAAACCCTAGCAGCGCGGAAGGGGGGGAATGCCTGCCGTCGCGCACGAGACGGAGGGAGCAGCCCGCCAACCGCCAAAATGAGCCCACGAGTGGCCGATTTCGGCCGCGCCCACGAAAAACGGAGGGGAGGGGCGTTCTCTGGGAGCCAGGCTCGCAGCTGCTTTAAGTAGCGTGAGGCCTAGGCCCATACTCCCTCCAGGCAAACAAACACGGCGTGGTGCACCGCATGGGCCATGCCCTGGCCCCTGTTCAGGCAAACAAACACGCCCTATAAGATTACTTGTTTATCTTTTTTTATTTTATACGGTACGACTTCTCGCAGGCAACCAATCAGGATCTCTGATGAGCCAGGCTCTATACATGCAGCCAACCAAACAATGATACTACCGTGGCATGTTCTGGCTTGGGCTTAGCTCCCATATGCAATGCAGGCTCCCTAGAGAAGGGAACCAAACGCCCCCTATATTCGTGCTTGTGAATTGTTGTAGAACACTCGCATCGCGTGCGCCGTGCTGTGACGCGACGGCGGCCAGCAAGCACCGCCCGTGTTCGTTTCGTTCCGTTCCAGCCTTCCAGGAACGCCTTCCTCATCCGCGCGGGACGCATGGTCTGCCCTGATGGGATGGCCACTTGTGCGAGCTCGGCCAGCCTCCGGGCATGCTCTGCATGATTGCCGCTCGGCCGGACTCGAAACGAAACGAACAAGGCCACAGCGTTTGCTACGCGCCTAGGACGCACGCAAGCTGGTTGTTGTTGCCGCTGGCGAGGCTGCGCAGCTGCGGCTGATACTTGCATTGGCCTCATCGCCTCCTATACTTTTCTCTGCGTATCCAAATGTACTACTAGTTGATGATGTGGCGTCCATAATTTTTTTTAAAAAAAAAGCTCTAGTAGTAGTTGTCTACTCCTAGTTGATGATGTGGAAGGGAACTACGACACGGTTTTTTTGGAAGGCAGTATACGGGGGACTGGGGGAGGGCTCGTCCGACGAAGCTCGCCGCTGCAGTGAACAGTGCAGGCTGCAGCGATCCGATTCATACGGTACTTTACTTTCCATCTCTCTCTCTCCAATATTTTACTTGAGATTTAAGTCACGGTGCACTTTATGCGTGATTAACCCAAGAGACTCGATCCACATTATTCATCTTCTCGCACATGAACTTATCTTGAGCAGGATACCGCAGTATTGGTATTCAAAACACAGTACAACACACACTCACATTTATAAATACACAAGTACACATTCTACTTCTATATATTAAAAACTATGTTGATAGATCTCGAAATTAATAAAGTCATCGTAGACGCCTTGAGATGCCTCGATACGACCACACACATCAAGTTAAGAACTTGAATCCAAATTGGAAGACTTCACCATAATGAACCAATTTCAGTCTTGTCTGAGCTCCGACGAACGCATTCATATATACACAAGTATACAAAAGAAGAATAAAAACGAGTAAAGTCCACTGGCGGTCCTCACACTTGTTCGGCTATGTCATCCAGTCCCTAAACTTGCAAATCGACCGTTTAGGTCCTTAAACTCGTTCGACTGTGTCATCCCGGTCCCTAAACTCATAAATCGCTCGTCTAAGTCCTCAAACTTGTTCGACCGTGTCATACCGGTCCTTAAACTTGCAAAACAGTCATTTAGGTCCTCAAACTTGTTCTGTTGTGCCATCCTAGTCCCTAAATATGGTAAATGTTGTAAACTTGTAAATTCAATATATATTTATAGAACTATCCAAAAATTATAAATTCAATTTTGTTAGACTCCTAATAACATGTATTTTAAATTGTAATAAAAGAAATCACCTTATACTTTTTGTTTTTAACTCTGCAGCTAAATAACTAATTTAAAGTACATATCAGAATAACATATAAAAATGTATGTGCCTATTTAGTTATTTAACTACAGAGTTAAAAATAGAAAGTACAAGATCATTTATTTTATTTTAATTTAAAGTACATGTTATGAGGAATCTTACAAAATTTAATTTATAATTTTTGAACAGTTCTATAAGTATATATTGAATTTACAAGTTTATAACATTTAGGGATTGGGATGACACAATTGAACAGGTTTGAGGATCTAAACGGGTGATTTGCAAGTTTAAGGACCAGTATGACACAGTTGAACAAGTTTGAGGACTTAAACGAGCGATTTACGAGTTTAGGGATCGGGATGACACGGTCGAACAAGTTTGAGGACCTAAATAGTCGATTTACAAGTTTAGGGACCAGAATGACACATTCGAGGATCGCTAGGTGGACTTTACTCAATAAAAACAAGAGAGGGGCCACCACCAGCAGTATGCCTTGGCATGCAAAGCTCTAGCCGGCTGTGTTGATTGATCCCCCATCTTGGTGCTGCTTGCTTATCTGTAGATAGATAGTACTATGACCCTGTTTAGTTTTCTCCCAAAATGCTAAATTTTTCAAGATTTTTCGTCACATCAAATTTTTGACGCATGCATGAAGCATTAAATATAAATAAAAAATAAAACTAATTACACAGTTTAGACAAAATCCACGAGACGAATCTTTTAAACCTAATTAGACTATGATTGAATACTAATTGCCAAATAACAACGAAAACACTATAATGTTGTTTTGTCAAAAATTTCGGCAAACAAACTGGCCCTATGTAGATGCGGTAGCGCGAGCTGTCCACTTTCTGCAGCTTTATCAGCAACAGATGCATATGGATGCATGCATCGCGTATTATTCCCTATGCACTTATCTAATCGTCAGATCTCACGAGGTCATCATATCTCAATATAATCCACATCTGCTCAGGGATCGGTCACGGTGAAATGCACATGTGGCGGTCTGGCGGATGGTATCAGCAATGCGTGCGTGACAGCACGAGCAGGTGGGTTTATTTCTTTTTGATTCAGCAAGTGGGTTTATTTCTATATCTTGTATAAGCAGCGGGAGTTGACAAAGTATATATAGGAGCGAGGCGCACGTACTGACATACTAGGACGAGACGGTACGGAACTTATTCTTTTACGTACGCCGGTACTAATAAACTATACTTACTAGAGAGGAAAACATCATGTAGCTGGAAAATGTATGGGCAGGGCCAACTTGCTGGTGCAAACGAAATTTACCTAAACAAGCCCGCGGTGGTTTCCCGAAGGAACCACCGTCCACGTCACCCAAAAAAAAAACTACCGTTGGATCTCGGGTTCGATGGACCAGATCTGCTCAATCGGATTCTACTGTGCCTAGCTTCTACCTGCTCCGTGCTGCTTTTGTTCACCTCCCTATGATTTGGGGTAGCTTCTTGAGATCCGCTTGACTTTTAGGTTTCGACCGATCTGGATCCATTGAAACAGATATATATCGACCTTCGCTTCCTCTTCTTCCCACGCTTTTCCCCTTTTGGCTCCCTCCACGACCCGACGCGCCTCTCCTTCCCCGTCTTCCGCTTCCTCCTCCCAAGACCACGCCGCCAGCAGCTCGCGCCCCCCCTCCCCTTCCCTGCTCATCTATTCATCCTTCCTCCTTCCCCACTCCTCTATTCATCCTTCCTCTCTTGATCTCGTATTTGTCTCTCTCAAGGCCTTGAGCCGAGGGTGCTCACTTGGCTGCGCAAAGTTAGGGCCGGCCTGCATGTTGGGCAGCAGTGTGGTGGGGCGGACCCGGCTGTGATCTTGGGGGGCGAAGCCCTGGGCGCCGGGACGTGGAGGAGGCCGCCTGGGCTGGCTGGGTCCAGCGCCGAGAGGCTCTTTGGCGCAAGACCCAAGCACGACCAAACCTCACGCGACGGCTTTCAGCGCGAGAGCTCCAGTGAAGCCGCTCTCTCTTGCTCCTCCTCTCCTTGGCTTGCTAAAAACACTATCTATTTTTTCTACAAACCCTACCTATTTTGCTACAGGAAAACCTAGCTCCGGTTCCGCTCATTTCGGAAGGAATGAAGCTACTGAAGTGTCGGCGCAATGATTTGAGCAACGATCGAGGAGGTACGCAGATTCCCTTGGACATATTTTATTTATCTGAGTTCTCTATTCATTTTGTTTCAATTCCACATTTAGTTTACTATTTAGCTTGACCAACTGTATTTATTTATTTTTTACCAAATTTATACTAAAATGTTCAGTGCTCAGACCTTTTCCGAGATAACATTCAAGACCACACTATTCATTAAAAAAAGTCCATGGTTAAGGGGTGTACGGTTAGTATAAAATATTTTTTACCATTATGCATTGATGTTTGTAGATGTATTTAATACAAGATAATAGGACGAAATAATTTTTTTTAAAGATACCATGAAATTCTAAAGGTTTTCTTCTCTTAACAATGGTTGCTATATTGAGTACTACCTACTTCTATTGACCAGCTACGTCCAAATACTCTACTACTATGGCTTGGTTGTAGACTGCCTCTTATTTCATAAGGCCCTTTATATAGAGTGTTCCTTTACACGGTGGTGCCGGCTTACACCCCAAAAAAAATATCTTAGGGCAAGCAGAGATACATGTTGCGCCTTTCTAATTTATGTACGTCAACATATATTTTGTTGCCTTCAGATTTATGATGGAAAAGTATTTTGTCCTATGTGTTTTCATTATTTTCCTTCCTTTTCTAGATAAGGCATTCAGCTTACACTTATATGGTACCAACCATGTCCTATGTGTTTTCATTAAATACTATCTAGCTTGCCTACTCGCTAGGGATACGAGGTAGACATGCTTCTTCATGTAAATTTACTTCCAATAGTGAATCTCGGTCTTCGACAGTTTGAGCTAACTTTGTTTCTTTTGTTGTCCTTTTGATTTAGAGTTCTTGGTTAGCCTTGAAGAAATATGGAGCAGTGTTTTTGCTGCCTGCTTCGGAATAGGAACCACGCAGAAGTTCTGGCATCAGGGCTGCCTCTTCAACAACAATGTGAAGTTTTGTATGCCTTGATATAGACCTACACCAATGAAAGTAGACCAACTCAACTAAGCTTATGGATTTCACTCTCGTATGTGTTAGCACTCTTACGACCATGATATTTTATTTAGTTGCACATGATATATCATATTGATCCCTAATTCCATTAGTCTTTCTATCCGTAATTTTACCTAGCCTAATAGTTCCTTTTGTTTTTTATGGCCAACAAATGCGACTGGGAAGAGTATAATTGGAGTGCTTCAGTTCACATTTAGCAAACAAGGTAACCTCCAATTCATATTGCTCCTCTATTTCATGTAGTATCTCAGTTGAGTTGTTTGGGTATTAAAAAATAGAAACTCGATAAATATTTTTCCTTATAAATTTCCTGTCATTTTACCATGTCTAAACTTTGACGCTCATGTTTCTCACATCCCTCAACCAAGGCAGCAAATTGGCGAGCGGAACTACAGCTATGATTCAAGCAGTCCCATGAATGCAACCCTTCTGAATCCAGGTCTCTGTCTGATGCCCCCTAGCTACTTTCCCCTCCATCTCCCTTTCCTGTGTTTCTGTGATTAGAAAAAGAGAGGATTCAAGAGTTCTCATGGAAAAATTTATGAATAAAATGGGTTACTGATTACACGAATTGATGGCTTCCATTCCAAAGCTCAATCAGTTAGCTCTTTTTTTTCTCAAAACAACGCAGAAAAGCTCTGTATCGTTTCGTTAAGAAGAATCCATTAGCTCTTGAATTGAAACCAATTTATTTAGTCAGATTTGGGGGACACGCAACTGTTTATATGGCCATGCATTTTTCCTCACAAAATTCAGAGTTAAAGTTTCTTGATATGCAATGTTCCAAAAAGAATAATTATTCCTGTCATTTGGCTTTAGCTTCCCATGGGCAAGTAATACTTATGGTAATGACCAGCCTCAACTACTACAAAGATATTGAGTTAGGGATATCCTATGAGCCACATTTGTTCCGCACATCAATATTGTATTTTATGGACCGCCTAATTTTACATATGTGCTCTCATCAGTCAAGTTATTAGCAGTGCCATGCGAAATTTTATCGTATCTGATTTACTGGTACCAACCAAGAGCCAATTCGACATTAGATTTTCTGTACTTCAAATTCGACATTTTGTTTCCCTAAATGTCATAATGAAAGGTCAGATGTATGTCATGGTCAGCTTAGTTATGGAGAGAGTATTGGCTCAGCTATGTCAATTATCCTTATATGAGCTTCTATGAATTTTTTTACTAACTTGCCCAACCATTTAAAGGACTGATCATCTACACACCTATTCGATTTGTAGTGGGAGCCAACAGACCAGGGCAATGTGCGCGGATGTGGCTTCCATCTATTCTGATTGGTAATTGAATTGTCAGGTACGGTTGAATTACTTCTGCATATCTGTCTTTACAGTGATTTACTATAGCTTTCAGTTTGATCCAACGAAATTGGCCAAACCTACTGTATTGGTGGTGTCTGAATATTGGTTCATCCTGTTGGTGTGTTGAACCTAATATTTTTGAGTGATCCACAAATTCTTTGTATGATGTGTAGATTACTATTGCATATGCTACGCTCTTTTGAGAATATGTGGTTCTATTTTGCCAAGTTCATATTCTACTATGGGCTAGAGCAAATTTATGCATGCTTACATTCTTCTAAAGAGTAATCTGTTTTCTATTAATTAATGAAGAAATGTCGGAGAGGACATCGATACCTCGGCGACCATCTAATTCGAATTATATCCATTGTTTGGAATTATTCAAATGAAAATTCCTTAAACAAATTTCAGCCTCTGGTGCTTTGCATGCTCCTGTTTTGTCATAGGAAGTCAGCAGTTACCTCACATTGCTAATTTCTAATTCCAAAACCTATCTACCAGTTTGATTCTTAGTTCGATATCCATAGGTAACCTTATTTTGTAGTTATGCTAAAACTATGTTTTCTTGGACAAAAGGGATGGCCACAGATTAAGCGATACAAATTCTTTCCCTTTTTTTCTTGATTGATTATGTTCTGCAGGGGTGGTGGTGCCACAGAACAAGATGGCATGGCCGCTTCATTTTTTTTGCCGACGCGTAAGGTTACATTTTGCAACTCAAAGACACTGCCCGTTGCCTTGCTATCTCGTGTTCTCTTTTGCAACTCAAAGACACCGCCATTGCCTTATCATCTCGAGGGTTCTCATACATAGCAAAAAGTCACTTTATTTAGAACCTTCGTCGTGGACTTGGTGTTTGTATATTAATATCACCGCTTCAAGTATACTTACATTGCTCTATTACGTAATGTTAGTAAATAACGTTCTCCTCTTTAGCTTCTTCGGTCACAAAAAAATACCATAGATATTAACAATCGACAAATCAAACATTAGGAGCAAAGCACATATTGGAGCCTCGAAACAAATGGTTTGTCATTGATCAATATCTGCTGGATCCCACTTCAGATTTACCTGTGTATACTTTTCCTAGGCTTCTTCTATCCTTTTGTGCGCTTATCCAAGGGAGTCCTAATGAAGGTTGCCATGAACTGATCCCAAAAAGGCTGAAGAAGCGGCGACCACCATGATCTCCATTGTCATGAACTAATCCCAAAAAGGCTGAAGTAGAGGAGACCACCATGATCTCCATAACCATAAATGTAAGCGACATATGCTTGTGTAGCTGATTGAACATATTCTGAGGACCTTGTGTATGCCAAGGATAGTCTATTATTCTAAAGATTCTTCTATGTACGTCAGCGCTTTTCTTCATTGTATTGCTATGCTGTGTCAGGGATGAGTAAAGGACCCATACTTTTTTTCCTAGGTCTTCGATTCATGATATTACTAGATCCATGAACCATTTTAGTTTCATACCTGTATTGCGCAATTAAACATTTACAATTCAGTCCTATATTGATCCATCTCTCAGCCCATAGCGTGTTGTCGTTATTCTTGGACAATAGAAATAGTCAACAGGTAACATTCTGTATGCTCATTGCATAACAAAAAAACTACATAGACAGGTTATGCTTTCCTATTGCAATTATTATTGTTCTTTATTTTTTCTTGTGCTCATGTTTATAGACTTCTCAATTTCCTTTGGTTGTGCACATGTCAACTTGGTCACTATCTATTAATTGCAATGGACTCGCCATCATTCCTTTCAAAGTTAGAACCACTTGATTAAAAGTGGATGCAAAGCGCTTTCAGAGAGTAATTGATGAATTCATAAGAGCAATAGGCTTTGACCCGTCGGGGACAAATCTTGGTCTGCATTGGACAAAACATGAGTTAAAAGAAGGATCGCCAATTAACATTGGTACCTTTCCCCTTCCGATTGTTTTTGGTGTTTGGTGTTTGAAAATGTTCAAAAGTCAAAGAAGTGCAGTGTTTTCTGCAAGTTGTTTACTCAAATTTCGTTTTGATTACTTGAGGTTGGTGAAGAGTATCCCTAGAGAAGAGATATATGGGTTTTGATGAACTTTTTGCCTATTTGTTTCAGTATTTGTAGAAAGAAAGCTTACAAATACAACAATGTAGCACATAAAAATGGACCCAGGGCCAATAAATAGTTCCAAACATACAATTTTAGTGTTATTCCAAATTAGCTCTGGTCAATAGTTAATTTTCATTATTGGTGGCATCTGATTGTTAAGAGACATTTGCAAGTTCTCTGTTATTTTTCTTATTCTTAAATGTTGGTATTAGTGAGAATGTAATTTCAGCAATTAATCCATACGAAGACTTTGACCAACTAAAAGTTACTATACTCGATAGTGATTATTATCCTCTGCATATTTGTTTCTATTATGTACAGAAACTCAGAAGAAGCTATATGTAATGCTTGGAAAGGATCTCTGTTCAGACAATTTTGCCAACTGATAGGTAATTTCCTTTATGGTCATCGCATAAGATTGTTGCGTATAAGTTGCATTGCATCAGCAGGTTATGATAAAAAATATTATCACCTGTTGGAGTCTAATATGATTATTACCCCAATGCTTAGACCTGCGCTCTATCACAAACTAACAGATTTATGCAATCTGTGAGTGCACAATATATCACTTGAGAACGTGCTTTCATTTTCCCTGTCAAAGACTACGAAAACTCTAATTCTATTCAAATGCTAAAGAAGTGAATCATCATTGCCTGGATCGCTTGGATCACTCGACCTCAAGATGTAAGCCTGCGAAGGTAAAATACATGCTTCACATCTATTTTTTTAGTTAGTTCCCTTTATTTTAGATCGTCGCTCAAATCTGAAATTGGTTATTTAGAGACTTCCATGCAACCTATCACACTAAAAAAATATGCTACGTATTCTCCTTTGAATTCTTTCAGTCAACCACCAACCAGGTTTCACAAAATGATTTAGCCTGCTGATGATGCTCTTTTTTTTATAAACTAACCATAGTGGAATGCTATATTAAAATGATGAGGCTTCCAATTTTGGTCTCTGCTCAAGTAGCACAATTCATGTAGACATAGCCCAAACATTTTCGTATGTATATCATACCTGTCATTGTTGGCTTTCATAGCCTTAATCTTATTATATCAACAGGAAACGTTCTGAATAAGGAAGGTTCTTTGCGCTATAAGAAAAATAGCTTTTCCTTTTTAACAAAAGAAACATCCATCCTAACATTTTTATGTACCCCATCCAAATGAGTCTTCACGATTTTGTCTTTGCGCCTAAGGCAAAGTCTAATATTTTTAGGCTAGGTTCAAAAAGATTTGTTGAAGCGGCTTCCCAGCGAAGTTGCTTCTCATCCTGCTTCTCATCTTAACTACTAAGACAGATATTTGTACACACACATGAGTAGGGACCAAAACAATAAAAAAACAGGTCATGAGGGGAGCCAAAACAACAAAAAAACAGGTCACGAGGATAACGACAGCTTAGAGTTGATTCCTACTTAGAGTTGTACACTGATTCTTTTTTTGTAAGATTGACTCTATAGAGAAACATTTGATATCCCTTTCATGCTACAGTTAATGTTCCTATTAGTTCAGGCAAGATAAATGCTGCTATTAGTTTCAGTTAATAAGTTTTGAGTTCATTCTTATTTTTTGCGTTGGGGTGTACCGGTTTCATGGCCATGTTAGCTGATTCCCGTCTTTTAGGTAAGAAGAACAGCAATATTAGTCAAATCCTTTGATTTGGTTGCAACTGGTTTCTTTTTCCTTTGCCGTGACTAATCTGCAGACTAAGAGGTTTGAACCTCTCGCCTACCAGCTTTTTTTTTTTTGTGTTCAGTACTTACAGTTTGGTCAAACTTTCAAAAACTCTGTTCAATAACTAAATAGAAGTAAAATAGTTAGAAATCTTGTGATGCAGTTGGAATGGTGCATCAGGATGCTTAAAATTGTGAAGGTCACTTTCATGCAATAGTGAATACTCTATTATGTTTTTTGAGTGTCGGTGTTTCAATATTTTTATGTCAAGACAAATTTCGCTTTATTAATATTAGATTGCCTATACTCGGTTTCACTATTCTCCGTCTGCATCGTGATTGCATCAAACCGGTTTTCTTGATTAGCGGCTAGAACAAGTATTGGTGAGTAGGTTCGAAAAAATGGAAGGAGCTATCTCGGCATGTTAGTTTTTCAAAGATACTTTTGATCTTTAATTTTGTGTACATAGGTAAATAGTTTTAGTAATTGGCATCTCGGTTTTGTCAAGATATGGTAGCTTTTGCAAATTGTAATCTGTATGATTTTTTAATATCAAATTTAGATGGAGCTCATCACGTGAACTTGAACATCAGCGTGACCATAACAATGTATTTTCCATTAATGTTGATTATTCTATCTTTCATTTCATTTGTATCTCTTTTAGTCAAATGAGTATTTACTTATTTTTTGCAAGATTTTCTCTCTGCTGCACATGTAAAGCTGATGGTGGAATTGTTGCTACACGTGAGGAGGTCACATATTTGATTAGATCTGGTTGTCGATTGTTGTAATTTCATTCACTCTTTATTGTTTTATTTTTCAGTAAAATCTGGGTGTAATTGCCTTCCTTTATCTACCAGATTTTGCTCTGCTTTCAGGAAACTAGGCATCATGTAATGATTGGATATAAATCTGATTAATGGACTAAAAAAATCATCCGAAAGATATGTAGTGGCTCCCAAACTGCTGCACGGGCGCGCGAAGGCGCGCGCCCTGATACTAGTACATATATAATCGAAGTTATCTGTGTAGGCACGTTCGCGCGCCCTGATACTAGTACATATATAATCGAAGTTATCTGTGTAGGCACGGCGCCTATAACTAGGCTCATATGTCATATGCCAGCGTTCTCTTATATATATGACCCCTGTATCCCCGGGGTATCCTAGGTCTCTGACGATCGAGCACGATCCATATGCTATGGGCGTCCCAACAACTTTGGCAAGTCGCTAGCTAACATGGAACATGAGAACACTTAAAAAAATAAAAAGCAGGTAGTGGTAAAGTATGTTAGAGACTGATTTTGTTGTTGTTGTTGTTGAGAAATGCAAGTGCTAAGCTCTTGGTATCTCGCTATGAGTTTTTTTGTTCCTCTTGGTAGATGCTCGTCCTCGCTAGTGAGTTGTACAACCGCTGGGGACGGCCTTAGGGCGTGATTGGTTGGGAGAAATAGCCCAATCAGGCCCGGGAGATACCAGATTTGATTGTTCTGTTGCTTGGAGAAGAAGTGCAGCCTGACTCAAGGCTTGGTGGAAACGTAAATCACATCCGTTTCTGGCCGGCCTGGCTCGGGTGATGCAGCGCGCGGACGCTTGAGGCCTATTTCCTCCTTGAGCTAATTGATGCAAGTAAGCAATCAGCAGCTGAGTAAAGCTTGGCCTATGGACGCATGCAAACCAAACAAACACTGTTTGCACGCGTCCAACCTATCTGCGTTGAGCCTGGCTCTAATGCACAACCTGGCCCATACATGTATGCGAACCAATAAGGCCCTTAGTGACTCAGTCGATGTAGGCTCCTTGCCACCACGAGCCTTCTTTGCTGCCATCCAGCACACGAATGAAACAGATAAGGCTGCATGCTGGCTCTAGTTCTGTTTATAATATATATACTATATTATTTTCTACCGCAATATACACAAAGGACTCCTCCTGCGCTGACCGTGGACCCCCCAACGCTGACCCCGGCTGGTGCGGTGGCCACGCCACCCAGTCTGCACGTGCCGGACAAGGCACTTGTGGGATGAGGCACGGCATAAGCCCCCATGTGCATCACCGCATCACCATTTGATGCACATGAGGATGCGTGGGCACATATGCTCTTGAAGGCAAATTATCTGCGTCCCGACACTAAAGCACAGAGAAGACAGCTAATATAAATAACGACGAGATGCGTTCTCCAACCTCCAAAATCCAGACCTTACCAGATGTCTTACGCCTCGATGATCTCCACTACGCCCGGGCGTCGCCGCCCACCGTCATCGAGAGCTTGCCGCTGGTTCTCTTTGGAGCAGTGGCTCCTTCTCTTCTGCACTCTTGGCGTCGGCAACCACTAGCCCCGTCAAGCCTCGTATCTGGCACTGGAATTAGTCTATCTTGTGTCTTGTCTTCTAGTATCTATCTTATGTCTTAGTTTGTTCAACTCGTCAATGTTTAATATCGCTACCTATGGTCCAGGGTCGGAGCCAAGGGGGCTAGCAGGGGCCATGCGCCTCCCTAACATCACAACAAATTTTTTATTTAGTATATAATTTAATATTCTATATTTATATTAGGAAGAATGATAAAAAGTTCTTGTTATATATATATATATATTATTTTTATGGTGACCAAAATCACATAAAATACAATTAGAATAGAAATTTTTTATTTATTTAAACTTGTTTGTCTACCGTGTTAGGACACATTTTATCTGTCGTAGTTCAGTAAGCTTGCATCAATCCAAATTTATTTCGACCTTTCCAACAGGGGCGGATCTAGTATAGGTGCATGGGGGTATAGTTGTACCCCAAAAAAATTGTAAAAACACTAAGTATATATATCTATAATATTATTATAAACCTAGCACACTTTGTCAAATAGCAATATTTTAAGCTCAAGTGCTCATCCAAGAGAGAAATAGTTTGTAGCCCTGTACTAGCACTCAATACACACGACACAAGTATAAGATAAAAATGGCAACGAATTAATCAGTTTTTTTAGAAAAAAAGTTGACTCCTTTTCCTTCCAAACCATCGTAATAATTTTAATTTGTCAGTTTGGGTTTTGATTTTGTTTAATAACCAAACAATGTTGTAGGAAAAATCGTCCGTAGATTACTTGATAAATAAATAATTACATTTTTTGTAGAACATCATCGTCATTCGGTTGTCATATTATATTGTTAGCGAATTACATCATTTAGGTTCGTACCCCTATGATTGAAATCCTAGATCCGCCACTGCTTTCCAATGACATAAAACTGATTTTCTGAACAAAATGAAATAGTTTGCTTGTGTATTTTCTATAGGGCCATGTCCTCATGTTCAGCAACCACAACCACAACAAATAAATCCACGCCACCCAAACAATGTGCAAGAAACAGAGTAGAGTTCACCAACAAAAACACTATATGTAGCTGCCTGCCATCTAAAAAATTGAACACTTTGCCATCCAAATAAAGGAAGCATGTGCAGTGGCTATGAGCATACCAGCACAGACCACCAAGAAGACGGATGGAAATCACTGGGAAAACTACCATGACATGACACTGAAGATCACCAAGTACTGTATTGGCATCACCGACAGGAGCCATTGGATATAATTAAAAACGTCCATCAAATTATTTGTGAGAAGACATGCAAAGCTAAAAAAAGGGGGACAAATACAATATATCACTAACCATGAGCGGAGGAAGCAGGCATTGCCTGGTGCATGTATGCTCTGTCAAATTGGCAAGGATTTCGTAGGGATAGGGGTGAAGACTTGATCATCTAATGCTACTCGGTGAGGGATAGGGGCTGAATCTAAAATGCTACTCTGTGGATCCGACCTTTTGCGCCTCCGGCCGGCTTTGTTATGGCCGTGACGTTTCGTGCTGTTCAGGTAAGGTCTGGGCGCGTTGGCCACCACGCGAGGCTGAAAGAGAGAGAGCGGAGGTCTAGCCGAGCGCACCGTGTCAGTAGGTCCTACTATACAGTAGCTAATAGGCTGCCTAACACAGTGCTACTAAGCACACTTCTATTGAGCCCTTGTTTAGTTGGAGTCCAAAATCCCAAAAAGTGCTACAGTACCTGTCACATCGAATGTTTGCGGCTTATATATGGAGCATTAAATGTAGACGAAAAAAAAACTAATTACACAGTTTGGTGAAAAATTGCGAGACGAACGTTTTGAGTCTACTTAGTCCATGTTTAAACAATAATTACCAAATAAAAACGAATGTGCTACAGTAGCCTCGAATTCCAAATTCATGGAACTAAACGAGGGCTCACACGCACTCACGCACACTCGTACTCTAGTACAGTAGAGAGGACAAGCCGGTCGTCACGTCATTGTTCGATTCTGTTTGCAAGCTGGTGCCCGGCGGTAGAGCACGCAGGCAGGCACGCATGACCGCCCACGTAGACTGCTTTCTCGGCGTCACCACCAGTCCACCAGCCTGGAAGGCCGGACGGCCGGCCAAGGGTCAGTTTGGATGCTAAATTTTTTAGCAAAACGCTACTGTAGCGTTTTCGTTGTTATTTGGTAATTAATGTCCAATCATAGTCTAATTAGGCTTAAAAGATTCGTCTTATGGATTTCGTCTAAACTATGTAATTAGTTTTATTTTTTATTTATAGTTAATGCTTCATACATGCGTCAAAGATTCGATGTGACTGAGAATCTTAAAAAATTTGACCCAGGGCCCCTCACTCAAGGCGCAGGCTACGACGACCGTGACCGCACTCTGCAGCTGGCACAAGCGCCCGCCCGACGGAGAAGATTCCCTCGCGAGTCGCGACCTGCTGTCTATTTGTACTACTCGTGTGCCCGCGCAGCTAGGCACACAGGCAAGCCCACGTACAGGCGCAACAATGCTGTACGCAGGTGCTAGCTACAATACGTACGTTCCATCTAGCCTTGGTCGGTATCGATCACATCGCGTACGTCGACCTTCCAGAAATAATAATAACAATAATAAGCCGGATTGACTCGTCAGATGTCTCCATATACGCTCGCACACATCTAGAAAGGCGGCGTTGTGCTCTGGCTCTGCTCTCCATTTACGAGGTGTGCCGTCGTCTCTGAATTCCTAAAATGTACAGTACGTAGTGTTCTCCGCTGTCAGGAGTCAAATATGCATACAGTATGGGCTTATCTATAAACTGTCTGTTGTACCAACTAGAGCCTAGAGGTCCGATTCTAGCATACTAGTATTGATCATTACAAACTCAGTATGCTAGCTCCATACGCGATGGAGCAGTGGCGGCGCGCGACGGCGGCCGTGAGCATGTACGGGGCCGGTCATGCTCATGGACATCATCGGGCTCCATGGAGGAGTGCATGCCAACAAGCATGCAATTACTTTGTGTGGTTAGCATGGCGAGGAGACACCAAGTAGCATGCTCAGCGAGTCCACGGATTGGCAAAAAAAACGGACAAATTAAAGAGAAAATTTGCTCATTGCCATCAAAATCTATACTGGTTTCCTGGTGGCCATAAAAAATAATAGCTTTTCTTATCGGCCATCAATTTGTGTTTTTTGTTTACTTAACTGCCATCACCGTTAGGTACATGTGGTTTGTTTCCTTATCTGCCATCTGGTTATATAGTTTATTTTCTTAATTGCCATTTAGCATACGGCGTGACCTGTGTCTCCATGTTCACTTTTCGATTTTGCCCCTGCCCAGATCAAAGCGGTGGGATACCCCCACGAACCCGACGTTCTAGCCAAGACGATCGGCAACCAGCAGACACACCAAAAAAAAAGATCGACGAACCCTAGCTCCACCCGATCCAGCGCGCGAGCCGGCGATCCCGCGTCCCCGAGCCTCGCGCCCGAGCCCTCGCCACCTGCAGGGCCGGGCTCCGCCGCCGCCGCCGCCCGGCGACCCGACCGGACGCCGGGACACCACCATCCACGACTGACCCGCTTACCTGACCGGACGCCACCCAGCTGGCACACCGACCCGCCGAGACACCACCCAGCCAGACATCGACCGACGTCGGGACGTCTTCACCGACGGGACGCCTCTCCTCCGGCCCAACCGACTGCCCCTCCTCACTGCACATGGTCTGAGGAGGCATGGCGTCACTAGCACATAGCTCCGACACATCATGGCTTCCCTCAGGGTAATTGCTTTTGCTCTTCCTTTTCTCTTCTTATCTCTTGTCGATTAGAAGATGGAGCACGAACGAGGAGACATTGTTGGTTGTGCATAGTTTTGATAGGGTATTGATTCACAGCATGGACCCTGAGTCCAGCTACCTACTGAAAATCAGACTTTCTGGGAATCCTAAAAAGCGTAGGAAGGAGTTTGCATGCTTTCATATCACCAAGGTGGTTGATGCTAATCGATGTAATTTTAAGGATCTTGTCGAAGAAATTATCAATGCATATCCATATGGCTACAATGAAATAGTAATTGTTTTTTACTATGATGAGCTCCAAAAGATCTTCCCTCAAGTCACAACAGATGTTTAGCAAACATGTTCATAGCAAGGTAGTTCGCATGACCATTACATACATTGAACTCAGAGATGTTGTGTCTATCCCTGAGCTTTATACTTCTGAAAATTCAGAGGTCCTTGATATCCCAAGTACTCCATCCGTGGCTTGTCCAGTTATACCTCAAGCAAGCCACTCCACTATGCCTTCTGCTAGCCAGTCCACTATGCCTTCAGCAAGCCCATCCACTATGCCTTCAAGCCAACCTAGCACTAGGGATGAAAACGGATCGGATACGAACGGATATCACTCATATTATATTTGTTTTCATATTTCTGTTCGGATTCGGATTCGGACACGGATAGCATTCGGATACATATACGAATACGGATTGACTCGGTTACGGATACGAATAATGAGTATCGAATACGGTATGAATCGGATTCGGAGAAGGTCGGATACAAATATCTATTCGGATATTGAGTAAAAGCAGTATATATATATATCATACGTGCGCAAACCATTACACCACTCTATGAGTCCATAATCCATCTAGATTAAGCCGAAAGACTAAAGAGTAAAGCAACAAATAAGATAAAGATACAGATACATCATACATCAAACATCATATAAGCACCAATCTTCGTGGCATGAGTAGAAATAGCCAAGCACATTGCTTCATGGGTCTCATGGAGTCATGGTCATGGATTCAAGATCTACAATCCTTATATAGGCCATTTTTTTCATTTTGAGAAAGTTTGAACAAAATGTAGTTCAAATTTCACAAGTGTGTGATATAGTTTTAGAAAGTCTGTATGAGATTTAAGAATTTATTACTAGTGTTTGATAAAACTTTCTCAAATGGGAAAATGAGCTATGTAACAATTGTATATCTTGCTGAGATGATCAAACTTGGTATTCAGAGTTTTTTCATCTGAGGTCATTTAGTGTCTCATTTGAGCAAGTTTGACCAAGTCAAATTTGGTCAAATGAAAAAACAACACTTTGACTCTAGTATTATGAACTCTAAATGACTTCAAATTGAAAAGTTTTGAATACCAAGTTTGTTCAACTCATCAAGATCTACAATTCTTGTTTTGGTCAACTTTCCATTTGAGATAGTTTGGACGGTTCAAATTTGTGATTTTTAAATTTCGATGCTTACAAACTAGTTTTCGGAACCCTAGATTGTCTCAAATTGAAAAGTTTTGAATACCAAGTTTGTTCAGATCATCAAGATCTACAATCCTTATATAGGCTATTTTTTCATTTGAGAAAGTTTGAACAAAATGTAGTTCAAATTTCACAAGTGTGTGACATAGTTTCAGAAAGTCTATGAGATTCAAGAATTTGTGACTAGTGTTTGATAAAACTTTCTCAAATGGGAAAATGAGTTATGTAACAATTGTATATCTTGCTGAGATGATCAAACTTGGTATTCAGAGTTTTTTCATCTGAGGTCATTTAGTGTCTCATTTGAGCAAGTTTGACCAAGTCAAATTTGGTCAAATGAAAAAACAACACTTTGACTCTAGTATTATGAACTCTAAATGACTTCAAATTGAAAAGTTTTGAATACCAAGTTTGTTCAACTCATCAAGATCTACAATTTTTGTTTTGGTCAACTTTCCATTTGAGATAGTTTGGATGGTTCAAATTTGTGATTTTTAAATTTTGACGTTTACAAACTAGTTTTCGGAACCCTAGATTGTCTCAAATTGAAAAGTTTTGAATACCAAATTTGTTCATCTCATCAAGATATACAATCCTTATATAGGCCATTTTTTCATTTGAGAAAGTTTGAATAAAATATAGTTCAAATTTCATAAGTGTGTGACATAGTTTCAGAAAGTCTATATGAGATTCAAGAATTTATGACTAGTGTTTGATAAAACTTTCTCAAATGGTAAAATGAGCTATGTAACAATTGTAGATCTTGCTGAGATGATCAAACTTGGTATTCAAAGTTTTTTCATCTGAGGTCATTTAGTGTCTCATTTGAGCAAGTTTGACCAAGTCAAATTTGGTCAAATGAAAAAACAACACTTTGACTCTAGTATTATGAACTCTAAATGACTTCAAATTGAAAAGTTTTGAATACCAAGTTTGTTCAACTCATCAAGATCTACAATTTTTATTTTGGTCAACTTTCCATTTGAGATAGTTTGGATGGTTCAAATTTATGATTTTTAAATTTTGAATAAATATCCGGATAATATCCGTTTTTAAATATCCGGATATATCCGATACTTATCCGGATTATCCGATATCCGCCGGATATCGATGATATTACATCCGTATTTGATATCCGCCTAAGATATCCGTTTTAGTATCCGTATCCGAAAAAAAACCCGGATATCCGAGTAAATCTCCGAATAAGTGTTCATATTTGTTCGGTCGAACGGACGGTCGAATAAATATCCATACCGTTTTCATCCATACCTAGCACGAATGAGCCTACTGATGATGATATTCTTGTTGATGATGGTATTCTTGCAAATCCTAAGCCACATAATGAGCATGTGGGTATTGATGATGAACCTGAATACCTGACCCATGGTAAATCTGGACCTGCTCAAATTGAGAGCAGTGACTCTAAGTCTGATGAAGAGTATGAGGAAGAGGATGGTCTAGTTGGGAAAGATCCTCTGCCACCTACACCAGTTTTAGCTTATGACAAAAATGATCCTCCAATGTGTGTAGGCAGCATATATCTCAACCTGCGTGAGTTTAGGTTAGCACTTTCTCAGAATGCTATTAAACATGAATTTGAGTTTAACATCGAAAAGAGTGACCCTGTGAGAGTGAGGGTATATTGTTCAAGGAAGAAAGATGAAGGATGTAGATGGAGATTACATGCTCGTACAATGAAGGTAACATTTGTCCAATTGAATTCTGTTTATTCTGTGCTTTATTTTATAAAATTCTGGGTATATTGTTAAAGGATGAGTGCTTTATTTAGCTGTCCCCTAAGAACATTTGTTCAATTTGTTGAAATGTATACATTTGTTCAATTTGTTGAAATGTATATGCAGGTGACGAGGAACCCACATAAACATTCTTGTTCCAGTTCAAGGAGGAGTAAGGTAGTGAGGAATGCAAGCAAATTCTGGGTGTGTGAACAAGTCAAGGATTGGCTCGCGGAAGATGCAAGCATGGGAGCTAAAGAATTGGTGAGGCGGATAAAGGATAAGCACAAAGTAGATGTACCTTACCAAAGAGTGTATGATGGTATGAAGCTAGCTGATAAACAACTATTTGGTAGTTGGGAAAGTAGCTTTGACAACCTATATAGGTTTAAGGCAGAGGTTGAAAGGTGCAGCCCTGGAAGTTTTGTAGTCATAGATCACCACAAAATTACTGATCAAATCAGATTTAATAGGTTCTTCTTTGCTATGAAACCATGCATAGATGGTTTTCTAAAAGGATGCAGACCATACTTGGCCATAGATAGCACCTTTTTGACAGGAAAGTTTAGAGGGCAGCTAGCATGTGCAATAGTTGTTGACGGGCATAATTTGATGTATCCAGTTGTTGTTGGAGTGATAGACTCAGAAACAAATGAAAATTGGATTTGGTTTATGCAAAGGCTTAGAGATGCCATTGGATCTCCTACAGGCTTAGCTATCTGTACAGATGCTGGTCAAGGAGTGATGGCAAGAGTGAAGGAAGTGTTTCCAAATGCGGAAGATAGAAAGTGCATGGTGCATTTGGTGTCAAACTTCAAGAAAAGGTACAACGGGAAGATATTTGAGGATCATCTTTGGCCCGCAGCATATTCATGGAGCCCATACTTTTTTTAGAAGCATTGGAAAGCAATGGAAGATGCTAAACCAAAAGCAATGACTTATATAAGGCAATGGCATACTAAGATATGGGCAAGAAGTCAGTTCTGAACACATTGCAAAGTCGACTATGTGACCAACAATTTAGCAGAGTGCTTCAACAATTGGATCAAGAAGTACAAAGGTCTAAATTTGGATGACCTTATGGACAAGATCAGGCAACTTGTTATGTATAAGTGGGATGTTAGGAGAACAATCTCAAGAAAGATTCAATGGATCATTCTGCCACACATCATCAAGATGTTGAAGGAGCAAAGCAGGAACTTGGATATGGATGTACAGAGATGTGGGGATACCGTAGTAGAGGTATATGTGAAGGGTGGCAGTAGCTTCAAATGTGTTGTCAACCGAAAAGCAAGAACCTGTACATGTAGGAAATGGAAAGTCTCGGGGATTCCTTGTAAACACGCTATTGCATTCATCACATCTCTTCCGGATCAATTGGAGAAACATGTTGACATGTATTATTCCGTTGAGAAATTTAGAGCAGTATATGAGGCCTTTATACTTACCATGCCAGACAAGTCTCAGTGGCCGAAATCTAACCATGGTTTCTTCATGGAGCCACCGCTTCTAAAACCTACGGCTGGTAGAAGGCAGAAAGAGAGAAAGAAAGGATGTACTGAGGGTGGTAGCAACACGACAAAGAAGAAAGGTTCACATTAGTGCCCCATCTGCAAGGGATATGGCCACCGCTGGTATAGCTGCAAGCATGGTGACCCTGATGATATAGCAGCTATGCTAGCCGAGAAGTAAGCATGCTGACATTGCTCATCTTTATTTTTTTTGTCACTTGTTATTAATTTCATATTGTCGCCTTTTAATATTGGATGTGATTCATGAAATGCAGGGGGGACCGAAGAGGAGAAAGAAGAGAATTGAACCATTGTGTGAGAGTAGTATTGTCCTAGTTCGAGCAGGACCTAAAACAATGCAGCTATGGCGACTAGAAGCAAGACTCCTCTAAACCAAAGCCCTGCTGCACACACTAGAAGCAAGAGGAAACTTCCGTATCTTAATTTATAATTCATGCATATCATGTGATGTTAAGTAGTGCAGCTACCTTATTTTGCTTGCTATGCAAACTTATGGCTGCTTATTTTGCTTAGCGAGAATGAGCCTAGTTGCGAATTATATGGACAATGATGGCCGGTTGAACTTGATCTCTAGTTTGGTATGTGAACCAATGAACTGCTACTTTGCTGGGTGAACCAATGAACATCTATATAGTGCATGCCTAATGTCATGTTAACTGTATTCAAAATATGTTGCCTTAATGTTGCCTTAATGTTCTTATAATATTTATGTTGCAGTTATATCTATGTTTCTATTATTTTATCTGATATATGGTATATGGTTCTGGACATCAATGACATCCAAGGAATTCTTGGACAAATTTTTTAGAGGGGTAAAACTGTCTTTTCCATCCCATCTAACAGATTGCTAACAGAACGGGGCTCTTGTTCACGGTAATGGCAATTGAGTAAACAAAAAACATAAATTGACGACAGATAAGAAAAGCTATTATTTTTTATGGCAACGAGGAAAGCAGTATAGATTTTGATGGCAACGAACAAATTTTCTCCAAATTAAAACTGCCCGTATTCTAGTCACGTGATAAAAAACTGCGTGCGGATCCGAAGTCCGCAATCCGATCCCAACCACACGTACCACTTGTACAGTACTGTAGTATGCCAGAGCTGTGCGCACGGGATGACGGGAATAGTTTTGGCTGCTGCAGCGACAGTCTGCGAACCCTGAGCCAGAAAAAACTGGTACAGTAACTTTCAAAGTTTCAGTCTGTGTTTAATTCGTGATTTTTTGGGAATTTGGCATCCAAAGAATTCTTGGACAAAATTTTTGGAGGGGTAAAACTGTCTTTCCCATCCAGTTTATCAGATTGCTAACAGAATGGGGCTCTAGTTCACAGTAATAGCAATTGAGTAAAAAAACATAAATTGATGGCAGATAAAAAAAGCTATTATTTTTTATGGCAACAAGGAAAGCAGTATAGATTTTGATGGCAACGAGCAAATTTTCTCCAAATTAAAACTGCCCGTATTCCAGTCACGTGATAAAAAAAACTGCGTGCGGATCCGAAGTCCGCAATCCTCTCCCAACCACACGTACCACTTGTACAGTACTGTAGTATGCCAGAGCCGTGCGCACGGGATGACGGGAATAGTTTTGGCTGCTGCAGCGACAGTCTGCGTACCCTGAGCCAGAAAAAACTGGTACAGTAACTTTCAAAGTTTGACGGCGTGGTTAGTTCCACCTCAATTTTCAAAAAGTTGCTACAGTATCTGTCACATCGAATGTTTGCGGCCGTACATGGAGCATTAAATGTAGACGAAAAGATAAACTAATTGCACAGTTTGGTGGGAAATTACGAGACGAACGCTTTGAGCCTAATTAGTCCATGTTTGAACACTATTTGCTAAATAAAAACGAACGTGCTACAGTAACCTCAAAATCTAAATTTCTACGACTAAACAAGGGCTCAATGGTTCAACCGGTCAAGCGCTGGCGTGTTTGGCTGGCTTTAAGCCAGCCGGCTGGCTGGCCAGCCAACTCACGGAATCACTATTCACATCTTATCAAAATAATATTTTCCTCTCACAACAATCAATCAGAACAGTATTTTTCAGTCCTGCCGAACAGGCCCGAAAACCACCTGCACCGCCTTCATTCCGGCGAGAGAAGGTTTGACGAGACGCAGGCGCTCACCGGGACATGCAGATGCAGGGGGCTCCGGGCTCCTGCCAGTCAAAGCAATATAATCCCGCTCGCCGTCGTCAACGGAGACCGGCCACAGTTGTCCAGTCATGCACACTACTCACCGCAAGTCCGAAACCCTGTGCTGTGACCTCTCCTCTCCGCAATTTGGGTGGGGCTCGGGTCGATTGCGTGTGGTGCGGACCGCGGACTCGCCGCGCTGCCGGCCCGGTGCTGACCTCACGGACAACGTGGCGAGGCACCGTGCAATGGCCATGCTCATGCGCCTGTTTGGTAGCGGCAGGCAGGCAAGCAGCGCAGCCAACTCGCTGCCCGCCCGGTGCTGACTGCTGGCATCATGGACAACGTAGCAAGGCACCGTGCTATGGTCATGCGCCTTTTTGGTAGTATAGCTGCTATCAGCAAGCAGCCAATGAGCCAACTAGCCAAAGCCAAGCACCACCCTAACCCTATGCTAGCGCTGCTAGTGGTAGGGTAGGTCAATTGCTGTAAGGCAGCGTAGTGCCATTGGTTTGTCCACCCCTCGCACGCATCACCCATGCCAGCCACACACCCATGCTCGTCGTCTCTGCCGGCGGGGTTCGTGGAAAATGCCTCCGAGCAGTGCTCCCACAGCGACAGCCTCTCTTCAGGGTGTCACCCCTGACCTATGTAGTGTACGTACATTATTCCATTTCCAGTCCTATCGATATGACTTAGCACGTAGCCCGCTGCCCCATAGTATCATTGGGTTGGTTAGGAGCGCATTTTTCTTTCAAGAACGTGTAAGGGTTTCTTATACTACTCGCGTTAGGAGGAGCTGAAGTATGAGGAGGTGTTCTAAACATAACCTTTCATGCGTGGCATTGGCTAATGGATGGTCAATTTCGCCACCAACGAGGCAACAAACAACCACAGAAAGCTTGGGAAAGAGATGACACTATCTAGCAGCAAAGCAATCGGACCGAGCACGTGATCGTAATCGGAATTTACAAAACCGCCAGCGCGTGGTCCACCCCTTCCCCCAGAAAACGCATTGGACGGCCCGGCTACTCTCCGTCGGGGCCCCGCAGCGCGTGGAGGCGGTTGCCTTGGCTAGCTTGCTTTTGTTGCCCAATAGTTGGAGTGCGTGCTCGGCTGGTTTCTCTGCAGCGTCGTCGAGTCCAGCCTTGCATTGCACCTCGCCGGCGTCCTCGCCATTTTGTTGGCGTCCCTCGCCAACCAAAATTCAAACCAAGCAAAGACCAACCGGCCGTGAGCAGGGACAGACAGCAGGACCCATGCATCCGTCCACCTATGCCACTGGCAGCGTAGCACGGCATGGTGAATGTGTAGGACACCTGCTGGCAACAAGTCTCAGCGAGGCCACAGCCCACAGGCCTGGCACGCGTGGCCGGTGCCGGCCGCGAGCAGAGGGACGCAGGCTGGGGCCTGTGTCGTGGGGGTTGGGGCCGGGTCCAGCGTCCGTGAGCGGCCGAGAAACCGGAGCAGCGCATGCGCTTCTCTGTCGCTGTGTCGCGCGATCGTCTCGTCTCCAGCGCACGCACGTTTTACATGGACGGACGAGAGAACGAGCGAGCCCTATACGTGCGTCGGTACGTGAGTTATGACTGGTCGACGGCGACGCGGGTCAGGCTGGCGCGGTGGCCGGTAGCGGCGGCAGCCGGAGCCGGTGTAGGGCACCCGGGCATCATCGATCGAGCACCCGGCCCCGAAGGGCCGGTCCCGGCGACGGACGGCACCCCGTGCATGCAAACACGACACGGTGCCGGTCCGTCCGACCCGGCGGTCGCGGGCGCACGGGGACCGGAGATTGGCCAGCACCACCAACCCCGACCCCCACCCGGGCCGGGCGTCCGACAGGCGCAAATAGTCGGCTAGGTGCGCGATTAGGCCAGGCCAGCCATCCGTCCGTTCGCCCAGCGCGGCTGGGGCTGGCATGCACGAGCACGAGCACGAGCACGAGACGAGGCTACGAGTCTACCAGAGGCGCGAGCTGGATTGGACTAGTGCCGGGCGTTGGGGGCTGTCATGCATGCATGAGTGGGGGTGGCGGCTGGACCACGCCGCACTGTCACGACCCAATCTGGTCGCTCTCGCCATCAAATCCCACGCATTTTCTTTTTCTCCCCTGGAACCTTTCCATTGACCCCCGGCGAGACCGGCACGTACGCCGCCCCCGGTGCGGGGGGGAGCGTGTCATCGCGGTGCTGACCGACGCACGCAACGCAACTCAGCGTCGTGGCCGCGTCGATCGAGCGCTTTATACTATATTTACCTTTACTTACTGCTGCCTGCGTGCGGGCCTTCGCCTAATCGTCTCGATCGCCGCCACCCCGTCAATCTTTAGTCGCGCTCGATCCACTCCAACCGGATCTGACAACGCAAGGTTGGTTTTTGACTGTGATTGTATTAGTGGGTGATACGTCGTCGTTCTCCGGACCTGAATTCTAGATAAGCTGGAGGCTTGATCCACTCAAACACAAGCTGCTGTCAAAGACTCAAAGCCTGAACAGGGGGTTCAGAGAAAAGAAAACTGTAGATCAGCTTTCCCCATGACGATTGACGACGCCTTCCAGCAAATTTCTAGGAAACATGGGTTGAAATAAAACCCCTTCCAGGTACGAACAAGTCCTTCTCCAAAGAAAAAAGGGTACGAACAAGTCATGGTGAATTGTACTAATGTTTTGCGTTTTGATAATTGGTAGCAACTATTTATTTTAAACGTAGTCGTTGGTAGCAATTGACTGTAATCTGTAGTAGCGCGCATATGAAACTAGGGGGAAAAAAACTACACTGCCTTACGCTGATTTCAGTGGCTAAACGACATGCGCGCCGTGCAATGGGGTCGCGTATACACACACATCTGATTATTATATTATGACGCATTGCCGCCCCCGAGAGCACAGCTTGCTGTTTTCCGCGAATAATGGCGACCATCTCGCTTCTAGACTTTTCTGCAAACACCATCATTCCATCTTTAGTTGGAGGTAACAGAAAACATGTCACTGGCACGTCACGATCCCCAGATCTAAGCTAACAATGGCCGCCCCGGAAACGGAACGCCACTCGTGCTGGTGCTGCCCAAGTTTGCTCCTCCATCTAGCCATCTACGTCCCTCTCTGCCCGTCTCATCTTCTCAGCAGATCGACCAAGCGAATTGCGTCGTCTACAAGACGGCGAATCGGTTTCTTCTGTTCCCGTAACTAGTCTTCAGAAATGTATCTGCAGTCTGCTACGTGCATCTGCAGCTACGACAACGAACAAAGAACCTGCTCTTTGGAACACTGCCGTGCACGATAGTAATAGCTGACGAGGCATTGCTACGGCCGGCCCTGGAAGTGGAATCTGGGCAGGGCAGGTCATCATGCAGGGCGCATGAAGCTGTGAATGCGGAGCGCTGCGCTACGACTACCGTGCTAGTGAGTGCAACCACTCACTCACTTCACTCAGCTCAGCTCGCGAATGATTTTCAGGCTTGTTTTTCAGCGAGAAAGTTTTTCCAATAAACAACTGAGAACGGGTAGGGGTAGTAGTACAAAGGAATGCGATAGGGACCGCAGCGCACACACCTCTGTCTGACCCGTCCAAAGGCCCCCCCGGCCCTGTCCTGTCCGGAGCGAGTCACCATTGCGTACGCGCCCTAGTCATGTTGTTTGGCATCTCCCGGTTCATTCTTATCATTCCTATGCATTCCAATAATAATCCAATGCTTAATAACCATAGCCCGGCGGCTAGCTAGCTCTCTTTTTACAGCAGCAAGTGCCCTGAAATGACAGTTGTGACGATGAGTGTTTTGGAGCCTGTGCGATTTGTTGTTTGCTAAAAAAGATGGATCCACCCACTTGCCGTTCTGAAATATGTGAGCAAGTTTTTGAAATATTGCCAATGGTGGCGGTATCATCATAGTATCATAGTATAGAAAGCAACCCTTTAACCTAATTATTAGAGCCTATGAAATTTCTTGTCATGCTAAAAGAGGAACCACCCATTTGCCCTTCTAACATGTGTAAGGAAAGTTTTTTTCAAATATAATCGATAGCATCGTACTACAGAAAGCAACCATTTGACCTAATGCTCAGAGAAACAACATATCATCTGAAGATACTCTCAAGTTGTTTGTACCCTTGTAAATAGTAGAACAGAAATATCTTAATGATCTATTTAGATTTTTCTCTCTTTTTATAAGCTGCAATAGTTGCGGAGCTAGCTCATGAGCCTTTTATATCTCTAGTGGTCGGATACTTAATATATGTACCGTTTATATCGGTTACAACTTTTTTTTTTTGCTAACTTATAAAAAACCAGAAGGATCCAAGAAATGTGACAAGAGAAAGAAAGACCCATTTTTGGAATACAAGCTTACCTTGAACTATGTTGGAATGCATCTGATTTTCTGCAGTGTTTGTTAAAAGAGCCTATGAAATTGATAAAGTTGCCCCCGCATCTGATTTTCTGCAATATCTGTTAAAAGAGGGGCCGTGAATGTAGGAGTATTATTTATGGCAGTGCAGAAATAAGAAGGGCATTACTCCCAGCACCATCACAATAAGGGCATTAAAAAAAGGTGCTTTTGTTGCAGTGGATGAATCCAATGTGGAAACTGATTTTAGGGACCGAACAAAGGCCCTACGCCACCACCAGTCAGGCAGTCACACACAAATTAGGATTGGTAGAGCCCATCCCTGCGCCCTGCCTTGCTGGCTCTGACCTCTCCCTCCCCTCCCCTCCCTCCCTCCTCCCTCTCTTGTTGCTCCCCCCTTCTTTTATTGGGGTTTTTTGTCTTCTTGGATTTGCGCGTGTGCTCACCTGGGCGCATACTAGTCTCTGCATCAGAGAGGAGAGACCTCCGAGCTGGGGCTCTTCAAGATTGGGCAGAGCTGCCTGCCGCCTGCCGGGAGAGAGTGAAAGAGAGAGAGAGAGCTCAAGGGGGGCAAAAGGAGAATTTTTTATCCAGCTTCTTAGCTTGATTCTCTTTGATCCCGGAGAGCAGCCGCCAGTCCAACTAATCCTTGCTGTTGGCGTGCCCGGGCTTTGATTGCTCACCAGATCTGAGGCACCTGCTCGGTGGATTCCAGGAATCCGAGCACGAACTCGACAGGGGAGTTCCCAGGGAAAAGGTGAGCCCCTTTTTCGTCTCCCTCCTCATCCGTGCCCACCATTGCCAAACTGTCCGTCCACCACTGGAGTAATCGCGTACTCTTAGCTCCGATTGTTAAGCTTCAGCTGCTGCCTCTTGATCTGTTTCTGCTGCCTACACTGGACGACGCTTGATGCACACGAGATAATGAGTTGGCCGCAAGTTTCCTTTGATCCCAGCATACGATCCACCAGCTCACGCGCGCACAAAAATTATTGACTTTTTTAACTCGCTTTGATTTGATTGCATCTGTTGTTTCGGTTGCGCAGGGGAGGAAGGAAGAGGCTGAAAGGGCGGTGGAGATAAGACTATAAGCGCGAGCTGGGTCCCTTCCCTTGAGGATGCCGTCAAGAAACCGCGTGGAGGGGAGGGCGATGAGATGAGGGATGCTGGCCGCGGTGATGGACTACTTCAGCTCCTGCTGGGGCCCGCGATCTCGTGCCGGGCACCGGGGCAAGGGCTCCGACGCCGCCGGCCGGCAGGACGGTCTCCTCTGGTACAAGGACGCCGGCCAGCTCGTCACTGGGGAGTTCTCCATGGCCGTGGTGCAGGCCAACCAGCTGCTCGAGGACCAGAGCCAAGTGGAGTCCGGATCGCTCTCCCTCACTGACCCCGGCCCGCAGGGTACCTTCGTGGGCATCTATGATGGCCATGGCGGCCCGGAGACGTCCCGGTTCATCAATGACCACCTCTTCAACCATCTCAGGAGTAAGGACTCGATATGTGACAGTTACTGCTGATTGATGATTCCTCTTTTTTTTTTTTTGGCTGCTTAGTTTTAGAAGTACTGATGATGAAGCAATGATCAAGTCCCAACTTTTTCTGTGTTGCTTCGATTGTGGGTTGCATTTCTGTGACTATTAGCATGATGATGATGCTGACTCTGTCTCAAAAAGTGCATTTGTACTTATTGCCTTCAGAATAGAAATGAGAATTAGTTTGGTAGATCTGATTGGTAACCATGCATATGGTGATTGGATATTGGATGGCTGTTGGAGTTGTATTATGGTTATCCCAGAAAAATGAAACACCGATTTATTTAATTATCTAGCTTGGTTCTGATACTGTCTTGACTCGAGTGTGTTACATTACTTATTCTTAGTTTTCTTAATCTGTTCAGTGTACTAAAACTATTTAGTTTTTTTCCAGAATTTGCAACTGAGCACAAGTGTGTGTCAGCGGACGTGATCCGGAAAGCTTTCCAAGCAACTGAGGAGGGCTTTCTTTCTCTAGTAAGCAAGGAATGGTCTATGAAGCCTCAGATTGCTTCAGTAGGCTCCTGCTGCCTTGTTGGTGTAATCTGTGCTGGGACACTCTATGTTGCAAACCTGGGCGACTCACGTGCAGTTCTTGGAAGGCTTGTTAAGGCAACTGGAGAGGTTGTGGCCATGCAGTTGTCATCGGAGCACAATGCGTGCCATGAGGAAGTTAGACAAGAGCTGCAAGCATCACATCCTGATGATCCACATATTGTGGTTCTCAGACACAATGTTTGGCGAGTGAAGGGTATCATCCAGGTAGACAAAAATCTGTACCCTAGATCAGGTTGCTAATTTTTCACTCTTTGATGTACACACGTCTAGCCAATTAATCTTTGAATTTTTTTGAACTTTTGACGTCATCTGTTGCTCTCATCATAATCCCACTTTCCTCTTTGTGGGGAACTAATAATGACTTTTATATATGCATTATATCTCATAAGTTAGGTATCAGGTAAGTTCTCATTCCTAGAGCTAAAGTTGTCTGCATGCTTTATAGTTATGTCATCATAGGGTCCATCATCAGCTGTCAATAATCAGTGTTAGGTATCAGGTAAGTTCTCATTCCTAGAGCTAAAGTTGTCTGCATGCTTTATAGTTATGTCATCATAGGGTCCATCATCAGCTGTCAATAATCAGTGTGATACTTGTCATATATCTCAAAATTTATGCGGATGGTAAGATGTAACTTGTGGTTCAATATATTATGCCACTCACTAATACTATCTGTCCTCCCCCTTAACCCTCATTGTCCAGGCTTTCACTTTAGTGAAAGGTTAGTGCACCAACCATAAACAGGAGAAAACGATGTATTTAGTGCTGCTATTGTTTATTTCTTCATTCACAAAACCATCAAACTAGCTTGCACCCTCAGGTTCTATTGTTGGTTCTTATTCATGTAGTCCTGTCAATATACTTTCTATGATATTACTTATGAGGTGGGGTCATATCTGCAGATCTCAAGATCTATTGGAGATGTATATCTAAAGAAACCAGAGTATAACAGAGAACCTCTTCATAGCAAGTTTCGGCTTCGAGAAAGCTTCCAGAAGCCGATTCTTAGTTCTGAACCTCAAATTACTGAACATCGAATACAGCCAAACGATCGGTTTGTTATATTTGCTTCTGATGGTCTATGGGAGCACCTCAGCAATCAGGAAGCAGTTGACCTTGTCCAAAGTAGTCCCCGTAATGTATGTTTTCTTCTCTTGTGCTACAATTTCTATGAGTTGAAGTCCATTATTCTTTCGAGGCTTAATACTGTTCCATCTAATTGGGTCTTTGATGAATCTATCCTGAGTTATGTTGTGCTTTTATTGGATAGCATTAGCAATTCTCTTAGATTGAAAGAACGAATTTAATTGATACTTTGACAATTTTTTGTGCAGTAAGTGAAATATATAAAATAGACCGCAGATTCAGCTTTTGAAATACAAAGTTCAATGAACCGAGTGAAACCGGAATGTTGCAATAAAACAGACAATTAAAATGTGGATGTAACTCACAACTTGGCATACAAGCTATTTACCTAATTTGGATTGCAAAGCTTAATCATACCTGATACCTGTGAAAAGTGTATTTAATTAGTTTGTTCTTGTGAAATAACCCAGTCATCCTTGCATTGTAATACCTTCAAGTTTCTAACTGTCGATCTGTCAGCTTCTTTCGCCTATCGTTCATTTTCTAGTGTTCTTTTATTCACTTCCTCTGAAGCTGTAATTTCCTTTCCCCCCAGGGAATCGCTCGGAGACTAGTGAAAGCCGCGATGCAAGAAGCTGCCAAGAAGAGGGAGATGAGATATTCAGACCTCAAGAAGATCGACCGAGGTGTGAGAAGGCATTTCCACGATGATACAACCGTGGTTGTGGTGTTCCTGGATTCAAATGCCATGAGCAAAGCAAGCTGGAGCAAAAGCCCCTCTGTTTCGATCCGAGGGGGCGGTGTCACCCTTCCCGCGAAATCCCTCGCACCTTTCTCAGCTCCGGCACAGTTGAACAGCACCTACTGAAGTTGCTACTACTCTTGAAAGGAAGAGCACAATGCAGATCTGCAGGAGATGAAAAGCAGCGTTACAGTTATACCTGCTGTGTTGTTGCTCTTTGCAAAACTACTGTCTAGACTCCGCCTGGTAATTAGTGTACTGATAGCGAGGTATAAAAATTAGATTATTTGTTAGCGACGCAAATCCTCTCTCTTTTCTTCTCTCTATTCTTATCCCTTTTCTCTTCATCCTTGAGAGAACAGGTGGTTGTAAATTGTCCAGAACATGTTTTCCCTAATAGTCCATATCCCCGCTTTTTTCGTGTTGATATGAAGGCTGGCAGCATCACTGCTAAAGATAATGTTTGGGCGCGCATGATTTGACCAGTTCCGATCAAAACTTTTGGTGATGTCTTGTAGCAGCACGTTGCTCTCATGAAAGTAGGTACTGAGCTGCAGGGTTTTATTTTGAGGATGTCTATATTATATTCATGTGTTTTGTGACCAACTAGCACACGGTTGTTAGTTTCATGTAAAACACACGATTTCTATGAGAAACAAATTCAGTTGCTTTAGATAATAGTAGCACATGAATTCTACCACCATTAGATTGAAATCCAACTATTAGATCGAAATCCAACGACCACCATGCTTATTGCATATATTTTATAATAAAATTGCAGCTGCAATTTTCGAATCAGGTTATAAAAAACCCGATACACAACTATACAAACCTAACGAAATCTAATATATGTTGATACAAAGACAATTAACAAGTAACATTTTTTTTCTATAGCTAGACAAAAAATTAACAAATCACAATTTTTTTTCTATAGTTAGGCAAGGACAAAAAATAATATAAATGTTGACATAAAGACAATTAACAAGTCACAATTTTTTTCTATAGTTAGACAAGAATAAAAATAAATAATATATTATAAAATGAGACAAATTTTTTTCTATAGTCGCTGTTGTCAGGGGGGAGACGATGAAATGAAATGAGAGAAGACATGCGGAACAGCTTGTCAGCGACAAGGAAAAAAAACAGATAGCTAAATCGGTGGGGATCAGACGGTCAACTATGGACAGACCCAACGATCGGATGATCAGAAAACCATGTGCCGGGAGAGACAAAAACACACGGTTGTCCTTTAGCATTTCCGTTTATTTTTTCTTGACAAATTTTTTAAGCGAAGATCTGGACGCGTGGCTTGCCCGTTCATAGGTTGATCCGGTTCGTGATTTCGCCGAGAACAGGTAGCAGCGTCAGTGATTTGACATTTAAGGAACAATCACACGGTGCCCACCGATTTTGTGACCCTGATGGCTCATGGCAGCCTGGCAGGTCGGCACACGACACCAGTGCAAAGGGATAGCCATAAGTGAAGCTGTTTTGATGACGGAATCGGGCTTTGCTATCTCATGGGACAGTGATCCACAAGATTAGGATCAGCTCAATCCAAAGTCAATAGATGTTCCTTATAAAAATAGAGGTAAAGAGGTTCCTTATATATATGTGGAAAAAACAATAACATTTGACAAAGAAAACTAGAGGTTAAGATGCTACTGATTATGCTGAATGTGTGTAATGTACGTTGTATGCAACGTTTCAAAAAGAAAAAAAAAAGTTTGCACGTTGTATGCAGCAGGTTGTAGTTTAACATAAGCCCACAAAGGTCGATGCACGAGGAACTCGAGTCATGTGACTTGGAGCCATTCTCGGAGGGCAGCAAACCTGATAAACTCGCCTTAATTTGAAAGACAACAGAGCGGCAACTGTATACAAAGCTCATGTAAAGGGGCTGCCCAATGGCTAAGGTCTCCAGCCAGGAATCAGTACATTCCAGACTCCAGAGTATTAATCCAAGAAATCATTCTGCAAGTCTGCAACCCATACAAACTTCTTTAAGAAAGATTGAGATCGAGCTTGAGAGAACTAGATACAGGTGATCTTTATAAGGGACAGAGATGTCCATGTATTGTTTGCTATACACAGCTGCTACTTTCATCTTGAGCGGAAAATAAGCATTTCCCTGACCCTTTTGAAGTTTGAACACGATCCATTTCAGTTAATTACATGCCAAGTTGACAGCTTGATTTCAGATCCTACCTAACAAACAGTGATACCAACAATTGGGAGAACAGAATAAATTCACTGACAACGACGGCGGGGGAGTGGATGCCTAGAAAGGGCACGATATCAACCTGCAGGAAATTCTCCACTGCAGATCCGACAGTTGCACCAGCTGCAAGTCCCCCGACAGTGATCAATGCAGCCTTACCTGGATACAGGACCACAGAAAGTGTTGATTGCGTGCTAAATGTACACATGAAGATTGGTAGAAGAGCAGCATTAACCTAAATGTTGAACAAGATTTCCTCTCATAAGCAAACAATGTCACAATAGGCACAAAAGCCCGGTAGGGGGTTTCTGGACTTATATGCCAGCGAAACCCACATGCTCACCCACTGTCAGCACTCTATCTACACATGCAATTCATAATCAACTCCAGAGTACAGTAACATTAAATGGCTGTGAGATCAAATATTCAAAGGACTATAGTGCCAAGGTGCTAAAGATTATTGCAGACATGTATAGTTCTGTTTACCAAAAATCTGACATACTTTCTATTACAGTAACTGAATATCTGTATATGTTTCTGATGGGCTAATACTATGTGCACCATTAAGATTAGCTAACTTTTATTTTCATCAGGAGCCCATATCTCTTTGAACCAAATCTCACTGTCACCCAAAACTAGGGACACACACAAGGATAATGCCGCCTGTTTGACTTGGTTACCTGTGTATATCTTGGGAAAACCACGCACCTTATCCAAAAGGCTGACATCGCATGGGACAGACTAGCATTGAATTATGATAGGAATAGCACCCTTTTGTCAATTATATAACCTGATGCGAGCAATCTCCTCTTAATCACCACTATTGCCAACAAGGATTAAGTGGTGGATCTAAGTGGCACCTTTCTTAGTAGTACTGTGGTAGAATCTCTGTGTTTTATTACTATATCAGAACAAAATGTCTCCAATAAATTAAATGCTTGATAGGCAGTATTAGTTTGTATGAAAACTACCACGACAAAACTGCTTCAGAAAGCAAGAGGTAATATAGGTTCCATATATGATGAACAATGCACAACTTTACGCTGGGCTACACAAGTATTGCATCAGGTTATTGGCAAAAAAGGTGAATGATGTGACTGACTGTCACAGTTGATATGAATTAGGAACCCTTGCAGCTTCAACTTTAGAGAAACATTCTTATGCTTCTACAATAGGAATTGTGCAGGTTTAAAAACAGTGGCGTATAGGTTCCAAAACAGATGCCCAAATGTACCAACATAAAGCACTGGATAACATAGCTATAGGATAAAAGTGGTGGATCAATTTACCTAAGTTCATATTTTTCTTTGCCAGGAAGTACAGTGATGCACCAAATCCTGTTGCTAGGATAAAACCTGGCACATCAGGGCTAGTGTACGCAGATGGCAAAGACGTCGAGCTTCCACTAGCATAGGTGAAAACCATTAGTGCACCATAAACACATGACTGGATGCCCAAGCTGCTCGAAGATGGAGTCTCGAATGTAATAGGTGCATTCTTCATTGTTGCCTGCATCCACTTTGGGACTGTCCCAGCTCCTGCACTCTTTACAGGTTTAACATCAGCATAGCGGATGCTGTTATTAGCAACCTTTCCAGCCCTCCGCTGTGATAAGCTCTGCATAAGCAACATGTCATAGGCTGCTTCGACCTGAAATGAAGAAGGAAATGGGAGTCAAATATGGCACCAGAGAAGCGTATGAGATTGGAGGACTGTTCATTTGAGAAACAGCCGTAACTACTTGTAAAACTGTCTCGAAATAGACAGTTCAGAAATCAGGGAAGGATCTGAGGAACAGACACAAGCAAGTGTAGTTATCAAGAGTACGACTTGAAGAAGAAAACAAGAAGGAAATAGAGCTAGTTTATTGGAACAAGAAAGACTATAAATAAATGTCATAAAATAACAGTAAGATTGCATAAAAAAATTGAGCACTAGGAACATGCGAAAACAAAGTTCCCAAAATTTTTATACTCCGTTTCCCACTCCTACGGAACAGGCTACTACCTCAGAATATGGCAATTCATATATGACCGTGAGATCATCTCCACCATGGATATGCAAAGATCAATACCTCTTTAAGGGTTAAGCTAACCCACTGCATAGCCCTTTTAGATATCACGCATGATGCATCGCACATTCAAAACGCACGAACGAATGAACAGCCAGTCCATCACCAACCTAATGAGCTAGATAAATTCATCATCCTTTACCTCCACTGTAGTACGAATTGCTTTCATAAACAAATTCTGCTTCTGCATTTGGAAAGTACTAGGTAGAATATATGGCAACAATCCCCATCGTTTCACACATTCCCGAATGCTCCAGGCGGCTTCTTAATAAGTTAATACTAAATTAGCAACTTCAATCGGAGGTACCAAGGATGCAATAAAGAATCGCCTTATTCCCCTTGCGGCTGAGCACAACAAAACGCGGGCGCGAACGGAATAACAAACGAGTGGGGGGAGGGAGAGTCTCGGGGACCTGGGAGACGGCGTCCTGGTCGTCCTTGCAGGAGGCGAGGACGGAATTCTTGGCGCGCAGGATTTCGTCGAAGGACGCGCCCTCGGCGACGCCGAGCAGCTTCAACGCGCCCTCCACCGTCATCTCGAACGGCGCCGGCGAGGAGTCGTCCGCGCGGGAGGCCGATAGGCGCGGCGTCCTCCACCGCGAGCGCGGGAACGCGCAGCACCGTCCCGAGGCCAAGGCCGCGTGCCCGTGGAGCAGGGGAGTGCCGCCGCCGCCGCCGCTGAGGGAGAGGGCCGTCGCCGTGGCCATTATTTCTCCTCGGCTGCGCTCGCTAGTCTGGCGTGCGTGTGCTCTGTTGCTCTGCACGTCGGCTTCTGCTGTCGCGGATGAATTTTTTTTTCAAGGCCCTCTCCTGACGGGATAATTTTGGGCCTTTTTTGTCAGGAAGTTTTGGATAAGCTTTCCAAGTTCCAAGACGGGCCATCATTTTATTCTTCTCTAATAATCAGCGGCGAGCCGCTCAAAATATTTTATATACAACTCGATAAATTTATTTTAGCAATTCTGTAATAATTATAAATTTTATAGTATGATTCGATAAATTTAAGGATTAGATTCAGACCATCCACTAAATACAATATAAATAGTTCAAATATAGACATAAAAGAGTACCAGACTTACGATGCTATTTTTTTCTTTGGTTTATTCGATGCTTACGAAGGAACGTGAATGTCTTGACTATATCATTTTCATCAACTTTAAAAAAAATATCTCGCTCAACGAAAGTGACTAGATAATCATTGAAAAGGCTAAACGATAATTTTTTATAAAAACCTGAAGAGCAAAGATTAATTACTGTAAATATTGCAGACGAGACGTACAAGAAATAGACGTCGATCCTCCAATTCAGAGCAGGGCGGAGGGCGGCAGCCGGCAGGCACCAGGGACAGGGCGGCACCGACTCAACTCACCTGGTCAGGGCGTCAGGCGCGGGCGGAAACGTGGCTCCGTAGTCAAATTAGGAAACTGAAACATCGTGTACAGAGTCGGAGACTCAGAGCGCACATACCGTATGGGTTCACTTGCCGAGTGGGCTACGTTACATGGGCCTCTCGTCATCAAGCGATGGTGTCCGGGTATGCTTTTTCATTTTTCTTTTTTATAAATACACTGTATACACTATATTATATAGTATATATATACTACTTGCCGCCGGTTTTGCAGGGTATGCTGTGGCTCCGCCGCCACTGCTAATAATTGCCTTTGGATGCCACTTGGAAATATTCTTCTCCTTAAAAAATGAATTTATCTTTTTTAATTAACGTGGGACAATGTACTAACAACTGAGTGTTTGGCTAGGCTCCTCCTAAAGAGCTCCTCCGGAGGAGGCGGGCCATAATTTATGGCTCTCCAAAATGGCTCCGACTTCTCTGTTTCGAGTGAAAAACGAGTCCTACAAAATATTTGGTAAGGCTCCTCCGGAGGTTACCAAACAGGCCCTAAATATCATTGATAATTTGCTAGAAATGTGCAACATAAATTGCAGCAATGGTGATAATAAAATACAGTATGTGATTCTAAAACAATTTTTCGTAAAGCAACAAAAATGGGTATGAGCTTATTTTGTGATATTGAGAAGTTTATAATATGAGATGAGATACTCCATCCATCCAGGAATATAAGACATACTTTGAGCGGAGAAAAGACCAATTTTAAACAACAATTACTCAAATTATATATAAGTTTAGGACACAACTTATATTATTAGATTTATATTCAATTGACTTCGAGATTATATTATATTTTTAAAAATTGAAAATATATTGTATGACAGATTAATGGTCAAATTCCATTTTATATGCCTTTTTGTTTGTCAAAGTACCCCTTGCACTCCTGGACAAAGGGAATAGAAAATACAAGGCATAGTTCCTCCACTTTACTGTCGAGATTTAAGTTTTACAATCTTTAATCAATAATTTATTAAGAATTAACTATTATAATATAAATTTGATACGATTAGATTCCTAATTGATATGTTTACAATAACAAACAATATAATAAATAAATGAATGGCTAGAATATGATTTTGAGAGGCCGCGTCATGTCAAATTGTGTTTTATAAACGAGACTAGTTCCAAGAGAGTATAACTAATATGTTTCCCTTTCAGGCGATAGTTTATACTCCCTATGTCCAGAAAAAAATGTAACTATGGGTTATGTGTCAGCAAAAGTGGTTCACGTTTGATCAAATTTCTAGTGAATACTATTCACATTTATGGCTCCAAAATAATTTATTATGAAAATACATTTCGTAATTAATCTAATGATACTTATTTGATATCATAAATATTGATATTTTTTATCTGTAATTGATCGAACTTAGGATACTAAACCATGATACTATGCTAGAATTGCATTCTTTACTAGACAGAGAGAGTATATACTATCTTCATTAATTATTGTAAGACTTGTTTTGACTATATATGTGGGCATATCAGGTTAAGGTCGTCATAAACGAACAAAGGGGAATGCTAGCGAGTGACATGACACTTGCGATTTTCAGAATGCGGGTTACAACTTTTAGTGGATTTTAATATTTGGTGACTGTTGCCTTGTCTTCTTTTATTTATTTCCATGTTTTCTTTTGTTTTACTTAGAGAGCAAGGGAAGACGGGAATGCTTGCTTTATTTTGCTTGCACGCATGAGAAAACTTGTCACAACGGAGTTTATTTTACGCAAAAATGGAAGCCTTTCGATGAGGCCAAAGGGATACTAAATGGAGACAAAACCTGAATGATAATATTGGCATCATTGATCATTGTTCAAAATACTTTATATTTCTTTTTTTAAAACATAATACGGGTCACATGCTCAAATCACTCTGTACGCCCGTGGTTGCAGTCCGTTTTTTCATGTCCACGCATGGGCCCACTCTGGCCGGACTTTGCTTGCGTCTCGCGACCACGCAGGGGCCAGGCCCGCGTGCTTGCACGGAACCGCTTGAAAGGATCAAGATACTAAGAGAGAGGTGAATTGAGCTAATTCTAAATTTCTTTACAATAATTAAATTCTACGGTTTGCCCACTTCACCCCTTGTGCCTATAAAGTGTTTCTAATGTTCTACCGCACAAAAAGTCTTGCAACCTAAGTTTCAATCCTACTCTATCATGACAATTTTAGGAATGTAAAGACAAGAATTGAATTGCTCAAAGTAAATACTCAAAGTAAAGAGAGAAGGAGGAACGCGACGATGTTTTACCGAGGTATCGGAGAGTCGCCACTCCCCACTAGTCATCGTTGGAGCACCCGCGCAAGGGTGTAGCTCCCCCTTGATCCGCGCAAAGATCAAGTGCTTTCTACGAGTTGATTCTTCGACACTCCATCGCGGTGAATCACCCACAACCGCTCACAACTTGAGTTGGGTCATCCACAAGCTCCTCCGGATGATCACTAAGCTCCCAATCACCACCAAGCCATCTAGGTGATGGCGATCACCAAAAGTAACAAGCACGAACTCTCACTTGACCACGACAAGGCTAATGAGAAGGGTGGATGCACACTTTGCTACTCTTGCTTTCACTAATGAGGGCTCTCTTTTGGATTCTCAAATCTCAATCACCTCACTAGGACCTTGTTCTTTTTGCACTCTCAAGGGTGTTTCTTAGCTGTTGGAATGAGTAAAAGTACCCCCTCACATGAATGGAGGAAGTATTTATACACCTGTGTTCAAAACGAACCGTTATGTGCCTCTGCGGGGTGACCGGACGCTCCGATCATGTTGACCGGACGCTCTGGTCAGTTCACCCCGAAACCCAGTGTTTAAGTTGTGACTGGACGCTGGACAGCGTCCGGTCAGCACTGATCGGACGCGTTCGGTCACGATTTTCTCTCTTTGGAACCTTATTGGAGTCGACCGGACGCTGGCACCCAGCGTCCGGTCGCACCAGACGATTTCACCTTGATCAAATAAACAGACCGGACTCTGCGCCAGCGTCCGGTCAGCATTTGACCCTCCATTCACTTCCATCTCACAATCATATGTGAATGAAGTTTGCTCCAATTGATCTAAGGGCTATTTAGGAGCTACCTAGTGTTAGTTTTGACAAGTGTGCATCATACCTAACCCACTAGACTCACCTAGGTCAAACTACCCGTCCATATCCCCCTTAATAGTACGGCCAAAGAAAAAACAAAGTTCTTAACTACTCTAAGTGTCTTCAACACCAAACGACACTTAGAACTAGTCCATCCTTAACCTTGTCGTCCATCCTTTGAAATCGAAATGATTTCCATCGTAGGGGCATGACAACCATGATTGCCCAATCAATTCTTCATTACCATGACCTAACTTAATTGCATCTATAAAACACGCATTAGTCACAGTAATCTCATATTGCCATTAATCATCAAAACCCAACTAGGGGCCTAGATGCTTTCACCGCTCGTGCCCCTCCCCTCCCCACGTGCATCCCATGTGCAACATCTGATCTACTTTTAAAATATTCAGAAGCAAAACTTCCAACATACAAAAAAGAAAGATAAAACACTTTAAACATATGACTGAAACACTTAAAATATTACAAATATACACAACATGCAAACAAAACACCTACAGTATATGTGTGAAAACATATGTAACATCCAAAAACATGCTTGCACTAAAAAAACAAAGGAAACATTGGGAACATAACTTTGCAATATGCGTGTACAACCATTGCAACATATGCAACATCCTGATCTACTTTTGCAACATCCATATAAAACGCTTGCAACATAACTCTAAAACATCTGAAGCACTAGAAATAAACGCTTGGAACATACGCTTTTAAGCGCAACATCTACTTGCTGCTTGGATGAAATATAGGCTCATCGACGCGGAGCTCGACGTTGGCGCGGAGCTTGGGGGAGAGAGATGCCAGTGGGCAAGCGGCTACGCGGCCTAGGCGAGCGGCTGCGTGGCTCCGTCGAGTTGCTGCGCGGGTGCGGTCCCATGTGGCGAGGTGCCTGAAAGCTCTAGTTTGGTTTTAGTGAATTGATGAAACCCTATGTGCTAACTTATTTCTCTAGTGATCATGAGATAGGTAGCACTATTCTAAGTGGTGGAGCAAATGAAGATCATGATTGATGGTGGTGATGGCCATGGTGATCAAGTGCTCGGCTTGGAAAAGGAGAAAGAGAAAAACAAAACCTCAAGGCAAAGGTGAAATCCATATGGCCATTTTGTTTTGGTGATCGACACTTAGTGAGTGTGATCACATTTAGGATCAATAGACGTACTATTAAGAGGGGTGAGACTCGTATCGAAAAACAGTTATCAAAGTGCCACTAGATGTTCTAACTCATTGCATATGCATTTAGATCTAGTGGAGTGCTAACACCCTTGAAAAAATTTATGAAAATATGCTAACACACGTGCATAAGGTGACACACTTGGTGGTTGGCACATTTGATCAAGGATGGTGAAGTTGGTAAAGTGGTGGCGCTGTTTTTTCACTAACCGGACTCTCGTTCCGGAGTGAAGGCTCTAGTTTGGTTTTGGTGAATTGATGAAACCCTATATGCTAACCTAGTTTATCTAAGTGATCATGAGATAGGTAGCACTATTCTAAGTGGTAGAGCAATGGTAAAGATCATGATGATGGTGTGACCATAGTGATGATCAAGTGCTTTGACTTGGAAAAGAAGAAAGAGAAAAACAAAACGCTCAAGGCAAAGGTATAAGTGGTAGGAGCCATTTTATTTTGGTGATTAAGACACTTAGCGAGTGTGATCATATTTAGGATCGATAGCTGTACTATTAAGAGGGCTGAAACTCATATCGAAATGCGGTTATCAAAGTGCCACTAGATGCTCTAACTCATTGCATATGCATTTAGTATCTAGTGGAGTGCTAACACCCTTAAAAATGTTTGTGAAAATACGCTAACACATGTGCACAAAGTGATACACATGGTGGTTGGTATATTTGAGCAAGGGTGGAAAAGTTGGTGAAGTAAAGAAGGTGATTTTTCACTGAGAAACAGTGACCGAACGTAGGTCACATGGTGACCAGACTCGGAGGTGCTGCGTCCAATCAATTATAAAATGAAGTTTGGCACGCTCAGCCTCTGTCTAGTGCATGACCGGACGCTGGGGTAAAAGGTGACCTGACTCGACGCTGGTGCATCTGGTTAGGCTGACGTACGCTGGTGTATGAGGTTTGAGTGAGCATGGAGAAGACCTGACTCTGGGTGAGTCCGGTCAGTAGAGATCGGACGCGTTAGGTCGGTGTTTAGGCGCTCGGGGAGCTCTCTGGAAATGACCTGACGTGTGGGCACCGCGGTTGATCGGCGTGCCCGTTCGTGTGTTGCCGACCGATCCCGTGTTGGACGCGTCCGGTCATCACTTAATCGCGAGGGCGCTGAGAATCGACCGTTGGGATCAGGTGGCTGACGTTGAATCTGGGGATCACGTGGACGAAGAACCACGACCGAACGCTGGGGACTTGCGTTCGGTCAGCATGACCTGTGCGTTCGGTCGCCCTGTGAAAGCTGAGGGCAGAGAGCCAAAAGGTACTTTAGTTGATTGCTCGTGGCTTGTGTGATCCTCATCTTGTGTTGGTTGTTCGGCACCTTATTGAGGGTTTAGCATGTGATGCCAATTATCGTGTGAACCTCCAAGTGAGTGAATCACCACAACAAGGACTAGCTTGCCGGCAAGCAAATGAACCTCGGTAAAAAATCTTATGTCACCCTGTTTGAGGATTTCATTGGTTATCTTGTGATTGATTGATTGGCTTCATCTTGTAATTAGCTCATACCTCGACACATCGGTATACTAATCGTCATCCTCTCTTGCATTACATTCCTAGCATGTAAGCTAAGCTCTTTAGTGTAATTAGTTTTGAGAGCTAGCTTGCGTCGGGTCTAGTGGTTAGTGAGGCTTTTTAGTTAGTCATTGAGAGCTCACTAACTTAGTATAGTGCCATAGCCATTGTGTGGATAGAGACTATAGCAATTAAAATTGTGGTAGGTGGTTTGCATTTTTAGTAGGCTAGTGCAACACTCGCTTCCCCGTTTATTTGATTAACCACATTGCTCAAGTGTTGTTGTAGAAATTTTTATATTCTATTCACCTCTTTAGCCATTAGGACCTTTCAGTTGGTTGTGCAGCACCTGGTTGCGGGTTAGGCGTGTGATGTCTATTAGCGCATGAATCTCTAAGTGAGTGAATCGTCACAACGAGGACTAGCTTGCTGGCAAGCAAGTGAACCTTAGTAAAAAATCTTGGTGTCATCTTGTCCCAAGGATTTCTTGGTATTCATTGTGATTGATTGATTCCATCTTGTGATTGGCACATTCCTCGACACGGCGGTATAAATATCACATTTCCTCTCTTGTATTTACATTTCTAGTGTTTGTTATGCTCTTTAATGTAATTAGTTTTGAGAGCTAGCTTGTGTCGGGTCTAGTGGTTAGTGAGGCTCTTTAGTTAGTCTTTGATAGCTCACTAACTTAGTATAGTGACATAGCCTTTGTGTGTGCATATAGAAACTAGAATTGTGGTAGGTGGCTTGTATTTTAGTAGGCTAGCACAACATTCGCTTCGCCTCATAATTATCTAACTGGTTTGCTAAGTGTTGTTGTAGAAATTTTCGATAGGCTATTCACCCCCTCTAGCCATTATGACCTTTCAAGTGGTATCAGAGTCATGGTCACCGTGAATTGAGGCTTAACAACCTTCGGTGTTAAAATGGCTCAAATCAACAACACTAAGAAGCCACCCCAATTTGATGGTTCTAATTATCCTTATTGAAAGGCTAAGATGACAACATACATCAACTCAATCAATAGAAAGGTGGTGGAGACCAAGATTGAGATTGCCAATGAGGAGGCTCCCACCGCCGCCGAAGAAGTGCTACTCCAAAATAATGATATTGCTCTTAGTGCCATTCATGATGCATTAGATAAGAAGACATTTGAGCAAATCAAGAATATTGAGATGGCTCATGAGGCGTGGAAGAAGTTAAAGGAGTCATTTGTGGGCACTCATGCCATGAAGGGTGCCAAGACATACATTCTCAAGAAAAAATTTGCAAGCTTCAAGATGAAGGATGATGAGAGTGTGCCGAAGATGTTTCATAGGCTTCAAGTGCTTGTCAATGATCTCAAAGAACCTGAAGAAAAAGTGAAGGATAATGACTTTTTCCACAAGTTCCTAAGATGCTTACCTTCGAGATTTGGCACATTGGCCACTATTCTAGTGAGGAGTGGTTTAGACACCATGATATCAAACCAAGTGTTGGGTGATGTGATGACCGATGACACCTATAGAGATAATGATGAGAAGGAAGATAGGGAGAAGAAAGATGAGAAGAAGGATGAGAAGAAGAAGAGTGTGGCGTTCAAAGCCATATCATCTAAAGGCAAGGCAAAGCAAGAATCATCAAGTGAAGATGAAGATTTGAGCTTTGATGAGATAGATGATGAGAAGATGGCTCTTTTTGTGAAGAGATTTGGCAAGTTCATGGTGAAGAAGGGATATCGTGCTAGAAGAAAGAAGTATTCATCAAAGAACAAGGAAGAGACAAGAAGATGCTTCAAGTGTAGAAGCAATGATCATCTTGTTGCTCAATGCCCATACAATAGCGACAATGATAATGATGACAAGAAGAGGAAGAAGAAGGACAAGAAGGAGAAGAAGGACAAGATGACCTTCAAGAAAAAGAAGAAGAATGGTGGTTCATATATGGTCACTTGGGATAGTGATGCTTCCTCAAGTGATGATGATGATAGTGATAATGACAAGACCACCAAGAAGAAGGTTCTTACAAGCATTGCTATCAATGAGAAGCCTTCTCTCTTCAACACTTCATCGACTTGCTTCATGGCCAAGGCCACTAAGGTACAATCTTGTGATGATGGATGTGATGAGGTACATGATAATAAAAGTGAAAGTGACAATGATGATGAACCCACTAAAGATGAACTAATTGACATGTTAGAAGATGCTAAAGAACATTTTGACATTAAGAGATGAAAATGCAAAGACTTATGAAAGGAACTAAAAGCCCTTAAGCAAGCCTTTGATAAGCTCAATGCATCTCATGAGAGTCTAAAGGAAAACCATGAGAAGCTTGGCAAGGCTCACAAGAAGCTTAAAAAAGCTTATTCCTCTCTACTTAATGAGCAAAATGAGGAACATGTTGTAACATGTGACAAATGCTTAACTTATGATATAATTGATGAATCATTCTATAAGCCTATCATTGTTGCTCTAACTAACCCATCATGTAGCTTATCATCCACTTCCACCTCACCTATAAGTGATGGTTTCACTTGTGATGCCTCACTTATGGTTAAGAATGAGACCTTAAAGGAGGTCAATGAACTCACTCTTACCTTAGGCAAAGTCTATGGTGGAGAGGACCGCTGGCTTATGTGCTTAGGTAGCCAAAGAGCTTCTCTCTACAAAGAGGGATTGGGCTATACTATCAAGAAAGACAAAGCAACCTTTGCTCCTCACAAGACTAATTTTGTGAAGATTGATGGTTGGTTTTGCATTAGTTGCAAGCAAGTTTATCATAAAGAGCATGATTGCAAGAACAAGAATGCTAATATATTCTCGATTAAGCTTGATTCTTTCTATGTGCTTACTATAGGTACTAATGGTGTGAGGGCTAAGTTCATGGGTACATCATGGTTGGGCTCAAAGAAGAAAGCTATTTGGGTACCAAAGAGCTTAGTGACTAACCTTCAAGGACCCAAGCAAGTTTGGGTACCTTAAAAGAATTGATCTTCTTTTGTAGGTCAATTACAAAGCCGAAAGAAGGCATTGGATTCTTGATAGTGGGTGCACTCAACATATGACCGATGATGCAAGAATGTTTAACTCTATCAACACCAATGATAGTAATGGCTATGATAGTATCACATTTGGTGACAATGGCAACGTCAAAGTCAAAGGGCTTGGTAAGATTATAATATTCAATGACATGAGCATTTCCAATGTGTTGCTAGTAGAGAGTTTGAACTTCAATTTGCTATCCGTGACTCAATTATGTGATATTGGATTTAAATGCATATTTATAATAGATGATGTAGAGATCATAAGTGTAGATGGCTTTAACTTGATCTTCAAAGGCTTTAGATATGAGAATCTATATTTGGTTAATTTCAATGCTAGTGAAGCTCAATTATCATCATGCTTGTTTGCTAAATCTAGTATGGGTTGGTTATGGCATAAAAGACTTGGTCATGTTGGAATAAAACAATTGAATAGATTGGTTAAGCATGACTTGGTTAGAGGCTTGAAAGATGTTGTGTTTGAGAAGGATAAGCTTTGTAGCTCTTGTCAAGCTGGCAAATAAGTTGGAAACACCCATCCTAAGAAAAGCATAATGAGCATTAGTAAAGCATTTGAGTTGTTGCACATGGATTTTGTTTGGGCCAACACAATATACTAGCATCGATGGAAAAAAATATGGCTTCGTGATAGTGGATGACTATACTAGATACACTTGGGCATTCTTTCTAGTGGACAAAAGTGATGTGTTTACAATATTCAAATCATTTGTCAAGGGCGTTCACAATGAGTTTGAAACAACCTCAAGAGAGTTGAAGTGACAATGGTAGTGATTTTAAGAACATAAGAATTGATGAGTTATGGGTTGAATTTAGAATTAGACATCAATTCTCGGCCAAGTACACTCTATAATCAAATGGCCTTGTTGAGAGGAAGAATAGAATCTTGATTGACATGATAAGATCAATGTTGAGTGATACAATATGAGTCAATTCTTTTGGGCCGAAGCTATCAACACGGTTTGCTGTTGTAGCAACCGCTTATATTGTCACCCTTTGAAAGAGAAGACACCATATGAGCTCTTGAATGGTAGAAAGCCCAACATTGTATTTTTTTTATCTTTGGTTACAAATGCTATATCTTAAAGAAAGGCACTAGATTGGCTAAGTTTGAGAAGAAGTGTGATGAATGATTTTTACTTGGATACTCCACTACAAGCAAAGCATATAGAGTTTGGAATTTGAAAAGTGGTACTCTTGAGGAAGTTCATGATGTGGAATTTTATGAAACCAAGGGTTTCCAAGATGAGAATGAGAACTTGAAAGATGTAAGAGGCATTCAACTTTCAAATGTCATGAAAAATATAGATGTTGATGAATTGAGGCCTAGACAAGTGAATGATGATGAAGATGATCAAGTGCAAGAGCTCTCAAATGTTCAAGTTGACACTAATCAAGCAAGTACAAGTGGCTCTAATGATAATGTGCAAGATCAACAAGTAGCTAGTACATCATCTCAATCAAATGAGCAAGCAAGTACAAGCAACAATGTTCTAATACTCCAACCAACCAATATAGTAAGAGATTATCCATTGAACACTATATTTGGAGATATTTCTAGAGGTGTGCAAACTAGATCAAGATTGGCTTTATTTCATGAGTATTTCTCATTTGTGTCATCCTTTGAACCAAAGAAGATAGATGAAGCGTTGAAGGATGTTGATTGGGTGAATACTATGCATAAAGAATTGAATAACTTCACTAGAAATAAAGTATGGAAATTAGTGAAGAGACCAAAAAGATATAATATGATTGAAACCAAATGGGTCTATACAAATAAGCAAGATCAAGATGGGATAGTAGTAAGGAACAAAGCAAAATTGGTAGCACAAGGTTACATCCAAGTTGAAGATCTTAACTTTGGAGAAACATATGCCCCGGTTGCTAGATTGGAAGCAATTAGAATCTTGCTAGCCTATGCTTGTGCCCACAACATCAAGCTCTATCAAATGGGTGTCAATAGTGTATTTCTCAATGGCTACATCAATGAAGAAGTATATGTTGAGCAACCTCCTGGTTTTAAAGATGATAAGAAGCCCGGCCATGTATACAAGTTGAAAAAGGTATTGTATGGCTTGAAGCAAGCACCTAGAGCATGTTATGAGAGGTTGAGGGACTTCCTACTCTCTAAAGGGTTCATGATGGAAAAGGTTGACACCACTCTTTTTACCAAAAAGATTGGCAAGGACTTGTTTGTATTGCAAATCTATGTTGATGATATCATATTTGGATCAACCAATCAAGACTTTTATGAAAAGTTTGAGAAGATGATGGCTAATGAGTTTGAGATGACCATAATTGAAGAGTTGAGTTACTTCCTTGGTCTTCAAATCAAGCAATTAAAGAATGGTATATTTGTGAGTCAAGGCAAGTACATCAAAGATATGCTCAAAAAAGTTTGACATGAATGAGAGCAAAGCCATTCGTACAATGGGAACAAATGGAAATTTAGATAGTGATGCAAGTGGCAACATAGTGGATCAAAAGTTGTATCGATCTATGATTGAAAGCATACTCTATATGACCGCATCAAGGTCGAATGTCATGTTTAATGTGTGTGCATGTGTGCAAGATTCCAAGCCTCACCAAGAGAAAGTCACTTGAAGGCTACAAAAAGAATATTGAGGTACTTGAAGCATACACAAAATGTTGGTTTGTGATATCCTAAAGGAGCAAAGTTTGAACTTGTTGGATATTCAGATTCTGACTATAAGGGATGCAAGATTGAAAGACAAAGCACCTTGGGCACTTATCAACTATTAGGAAGATCACTTGTTTTATGGTCATAAAAAAAACTAAAATAGTATTGCATTATCAACCGTCGAAGTCGAATATATATCCGCTGGTAGTTGTGCACAAATTCTTTAGATGAAGGCCACCTTAAATGACTTTAGAATCAAGTTCAAGAAAGTGCCATTGCTATGAGACAATGACAGTGCAATCAAGCTAACCAGCAATCCAGTTCAACATGCAAGAACAAAGCACATTAATGTTCACCATCATTTTATTAGAGATCATCAACAAAAAGGGGACATTTGCATTAAAAGTGTGGGCACCGAATATCAACTTGTCGATATATTCATCAAGCCATTGGATGAGAAAATGTTTTGTAAGCTAGGAAATGAGTTGAACATATTGAATTTCTCAAATATGTGTTGGTACACCTCCACTTATATGACATGCCCCTCCTTCAAGCAATCCAAGGTAAAAATTGATTGACATGGCATACATCCTTTGCTAAGGACTTGTTTAGTGCATCTAGTCATTCATCATATCCTATAGGCTCATTCATGAAAATCAAATAAATTTGATGCTTGTATGGTACCACTATTGTTTTTATGCTTAACTTGATCTAGTGGTAGCATATGACATGTTTGTGGGCTTATGAACCTAGTGTTTGATCTAGAAAATAAGCTATAAGTGTTTAACTCAACATGGTACAAGATAACCCTTGAAATGAGGTGTGAAGAAACAAGTCCTTAGATCAAACTGAGTTAAATATCTTAGGTAAGTGCTCTAGATTGAATCAAATTTGGGAAAATGATCCTCGCCCCATTGATTAACATTGATAATCTTAACCTATCTAAAATTAAACCTTTGTGGTCATCGATGACAAAGGGAGAGAAATTGCACAAAGATAAGTTTGAATGACAAAGGATGAGAACTTTGACATAGAGGGAGAGATGTGACAAAGGAAAGTGATCAATTAAAATTTTGAGCACATAAAATTTTGAGCACACAAGTAGGGGGAGCAAGCTTGTAAACTTGTTTGATGCATTTGAATGTACATTTTATACGTTTGCTTGCATGGCACAAGTTTTTAAATTAAAATTCCACGCTTGTGTGGTGTATGGTAGTTGTAAGTTTGAATGATGAAATAAAAAACTAGCATGCATAGGTGGTAGTTAGATATGCCTTGCTTTGTTTTCACAAGTGGTGCTAGAACCTTGCTTCTAATGATGATCTCACGAGGTATCTAGTTCTTGCCTTTGCAAGTGGTATCTAACTAACAATGGTGCTAAGGATGGTATATTTAGTGCACATCGATTGGTATCACGCTTCAAAGGTCCATCTCTTATACCTTAGCATCATTTGGAAGACATTACTCTCCCACAACTCAAATCTAAGCATATGTGCATGCTTCAATCTAAACTCTTAGCATATATGTAGGGGAGTAATTGCTACCAATTGGGGTTTATGAAACTTGTCCATATCCTTTTATACATGGTAAATATGCTTGGGTAAGCAACATGTATTCATTTAAATTTTAATTCATATATTTATGAAAGGGTTGCCATTAATTACCAAAAATAGGGAGATTGAAGGCTTTAGTTTGATTTTGGTGAATTGATAAAACCCTATGTGCTAACCTAGTTTATCTAAGTGATCATGAGATATGTAGCACTATTCCAAGTGGTGGAGCAAATGACGATCATGATTGATGGTGGTGATGGACATGGTGATCAAGTGCTTGGCTTGGAAAAGGAGAAAGAGAAAAACAAAAAGCTTAAGACAAAGATGAAATCCATAGAGTCATTTTATTTTGGTGATCGAGACACTTAGTGAGTGTGATCATATTTAGGATCGATAGTTATACTATTAAGAGGAGTGAAACTCGTATCGAAATGTGGTTATCAAAGTGCCACTAGATGTTCTAACTCATTGTATATGCTTTTAGATCTAGTGGAGTGCTAACACCCTTAAAAATGTTTATGAAAATATGCTAACACACGTGCACAAGGTGACACACTTGGTGGTTGGCACATTTGATCAAAGGTGGCAGAGTTGGTAAAGTGGTGGCGTTGTTTTTTCACTGACCGGGCTCTAGTTCCGGAGTGACCGGACTCGGAGAGATGCGTCCAGTCATTTATAGCAGTGAAGGTCTCGGTCTCGGTGAATGACCGGACGCTGCACAGTGTTGGTGACCGGACTCGACGAGAGTGCGTCCAGTCATGCTGACGTACGCTGATGTGGGTGACTTTGCGTGCGTGGTGAAGACCTGACGTAGTGGTGCATCCGATCGAGGGGAAGCGGACGCGTCCGGACGCATTTTGGGCACTCTGGAACCTCTTTGGAAGTGACTAGACATGCGGGCGCTGGAGTTGATCGGCGCGTCTGGTCGCTTGTTGGCGGTGCGCGGGGTTGTGTTGACCTGACGCATCGCGGGAGCGTCAAGAGGTGGCTGGCTGCGTCCGGTCGCCACTTATGCACTGGCGCGGCAGCAGTCGACCGTTGGAATCGGATGGCACTCGTTTGAAGGCAGGACACGTGGCGATGATCCCACAACCGGACGCTGGACCAGTTGCGTCCGGTCGTTTTGATTGGTGTGTCCGGTCAGCGTGAGGCAGGCTGCCTATTGAGAGCTAACGGCTCTATTTCGTGGGGCTCCTATTTAAGCCTCATGGTCAGCTCAAGCTCATCTTCTTGGCCATTTGCATTGACATAGCAACTTTGTGAGCTTAGCTAAAGCCCTCCCACTCATCTTCATCATTGATTCATCATCTTTGTGAGATTGAGAGTGAATCCAAGTGCATTGCTTGAGTAATTGCATCCAGAGGCCCTTGGTGTTCATGTTTCGCTGTAGGATTTGCTTGTTACTCTTGGTGGTTGCCACCACCTAGACGGCTTGGTGTAGTGAGGATCGTTGAGCGAAGGAAGGTGCTTCTCTCCGGCTCCGATCATGGTAATTGTGAGGGGTTCTTGACCTTTCTTCGGCGGAGAGCCAAAAGGTACTCTAGTGGATTGCTCATGGCTTGTGTGATCCTCATCTTATGTTGGTTGTGCGGCACCCGGTTGTGGGTTAGGCGTGTGATGCCTATTAGCGCGTGAACCTCTAAGTGAGTGAATCACCACAACGAGACTAGCTTGCCGGCAAGCAAGTAAACCTCGATAAAATTTTTGGTGTCATCTTGTCCCGAGGATTTCTTGGTATTCATTGTAATTGATTGGCTCCATCTTGTGATTGGGTCATTCCTCGACACGGCGGTATAAATATCACATTCCCTCTCTTGTATTTATATTTCTAGTGTTTGCTACGCTCTTTAGTGTAATTAGTTTTAAGAGCTACCTTGTGTCTTGTGTCGGGTCTAGTGGTTAGTGAGGCTTTTTAGTTAGTCTTTGAGAGCTTACTAACTTAGTGTAGTGACATGATCTTTATGTGTGCATAGAGACTATAGAAACTAGAACTGTGGTAGGTGGCTTGTAATTTAGTAGGCTAGCGCAACATTTGTTTCGCCTCATAATTATCCAACCAGTTTGCTAAGTGTTGTTGTAAAAAATTTAATAGGCTATTCACCCCCTCTAGCCATTAGGACCTTTCAGCGCCCCTGCAGTAGAGGTGGTAGCGCTGGCCGTGGAGAGCGACCCCGCGCTGGAGAAGGTGAGCGGTGGGCGAGTGGCGCGGTGGAGTCAGACACGCAGGTCGGATGACGCGATGGTTAAGGCCGTTGAGGTGACTAGAGCCTTCTGGACGAGCGGATACGAGCAGCCTCGTTAGGAGAGAGGAGCGGCGGCGTGGGAGAGAAGCATGTTTAGTGGAGATTGTTGGGTCGTTGATAGGTTGTATGGGTTAAGGTACAATTAAAAAAAGTGTCCGACGGGGAGGAAATAGGACGAACGCTTGTGTAGGAGAATTACCAATTAAAAAAGCGTCCAACGGGAAGGAAATAGGCGAGACGCCCACATAAGAGAATTACCATTTATAGATACATTACTTTCACTGTATATTTAGATATATTGTATATCTAAGTGTAAAGAAAAAAGAACTATGTACTAGTATCTAGTAACGTAAAAATGTCTTTAATAATCTGGCAAAAAAGCTTATTAAAAATATAAAAAGTGCTAAATATTCTCTTTAACTTGTTAAAAAAGTACCCAACAAGAAAGCGGTGAGAGACAAAGGAACTATTAAAAAAGTTCATTGGTTAGAAATAGTTTGGATTATCGATGCAAAATCGTTGAGGAAGTTATTATAGGAGACTATTGGAGAGAACAAAATTTAAGTACTATTTATTCGGTTAACTTGCTAAATTGATTAGTTTAGCAAGTAAACTATACCAAATTTCTAGAGACGAGCGTCTCCATGAGTTTTGTAAAATAACTTCCTACTTTGATTTTCTTTAGAAACATAGATCTAACGGTTTGATAAAAGAGCTCTTTAAAAATAAAAAGTCGTCAATTGCCTTCTCCATCTCGTAAGTTTCTATAGTCAAGCTGTATCCACTCCCTGTTGGACGTTTTTTTCTCAAGAGATTAGAGTACATTGGACGCATAAGTGAATTAAGAAATAAAGAGTTTCACGTGAGAAAGCGATAAGAGATAAAAAAAACTATTAAAAATACTTGATTGGTAAGAAATAGTTTAGAGTTCATGCAAAATCATTTAGGAAGCAATCATAGAAGATGGTTGGAGAAGTATTTAAGATCGCTATTCTTCTATTAACCTGCTAAGTTTATTAGTTTAGGAAACACCTGGAGATACTCTAAGCAAGAAGTTATTAAGCAACTCAAAGAGACTATCTAAATCGTTCCTAATTGCTAGAATAAAGATTTTGATGAAAAACTATCCTCCAACAAGTTCTCCAGATGGTTATCTAAATATAGCCATCTTCTATTCTATATTTTTCGCTAGCCAAAAATAAAAGACGAGAATGACTCTCTAGATTGCGTACGAGATATAGAAAAACTGTTGGGGAATGAAAAGATATAGAAAACGATTTTTATGCAAATGACTTCCTAAATAATAATTTAGAAAGTGAGATTTTCAAAGGCCACTGGAGATACAGGTTTGGTATTACGCAGCTTACAAGTTTGGTATGACTTATCGAGATTTGCTGCAAAACATAAGCAAAGTAACAACCGTGAAACTTATAAAAAAAAAGAAACTTAATTATCAAACTCGTTCTGACTGGATAATAATAAACGAAATATAAGTCCAAATCACGTTCCACCAAGTTACGGAGGTTCCTTAACCACGCACGACGGCACGAGGTATTCGCTAATACGGTACCGCAGATGCTCGAAAAATTACTTCTTCTCCACCTCCGCGTCCCCACCTTCAGCGTCACGCACCTCTACGGGCAGCGCATGGCGACACGGCTCGTTCACGGTCCCCCTCCCCTGATCTAGCCAGCCGCACCCCGAATCCCCGATCGGTTGCCCGTGCCGCGCGCCCCACGCGACCCCCACGACCAGGACCACGATCCGCGGCAAGGCACCTCATCGGCGAACGGAATATTTCGCGGCCGGGCTCCTGCTCCCCCGGAATCTAGGGTTCGCCTCCCCCCTCCCCGCGTCGCCCTCGATGGGCCCGGCCGCGCAGCCGCCGGACGCCGGCGGCGGCGGGGACCCGGAGGCGTGGTACGGCAGCATCCAGTACCTCATCAACATCTCCGCTGTGGGGGCCGCCTCCTGCGTCCTCCTGTTCCTCCTCGTCAAGCTCCGCTTCGACCACCGCCGCATCCCGGGGCCCTCCGCGCTCGCCGCCAAGCTCCTCGCCGTCTACCACGCCACCGCGGCGCAGATCGCGCTCCACTGCGGCGCCGACGCCGCCCAGTTCCTCCTCTTCGAGCGCGCCTCCTTCCTCATCCTCGCAGCCGTCGCCGCCGCCGCCGTCGCCGCGGCGCTCCCGCTCAACCTCCTCGCGGGGACGCCACCGTCGTCGATCAGTTCGCCGCCACGACCATCTCGCACATCCCCAAGTCGTCCCCGCTCCTCTGGCTCCACCTCCTCCTCACCGCCGCCGTCGTCGCCATAGCCCACCTCGGCATCTCTCGCATGGAGGACGCGCTACGCATCACGCGCTTCCGCGACGGCAACGGCAACCCCAGCGACCCCAACTCCAGCTCCGTCGCCGTCTTCACCATAATGATCCAGGGCATCCCCAAGGCGCTGGCCGCGGACAAGACCCCGCTCAAGGACTACTTCGACCACAAGTACCCTGGCAAGGTTTACCGTGTCATCGTGCCATTTGATCTCTTCACGCTGGAGTATCTCGTCGAGCAATTGGGGAAGGTCCGCAACAAGATCTCTTGGCTGGAGGCAAGGTTGGGTGCCCGTGACCTATTTGATGACATTGTGCATGACGACGGCGAAGCAGTTCAGTCAGAGGAGCATTGGTTTGTGCGAAGATGCAAAGAGCTGTGGGCAATGGCAGGGGAGAGGCTAGGGTTCACTGACGAAGAGAGATTGAGGAAGTTGCAGACTAAGAAACTTGTGCTCGCAAGCAGGCTATCTGATTATAAGGAAGGGCGCGCCCCTGGCGCTGGTGTAGCCTTTGTGGTGTTTAAGGATGTCTACACCGCAAACAAGGCTGTAAGGGATTTCAAAATGGAGAGGAAGAAGACCCCAATTGGCAGGTTTTTCCCAGTGATGGAGCTCCAGCTCGAGAGAAGTCGATGGAAAGTGGAGAGAGCACCACCTGCATCAGATATCTACTGGAATCATCTAGGTCTTAGCAAGATATCTTCGCGGCTGAGGAGGATTGCAGTCAACACCTGCCTAATTTTGATGCTCTTGTTCTTCAGTTCACCCTTGGCAATCATCAGCGGGATGCAAAACGCGGCACGGATCATCAATGTGGAGGCTATGGATCATGCCAAATCATGGCTTGTCTGGCTTGAAGGTTCAAGCTGGTTCTGGACCATAATCTTTCAGTTCCTTCCCAATGTTCTCATCTTTGTGAGCATGTATATCATCATCCCATCGGTGTTGTCGTACTTCTCCAAGTTTGAGTGCCATCTAACGGTGTCAGGGGAGCAGAGGGCTGCATTGCTGAAGATGGTTTGCTTCTTCCTTGTCAATCTCATCCTATTGCGTGCTCTGGTGGAATCATCACTTGAAAGTTGGATACTTAGCATGGGGCGGTGCTACTTGGATGGTCCAGACTGCAAGCAGATTGAACGCTATTTGAGCCCATCCTTTTTGTCAAGATCATCACTTTCTTCCCTGGCGTTCCTGATCACATGTACCTTTCTGGGAATATCTTTTGATCTGTTGGCACCAATCCCTTGGATAAAGCATATAATGAAGAAATTTAGGAAGAATGATATGGTCCAGTTGGTCCCTGAAGAGAATGAGGACTGCCTACCCATGCAGAATGGTGAAGAAACTAATAATTTGACAGCACCTCTAATGCCCGAGAGAGAAGACAGTGGCCTTTTGGATAGTATTGAAGGGCATGATCTTTCCTTGTACCCACTAAACAGGAGCTTCCATATGCCAAAGCAGAAATTTGACTTTGCACAGTACTATGCTTTTGACATTACTATATTTGCCCTCACAATGATCTACTCCCTGTTTGCTCCGCTTGTGGTTCCTGTGGGCGCGACATACTTTGGCTACCGTTATCTCGTGGACAAGTACAACTTCTTGTTTGTTTACAGAGTTAGAGGGTTTCCTGCTGGCAATGACGGGAAGCTGATGGACAGAGTGCTGTGCATCATGCAATTCTGTGTGATCTTCTTCCTTGCTGCAATGCTGCTCTTCTTTGCTGTTCAGGGTGACTCAATGAAGCTACAGGCTATATGTACTCTTGGGATGTTAGTGTTCTATAAGTTGCTTCCTTCTAGAAGTGATCGCTTCCAGCCATCTTTGTTAGAAGGGATGCAGACAGTGAATAGCTTTGTAGACGGTCCCACGGATTATGAAGTTTTTTCACAACCTGACCTGGATTGGAATCTGTATCAATCCTGAAGATCAATACACACTTTTGTTCATTACAACATCTTTCATGACTTGAAATACCTGATCGCAACCCTGGTGTACCAAAGTCATTCATTCTTCTTGTACAGCTATGTAGATTAACTTTTATCTCCTTAGATATGTATTTGTTTTGTCGGATATGACAGGGAGATACAGTTTTGATGATGAACATGGTCTATCTAAAACTTACTTTAAATTATACATGATGTAGTCATTTTCTTTTCTTTTTTTGTTAATATAATCTAAGGTCCTATAATCAGAAGATGTCATATTTATGCATCCTTGTGTTTTAGATTTCCTATTATAATTGATGGCGACTAGAAGAGATAATTTATATGGTTGAGATAAGAAGCAAAATTTGCTACTGGAAGTTATTATGCATCACAAGCTGAGCTGTGGCATGATCTTTTGAAAGTTTAACTTTGGGCTTTACAAACCCACAAGCAGTTTTTGTTCTTGTAACATTTGCTGTTGTACACTTGTACTAGACACTGAAGCCTTTTGCAGTTTGGCTGCATACCCTGCGGAACAGCCAGAAAACAATTCAGATACACAAGTAGTGGTGAATATCTGAATAAGGGGTGCTGGGATTTAGCGCGCTGGTGGCCTTTCAGAGTTTCAATTGAAGAGCTGTTACAGTTCAGTCTGAGATAGTAACCGTGCCCGTTGTTCGCTTTGTGTAGACCACTGTAGTACTGCAGTGTCATTGCGGAAAGTGTTTTTAGAATAAGGTACTCTTTCTGTATTGTTATATATTCTTTGATGAAGCAGTAATACCGTCTTACGTTCTGATCCAGGAAAAAACAGTTTTTATTAAATACACTTGAAGCTACATTTTTGGGCTTTTGGCCAAAATGGCATGCTGCATGCATTAGTTCTTCCCATATCTGAACCTACTGAACATACCATTATAATAACTAAAGAAATTTCAATGCTTCTTTCCTTCTGATGATCAATGTCTTTCAGGGTAATAAGCAATCATATCTGAACCTACTGAAGATACCATTAACTAAAGAAATTCCAATGCTTCTTCTCTTCTGATGATCAATGTCCTTCACTTTCAGGGTAATAAGCAATGAGCATCTCTCTCATTGTGGGTACATTTTGCAGAAATCTCGAGTTCCAACCCAGCTTGCATGCATTCCCATTGCATGCCCGGAATTTGAAGTTACTACGTTTCAAATGATAAGACGTTTTGATTTTCTAAATAGATAGTGTATTTAGAAAAGCCAAACATCTTGAATTTAGAATGGTGGGAGTACTAGTTAGAAATACAAGCGGGTAGTAGCCCACAAAATTATGTCATATTTATGGATTGGTAGATAAACCCTCTTCCATCTCTATTACTAGTAGATCCTCACCTTTTACCTTCAGGTAAATGGTCGCCAGAGGATGAAAGCCGAGCAAGGTTAGCGCAAAAATCTTTACACACTACACACATTTTCAGATAAGCAAGAACATCTGAATACTACGGAAAACCGTCTGTTTGGATATTTATTCCCTAATTATCTCGTAATGTTTGTGTTAACAGTTGTAAACATATTTCATAAATATTACTATTAGCACAAGACCTATCAAGTTTCCTAAAACAAACCGGAGGCACTAGCGCCAGGACGTTCGGCGCCAGCAGCGTCTGAACGTAGCTCCCAGTTCCAGCCAACTGAACTGTAGCTCAGCTCCTAGTCTAAAGCCCTCCAACGGGAGCATCCCAGCAAAAGCATCCCCGCGTAACGGAAGGGGAGCGCGCGCTCGTGTCCGCGCCACCATCCCAGGCGCGCCCCCTCCCTAGTATGAGAATGATGCAAGGCAGTAGAAGGCGAAGAGGAGGCACAAGGCGAGGCAGCAAAAGGCGATGAGGGAGATGTAACATTCTATCTACTTTTGAAACATCCATATACAACACTTGCAATATACGTCTGAAGATAGATGAAACATTTGAAATATGTGTCTGAAACACTTACAAAAAACCACATGAGAACACTTGAAAACCATTGAAACACATACGCAACGTCCAGATAAAACAATTGCAACATATGTGTGACACATATGCAACATCCAGACAAACACACTTGCAACATTAGTATGAAAAAACAGATGAAATATTGGGAACAGACATTTGCAACATAAGTGTATAACCATTGCAACATATGCAACATCTTGATCTACTTTTACAACATTCATATGAAACCCTTGCAACATACCTCTGAAACAACTAAAACACTAGAAACATACGTTTGCAACATGCTTTTTTAGCGCAATGTCACCTTGTTACTTGGACGAATGGAGCTCGTCGTCGTGTAGCTCGACAGTGGCACGAAGCTTGATGCTACAGAGTATATGGAGGTCGCCGGTGCGGAGCTCGCGGTGACACGGACTCGGGAGTGGATGTGGCAGGCGGATGGAGCGCGGCCGCGATAGCAAGCGCGAAGTCCGGGCGAAGCGGCGTCGGTGGGCGGCCGGCCGCCGAGTCCGGTCCGTCCGCAAAGCGGGCGGGGCGGCGGTGCCGGGTGGCAGCGGCGCAGTGAGAGTCCATCCATGAAGCGGGGCGCAGCGCAGAGTGGGCGGGCGACGCAGGCGGAGTATGCGGATGAGTGGATAAGGATAAGCCGAGTCCGAACCGAAGTAATGGACGGACGCCGGTAATATATCATTAATGAAAACAAAATGACGTTGGAACAATCAACAATGTAGCAAGCTACATACAGTACTAGGCAATTGGGACTAGCTTAAACCCGTCAGGACTACGATGAGACCAAACAAAGATTTGGAGTTGGATTGTGGAATTTATATACTAAAAAAATATTTCAAGTTTGCACTTGTGTTGCCGTTGCGATTCAATCTCCGATGCCACAACCGACGGCGGCCGTCGATCCCATCTGCAGTTTCGAGGACCAATGCCTCTGCACCTGGCGTCGGCACTGCTCATCACGGACCCCGGGCATACATCCCATATTGTATAACATCGCCTTGGAGAAGCTTCCTAGCCAACCTTTTCATGTCCAAGTAATCTTCATCGCATGAGAATCAGGTAAGCGGTTGCCTACTTGAAGGCGTAGCTCATGGTGTGGCATAGGCCATGCATGATTGTAAAACTTATCGTTTAATGTAGACTTACACTGTGGTACTTGAGAATTGAACTATAAGTTGTGTTGAACAAATGTTGTTGTAGCTTTAATACTTTTGCTAAGTAAGAACTTATGTGAGCTATTTGATGTCTCTATATGCAATGGATCATGAACAAATCTGCGCAAAGTGGATACTAGATAGCACAAATGGTGCGACTCTAGGATGGTTTGGTTAATTATGTTAAATCGAGTGTGCTAAATGGATGACAATTTGATTTAATATAATTAATAGGAGGATCCTCGCAATTGGCTCAAATACATTAATCATCTTTGGGCTAAACACCTGCACATAATCTCATCAAAATATGATAGTCCCTTAACCATGGTGTAATCCAGTACACCAAAACCCACTTATGCCTATATGCACTTTTATTTCTACATTAAAATAAAATATAAAAACAAAACTAGAAAATGCTCTACCTTCACGGGAAAATGTGCTAGCTTATAAAAACAAAATGTTTCCTACTTAAAATAAAAACATGTCGCACCTTCGTGAAGAAAATTTCTAGGTTCACTAGTAAAATCTCACAGCTTCGTAAGAAAATGTCCTATGTTTATGAGAAATTGATTCTAGTATCACGAGAAAATTCATTCCAATATCACAAGAAAGACGTTCCAACATCATAATAAAAAGGCTACAAAAAGTGCTCATGGCATATTTACGTAAAATAAAAATACTATAAAAATGATTCAACTAATAACAAATTTTTACTCCTAGGCTGACAAAAATGGGGAAAAGCTTCCAACATCATAATAAAAAAATGCTACAAAGAGTGTTCATGGCATATTTATGTAAAATAAAAATATTATAAAAATGATTAAGAACACAACTAATAACAAACTTTACTCCTAGACTAGTGACAAAAAAGAGAAAAAACTCGATGATATATAGGAAAAACAAAGACGATTATATTGATGACAAGAGTGCTCCTAATAACGAAAAGTCGAAAACGGTTAGGAGCAAGAAAAAAGAAGAAGAACCAACTGTCACGGACTCATAAAGGAAACGGAGAAAGAATGGAATCAACGAATCAATCAGTTTCATGGGCCGTAGTCAACGTGCGGGCGCTTTGCAAGACCAAGTAGCGTGCGCGCAGAAGCTAGCTGTCAACAGCCCCCGAAGAATCGCTCTCCTGCGTTCACACCAGGCTGTAACCTGTTTGCTTTTCTTCCTCCGTTCACCTCGCGTGCGGCGACTAGGGCGACCGCCGCCGCCCTACGCCCAGCTGCCCGCCCAGGTCTTCGTCGGGCGCTTTGCCGGCGACGACCGCCCACCACACCAGGTATGCCCGCTCCCTTCTCCTCCCTTCCCGCTGTGCAAAGCTGAGCACCCGAACCCTAGTTTAAGCTGCTTGGCTATCTGTATATATTCGGATCTGATCTAAGTACAAGTGTATACATATCATGCCTACTAGCCTCGATCACATGCGTACACCCATGTCCTGTATTGGGTCCGTCCCTGGTTGGCGCCGTAGCACTTGTTACCACCAGATTTAGGTGCGGGTGCAGTGTGTTTTCTGGAAATTTTGGTGCTTCTAATTCAGATGAACCCACTCTACCTTTGTCCGCCTCTAGTAATGATAGATGTTGTTCGAACTGAAAATTGCTGGTTGTTCCGAGCAAAAATCAACTGGTAGTGTGTCGGTGATGCTAGCTTTGAAGAATCGTGCTGGATCATTGGTTCAGTCTCTAGACAGTTCACTATGCCGCCTCTGACTATGTTAGTTGGTTATGGTATTAACGTGCACTTGGTTTTTTTCTGACAGATTGGTCACCTGAGGATTGTTACATTTGGGAAGGATGAGCAAAGGCCCAATCCCATTCGTCAACATTGGAAAGAGAGCAAAAGGCAAGCACCTTCTTCTCAACAGTATTTACAGGCCTTAGTTTTCAACCGTCATGCCTCATGCCATTCAATGCACTTACCAAACGATGTCTAGTGTGGGCTTGATAATTTGTGTTCTGGTTGGGTATAAGAATGCACTGAATAACTCTGCTGGATAGTAGAGAATCTATCTATATAATCATCACTAGATGCCTAATACTCAGTTCTTTTCCAGTTATTCCCTTGATTTATTGTGTAGATTCATAGAGAAACTGTCGGTTACTTTGTCGCTGTATTCTTTGGTGGAGAAGACACGGACAGATAAACATAAATTCAATCCTGTGAGAGTTCTATCTATAACTGAACATACTATAGAATGGACGTTATTTCATATTTATTGGGAATAGTTGCGATTACTTTATCTGTTGTGGTATGTGGTACGACAAGTACATATACATTTTATGGGCAGATTTCTGTGCTAGTAAACTTTATGTATTAATACTTCCTGTACTTATAGATCTCCTGTACAAGGACTACAACTTTGACCAGAAGTTTTCTTTGTCGACGTCTAGCAGCTCTGGTTTGGTAAGACAGCTCACACCTGTTGTTTTAGCTCCTTCCAGGAACCCTTTGAATTTATTTTTCTGATAACCTGTGCCTTTTGTCATAGAATCTCACAGCCACTGGTGTGAAGATCAATGAAGACTTCATTGGTGATATACGGACACAGCATAAAAGTGGTAGAACCACTGTTGATGTCATAATTGATAGTGATTCTAAAGTAAGGTTCTTGACTTCTTGTCAATTCTGCTTTTCTGCATTCGATTTTTTTTTCGAGCCTGGTCGGATTGGTTATTTGTTTTCTGGATCAGGGCCAGCACCGGTCCTGAGTTTTCACAGACCTGGAGCGAAACTGGCAAGCAGGGCCTCTCAACATAAACATAGTACTAGTAGTAATAATACTTAGTAGATTTTTTACTTAGTAGATTTGTAAGCTTGTTAGAGTTTGGCTTAAGACGAACTAAAAACAACTTACAACGGAGCAAAAACCTGCAACTTAATGTCTTAATGACGAGGAAACGCTCAATGAATCACATAAACATCCTCATACGATTAGGCTTGCTGTGGCCTTTGGCTGTGCCAATCGTTGATCTTGCAATAAACACTAGAAATGACTCGTGGATCCCAAATCTCAGTTCTAAAGATTGAAAGATTAAAAGATAGATTATAGTGCAGTAGGGCAAGTCGGCAACCAGCACGTATCTACCAGTACAAGCAATATCCGAGTATTGATGGACGGTGCTATGACGTCCTCTGCTCAACTATATAAAACACGTATACAGAACACATACCTGCTGGCCGCTAATGGGCCCCTTGGCGTCAGGGGCCTGGAGCGTGTGCCCCGCTCGCCCTGCCCCAGGGCCGGGCCTGATCAGGGCTTCTAATTGTGGCACTGCTATAATTAAGTATCCTGCATGAGACGTAAATATATCGTGGCATAAGAAATATTACGTTACTTACCTTATATCCTGGGGATACATGCATTGATTATAGTAAGTAGCGAACGTACATGGCTCATAAATTCCGTGGGTAGATATAGTGTTGAGTGTAACTAATGGTAAGCATCTGAAAGTTCCTATGTATTTAATAAGGCCTCCTTCCATTTTTAGGCTATGTTTTGCTGACCTAAAGAACACGTGGATTTTGGAATGTGAGTTTTAGACAGACGAGGATTGCTATATTATTTTTATTAGCTGCACTTGCCCATCTATAATATTTTTCTGCTTCATATTCGCTTTTGCTTTAGTTATGGCCCTCATACTAACATTGGACATCCTGTATTTGTGTTCTTACTGGAGTCCTCTTGGTTGCAGGTGTCAACCACAGTCACTGTTGATGAAGCGCTAACTGGTCTGAAGACCTCATTCGCCTTCAAGGTTCCAGATCACAAGTCTGGAAAGGTTAGTATTTTTGGAAGTTAAGGAGGAAACATTAGCTTACTTGAATACAGAAAATGAGCAGTGCAATATGTGCAGGAAGTCTTAACTGAGCTGTATTTTACTTGCATTATGTGTTTATCAATTAGAAGGGCGGGCCTGGTGCAAGCGGTAGAGTCTTACCGCCTATGACCGGAAGGTCCCGGGTTCGAGTCGCAGTCTCCTCGCATTGCACAGGCGAGGGTAAGGCTTGCCACTGATACCCTTCCCCAGACCCCGCACAGAGCGGGAGCTCTCTGCACTTGGTACGCCCTTTTATTCTGTGTTTATCAATTACATCGATGGCTTATGATCTAAATTTAACCCACCAAATTTCACTGAAATACTTTTTTTTTTGCTAGTACTTATTTCTTTTCTTTTTTTTTTTCTGGCAGCTTGATCTGCAATATGCCCACAACCGTTTTTCATTGAATTCGACCATTGGTTTGACATCAACACCTTTGGTTGAGCTGGCTGCAACTGTCGGCACAAGTGAACTTACCATTGGTGCTGAGGTTGGGTTTGACAGTACTTCAGCTGCTGTTACTAAGTACAACTCAGGGATTGGATACAACAAGTCCGATTTCTCTGCTTCCTTACTACTGTAAGCTCCGCAAGTTTATGCTTTTTGTTCAGGCATGCATGTAAATTTATGCATTGAGCGTGATTTTGTAAGCAGTTAAACCTTTGGTCTATCGTAGCATGCTTTTTTCGTTTTGTTGTCCTTACCGTTTTTTTGCAAGTTTAACAAATGAATGATATTTTCTTAGTGATCTCCCTTTTATCTGTGTACTGACTAATCTTTCCACATTTTTACTAATAAATAGGGCTGATAAAAGGGAGACTTTGAAGGCATCTTACATTCATTTGTTCAATCCAACCAATGGAGCTACAGTGGCAGCTGAGGTAACACACAAGTTCAAAACCAAGGAGAACTATTTCACAATTGGGAGCTCCCATGCCCTTGATCCTTCAACATTGCTAAAGACGCAATTCAGCAACTCCGGGAAGGTCGGTCTTCTCTGTCAGCATGAGTGGAGGCCAAAGTCCCTTGTGACTCTTTCAGCTGAGTATGATCCAAAGGTGGTAAGTGCGCCTTCAAGAATCGGTGTGGCCATATTGCTCAAGCCTTGAGATGAGTTAAGTCACCTTCTGTAAAACAGTACAAGCGTTACATACTGATACTGTCTCCAAGAACATAAACTTTGGAGCGATACCTAGAACAACCCTCCATTTTAGCCTTTTTTTGGTAAGAGTCCTGGGCAAAGGAGTATTGTCAGGGAGTTGGACTTGTTTTGTGGAATGTTTCCATTAGAGCCAACTCCACACCGAGGATTGAAAATACAGAGGTTTGTATTAGAGCAGAAGCTTCACTCTGCAATATTTTTTCCATGTTTTCCTAGTTGGCGCAAAATGATTTTGGAGGTGATTGAACACCTAACATCTTGAGTTGATGGTAGTTTTAACAGCTCTGGAGATAAAGGGGCCATTTGTACCCAGCAACAGCAGAATTAGCCCTTGAAATTGGTTGTCTTGGTCAAACTTATTTTTGTTGGGTTGGTTCTTTGAAATTCATGTATTCAGAGCAGGGCCTAGTTTTAATTGCTTCCCCGATAAAGTTTCCTTGCGATGAATGAGGTGCCCAGACTTCAGCCCCGATAAAGTAGGCTGTGTCCTTGCGATGACTTATGAGGTCAAGGCGCCCAGACTGAAAAGATGGGGATCATTTTAACGACTTCAAATGCCGATATAATTTTCATATAAAATTTATTTTCATTTAATTCCGCAAAAAATATGATGAAGATATATTAATCATATCAAATGCTGGGGCGGAGGCGTGCGCTGCGTTTTGTCCTCCCGCCCTGGTGCAGGTGAGCAGGTCGTTGAATTTTTCCAGAAAGAGCAGATTATGATTCACGATCTCTTTATAACGACACACAGGGAAATAAAAGATCGTAATCCCTCAAGCTTATCGAGCTGCTGGGGCGGAGGCGTGCGCTGCCTGTCCTCCCGCCCTGGTGCAGGTGAGCAGGTCCCTTGTGAAGTTCACTCAGTCACAGCACGCGCGTGTGCCCACCTCACTTCACTTGGCCCGGCTGTCTCCACGCCACGCTCCCCACATCCCCTTTCCCCTCCTCTCCACTCTGCAGTAGGTAGAGTGGCAAGAAGGATGGTGGCGACGATGGCGAGCTCGCTGCTGCTCCGGCCGCGCGCGGTCCTGCCACCCCGTCCTTCTAGCTCCAGCCGCCGGCCATTGCCAGCCCCACGTGCACAACTGCAAGCGAACATCCAGCGGAAGCCGGGCCTTACGGCAAGAAGCGACGGCGAGCGGAGGCAGCCGGCTGGGACGCGGCTCTACTCGCTGGCGCCCTACCCTCTGCTGCTCGCCGCGCTGCTGCCGGGAGGTACGGCCTTGTCGCTGCTTGTGTTCCGGGTGGCCGTCGTTGTCGTTGCTGATGTCTTGGTTCTTCTTTCTGCCGGCTCCGGCGGTCTCGTTTGACGTGTGAGCAGCTGAGCCGGTGACGGCCGTGTTCGCGCCGTTCGTGGAGCTCGTGAAGACGTGGGACCTCCCCGGTTGGCTCGTGCACTGGGGCCACCCCGGCAACATGGTACGTTTCTCGCCACCCACAGCTGCAGCTGAACATGGCTCGTGCAGTACTGAACAGCTCACCTTCTTCAAGTTCCCAAACCAGTAGGACACCAGTACAGATCCATCCAATGCTGCAATGTTTTTATCAGCAGTGTGAAAGATCAATTTCTGTTGCTGCAGCCAGAGCAACCGTGTTACTGAAACCTCACAGTGCCGGATTCGATATTCGGATCAAATTCTGTCTGGTTCAATGAATCAATGTTTAACCTTCAGTACCTCTCTGTCAGGCTGTGGTGCTCTTCGCAATGGGAGGCTACGGGACATACCTGGGCTTCAGGATCAAACTATCAGACGACCTTGTAATCCCAAGACCAGTAACTATGCACTTTGTCTTCCATCATAGAGAGCAACACTCTTAATTTCGGCCATGTAACTTGCATACAGGAAGAGAAGGCCAAGGCCAAAGATCTCCACCCAAAACTCCTCGCAGGGATGTTCTTTTTCTTCGCCCTGGGTGCGACCGGTGGGATCACAGCTCTTCTTACCTCAGACAAACCCATCTTTGAAAGGTTCTGCTCTCAGAATACATACTGTTCTTCTATGTACAAAGGTTGGGTCGCCTTACAAACTTTTGGCAATGGGTTTGCAGCCCTCATGCCGTGACTGGAGTCATCGGCCTTGCACTCCTTACCATTCAGTCTATCCTGCCAAAGTTGTTCGAGGTAACCTGGAAAGATATATCAAATCATCACACACACCAGTTCAATATTTTGCTTTGGTCATTCAATTTGTAGTCCTCCAAAGCCTGGTGATTCACATTTAGATATAGGCTGAGTGACTTGGTTTTTGTAATGCCAGGGAAACCCAGGGCTTAGGACTACACATGGTCTGCTCGGCAGTGGCATCATGACTCTGTTTCTAATCCACGCGGCACTAGGGCTGCAGCTTGGGCTCAGTTTCTAACTTGTGGCTACAATATCTTGGGGTTTGCTTCTTTCTGATTGTTTTCAGAGATTTTAAGCCACTCTTAGTATTATCACACGAAGCATCCCCTCATAAAGTCAAAATAATGTAAGAGAAAGGAAATTTATTTTCCTTGTCTTTGTTGGCAACTGCAGTCAATGTTATGATAATCTGATATTGCAATAGGCCAATAGAATATCCATGTAGAGACAACCAGACATGGATACATGTTTGTTACCTAAACGAAGAACAGAATAAGGCAAAAAGAAGAGAAAAGAGAGAAAATGTTGTAATCCTAAAAGCAGAAAGCAAAATACTGCTAATGATCAAATGTTTTCATGTCATCATTCTAAAGAATCAGACATTGAGTTCTAGTGTGTAAATGACAGAAAATTTTGTTGCATCTCTCGAATAGACAGAAATAGTAAATTTGAATTGAGACAATGTTGTAACAATGGTAGATAGTGTTGGTATACATACATGTCATGTATTGCATTATGAATGCCAAATGCAAACTCTAAAAGTTTGACTGGAGATCTTTCGAAAAAAAAAGTTTGACTGGAAAGCAATGATATACGGATGGACCAGGCGGGACTTTCCCCTACTCAACTAGGGTATAGCCATACTATACCAGGCCAGTTTCCTTCAAGTCATGAGGCATTGCGAAGACAACCTTTCTAGATTTATCTAACGCTGACCTCAACTGCCGAGTAGCCTGTTCCTCCATGCATATCCCAACAAAACAACGATGACCAACAAGCAGAAAGATGATGTGCCCCCTACAAATGGCCAAAAGGCACCTACAAACTTCTTATAGTCCCCATTTTGAGGCATGTTGATGGCAAACGATGCAGATATCAACGTGTTGATGGATATGCCAAAGGATACAATAATCAGTATGAGATGGAGCTGAATAAGTCCATTGCGTTGGTTGTCAAGTTGGATGTTGATGTAGTCTTCTGTGTCAACGATATATCCTCGGACCTATTAAATATGCCAGAAAATAGTTATCCACATGAGGATAGGAACTGTCATATTTGTAGTATCAAAGAATGCCGGGGGCGAGTATGGTGTATCCAATACAGGTTTGGGAGAGAAGAACAAACCATCATAATTCTGTTGCGAATTCCATCCAGCTGCATGAAATAAGATTCAAGTAGCATCTCTAGGTCTCCTACATCGTCGTCCAATGGCGCAACCACAGCAATGCCCGTGGCTTGGTTAATAACAGAATTTCGTATATCCAGGTTTGTTTTTGAAGGAAAATTGCAATTTAAAGCAGAAGAAACCAGTAGAGCTTCATCCTGCGGACTTTTTATTTGCTTCCTTGATAGGTGTAGTTGTGCCATATTTTCATTATGATCCAAAAGATGCTCTACTTCATCTCTGACCTGAAAAATATTCAGACAATGATATCACATATAATGAAAAAGGAAGTGGCTTCAGATATCATAGGAATTATCATCAAAGTTTTAGCGTTATAACACAGATTGTGAAGCTTTGCGGAGGATGGGAAAGCCTAGTATGTGATATATATATATGGACAGATGATCTGTTGTTTTTATTTTCTGTGCTTCAAAGATTCAACCATAGCTTATGTACTTCCTTCAGCCATGAATTTTTTTTTCACGAACGTGCAACTGGACACGTATTTCATTAAGAGGATAGTCCTTCAGCCATGAATAAATGATGTTTATAACATCAACACAGTCTACAAATGCAATTCCTAGAGCTAATCTGCAACAGGTACCCATGCGTGGATGTTATTATTCTTCAGAAATTCACAAGAATACCATATAGTTCTGTAGTTACATGCACAGTGATAGTCAAGTAAACAATACTGCTCGGACATTCATTGGCAAACAATAAGCATTAAACTGAGTAAGACTTAAGATTTAAGAAACATAAAGTGACCAAATATGTATAACTAACAATACCTTGTGCACACTAGCGAGCAGAGAGGTTAGATTTTTTTGAGGCTTCGAACTCATCCAGCACATTCTTAGTCAACTCATCCAGCACAAAAATGGCATGCCTATTAAGATCAGCTAGGCTGGAATGAAATGACAAGCATACAGCTTCAGGGCGAGCTCCAGCACCTGAAACTCAAAGGGGAGCCCACACTCTGCACCAGTTTTAGCATGCTTGCCATCCACATTACCCACTTGTGTGGCACCAACATCAACATCCACGCTCTTCAATGGAAAATGCCGCCTCAATTTATCGATGAAAGGAATAACCTCCTGAGCAAGAGGTTCCAGCAGCAGGACTTCATCAGCGGTTACAATAGCTCTTATGAACTCTAGATTGATCACCATGGCCTTCTCTCGAGCTGCAAAACAAGCAAAGTCTAAGGTTAATCTCACCGTAGCAGATATGATTCACGGCATTATAAATTACTTCTATGAAAAAAAAACACTTCACGACATGCTAGTACGAGCCACTGTACGAGGACTTCAGTAGTTAGCAAGTCACTGCTATCGCCAAAATCTGAGAGCATCAGCTCACCGAGGATGCTGGGGCAGCGGGAGAGAAGGGGTCCGACGACGCGGAGGTCGCGCGCGTGCACCCCGGAGCGTTCCGCGACGAAGGCCCTGTCGCTCATGAACACCTCGCACCGGCCCCACCGATCCATCCTCATCCACAGCCGGGCGGGCGCTTTCCTCCACCTCCTCCTACCGGCGGGGTGCGGCGCCGGCGGCGCGACAGGCGGCCTGGGCAGTGACGGGAGGCGCCGGATGGCGCGGGAGCGCTTGGAGTACGAGGAGGAGGACGACGAGGAAGGGAGGCGGCTTCCTGGCCCCGATGCCCGATAGCATCACCATCGTTGCGGCGGCACGGCCCACGGCGATCGGCGAGGAACATAGTGGGGAGCCGGCGGAGAGACAGCGGTGGGGTTTTGGGCCGTGCGGAGAGACGTGGGCGGAGCGGCGGAGGCAGCCGAGAGCGAGTTCGGCCGTTGGCGGGCCGGAGGAACCGACTATAGGTTGGAGTTGACGTTGGTCTCAAGCCCAGATAGAGGCCCAAGCTTAGCAAAATATGTTGAGCCCAAAACATTGCTCTGCAATTAAAGCCCATTTACGTTAGCCAATCCACAGCACGCGCGGCCTACACTTTTAGATAGCACGGCCCATTTCGCCAAGTTTGTAAAATTCAGGCTAGAGACAGAGTGCCGCTTACAGCAAATATCACGGCGTGCATGGAAAATTCGTTGCAATGACACACTTTGACACGTTACCACAATCATTCTTCACTGCCCCAAATGGTACTCCATCGAGTACTATTCCCTAGTCCCTCCGTTCCATAAAGCACGAAGAAAGACATCCTAGCACGATGTATGAGTATTGTGGAGCGCTATTTGACACTGTTTCGCTAGTCTTTTTGAGAGGTACTGTATCTAAGTCATTTTGTTTCATAGTACAAATATATCCTAAAAAAATCTTATATTGCCTTTGTTTATAGGACGGAGGCAATAGAACGCAGTAGCACTTTTTTTTTTTTAGCCTTGTTTAGATTGTAAATTTTTGCAATCCGGACATTGTAGCACGTTTCGTTTATATTTGACAAACTTTATCCGATCATGGACTAACTAGGCTCAAAAGATTCGTCTCGTGATTTACAACCAAACTGTGTAATTAATTATTTTTTTTATCTACATTTAATGCTCCATATATATGTCTAAAAATTAATATGATGAAAAAAGAGTGAAAAAACTTGGAATTTTGATGGGATCTAAACAAGGCAAGATTCTCGTGCCCGAGTGCGTTTCAGTTCCGGTTGTCTGAACCGGTACCTCGATTCCTTGAACGATGCCAATATTCCATCGTACTCGTACACTGAAAGTCTGGCCAGCGCCAGTCGTTTCAGACTTTCAGTCAGTCCTAGTATAGGATTCGCATTCGGGGCATGTTTGATTGAACCTGCGAGAAAAATGTCGCGCCCGGCACTTGTTTGGTTGGCTGTGGGTTGCCTGCCTCAGGCATCTTCTGCTGGACTCGGGCATAGAAAAATGGTCGCCTGGCTCCTGCTGCTTCTTTGCCTAGATCGGTACTACTCCAATGACTGATTTGATTGCTTTAGCTATTAACTACTCGTGTATTAGCTACTTATAATTAAGACAAAAGTACATTAGCTATTTTATTAAGGCAAACATGTACCATTATGGATTAATTTAATATGAATACATATTTATTTCTATTTTATTAAATTAATAATCTAAAATAAATCTAATTAAAATAACATTTTTAGATTTATAAATAAATCTATATTTATTTAACTAATTAAAATATTTATACAAATATTTCTTTTAGTAAAACTGCAAAAGCTATATGCTAATTATATATCACAAACATCAGTTAACACATTGATATTATGAATATCTCATCTTATTAACATTCTCAGACACATGCCTCCAACCAAACATCTTTTATTCAGAATTGCCTCGCCAGCCAAAAACCATCAACTTCCAGGCGTCACTTTTTATCGGGCATCCCCGGGTTTCTAACCAAACAGGCCCTCGCAGCAGCGGCGGCAGCCGGATGCCCGGACCCCGGATGCCGGATGAATCAATTCCCCTTCGGACGATAAGGATGCACTGCAGGCCGGACCTCAGAGCATCAGCCAGGCCCAGGCACGTCAGAGAGTTACAAAACGCCGTGGCGTTTCGCCCGTCCGTCGTCGCAGCGATACCGGCTGTGCGGCCTGCAGGGCGGGCCGGCGAGCGCGAGCAGCCAACCATCGGCCGCTGCTCGCCGACGCCGCGGCAGCGCTTGTCTGCTTGCTGCGGCACCACAGGGCACAGGCAGAGCGATTCGGTTCCACCGGCAAGTTTCGGTCAGCTCGAGTTCCTCGGTGCCCGCGATCGTGGTCGTCGACCTACTCCTCTCCGCGGTGACCACGTCCGGGAATCCCAATCCCGAAGGACGTGCGCGGCTATTGGGCCGCCCCCGGCCTCTGCAGGGGATGGGCCGATGATTGGTCGGAGGCGCGGCGGTGGTGGTGGCCCGGCTGGGTGGGTCACGAAGACACGGACTCACGGTGGTGGCCCGGCGCGGGGGGGCGCACGGCAATTTTGGCAACGTTTTCACGCGGCGCGGGCGCCAGTGCTGCCCTGGACTCCGCGCACTCCGAGGCGATCGGTGCACTAGCACAAGAGCCTCGCGGCGCGTGCACTCACCACATGATGACACAAACTCCAGCTGCTCTCGTTGCACAGCTTGCCGACTCATGAAACTGTAGGCAGGTCGCTCGGCACCATCACACAGGAACATCGACCAGTTCAGTTCATCGCTGCTGCCGACCAAGAGATGTCGTCCACAGGAATTTGGATGAGAGTGCACGAGCACTACTACACGACTGTATACGAGCACGGAACACGTAGGAGTACTGTAGAAGTATTTCCCAAGGAGGAGCAGTGCAACAGTCAACAGAGCTCGTGTACATACAGTTGGCCGCGACGCAGACGCTGCTGGGCTGTCCCTCCTCTCCTCGGATGCCCAAGAGATACAGTACAGGCATCAGGCACCCGTGGAACGAGGACGGGGGGGTGCTGGCACTGTCAGGCCTGCAGCAGCAGCGCCTCCTTTCTTTTAGCTTCTCGAGCGCCTCGGGCTCCGTCCGCGTCCGGCGCCGGAGCGCGGAGCCCTCCCAGCGACAGCCCATCCCAGTATCCCACCCTCCGCGTGGGCCCGGCCACCGCACTGGCGGCTCCGTCCACCGTCCAGGCGGGGTACGCAAGTGGCGCTCGCGGCCAGGGCTACAGATACGGGGAGCCGTACCCCACCGCACCCGTCGTCACCGTGGGCCCGGAGGGTGGCCCACGCGTCGGCGGTGCCCGCATCATTGGGATGGTACGCGAGGAATGAGTGGGCGTTTGACCAACCTTCCGGCGCCGCACATGTCCATGCCCCGGCTATCGGCGGCGCCGTTTGGCGCCAAGTTTTGGCGGGAGGGCTTGCGTTTTGGCGGGTTTTTTTGAGTTGAGGCCGAGCGTCAGGGGCCGAATCTGCGGCGGAAAAGGTTCCGTTTCCATCTCTTTCCGGTTTTCACCATGGGCCATCCCATGGTGCTTTTTTCTTTTCTTTTTCTCCGGCAAACGCGTGCAGTGCATCGTAGCGTATCATGACCCATGCTCCATGCTGCTGTTTTTACCACGAACTGGTGTACCTGGTTAGAGTATAGTAGTACTACTACTACTACAGTACAAATTTACCAGTTCACTGTACACATTGCCCGTCGTCCGTCTGCCATCACTGACGTATATCTCATTTTTTTCATCCCGATAGAATGGAGTAACAACTTGCAAGGAGGGTACACTTTGCGTACACACACACACCACGTACCGTGTATACAGTGCAACTTGAGAGCGGATTGCACTGCAGGCAGGCATCTGATGCCAATATACTTGGCTGTGTTTAGTTGTAGAAAGTTGGAATTTGGGGCTACTGTAGCACGTTCGTTTTTATTTGGCAAATAGTGTTCAAACATGAATTTATTTGGCAAATAGTGCAATTTCAAAACATGCAATTAATTACATTTAATGCTCCATATATAGTCAAAACATTCGATGTGATAGTAGATCAATTTTTTTTTGAGATTTTGGCCAAACTAAGGCCCCGTTTAGTTTCACCCAAAAATCAAAAATTTTTTTCTCACATCGAATCGCTTTCCATATAAATGTAGGCAAAAAACTAATGATACACGAAATCGAGAAATCGTGAGCGAATCTTTTAAACCTAAATAGTTCATAATTGGACTTTTTGCCAAATACAAATTTTGGAATTCAAAGCCAAAAACACGAACTAAACACGCCCTAAAACGCGCAAAGCCTGCTGCTGCTTCTGTTCCTGCCTGCACCACCTGGCACATTTACCACCACAGGCATGAGCATGATCCTGACTCCCTGCAATGCTCAAACTCAAACTCAAAGTTGCATGGGCATGGCACGGCGCATCGGCATCGCATGGTAAAAACTATTGGGAGCCATGCGAAAAGGCGGCTTTTCTGTGCACGGGCTGGGGTCAGCTCCTAAACGTGGAAAGACCGCAGCTTTTGAACACGGGAACGGACAAAACCGAGCAAAGGCCGTCAGAGTCCTCAGAGGCAGAGCGCAGTAGGGCCCAGCATGGGCAGCAAAAAAATCCTCGTCAGGTCAACAGCAGCATCAGCAGGTGCACGGTGCGGCCCAGCAGCTCAGCAGCTTGCTTGCGGCCATGCAACAGTCACCCAGTACACCACCATTACCCTAGTCGTCCAACAGCATCATCATCGGCAGCTTGTCGTAGAGATTAGCTTCCTTATTTTGCTCTATAAAAAAACTCGTATGACAATTTGACAAGTGGTCGGATCGTTTTCGCGCACCTGTGATGATCTTTCTCAGCCACCCTCGTTATTTGTGAGTTTGTGCGATGATTCCCATCATGATTTAGTGCCATCGATCGTGTGATCTAAGGTACTGCACATAGCGTCAGTTTCGACTTTCGAGGTCTTCAATCAAAAGGCTGGAAGAAATACCCTAAAAAAAGGTAAGAGGAAATCATGCATGTCAGCATGTGATCTAAAAAAAGCCACGGTCTTTGTACGTGTTGGAGATTGGAAGTTTGAAACTTGAGACCTGAGAGGCAAAAGGGTGGGAGGAAAGGAACGGTAGTTACGTGATGATTCGGAGTCCAAGAACCATCGGTGATGGTCTGATGGATGGGAGTGAGTGAAATCTCCGAATCTATGCACGGGCCAGCCCTTCTTTTTACCAGTGCATGCAATGCACAGACAGCTAGGAGTACCAACCAAAGCAAGGGGAATCTCTTTGAAACTTGCATCATTCTGAGAGGACACAAGTCGTGTCGGGTGATGCCCGGCCCCGGCCTGATGTGATTATATTCCGGTGCGTGGGTACTACGTACGAGCTGTGCACCAATATGCACTAGCGTTGGCTGGCTGGGATGAGGGAGCGGAATTGCAATTTGCAAGCATTCTCGTGCCAAGAAATGGGATTTCCATGGACTCTTTTTGTTTCGTTGGTCTAGAGTCCTAGACAATTGTAATCTACTATTTGTAACGGTCTTAGGTTCGTAGACAATTCTAATCCACTCCTTACGCCTAGAAAAGAATGCAAATTTCGTATTCCGAGAAACCAAATACTTTTAAGTTTGACTAAATTTATACAAAAAATATTAACATGTAGGATACAAAATAAATATCATTAGATCAAATATGAAATATACTTTTGTCATAAACCGGTTTGAAGACAAAAATATAAATACTATTCATGTAAACTTGGTCAAACTTGAACTATTTTAATGAGCACGGATACCACATTTGTATTCTTTTGTGGATAGAATGAGTACTATTTGTAACGGTTTTAGGTCCTGATTGGATCCCATTGTCTAAAGTCTAGTTCGCTAAAATGAAAAGGGCTAAACTTTAGATAACTTTAGCTCACTTTTATGGCCTAACGAACTAATGTCTTTTTATGAGGTCGGCTAAATTTTAGACATAACTTTAGACTATGTTTGAAGACTTAAGAGCTAAAGTGGCTTAACGTTTTGTGGCTAAAGTTTACTTGGTTGTGCTTTAGAATTGTTTTTTTTTACCAAAAGAATATTTAGTTGAAACCTTAAATTCCATTGTGTGCTTAACAGGGAAACTGAAATGCTCATCACTTCTCATATACACATTATTGACAATGATTATTCTGAACTGAGTTAGGCCCTGTTTGGTTCCGCTCATCGCGCGTTCGCGACGGGAGAAGCAGGATAATCCCGCCAAACGGCACGCGACGGTCTTCATCGCAAACGCGGCGTTCGCGTTCGATTTCCTCTCCGCAACGGTGATTGGAAAAGCGACCGAAGGCCTGCGATTTGGAAAACGCGAGCCGCGTTCCCGAGCGCTCGCCCGGGTCTCCGCCTAATCGCAGCTCCGCACGCCAGCAAACCCGCCGGCCGCCGGAGCTCCTCCTCGCCTGGAGATCCTCCTCCTCGCCTGAAGCTCCTCCCCCTCTCATCCGCCCACAGCTCCGCCGGCGGATCCGCCCGCTCGCTTCTCCGCTGGCCACCGGAGCTCCTCCTCGCCTGGAGCTCCTCCCCCTCTCATCCGCCCACAGCTCTGCCGGTGGATCCGCCCGCCCGCAGATCCGCCAACGGATCCGCCCGCTCGCTTCTCCGCTGGCCGCCGGAGCTCCGCCCGCCCACAGCTCTGCCGACGGATCCGCCCACTCGCTTCTCCGCCTACCGTCGGAGCTCCTCCCCCTCTCATCCGCCCGTAGCCGTAGCTCCGCCGACGGATCCGCCCGCCCGCAGCTCCGCCGGCCGCCGGAGCTCCTCCCCCTCGCCGGGAGATCCTCCCCCTCTCGGAGCCCGCACCGTAGCTTCTCCCCTACGAAGAAGGACTTGGATGTAAATAGAAACTTTTATTTGGGTCAAGTGGTAAGGCTATAGACTCACAGGAATAGTAGTAAACAGTGCTACATAATTTGAGAAAAGTCAGGGTTTCTAGTGCAAAATATCCATCTCAAAATAATCGAGCCAGCCAAACGCTCAGCTTAGATTCTACATATCGCGACTTATCAGATAATCTTGCTCAGCTTATAAGCGAGACTCAGATGAGCTGAACCAAACAGGGCCTTTGTTGCCCGCCCAATGCAACTTTGATTATCACGTCTTGATTTGATTAACGTGCAAAAAAAAGATATTAGTAAGTGTATTAGTATGATTGAGGGCAAAATGGTCCTTCACTTATTTCCTTAATTTTTCTGTTTCATTTAACACTGTTTAAACCACGCTACCCGGGCCTTGTTTAGATTGGGGTTAGGAATCAGTATTTGGCACTGTAGCAATTTCGTTTGTATTTGACAATTATTGTCTAATTATGGCCTAACTAGGCTCAAAAGATTCGTCTCGTAATTTACGATCAAACTGTGTAATTAGTTATTTTTTTTATCTACATTTAATACTCCATGCATATGTCCAAAGATTTGATGTGATGGAAGAAGAGTGAAAAAACTTGCAATCTAAACAAGGCCCCGCGCGGATAATGAAGCCTCTCTCCACCCATCACATCCAGGGGTCACGCCCCAATACTCTGACGTGGACAATGAAGCTCCCGCCCTGCCCCACCTAAAAAAAACTCGGTTGAAGAAAACGGTGAAGAGAGGGCAAAATAATGAAACAGAAAAAAGATGAGAAACAAAGAGAAAAAGGAGGAGCAACAGGAGTTAACCATCATGTACTTGTGATCAACGAGGTAGCATTGTTGCTTTTGTCGTTGTTTTCTTACGCTGATAAAGATGTTCAGGTAGCAAACAGCCAAGAGAAAGAAACTTGCCACTGGCAGTCCCTAGTTGAGGCCTTCAGGGCCATATATCAGCAGGTGCGACATGTGCGGATGTTGTTCACGGCCCCTATAAAATCTATATTTACCATACTTATTAACGAGTTCACAAAGTGAAAGCTCTAGTTTGATTTTGATGAATTAATGAAACCCTAAGTGTTAACCTAATTTATCAAAGTAATTATGAGATATGTGGCACATTCCAAGTGGTGAAGCAAATGAAGATCATGATTTGATGATGGTGATGCCATATGGTGATGATCAAGTGCTTGGACTTGGAAAAGAAGAAAGAAAAACAAAAAGCTCAAGGCAAAGGTGAAACTTGATAGGAGCTTTTTCGTTTTGGTGATCGAGACACTTAGTGAGTATGATCACATTCAGGATCGATAACCGTATTATTAAGAGGGGTGAAACTCGTATCGAAATTCGGTTATCAAAGTGTCACTAGATGCTCTAACTCATTGCATATGCATCTAGGATCTAGTAAAGTGCTAACACCCTTCAAAACATTTATGAAAATATGCTAACACATATGCACAAGGTGACACACTTGGTGGTTGGCATATTTGAACAAGGGTGGTGAAGTTACGGGTCAAAAGGAGCTATTTCGTATTGACCGGACTCTGACTCTGCGTCCGGTCAGTGGCGCACAGCGAAGGCCGTCCTCGGTCCCTTGACCGGACGCTGAAGAGAAAGAGGGACCGGTCAGTGATGACGTATGCTGACGTAGCGCACTGAGTTGATCCAGAGGGGATCGGATGCAGAGGCGAGTCCGGTTGCAAAACAGAGGCTCGGAGAGCTCTCTGGAAACGACCGGACTCAGGCGTTGCAGCGTCCGGTCATCTCACTGTGCTGCGTCCGGTCGCTACTTGACCATTGGTGCGCGATTGACGACCATTGAGATCCCGCGACTGAGGTTGAACGAAGGCGACACGTGGCATACATCCGTTGATCGGATGCTGGACTAGGTGCGTCCGGTTGATCTGACCGGAGCGTCCGGTTGATCTGACCGGAGCGTCCGGTCGCCCCGACTTTTCAGGGAATAGAGAGCCAACTGCTCTATTCGTGGGGGCTCTCTATTTAAGCCCCGTTATCGGCTCTAGCTCACTCTCTTGGCCATCTGTATTGACATAGCAACCTTGTGAGCTTAGCCAAAGCCCTCACACCCATCTCCATCATTGATTCATCATCTTTGCGAGATTGGGAGTGAATCCATGTGCATTGCTTTAGTGTTTGCATCCAGAGGCACTTGGTGTTCGTGTTTCACTGCGGAATTTTCTTGTTACTCTTGGTGGTTGCCGCCACCTAGACGGCTTGGAGCAGTGAGGATCGTCGAGCGAAGGTTGGTGATTGTATCCGGCTCTGATTGTGGTGATTGTGAGGGGTTCTTGACCTTTTTCCGGTGGAGAGTCAAAAGGCACTCTAGTAAATTGCTCGTGGCTTGTGTGATCCTCATCTTTGTGTTGGTTGTGCGGCACCTTATTGAGGGTTTGGCGTGTGATGCCAATTAGCGCGTAAACCTCCAAGTGAGTGAATCGCCACAACGAGGATTAGCTTGCCGGCAAGCAAGTGAACCTCGGTAAAATTCATTGGGTCATAATTTGATTCCGATGTGATTGGGTTTCATTGATATTCATTATTGTGATTGATTGGTTCATTCCACGACACGGTAGTATAACTATCTTGCTCTCTCTCTTTACATTACTACAAACTAGTTGTCAAGCTCTTTAGTGTAGCTAGTCGTGAGAGCTTATTAGTTTGGTTAGTGTAGCTCTTTAGTTAGTCTTTGATAGCACACTAACTTAGTGTAGTGACATAGTTATTGTGTGGATAGAGACAATAGAAAATAGAATTTTGGTAGGTGGCTTACATTTTTAGTAAGCTAGCGCAACACTCGCTTCGCCTCATATTTGTCTAACCGGTTTGCTAAGTGTTGTTGTAGAAATTTTAATAGCCTATTCACCCTCTCTAGTTATTAGGACTTTTCACAAAGCTTACCTAGCATGTTAAAGAACAAAAATGCAACCTGAGTAGTACTTTTACTGTTTTATAATCAACACATTAATCTTTGACATGTTCCTTGTATGTAAAAAACAATATGTATTGATTTTTTTTCCGAAAGATCATGTATTTAGTTTTTGTATTTACAAGTGAAAGTATGCTCTGGTTGCACCAGCCACAGCCATCAATCGGGTACGGTTCGGTGGAAAGGAGATGTCGGTCGCAATGTCGCAGCAGTAGCCACTAGGCTAGGAGAAGATCGTCTGTTTGATATCAAATGCCGTGAAAAACTAGCCTTATAGCCTGCTCCCTCGATGTTCCAAAGAAAATCGTTTAGAGGTTATTTTAAGTCAAATATTTTAAACTTTAACTATAAATAAATTCTTTTGGGTTAAGTCTGAAAATATAAAAGTGATGTAAGTAGATTTATCTTGAGATGTAGTTTTATAAAAGTATATATTAACTATATTCTATAAATATTTTATAGCAAAAGTAGTGGTCAAATTTATTTTTTTAAGACCGTGTCGATGTTCAAAACCACTTTTTTTATAGACCATATCTAAATTGTGAGATTAATAGGTGGATTAGTTTTTTAGTCAAATATTCAACTAGTTGTTAATCAATTAACTAGCTACCTCTAACTAATTTAAGGAGTACCATGTTCTTAGCCCATGAGATCTAAAAAATGTCCATTGACTATTTTTGAACCCTACTTTCCAACCGGGTCCTCGTTCATGTCCGTATAGAGTATAGACCGCGCAAGCATGCATGCCACGTCGGCGCACTGCAGGGGCGATGGAGGCGGGCGTGCGTGTGGCATTGGATACCCGGCTGTGCGTGTGGCATTGGATACCCTGACGCAGTGACGCCCGATGCCGCACGTGGTGACGTATAAGAAGAGGAGAAGGCGGCAGCAAAGCATGGGCTCTCTCGTCACAGTCTCTCATGGCCGGGCCGCAACTTTTGACGTGGGGAAGGGTGCACGTGTCGAGACAAATAATTGGCGCGGCTGTGATCTGGACGCACGCTGCAATGTTGCCGGTCCTGCCTGCTCGTGGGTCTGCGCTGGGGTGCGGCCGTGTCGCCGCCTCGGCCCCCCCTTCAATTCGTTTGCTCCTCCTCCGGTCCTCCCGGCAGTCTCCTAGCCCAGGCGGCGGGCGGCGCTCGTCAGCCCAGCCGCGTCGTCACCGGGCTCGTTTCCTCGATGCGCTGCGAGCACGCTGGTGTGTCCGTACGTGCTGTCGCGGAGACCGAGACGAGATGCCTCAGTTTGTTACTGGCTGTTGGCTGACTGGTGTATTAAGTGGTGGGTGTCAGATGCAATGCAACGGGCAGATTGAGGGCAATTGTTTTAGTTTAAGCGAAGATGGGGCTGGGGATCCCATGATTCGGCGCCTCGGGTGCGCGGGAAGCAGCTTATTCAACAAATCACATCTTCACTGGATTTTTATGTAGAAATGAGCTGACTCACTCGTGTGAATTTCATGTATAGTTTTTGTAAAATTTCCATATTTTCTAAATGTGCTCTCGATTTTCTATTTTGTTCGTGTCAGAGGGGTTTTACTGATGATGATGATGATGAACAAGCCATCGCCTGCAATTCATTCTGTTTTTTCCTTCCTTGATTGACGCCTTGTTTAGTTCCACCCCAACTTTCAAAAAATTGCTACAGTACCTATCACATCGAATGTTTGCGGCCCGTGCATGGAGTATTAAATGTAGACGAAAAGAAAAACTAATTGCACAGTTTGGTGGGAAATTGCGAGACGAACGTTTTGAGCCTAATTAGTCCATGTTTGAACACTATTTGCTAAATAAAAACGAAGGTGCTACAGTAGCCTCAAAATCCAAATTTCGCGAACTAAACAAGGGCTGAAGAAAAGAGCATAGTACGGACTGGCGACCCCTTGTTCTGCCTCATTTACTGGGACGTGGGACCGGAGCTGGATTTTTATCCATGGATTTTATAGTTGGATTGCCCCGTTCACAGAAATGCAATGATTCTGTCTGGCTGATTGTTGATCGTTTGACCAAGGTTGCTCACTTTGTACCAGTTAAGATCAAAACCAATGCAGAAAAATTAGCAAATCTATATGTTGAGCATATTCTCAGACTGCATGGAGCTCCTTCTAGTATTGTATCTGATCGTGGTCCTCAATTTGTGTCCTGATTCTGGGAAGCCCTGCACAAGTCCATTGGAACCAAACTTGATTTCAGTACCGCTTATCACCCACGGACAGATGGACAGACAGAACGAGTAAATCAGATTTTAGAAGACATGCTTCGTGCTAGTGTACTGAATTATGGCTCAGATTAGAAGAAATGCTTACCCTATGCAGAGTTCTCTTACAACAACAGCTACCAAGCCAGTATCAAGATGTCACCATTTGAAGCTCTGTATGGCAGACCTTGTAAGACACCTTTGATGTGGTCCCAACCAGGAGAAAGATCGTTCTTTGACTCCGCCAAGATTCAAGATATCGAAGAAGGAGTTGCTCAAGTGAAGAAGAACTTGAGAATTGTCCAAAGTCGATACAAGAGCTATGCTGATAAAAGAAGAAGAGAACTTGAGTTCAATGTGGGAGACTTCGTCTATCTCAAGGTATCCCCGCTACGTGGAACTGTCAGATTCCATGTGAAAGAAAAGCTAGCCCCTAGATTTGTTGGGCCATACAAGATACGCAAGAGAATTGGAAAACTCGCTTACAAACTTGAGCTACCTGAGGAATTGATGGGTGTACATCCCGTATTCCATGTCTCACAGCTACACAAGTGTTTGAGAGTGCCCGATGAAGTAGTTCCAACTGATACACTTGACATTCAAGATACACTTGAGTATAAAGAACATCCTATCAGAATTCTGGGGAGAGACACCAAGGAGACCCGAAGCAAAACTATTCCTATGTGCAAGATCCAATGGAGCAACCACACTGAGAGAGAAGCAACATGGGAGAAAGAGTCTGATCTCCGACTAAACTATCCTTATCTTTTCGAAGGGTACGTACCGTTTTAATCTCGGGGACGAGATTCTGTTAAGTGGGTAGGACTGTAACAACCCAAAAATCCATACACCAAAAATACCAACTACAAAATTTTTCTTAAAACTCCCATGTGTTGATGAGTGTCATGTATAGAAACCCAACCTAAGAGATGCATTAGGTCGAACCCCAACCCAAGTCAACACATAAGCATGGCATAACTCTTGGCATAAACATGTGATTAAGTTCCCTAAATAAATGAACCTTGCATGCATATTAATACCACTTGTGAGTTGGATTCTTCCTTTGCCTTATGTTATGCTAATTAAAAATCACCAAACAACTATTAAGCTTGCTAATTAATCCTTTGATGAGCAAATGCCTTAAGCAAACAAACAAAGAACAAAAGAAAAGGAAAAAGAGATGAAGAGAGAGGGCCTCGCAGCCAGCAGCTCGGCCCAAGCTAGCCAACCCAGCCGGCCTGCCAACCCCTTCCCTTTTTCCCACCCACGCGCGTGGCCCACGAGCTCGCGCAGGCCCAGCATGTCGGCCCAACCTTGCACCACGCGCACGTGTTGCGACGCTGAGCTGCTCTCACTGCCCGCCGGGCCCCACCCGTCGGCTTTCCTATTCATCTTCTTCGCGCCCACGCATCAACCGCCCATGCGACAGGGGGCCGACAGCGTTGGTAGGAGCGGGCCAGGGGGTCACGCCCGGGGCATGGCCCTTGTTCCCCCCTTGCACCGCGCTCACGCAACCTCACGCCACCGTCGGATGCGTCGCGCGCCTTCCCACCGCACGATGCTGATCGCCATTGGAGGCATGGAGCTCGGCTATAAAAAGACCCCGGAGCCTTAGCCTCTCCCTCTCAACCACACCGCCGCCGTGCAGTATCTGCCAGACCACCCAGCACAAGGGCCGAGGGGAGGAGAGGAACAAGGAGGGCGGAGCCGCTGCCGGGAGGAGGACCGGGAGCACGCTGGAGTTCAGAGCGCCTCCGCGGATCAAGTCGAAGCGTACCGCGAGCCAGCGCCGTCATGATCGTCACTGCGTCAATCACACGCCGCATCGCCTAGCCTCGCCGAGCACAGCGCGGTGAGCACCTTGCTAAGACCTCTCCCCAGCCAACCGGCACGAGCTCGCCGCTGTTGAGACCCTGTCGTTGCCTCTGAGCACTCGGCCTAGCCACTCGAGTAGCGTAGAAGACCGCCATGACCGATTTGCAGAGCCAAAAAGGATCCCATAGTGAAAGGACGACGCCGAGTTCTTCTACTCGGAAAACGCCGGCATCGAGCATACCGCTCACGCCACCACACTCCCTACCGCACGCACGCACACACGCACAGGCCCTAAACATGATCTTGAAATCGAAGCCAGTCCCACGCGCACACAAGGAGTCAAGAGGAGGGCGGCGTCAAGCCAATCGGCTCGAGAATGCCAGGCCGCGCCGATCTCCACTGCGTCGTCGCCGTGTCAACCATAGTCCTCACCGTGGCCAACCACCACCGGAGGCCGCCGGGGCAGCACAAGAGCACCGCTGTGCCGGCAATGGCCTCGTGAAGCTCACACGCACCACCGAGTCGCCTCTCCGAGGCCATAGCCACCTCACCGCCGCCGCCGTAATCCCCGTAAGACCGCCGCCGTGGCCGGCACTCTACGAGACCCCGCACGCCACGTTAACCCCACCAACGAGGACGCCGAGGCTCGGCGGAGCTTTCACCCACATCAATCGCGCACCAGCGCCGCTGGCAAGGCTCACCGGGCGCTCGCCGCCGACGAGGACACTTCAGAGATACTGGGGAGACCATTTCTCCCTAGCCACACACGCGCGTGCACCCGGTTCACGAAGACCACAACGGAGGATATGGTGGGTGGACCAAGTCCACCGTGAACCGCGTTTCGGCCCATAGACCAGCGCGCCCAGGTCCAAGATGGACCAGCCAGTGTGGGCGAGCTGTGGACGCGCCGGACCAAGCCCTAACGGGTGGCCCTGGCTAGACACGTGGCAACGCCACAGAGCAACCCATGGCGGGCCCGGCCCGGCCCAGACCGGCCCAACCCGAGCCCGCCAGAGCCCGTTTGAGACCCAGTCCGAGCTGACCGTTGATCGGTCAACGTTGACCGTTGATCGGTCAACATTGACCGTTGACCGGGGCCCACATGTCAGCGTCACAGCCGTAGGGTCCCACGTGTCAGTAAACAGTGACCTGATGACGTCACGATGATGGCTTACTAACGTCATCAGTGGGACCTACCTGTCAGATCCGAAGCCCGGTGCTGATGCCACGCTGACGTCAGCATGCCACGTGGACCAATCACAGCATGACACGTGTTAGCCCAGGATTAATTTAGCCTTTTCCCATTTTCAGAAATGATTAAAACTTTGGAAATTCATAACTAATTCATACGACCTCAGAAAAATACGAAACCAGGACCAAAATTCATCTAAAATCGAGCTTTACGCAATGAACCCATGTTTGAGTGCATTTAGCTCTTTTGAATTTTTATTGCTTCTTTGTGCTATTCTATAGATGTCGCTAACACGACTATAATTCGAACGTATGCAGACTCGGAGGAGAACCAGACGAACGAGGAACGTGAGTACCGTGAGGAGTACGGAGACGACTACACTGAAGGTGCCACATCCCACCCAATCTCGTAGCACCTATTACGCATGGCTAATATAGAACTGCTATTGCTTTACTTACTGTTATAATCGTACAATGATAGGACTTGCATGGTAGTATGCTTACTTGATGGCCTTTACCTTGACGCAACCTTACCCCTGCATGCCCTGCTATTAGGCTAGACACACGCTTACTGCTATATATCATTGCTTACACTTCTACTACATTAATGCGTGGTGGAAACTGGTGTTATCTGGACTATGGGGAGAGTGCTGCATGTGTGACTTGGGTGTGTGGAGGGTAAGGGTTGTGTCAACCAAGTTGGAGTATATGACGAGCCTGGGGCAAGTCTTGCCATGGGGTGCTACCTGGGCCCCCTAGAATGGATACCTGTGGTGGGTAAATGGTATACGAGGTGGTCCTGGGTGTGAACCTGTGATGGGAGGAGCCCGGGATGGAGGTGCTGTGGTGGCACGATAAGTGGAAACCCTGATGGAGACATTCTGGCTTGGTGAACCCTAAGGACTTACCAGTACTCAGATTCACCGGGAAGCCTTACGTACCACTCGCCCTATATGGTGCGGGACGACCGGACTACTTGGTAGGATATTGCCACTACTGCTAGGTTGATAGCGGACAGTGTAAGGAGGTACGGGGCGTGGAGGATTCCCCCACACCCTTCCGAGACTTCATAGAGACCTTGTGGACCCGGCTCATGATTCACAGTTTCAGCCACCCCAGACTGGACTTGGGGTGTACCAGGGCTGAATGGTAGAGTGGCATTATCCTAGGCTAGCAAGCGGCCGGAATCAGCCCAGTTGACGACGGTCAGCGAGGATGGCAGATCTTGTGGTTATGTAAAACCTCTGCAGAGTGTATGGTTGATCGATCGATACATATGCCGACTTGTCGGCTATGGACCTTTCCTGGGTTTCGCTTAAACTAGATAGTGAGATGAGTCCTTCTCTTCTCCCCCCCTGAGAGTGAGTGTTTGGACGTAGCCAGGAGCTACGGGCCATGAGACAGTGCCGAGAGGGAGTTGGCCTGTCGACTGAGCGATGGTATGGTTGTGATGTGGTGATGATGGTATATCGATCACAGGATCGAAACCTGCCTCTGGAATGGGAATGGGGTGGAATGTGTGTGGGAATGGTGTTAAAACTTGACCAACTGTTATTATATACTTGATATGCTAAATACATAGGAAACCCCAGCCTTATAGGTTCCTTTTGAATATATCCAACTTGCATCCAATTTCCACAAAACAATGCTCATAGGGTGGGAGTGGCCAGTATAAATCGTACTGATAAATTTTGGCACACAGGTTCTGCTGAGGAGTATAGCTCCGAGGAGTTTGACGGTTGAGGGGTTCGTTCCTACGCTCGAGTTTGGCGATCTTATCTTCAAGCTGTTCTGAATGAATGCTACTTTTGATTCCGCCAATGCGGCGATGTAATAATTTATGTAATTCCGCACTATTTGTACTCTGATATTATCGTTGTATGGATATAATATTCGACTGAAATTTGGGTAATATGATCCACAACGGTCTTGTTACACTTCGACTCTGTGGATTTTCCTTCGCGGAAATCATGTCGCTTCACCATTGCATGCACTTCATTCTGTTTTTTCCTTCCTTGATTGAAGAAAGGAGCATAGTACGGACTGGCGACCCGTTGTTCTGCCTCATTTACTGGGACGTGGGACCGGAGCTGGATTTTTTTTTCTGGCAAAGCCCATATGATGGCGAGAATCTGGGTTAACCGTACAAGACTCCCATCGTTTAGCACCTGCTCAGCTCACCAGGGAGGGAAAACGAAACTTGAGACATGGGAAAGTACACACGGCAGCATTGCTAATGCTCTGGGTTAGCAGCAGTTAAACTTAAATGGGTGCAGCAAGGCTGGGAAAGTAAAGCTATTTGCAGAATGTGGATCGCTGTACCACTGGTAGCATTATTTTCCTGAAGAAGTTGGTAGTATTTATTTTATTTTGTTTGCCTGGCAAATGTGGACATATTGTTAGGGTTGTGTTTATTTTCCCTCCTAAACTTTAGCTTCTGTCACATCGGATGTTTGACACATGCATGCATGGAGTATTAAATATAGACTAATTATGAAACTAAATGCACAGATTGAGACTAATTTGCGAGACGAATTTTATAAGTCTAATTAGTCAATGATTTAATAATGTGGTGTAATTTATTTTATTATTACTATCCGAACGCTCGAGTAACACTCATGTGAGATTCGATGGGACACCCCTAAGGTAGAGTACTTTTTTACCTATTCCGCCACGTTTCTCCATACATGTGGCAGAACACGTACTGTAGCATGTAGTACCTCTCATTTCTACTCGGCTCCTGAGTCCGCCTTGTTTGACGTGGCCGCGGACGAAGCTGAATTCAAGGTGTATGGAAGATCTTGTTTGGATGCATATATATTTATTTTTATCTATTTGTGTTACAGTGGATTGTAATAGAATTTAGTTTAATTTTACTCTAATCTACTTCAACATATATGAGTTATCAAACAAGACAAGAGGGGGGGATAATGGTGTGAGACTCTCCTCACGAGACAGGCGTGGAAACTCACCAGCTGATTCACGATCAGGACATGTATCTATAAGTACATAATAACCATCTAAACGCACATAATTCCTACTGTATGAATTCAAGATGAACAGTTAGAAAAGAAATATTTTATCTCAGACGTTGAATGCTAACTATTTGGTACGGTACGTAGGAGTGGCATTACATTTGAATGCATGGATAAATACTGAGATCGCCGCAGGGCACGGCAGGACAGTACAGTAATCAAGACGCCCGGGCGCGCCCCACATGCATGCAGAAATTCAGAGCAAAAGTCTGGGTGCTGGCCGGCCGGCCGGCCGTATTGCGTGCGGCCACTGAATTGGAATTCCAGTCGCTGCGTGCTGCACTGCACGCGTTCCCTGACACGACGTACGCAGCCCGGGCGTACGTAGCATGCGTAGCCCCGTACGTACTGTAGGTGCTATGCATGTATGGCCGTCGAGCGTCGAGTTACGACGACGTACGTCTAGAGATACCTTGCTCCTATACTCCCATATACGGAGTAAGTACTAGCTAGCTAGTATTAGTAGTATGTGATACTACTCTACTATACGTACTGTATGTGTTACAGTGTTAGGTGTGTGGGGGCGCGACCCTGATGGAATCATGCAAGTGATGAAGCAGTATTTTCTTCTTCTTTTTTTCTTTTTGGAAACAAAAGTGATGAAGCAGTATAATGGCGTCGTACGGGGAAAAGATATGGAGTACCAGATGAGGGTACATGCCGGATGATCGCGTCGTGTTAGTGCTCTTGGATTCTAGCGACTGGCCGCCATGGTCGACTTGAATGCGAGGTTACATTGCATGCATAACACAGCTCCAGTACGGACTGCCGCGCACGGTGACGTTAACACGTGTACTCCTCCTCCGTACCACTCCAGTCGTGCGTTATTGATTCAACGGACACCCTCAAATAGATTACTTATTTATTAGAGCCCGATTGTTGGTTCCTCTCGAGCGGTCTCAGCTTCTATCCTCTAGTCCTATGTTTGCTGTAGAGCACTGTTTATATTCAGCTTTTTTTTTGAGCAGCTGTTTATATTCAGTGAGAGGGTTTTAGCTTCGCATCAACTAAACTAGGAGACAGAAGGAACTATGTTTTTTAGCTTCACCTGCTCTACTGCGGTGCTCGAACAATAGATGAGCCATTAGAAAGCTGAGACCACATAGATGTGCAAGAGAGCGTATCACTCTCCGTAGGCCTCCGTACACGCGGGCGGTTATGACAATATGGATCACTGTAGCAAGCAAGAAAATATAACCTTGACTCTCACAAATTAAAAAGACAACATGAAACAGGAGGTGCTGAAGCTACGAGTACATGACACTATTGGTTCAGCTACAGTGTCAGAACTATGGGGGTGTCTACATCCCGTGACTAAAGTTTAGTCACTGTCATATCGCACGTTCGGATTTTAATTAGAAGGATTAAACATGAGCTATTTATAAAACTAATTACACAGATGGAGAATAATTTACAAGACAAATCTATTAAGCCTAATTAATCCATCATTAGCACATGTTTACTGTAGCACCACACCGTCAAATCATGTGCTACTGACTAGGCTTAATTGATTCGTCTCGCAAATTTATCTCAATCTATACAATTAGTTTTATAATCAATCTATGTTTAAAGCTGTACATTAGTATTACACGTCCAATGTGACGAACTGAACTATAGGAGGTGGAACCAAGCATCCTAAGGCCCTAACTCACAAACTCACCGGCGGTGCTAGGCTAGGGGTTCGCCTCAACACGCCCGTGAGGGACGCGCGCGGCGTGGGGGCAACCGGGCAAGGACGGGGATGACGCACGCAGGATCGGAGAACACAGTGGGGTCGTGAGGTCTGCAAAAGAAATTGAATCCCACGGTGACACTGAATGATATTCAACTCACGCTTCGTGTCGTAGGGCGGGGTCTACGTGCCCGTGGTCTGTCCGTGCGGCGATCGTATAGCTAGGAAGCAGCACCACTGATTGCCCTAGTTCGTAGACGCTGTACCACTGGCTTGATGAAGGCCACCGGTCCCTCCGCAAAATCAATGGAGCAGCCCGGCCGGCCCTCGGTGCCGAGGAGCGGATCGGATCGGAGGCCCCAGCGGGCGCGACCGCACGAGCGCATGCATGCACGGCCTTCCGCCGCTGGATCGGCGAACGCCTCCACTGCAGCCTTCCTACTAGTGGAGGTGGAGGACGTGCCGGCGCCGGGATCGGAGGACGGGCGTGGCGAGCCGGCGACGCTGGCCGAGCCGAGCAAGCGCGTCGGTCCGAGTCCGAGATGTGCGTGCATCCCGTGTGCAGTGCAGGTGCAGGTGCAGCGCAATACCGCGCGCCACCGGGCACGGAAAAGCACGGTGCATAGTGCTCTCTTCGTTCCTTCCCAGGCAGCATGCATAGTACCTCTGCCACTGCGATGGATGGTACTGTACCACTGTATAGGCCTGGAGCCTAGCGTCTGCAGCCTGCAGCGGGCTGGGCATCGGATCAGGGAATTGAAGCCGGGCGAGTGACGTGAGAGGTTCAATTAAGCCCTTCTTTAGTCGGAGAAATTTGGATTTTTGGGTTACTGTAGCACGTTCGTTTTTATTTGACAAATAGTGTTCAAATATGGACTAATTAGGTTCAAAACGTTCATCTCGCAATTTCCCACCAAACTGTGCAATTAGTTTTTCTTTTCGTCTATATTTAATAATCCATGCACGGGCCACAAACATTCGATATGACAGGTACTATAGCAACTTTTTGAAAATTGGAGTGGAACCAACCAAGGGCTAAGAGCCATTTGTCTCCGGTCATCCACAAAGTGTGGTTTTGTGCAGGGCACGCTGCACTCAATCGCTTTGGTCAGGTTTTGTCCCATGCATACTTCTCATAATAGAAAATTATTTCAGCATCTTAGTAGGGGAGAGGGGTAGTGTAAATGGACCTATATACGCTCGCTGCATTCTATGGCTGTGAGACGTGCTCATCGACGTGGCCTCATCTAGCAGCCCATTTGCTTCACACTCATCTCTACCTGTATGCTCTGGTGATTTTTGCTCTGTCCGCCTGCCACCTAGCTTCACGTATTGCAATAAAAAGACTAAAAGGTGGGGCAAGTTCAAGTGGAAAAAATAATATATGAACCAATTAATGTATTGCAATAAAAAATTAAGGCAAAAAAGTTATAATTAGGGTTGGACGAAAAACTCAAAACTGGGTAGCTCGCTCGACTCAGCTCAATAGTGGCTTGGTAGCTGAGCTATCCCTTCAGCTCGTATACTTAATTGGTTGATTGATGGCTGGAGCTAGACCTGAACCTATAAACTTGCGAACCGAGGCAGCTCAAGCCCGTAAAAGAGCCGAGCCGAGCCGAGCCAAGCTAGGCGGCGGCAGTTTGATTGTCTGTATGAGCAGATGCAACTTGACTATACCATGTGTTAGTGATGCATGAACCCCTTCAGCTCATCCTGCATCGACACATGCAACGCGGGACATTTGATTTTGTTTTATAATTGACATGTGCAGCGCGGGACTACCTTGTGTTATAAAATCATATTCTCTACATGCATAATGATTATGTTCTACTAAAACTACCGACAAGCAAATAGAAATATGTTATCATCAAAATCTAGTAGACATCTGAATGTTAAGCCGGATTCGAGACATTCGCATTGCATTTGTATATGATAATATCCATGTATTCGAATTAAAATATGATAAATATGTGCTATCCGTATTTGATTTCATACGAATCCGATCCGAATCAGTTTCTACCTTAGCAGATGCACACAGAGGTGGATGGTCAAGCCCGAGCAAGGTGAGCATGTTTGCGTGTGTGGCAACGCCAAGTGCAAAGGAACAGCAAAAACAAGGGTAGAAGCGTCCACTCACCATACTCTTGGTCCAAAAAATATTAAATAATAGATGTAGTGTGCTGTGAACAAAAGTCATTGTTTTGCAGTGGCCTGGAGACTAAATCCACAAACACGGTGTGCCATGCAAAAAAACACGTTTATGGTGTCCTGTGAACAAAATTCTCTTCAATTAATGGTCTATTCCAAGTCCTTTTTCCAGTTTTTTTTTATTATTTGGAGTGACATTCTGACTTTACTTTACTGCTCCGGTCCAGTGTCGAGATTCCTTATCATCTTCGTCCGGGTTCAAATCAGTGCCATCACTCGGCCAACAGCCAAAGGCGGTTAACAAACAGTGCAGATAGATACGTGACACGTCACGCCCATCTATAGTTGATGAATCCCACCGTTATGAAATGTACGATAGTTAAATACACTAGCTGTCCTTAAACTTATGACCTATGTCATTTAGGTCTATGAACTCTCAAAACCAATATCTACCCCACTGAACTTGTTAAGTTGTGCACTGTAGGTCCATACCTCTTTGAGAGGTGCTTACTAGAATTTTTTTTATGTAAAAACCACTCTACCATAGTTATCTTCTACCTCTAGTCATCCTTGCTCAGGCTGTGCGCGCTGTGAGGGATGGTGAAGCTGTAGGCGCTGCTGAGGGGCCAGCTGGTGCGGCGGCGGGGCAACCTGATGCTCCGGCGAATGTAGGCGCTCGTCCAAGGCTCATGCTGAGGAGAACAACGTCAGGATCGTGGAGGTCGACGACGGCCCGCCGAGGACGGGCGCGCCGCGCAGTGGCAGCTGCTGCCACTACTCAGACGTCGATGCTGCCGAGCCGCACGCCGGCGAAGTCCGAGCTGTGCCACAATGTATCACCGATGCCGTCGTCCCCGACGGACGCGAGCGTGCGGACGCTTAGCGGCCGGTTCGACGACGCGTCCTTCACCTCCGCGTCCGAGCCGATGCCGATGCCAAGCTGGCACAAGAAATGGCGCGCGGACCTGCCGTTCTTCCTGAGCTACGTGGCCAACATGGCAACAAGGACTCGTCTCGCATGGAGGGCGACCGCGCGGCGCAGCAGCAGCTGCCACTACTCGATGTCAACAACGTCGAGCTGCATGGAGAGACGAAGTCCGAGCTGTGCCACAATGTCTCGCCGACGCCATCATCGCTGACGGACGCGAGCACGCTGACGCTGAGCGGCCGGTTCGACAACGCGTCCTTCACCACCTCCGTCAGTATTGGCGAGTGAGAGTCTGAATTGTTCCTGGGATCGGACCTTTATAATTTACATCAAGGAGAAGGGCAAAAGGCAGATGTTCGTCGCGATAGGCTTCGCCGTCGGTGAGGCGATGAGGAACCACAGGGCGTAGTTGCCGGACAAGACCATCAATGTCAATGGCGTGTACCATCACCTAAAGGACTGCAAGCTCGCTGTCCCCACGAACAAGCTGAGGTACGTTACTCACTCATGTCCCAACATGCAGCAAGCCGAAGCAGCGTTTCAAGGATATATGTGGTATGACGAGGCGAACACGTTGGCGTTTGAGCTTCGTTCGTTCAGGCTCTTGAACAAAGGCATGCTTGCTCCGTGGCACTAAAGAGTACGCGCCCTACAATGGCTCGGACGCGGCGGCGTCCGAGCATCACAGCCACCACGGGAAGAGGCTGTGCACGGTGCACCAGTTGGAGCAGCTCAAGCCGGCGATCCGCGTCCTAGACATGAACCAGATGGACCAGTTGGAGCAGCTTCACGGGAAGTCGCGCCGTGAAGCAGGACGATACTATGGACCTAAAAGCATCTAGGCCCCTAAGTGGATTTTGGTGATTAATGTCAATACAAGATTACTATGACTAACGTGTGTTTTACAGAGGCAATTAAGTTAGGTCATGGTAATGGAGATCGATTGGGCAATTGAGGTTGTCATGCCCCCACGATGGAAATCGTTTCGGTTTTCAAAGGATGGACGACAAGGTTAAGGATAACTAGTTCTAAGTGTCAATTGAAGTTGGAGAGACACTTAGAGTAGTTTAGGACTTTATTTTTTTCTTTGGCCGTACTATGAAGGGGGGTATGAACGGGTAGCTTGACCTAGTTGAGTCTAGTGAGTTAGGTGTGGTGCACACTTGTTAAAACTAGCTCTAGGTAGCTCCTATGAATGCCTAAGATCCTTTGGAGCAAACTTCATTCTCATATGATCGAGAGTTGGAAGTGAATGGAGGGTCAAATACTGACCGAACGCTGGCTCCGGTGCGACCGGACGCTGGCTGCAGGGTCCGGTCAGTTCATTTGACTGAGGAGAACATGTCTGGAGTGACCGGACGCTGGAAGGTCGTGTGACCGGACGCTGGGGGCCAGCGTCCGGTCGACTCCAGTAAGGGTCCAGACTTGAGAAAGTGTGACCGAACGCGTCCGGTCAGTGGTGACCGGACCCTGAGTATCCAGCGTCCGGTCGATTACAGTAAGCATCCAAGAGCGACCGGGCGCGTCCGGTTAGTGCTGACTGGACCCTATCAGCGTCCGGTCATCACTTGGAAATTATTGTGCGGGTTGAACTGACCGGAGCGTCCGGTCAATATGATCAGAGCGTCTGGTCATCCCGCAGAAGCTCATAACGGTTCGTTTTTCAGTCTGCCTTATAAATAGAAGCTCCACTCGAGTGTGGAGTCACTTTTGCTCATTCCAACAGCTGAGAAACACGTTTGTGAGTGCCAAGAAGAGCAAGGTCCTAGTGAGGTGTTTGTGATTTGAGAATCCAAGAGTGAAACCTCATTGGTGAATCAAGAGTAGACAAGTGTGAATCCATCTTCTCATTAGGCTTCGCGTGGTCAAGTGAGAGTTCGTGCTTGTTACTCTTGGTGATCGCCATCACCTAGACGGGTTGGTGGTGATTGGGAGCTTGGTGATCACCCGGCGGAGCTTGTGGATGACCCAACTCAAGTTGTGAGCGGTTTGGGTGATTTGTCGCGACGGAGTGTCGAAGAATCAACCCGTAGAGAGCACTTGATCCTTGCACGGATCAAGGGGGAGCTACACCCTTGCGCGGGTGCTCCAACGAGGACTAGTGGAGAGTGGCGACTCTCCGATACCTCAGCAAAACATCGCCGCGTTCCTCTCTCCATTTACTTTGAGCATTTACTTTAAGTATTTACTTTGAGCAATTCAATACTCATCTTTACATTCATAGAATTGCTATGCTAGAGTAAGTTTGGAACATAGGTTGCAAGTCTTTTATGCGTTGATTTGATAGAAACACTTTGTCTAGGCACAAGGGGTTAATTGGGCTATCCGTAGGATTTGATCATTGCAAGAAAATTTAGAATTAGCCCAATTCACCCCCCTCTTGGGCATCTTGATCCTTTCAATTGGTATCAGAGCCTCGTGCTCATGTTTTTAAGCCTAACCGCTTAGAGCAAGATGTCTCACGGGGATGGACCTCCTCCTATCTTCGAGGGGGATGATTTTCCATATTGGAAAATTCGCATGGAGGCTTACCTAGAAGCTCTAGATGTTGGAATTCTTAGAGCCGCCTCTTAAGGGTTCCCAACACCTAAGAATGCCGCACAACTCCAAGGCGATGAAGTAAACTATGAAAAATGGAATGCAAAGGCTCGCAACACCATCATTAGAGGCCTTTGCAAAGATGTGTTCAATCGTGTAAGGAACCACAAAGACGCCCATACTCTATGGTCGGACGTTTGTGCGCTCCATGAGGAAACCAAGAGTGAGCGTGAGGAATGCTATCATCTTGTGATTAAAAAGCTAAATTCTTTTGAGATGCTTCCCAAAGAAAGTGCTAATGAAATGTATTCTCGTTTAAATATTCTTGTAGAGGAAGTCAATGGGCTTGGACTTACTCAAATGTCACCATCCGACGTTGTGAGAAAGATCTTGAGTGTCCTCCCCATTGACAAATATGGGCACATTGTGACCGTGCTACATCAAGGTGATCTTTCCGCCGCTACACCGACCTAAATCTTGGGAAAGATCAATGCTCATGAGATGTACATGCACATCACGCCACAAGATGGCTCATCCTCTACAAAGAAGAAAGAGAAGGACTTAGCATTCAAAGCTAGCCAAGATAAGGGCAAGGCAAGACTTGAGTATGAGAGCTCAAGTGATGAAGATGATGAAGAAAGTCTTGCTCTCATGGTGAAGAAGACCGCCAAGATGCTAAAGAAGCTAAACAAGAGTGGCATCAAGTTTGACGGCAAGAAGAAGAAGTTCTTCACTAGCTCAAGAAGAAAGCCAATCTCCGAGATGGATTGCTACAATTGTGGCAAACTTGGCCACCTAGCTCATCAATGCACAAAGCCCAAAAAAGACAAGTTCAAGAACAAGGGCAAGAAAGATGATTCAAGTGATGAAGATGAAAAGAAAAAGAACAAGCCATACAAAAAGAGAGATGGCAAAAAGAGAGACTTCTACAAGAAGAAGAAGAGTGGCAAGGCCTATATTGTCGGTGATTGGCTCACGGACATTGATTCATCAAGTGGATCATCCGATGATGAGAGTGACAATGAGAAGGTGGCCGCCATTGCTATTGATCTTGCATCCTCACCGCCACCATCGCTATCATCCTCTACACACCTATGCCTTATGGCCAAGGGTGAACGCAAGGTAACTAAAAGTGATGATAGTAGTGATGATGAGCAAGCTAGTGATGATGATAGCGATAGCGATGATGATTCACCCACATATGATGATCTTGTCAAAATATTGAGAAAATACACTAAGATCATTAGAAAGAGTAGAGCTACAAATGAAAAACTTGATGCTAAAAATGATTCGCTCTTAGCTAAGTGTGATACATTAGAAAAGACTAATGATGAGCTCAAAGAAACAAATGATTCTATATCATCCAAACTCAAGGAGCTCAAATCTTCTAAGGAAGAGCTTAAAGATAAATATAATAAACTTGAGTGGGTGCACAATGAGCTTATCACTAGTCACAACAAGCTAAAAGATGAATATACAACTCTAAAGATCAATTATGATACCTTTGTTATTGCACAAGAATTCTTACCAAATGAGCCACATGTTGCTACTAACCATGTTGTTAAGATTGATATAGCTACCTCATGTGATGATTTAATTGATGAGAGCATTGAGCATTGATCTAGTAGCAAAGGCAATCAAGTGGTTGAGTGCAATGACTATGATGAGTATGTCAAGCTCAAGAGTGACAATGAGAAACTCATGAAAGATCTTGAAGAGATGAAAAGTCACAACACCATTGTGATAGAAACTCTTGATCATGACAAAGATTTGATCCTTGAGAATGAGAAGCTAAAAAAAGAAAACAAGAAACTCAAGGAAGAGAAAAACAATGATATTCTCAAGGAAGAGAACAAGAAGCTCAAGATGGAGAAAGAGCATCTCAAGGTGGGATTGAGCAAGTTTGCTAGAGGCAAGCATCTCCAAAGTGAGCTACTCATGAATACCGTCATGAAGATGGATAGAAGTGACATTGGATATATGGCAAGTGTAGAGAAGAAGAAGGCTCAAGCTCAACACCAACAATCAAAGCCAAAGCTAAAGCCAAAGAGATGTTTTGAGTGTGGACAAGAAGGCCACTTTGCTCATGAGTGTCAAACTCCACCACCACAACTCTTGCCCAAGTATGCTAGACCCTTTGCTTTCAATGCTCACTACATGCTTAGAAAAGATTATAGTGGAAAGATGAAAGTAATGTTCTTAGACCCCCCAATAAGAGTAGGCCTAAGAAGATTTGGGTGGCTAAGTCACTTGTTGAGAAGGTGAAGGGCCCTCAACAAGTTTGGATCCCTAAAGCTTGAATCTCTTGTGTGTAGGTGAACTACAAGACCGGTGGAAGTCATTAGGTTATTGATAGTGGTTGTACTCAACATATGACCGGTGATCCTCGTATGTTCACCTCACTAGATGAAGAGGTAGATGGACAAGAGAAAATAACATTTGGAGATAATTCAAAGGGCAAGGCTAAAGGATTGGGCAAAGTGGCAATATCAAATGATCATTCCATCTCCAATGTGCTCTATGTTGCCTCATTGAGTTTCAACTTGCTATCCGTCGGGCAATTGTGTGATCTTGGTTTCCAATGCTTATTCACCGAGAAGGAGGTTGTTGTATCCAAAGTAAATGACAAGCAGGTGATATTCAATGGATTTAGATACAACAACTTATATCTAGTTGACTTCACCTCCGAAGATGCAAACTTGAAGACTTGCCTATTCACCAAAACAACACTTGGGTGGCTATGGCATAGAAGACTTGCTCATGTTGGGATGAGCTCACTCAAGAAGCTTATGAAGAATGATTTGGTGAGAGGGTTGAAGGATGTGAAGTTTGAGAAGGACAAGCTTTGTAGTGCATGTCAAGCCGGCAAGCAAGTTGCAAACACTCATCCAACCAAAGCTTTCATGTCAACCACAAGAGTGATAGAACTCCTACACATGGATTTATTTGGACCAACAACATATAAGAATTTGGGAGGAAATCTCTATTGTCTTGTGATTGTGGATGACTATTCAAGGTATACATGGGTGTTCTTCCTTCATGACAAATCCGAAGTTGCATCTTGTTTCAAGAAGTTCGCCAAGAGAGCTCAAAATGAATTTGAAGTGAAGCTCAAGAAGATAAGAAGTGACAATGGCAAAGAGTTTGACAACACAAATATTGAATCCTATTGTGATGAAGTTGGAATCAAACATGAAGTCTCCGTAACCTATACTCCTCAACAAAATGGTGTAGTTGAGAGGAAGAATCAGACTTTGATCACCCTTGCAAGGACAATGCTAGATGAGTACAACACCCCCGAAGCTCTATGGGCGGAAGCAATCAACACCGCATGTTATGCGTCCAACCGCCTATTTCTTCAAAAATTCCTTGTCAAGACACCGTATGAGTTGCTCAATGGGAAGAAGCCGGACGTCTTCTTCTTTAGGGTGTTTGGTTGCAAGTGCTACATCTACAAGAAGCGGCAACACCTAGGGAAGTTTCAAAGATGTTGTGATATAGGTTTTCTTGTTGGTTACTCATTGAAGTCCAAAGCATATAGAGTATTTAATCATGCCACCGGCTTGGTTGAAGAAACAAATGATGTGGAATTTGATGAATCTAACGGCTCCCAAGGAGCACATGAGAATCTTGATGATGTAGGTGATGAACCATTGAGGGAGGTTATGAAGAATATCCCGGTGGGAGACATCAAGCCAAAAGATGATGAAAATGATGTACAAGTCATTGACCAACCATCTTCATCAAATGTACCACATGATGGTGAAAAAGATGGGAGAGTAGAAAATAAAGATACTCATATCTCCCATGAGCAAATGGTGGTACAAGCACAAGATGTTGATGCTCCACAACCTCCTCCTCAAGTGGTCAATAGAAGAAACACACCTCTCCTACAAGATCATCCACAAGATCTCATCACAGAGAGTCCATCAAAGGGTGTGATGACTCGATCTAAAAAACTTACTTCATTTATTGCTCACCATTCTTTTGTCTCTTGCTATGAGCCTACCAAGGTAGAAGAAGCTCTTAAAGATCCGGATTGGATCAATGCCATGCATGAAGAGTTGAACAACTTCACTCGCAATGAAGTTTGGACTCTTGAAGAGCGACCAAAAGGTGCAAGAGTTATTGGAACGAAGTGGGTGTTCCACAACAAGCAAGATGATCAAGGTGTTGTTGTGAGGAACAAGGCAAGACTAGTTGCAAAGGGGTTCTCTCAAGTTAAAGGTTTGGATTTTGGAGAGACCTTTGCACCGGTTGCAAGATTAGAAGCCATCCGTATTCTTCTTGCATATGCATCACATCATGAAATGAAACTATATCAAATGGATGTGAAAAATGCTTTTTTAAATGGCTTTATAAATAAACTAGTCTATGTTGATCAACCTCCCGGGTTTGAAGACCCTAGATATCCTAATCATATTTATAGGTTGTCCAAGGCACTATATGGGCTTAAGCAAGCCCCAAGAGCTTGGTATGAGCGTCTTCGGGACTTTCTCATTGAGAAGGGCTTCACCATTGAGAAGGTCGACACCACACTATTCACCAAGAAGCTTGATGGGCATATCTTCATTTGTCAAGTATATGTTGATGATATCATCTTTGGATCATCAAATGAAGACTTATGCAAAGAATTTGGTGAATTGATGTCGAAGGAGTTCGAGATGTCAATGATTGGTGAGCTTACATTCTTTCTTGGTTTTTAAGTCAAGCAAATGAAAGAAGGCATCTTCATCTCTCAAGAGAAATACACAAAAGATCTTCTCAAGAGATTCAAGATGGATGAATGTAAGCCAATCAAGACACCAATGCCTACAAATGGATATCTCGATCTAGATGAGGGAGGTAACCCGGTTGATCAAACTCTCTACCGTTCTATGATTGGTAGCTTGTTATATTTAACCGCATCTAGGCCCGACATCATGTTTAGTGTGTGTATGTGTGCTAGATTTCAAGCTAGTCCTAAGGAAACTCATTTAATTGCCGTAAAAAGAATCATTAGGTATCTTAACCACACACATCAAGCATTGGTCTTTGGTATTCTAAAGGAGCTTTATTTGAATTAATTGGCTATTCCGATTCGAATTACGCCGGATGCAAAGTTGATAGAAAGAGCACATCCGGAGGGTGCCATTTGCTTGGAAGATCACTTGTGCCTTGGTTCTCCAAGAAACAAAATAGTGTGGTTTTGTCCACCGCCGAAACGGAATACATTGCCGCGGGTGCTTGTTGTGCACAAATATTATACATGAAACAAATTTTGCTAGACTATGGAGTAGTTCTAGAGAAAGTACCTCTTTTGTGCGACAATGAAAGTGCGGTAAAACTTGCAAATAATCCGGTTCAACACTCTCGCACCAAGCATATAGATATCCGCCATCACTTTCTAAGAGATCATGTGGCTAAAAATGATATATCACTAGAAGTTGTAAGATCCGAAGATCAATTAGCGGATATCTTCACTAAACCGCTAGATGAGGCTATATTTTGTAGATTGCGGAATGAGCTCAATGTTCTTGATTTTAGTAACTTCACTAAAAATTGAGCTTGTGTTGTCTCATGCATTCATTGTAATATACGACATGTTTAAATTCGTGGCAATGCATATAGCGCTTGTCTAACATGGTTAAGATAACCGCCGAAAAGCGTGTGAAGAAGCTTAACCTTGGATCAAACTTGACAAGCAACTAGATTTACTCAAGTATTGCATATGCACGAATGTTGTTTTGTCGTTTTGTTCCGTTTTGCCCTCTTGTTGCCTATTTTCTTAAAAAGAATTATAGCCTAAGGCAAAATATTTTAAAAATTTATGAGGGTTTGAGAGAGGTCACTCACATCAGTCCCAATTGGTGTTTATTTGGATCTTATTTAAGTTGGGACTTGATTGGGAACAGGCAGCGAGATGGATGTTTGAAGATTTGCTGGAAAAGGTGCACCGGACGCTGCACCGGACGCTGTTGTCTAGCGTCCGGTCAGTTCACAGGAGGTGAACTGCTGGTGAAGGAGTGACCGGATGCTGCGTCTGTGCGTCCGGTCAGGAAGGGTTCAGTGTCCGGTTGATCAAAGGTAGACCAAGTTGCATTAACCGGACCCTGCCTACGTCCGGTCATGGACCACCGGACGCGTCCGGTCTCGATTCCAGAGGATTTGGACCTCTCTGGAATTGACCGGACGCTGGGTGGTAGCGTCCGGTCGCTACCACCGGAGCGTCCGGTCAGTGGATCTCGCGCTGCTTCAGGACTCTTTTCTCCGATTCCTTTTCTGTCGCGTGTGGGGAACTATTTAACCGCAAGCCGTACCTTTGTTCGCCCTCATCCCGCCTTGCCCTAGCCAGCGCCGCCGCCTCTTGCGCCTCCTCTGGTCGCCAGCCGTGCGCCGCCGTGCCCTAGCCAGCGCCGCCGCCTCTTGCGCCTCCTCTAGTCGCCAGCCGCACGCCACCGTGCCCTTGCCTCGCCGCGCCACCGCGACCCTACGCCGGCCACCTCGCGCCCACGCCGCCGTGCTCCAGCCCCGCTGCGCCACTGCGCCCGAGGCTTCCCGCGCACCACCACGCCAACACAGCACGTGCCACCGCGCCATCGCCACCATAGCTCGCCGGAGTCGCCCTGTCCACGCCTCTACTCTGCCTCTTGCCGTGTGCCCTAGCCTCATCTCCTCTCGGTAAGGCTAGCCCCTTGTTTCAATTTCAAATTACGTAGATCAATTTGCAATACAATGCACTGATCTCACAAATACTAGGGCCACTAGTTCATCATTGCTCCGTGTAACCCTAGCTGGTTCCGAGGTTCCCCCGCGTGACATCTCATCTTTTCACGGATCGCTGATCGTCGGGTAGAAAGCCATTCGATTCAATTTCGCATCTACATTGCTTTCTCTGTTAGGGTTTCGCATCTATTAGCAATATGTTATTTATTTGTATATCCATCTATTCTATCGTGTAGCGAGTCGGTTCCGTTGTGGTTCTTGTGGCAGTTGGCAGTCAACTCAGAGCCAAGCTCGCGAGTAAGGATCAAGGCCAAGCCTCGAAAGGAGCAGTTTGACAGTTGATCTTCATCAGCGGCAGTTCACCATCTTGTCAGTTCAGATGGCTCGCACCAAGAACGTTGGTGGTGGCCCAGGTGATGATGATCGGAGGCCCCCGCCACCACCATGACCCGATCGGATCTAAGGGCAAGTGAACCAAGCAGGTGACATCCAAGAAGCGGAAGTATCCTAATGCGAGAGAGCAAGAAAGAGCAAAATTAGGCAGAAGGCTGCAGAGCGCAGAGAGAGGTGGTGCCCGCAACGGAGTTGTCATTACAGATCAGCCAGTTTCACCAGCATTCAGAGCTGCGATTGAGGAGGTTGAGCGTCGTCACGGTAGTCCAGCTGGGACTGTCACGTTTGCAGGACGATGGGTTGCCATTGAGGAGGGTCCGTCAAGACACGATGCAGCCCCCACAAGCGAGCCTCAGCAGACCTAGGAGGCCGAGGAGACAGAGCCGGCACCCAGCCTTCGGCGCGCTCGAAGCGGACCCGTGTACCAGTCTCGCCGAGGCCGTCGACACAGCGAAGGGGATCACGTCCTCCAGCTAGACCACAGGGTCCACCTCGGTGGTTCACCTCGACTTGAGGGCCGCCACTGCCAAAGCGTGTTCGATGAGTCTGCGTTTTGTTGAGTTTGAGGTTTGGTTTCCTCCAAGGAGGGATGAGAGAGCGGTGAGGGTTTCTACACGCCCGCTGCAGGAGGATTTCTACAATGCTTATCTCAACGGTGGGGCGGTGTTCAGATCTCGAGAGAGTTTGTCGATAGAGTCCATTGTGGCGGCCGGAGAGAGCATTCGCCATCTTGGTCATATTTGCCAGGATCCATGATTTGATTGACTGACGGGATATATGTACCATCTTGGGTTTGTCGGGTTTATGCTTCACTCTTCATCGATCCACATCACATGTTTATTCACTTTGCTTTCAGAGGCAAAGACTACAGAGTGACGAGTGGCAGGGTCAGAGAGATACTGAGGCTACAGGAGCAGCTTGTCAAGATACATGAGGTCTGTTATGGACAGCAGGAGCCTCCCAGGCGTCCACATGGAGGGTTGGTGCCTCCTACAGATTTAGTGCGACATTGCTTCAAGGAGCCTTTTGGAGAGGGGTCGAGCAGGAACCCCAGTGACTTGACTCCTACAGCGAGAGTGCTAGAGGTAATTATCAGGAGGACACTGCTTCCCAGGTTAGGATATAGAGAGGGTCTGACTCGCTTACAGCTCTAGCTTGTTAATGCTATGATGCAGCAGACAATATTTGATATTTGGGACCTCCTTCTTTCAGAGATGGAGGATACTATAGCTGAGGGATTCAAGGGTCGCAGGCAGCTTCCCTATGCTCACTGGATCACATTTCTTATCCGCAGAATAGTGCTTGATAAGCCCCCTGGTATGATGGATGAGTATACAGGTGCCACCATATAATTCCCAGCTTACAACCTATCATAGAGGATCAGACATACCACGCCTCAGGCATCCAGACAGCCTAGCCGTCGTCCCGACGTGCCAGAGTCCGCAGCTCAGCAGGATGAGATCATCAGAGGGATTGCATCCACTGAGGAGGAGGAGCTAGAGGCACAGCAGGAGGTGAGCGAGTACAGTGACAGCTCTGACGATGACTATCTACCTATTCCTCAGATGCCTCCACGCAGACATGATGCAGAGGCTGGTAGTTCCAGTTCTGCTCCACCTGCTCTGCAGACAGACCCCGCTCTCATTGCTATTCTTGAGTGGATGCAATGAACACGTGATGAAGCGAGCACATGAGAGACACTGCTACTTTTGCTCGATTTGAGACTCGGAGAGATGAGTTCCAGAGGCAAGAAGCCATATGCAGCAGCAGCAGATGCATCAACAACAGATACTCTTGCAAAGAAGAGCTTATGGGTTTCATGCAAGCATGTAGTAGCAGCTCTTGGGGCCCCACACCCACAGACTTCCGCCCCAGCTTGCTCAAATTGCTTCCACCACGACGACTCGGCTATTCACCCAATGGGCTTGTGGTCGAGGACAGCCTCCGGCTCAATTTGCTTCACCTCTTGTGCACAGTGTCCAGTGGTTGGCCTCACCTGTGGTAGCCCCATGATTCACTCCACTTTAGACGGGCTTCACACGAGAGCAGTCCTCCTCGCTATTCGTGGCACGACACATTAGTCTCTCAGAGTCTTGGAGCATCCTTCAATGAGTTGGCCGGCATGCCTACTCCGCCTCATATGCATTATGTTGGTCCGTCTCTGATGAGACCCAGTCATTGTGACTACTCAGAGGCTCCCTCGTCTGTCGCTTCTCGTCAGATCCCACGACAGACATACTAGCAGCTTCACAGCAAAGACACCGGCTCAGCTCAGACCCAGACGCTTCCAGTGACACTTCCCGCCATGTAGGGTCGGTCGATTCAGAGCTCGTGGTCGATGATGATGGTGCCCGGTTCCCACTGCCCCACGTTCTTGGCCTTGGCCTACCGTCCGCTGCTGCAGCCTCGCCGTCAAACCCCTAGGTTTTGGTGTTTGACGCCAAAGGGAGAGGGTGTTCGAGTATGTAGTCTTAGGGGGAGCTACATTTAGGGGGAGCTAGTTATCTAGTATTAGCCTATTATATACATTTGGAGTTCTATTTGTGTGATACACTATTACTTATGCATTCGTGTGTTTACTTTCCTGCATACTATTATATATATGTAATAGTGCTATCTACGTGATTGTGATATTTGACATGTGTGATTTCTACTTTGCATTATCTATATGTCATATCACTTGTGTTATGCTCATTTGCTTTTGCTTCCGCGTTTATACTTCGAAGCAAATGAGCTTTGTTACTTGTACTCATGCTTAATTCATATCCTTTGAGTACATTGTGTTGGCTTGGGTCATATAAGCATGCCTAACTCTTTTGTTCTTAACGACAAAAGCTTATATGAACCAAGCCCGTCAAAAACCTCATTCCATAACATACACGAGGTGGTATTGTCATCAATCACCAAAAAGGGGGAGATTGAAAGCATCTAGGCCCCTAAGTGGATTTTGGTGATTAATGTCAATACAAGATTACTATGACTAACGTGTGTTTTGCAGAGGCAATTAAGTTAGGTCATGGTAATGGAGATCGATTGGGCAATTGAGGTTGTCATGCCCCCACGATGGAAATCGTTTCGGTTTTCAAAGGATGGACGGCAAGGTTAAGGATAACTAGTTCTAAGTGTCAATTGAAGTTGAAGAGACACTTAGAGTAGTTTAGGACTTTGTTTTTTCCTTTGGCCATACTATGAAGGGGGGTATGAACGGGTAGCTTGATCTAGTTGAGTCTAGTGAGTTAGGTGTGGTGCACACTTGTTAAAACTAGCTCTAGGTAGCTCCTATGAATGCCTAAGATCCTTTGGAGCAAACTTCATTCTCATATGATCGAGAGTTGGAAGTGAATGGAGGGTCAAATCTTGACCGGGACCTGGCTCGGTCTGCACCGGACGCCAGGCTGCAGGTCTGGTCAGTTCATTTGATTGAGGAGAACATGTCCGAGTGACCGGGCTAGAATTTGGAAGGTCGTGTGACGGGAGCCCTGGGGGGCAGCGTCCGTCGACTCAAGAAGGGTCAGACTTGAGAAAGTGTGACCGAACGCGTCCGGTCAGTGGTGACCGGACCCTGAGTATCCAGCGTCCGGTCGATTACAGTAAGCATCCAAGAGCGACCGGACGCGTCCGGTCAGTGCTGACCGGACCCTGTCAGCGTCCGGTCATCACTTGGAAATTGTTGTGCGGGTTGAACTGACCGGAGCGCCCGGTCAATATGATCGGAGCGTCCGGTCATCCCGCAGAAGCTCATAACGGTTCGTTTTTCAGGCTGCCTTATAAATAGAAGCTCCACTCGAGTGTGGAGTCACTTTTGCTCATTCCAATAGCTGAGAAACACGTTTGTGAGTGCCAAGAAGAGCAAGGTCCTAGTGAGGTGTTTGTGATTTGAGAATCCAAGAGTGAAACCTCATTAGTGAATCAAGAGTAGACAAGTGTGCATCCATCTTCTCATTAGGCTTCGCATGGTCAAGTGAGAGTTCGTGCTTGTTACTCTTGGTGATCGCCATCACCTAGACGGCTTGGTGGTGATTGGGAGCTTGGTGATCACCCCATGGAGCTTGTGGGTGACCCAACTCAAGTTGTGAGCGGTTTTGGGTGATTCGGCCGCGACGGAGTGTCGAAGAATCAACCGAGAGAGCACTTGATCCTCATGCGGATCAAGGGGAGCTACACCCCTTGCTGGTGCTCCAACGAGGACTAGTGGAGAGTGGCGACTCCCGATACCTCGGCAAAACATCGCCGCGTTCCTCTCTCCATTTACTTTGAGCATTTACTTTAAGTATTTACTTTGAGCAATTCAATACTCGTCTTTACATTCATAGAATTGCTATGTTAGAGTAAGTTTGGAACATAGGTTGCAAGTCTTTTGTGCGTTGATTTGATAGAAACACTTTATCTAGGCACAAGGGGTTAATTGGGCTATCCGTAGGATTTGATCATTGCAAGAAAATTTAGAATTAGCCCAATTCACCCCCCCTCTTGGGCATCTTGATCCTTTCAGGACCGACGCCTCGGCTTGAGCGGGCTCACCATGAAGCAGCGCGTTGGTGGGGGGCGCGCGGCGGCGACGGCTGGCGCTACGCGGGGTCACCATCTCGGTGTTCTGGTTGGTGCCGTAGTTTGCGCTTGTGGGGCTCGCCGAGGCGTTCGGCGTCATCGGGGAGATCGACTTCTTCTACACAGAGCTGCCCACGAGCATGGCCAGCTTCAGCATGTCGCTGCTGTACACCAACGCTGCCATTGTGGCCTCCGCGCTGATGACGAAGGTAGAAGATAACTGTGGTAGGGTGGTTTTTGTAAAAAAATTATCGTAGTAAGCATCCTCTCAAAGGTATGGCCCTGCGGTACACGACTTAACAAGTAGGGGTCCAGATTTCGGTTTTGAGAGTTCGTGGACCTAATTGACACATGGCCACAAGTTCAAGGGCCACAAGTGTATTTAAGTCAATATACAAAGTATCTTCTTTGGCCTCAAATATATTGGATTTGGAATTGTCTAAGTCAAACGAACGTAAATTTCATTGAACTTACATAAAAGAATCATGATAGTATAAAAAAAAGCTTCTACAGTTATTTATTAGCGCTCTTTATAATTTACTCAAACTTAGAGCCCATTTGGGAGGGCTTGGCCGTGCCGCGGCTCCTTTGTTGGAGACGTAGCCCAAGAGAGAAAGTTATCAAGATACTTTTTTTTCAGGCTCCGGCTCCTCTCGCGAAAAGGGTTTTGGCTCCTCCCATCCGCGCGTCAAAAGGGTTTCTTGCGGGTGCTATGTTTGGTGCAGCTCCGCCGGTCTCTGGTACCGGAGCCCATGGAGAAGTCGGTGTAGGAGCCACATCAAACAAGTCCTTAGTATGGTCTATGACTTAGAACGAACTCGGACCTTTATATTCCAAGACAAAGCCGGTAATAGGTTGTTTTAATTCATCCTAAGTTATATTTCTCCAACTTTAGCTACTCTATATACGTAAAAAAAAACTTGGCAGCTACAACATGAGCCAAAAAGCTACAGTATTTTGCATGGGAAGTTAGTTAGTTTTGTTAGCAACCCGCCGGTCACCATTCATGATCGCCTCGCTTCTTTGAGCAGCAACCATTCTGAGTTTATTGATCTGTTTCCCCTCGTGCTCCATTCTCTTCTCTATGCTCCTCTACTTGACTCCACCGATCGGTTGTCTTCTCTTGATTTTAATGACATATGTAGGTTTCCATCTCTAAGAGTCCGCTTGGTTGGCTAGGTCACTATTCTAGCTAAGTGGATTCATTATAATCTAAGAAGCAAACCTATTTGGTAGCCTAACGATATGGATGCCAAAAGTACACCCTTAGCCAAGTTCGGTGGATACGCCGAAAGATGAGCTTCACCCGCCATTCTGGATTGGTGAAGTAACGCATGTCATGCAAGGAACCTTAATATCTGTGACAACCCATCATCTTTACTAAGTTATTGCATACGTGGATATAGGGTGATTGCATGTAGCCAACCAAACATTTTTTTATGTCGCTTCATTTACTCAACGTGTTTCTACTCATTAAAGACGTACGATGTAACCATGTGAGAGTAACCACACAAACACCCCATTTTCTACTAGCAGCTTGAAATTCTCCTTAGAAGAGTATTTTAGACTTGATGGCAGCACGTGAGGGCGAAGGAACACGAAGGAAGGAAAACGGAATTTAGAAGGGGAACAGAAAGCATGGCCTTTTCCCCAGGGACACCAACCGCTAGTGTTGGTTGGTGATCAGATCACGCACGGCACGACATCCCCATCCTCCCAGTGCCGGCCGTTTCCGCCCGCTACCAGAACCCAAGCAACCCCCACGCGGAAACAGGCGCCGCGCCACCCACCCACCCCACCCACCCACCCTTTCTTTCTCTCTCTTACCTAAGACTGTCTCCAATGGTTATCCGTCACTTATATCAAAATGGGTCTTCAATGGTCCGATATCAGACCTAACAGAGCACTTATATGCGAGACTTATTTTGGGTTATAGCAAAAGTATAACTCAAATATAAGTATCATCCTCTCCCAGAAGACTCATTTGCAGAAATAGTTCTTTCTTGGATTCTGTTGTTGAAGAAGATCAAAAATAGATACGAAATCCTTTAACTGTAGCGCTACCCAAATATAAAACAAGTCTTGTATTTTGAGTAATGCTGTTGAAGATAGCTAAGCCAGGGCCCAGGCCCAGGCCCAGCCTGTTGAAGATAGCTAAGCCAGGGCCCAGGCCCAGGCCCAGCCCGCCAGCCGCCTCCCCTGCTCTCTCTCTCTCTCTCTCTCTAAATAGCAGCGCCCGCCCGCGCGGGACACCACCCGCCCTCCCGCGCCTTTTCCCGCTAGCCAACGCACGGCACCGCACCACAAGGCAAGGCGCGCCCCACTCTCGGCTCTCGCTCTGCTCCTCCCCCCCTCTCTCTTTCAGCCTGCATCGTCTTCCCCTCCCCATTATTCCCGGGATTCCCCTGTTGCTGCGTGCGACTGCGCCCCGCCCCGCCCCCGCCCCCGCCCCACCTACCTACCGCCTCCGCCTCCGCTCCTCTCCTCTCCAGCGAGCCGCGACCGCGCGGCAGGGACGGGACCAGCCGACCAGGCCATGGGGAAGTACATGCGCAAGGGCAAGGTGTCCGGGGAGGTCGCCGTCATGGAGGTCCCCGGCGGCGCGCTGCTCGGCGTCCGCACCCGCTCCCGCACGCTCGCGCTGCAGCGCGCGCAGAGGCCGCTCGACAAGGGCGACGCGGAGGACGCCGCCGGGGAGTACCTCGAGCTCAGGAGCCGGAGGCTCGAGAAGCCGCACAAGGAGCCGCTGCCGCCGCCGCCCGCGGCCGCAACCAAGAGGGGCGCCGGGAGGAAGGCTGCCGCCGCCGCTGCGGCGCCGCACGCGCTGGCGGAGGACGACGTCGAGGTCTCCTTCGGCGAGAACGTGCTCGACTTCGACGCCATGGAAAGGTGAGATTTTTCGGCCTCCTCTGCTCCGTCCCTCGTTCAATTTGTCCCCTTCGTCCGCCGTGAGGGGATTGGTTAGGGTTCATGTTGTCCCTTCAGGGACTCAGGGTTCACCCTTTCTCCTTGATTCCACTCCTTTAACGCCGCCGCTGGGTATCCAGCGCTTCGAATTCGCAGTTGACTGGTGCCAACATTTGGCGCCGAATCCAATACTTTCCCCAGTATCCTAGCCAGTGTGTGAAATGCTTTGTTTGCGTTCTTGGGACAACGTTTCGGCCGACAAGCCCACTCTTCGGCTGAAATTGAACAACGCGGTAACTCGCTCCAAGACTTCTCCTCACTTGTTCCAAGGATTGGAACGACGCTAATACCGTGCCGTTGCTCGTTTCTTGCGTTCAAACCCAGTTCCTCATGCGTCCAAAAATCACTTGTACTTTTCCCCCCAAAAAATAAATGAGTACTGTATTTATCTAAGTTCTTGTCGAGTAGCTAGCTTAAATATTCCGAAGTCTTGTTCATTGCAGCTATGCCATTTGTTTCACTTACTAACCTGTTCTAGTGATTGACAAGTAATCCTTTAACCTAAGAGAATCCCCAGTCTAGACACCTAGACCACCTAACAACTGCACTTTTTTTTTGGCTCAAATGAACAGGTAATCCTCAGTAAGTTGCCTGTCAAGTCCTTGTATTATCGCACCCAATCCAATCAAGGCATGGTCGTGTATTCATCTCAATCCATATGTGTCTCCTCCAATTCATTTCAACACATGTGGATTGAAGTGTATACACTTACATCTAAACAAGCCCCTAGTGAATCTCCTCTAGTGGCCGTTGCCTAGTCGTTACCCATAGCCGCAGCCCTGAGGGGGAAAGTAGCCTCCTTTCCCCTTGTTCTCCATCTCCCCCTGCCCTAAACGAGCAGAGTAGCAGTGCTTCGTTCGCTTGCATTAGCCTTTGTACTCTAGTTGCCTCTCGGTTAGTGGTGGGGCTCGGCAGTGACCCTCCCAATATTTTTCCAATCAAAGGCCCTTTTTGCAAGAAATTTCAGTCGCCCACAGCCCCAAAGGCACCACATCTGTCGCACTCAAGATCCTGTTTCGTGCGTGGCTGCTCACTTGCCACTGCCTTGTGTCTGGAAGGCAACTAAAACCGCATGGCATTGGCAACCAACTCATCATTAGCCGTGTACCAGAGCAGTCAGCACCATTGAATGCCTCCTGCTTGTTTAGTTGCCTGTGATCACTGGACCCTGGATGGACTACCTTTCTTGAAATGCAAACGTGAAATGGAGGGAACTTTATTCCTATTCTTGTGCATCAGCCACTATAGTTTTGAGGGAACGTCAGCCACTGTAGTTCTTCGAAAAAATGTGTCTAGCGCAACCCCTTCATGGGAGGGATGAAAGACAGGACTTTTCTGGTATTTGCAGTGCAAAGTGGTGCTCTGGTTTGGCACCAGAATAGTTGTTTGAAAAATGTCTCAGGGTCATGAGATGTGTGACACTATTTTAGTAGCATATTCTTGTGCGCATGGGCCCATCTTTGGCTTATGCTCATGGAAAATCCTATTTAGCTCAGTTGTCTCTGTTTAGGCCCACTTGTTGTTTGCCTGTATTAAGTGTGCCTGCCTCAGCATAAATCAAGTACCAGATTGTGGGGGCATATGCCCGGAAGAGACAAGTGCATAGTAGTACTGTATGAGAAGGTATCAATTATCGGCCATGTGTTGTCATATCATTCGCCAATCCGGCTTACAGCTTGCAAGTGCCACGTTTTGGGTTTTGAAGCCCTTCATTTGGGGATTAGAGAAGGAGACACGGTGCAGGAGCAAATTTTGTTTGCCCGTCAATACTTATTCATACAGTAGTGTTTTAGTACAAAATCGAACAGTAATTTGCAGGACTATGGTTTATTATGAATAGTGTCTGTGATACTTTGGCCTTCCTTGATGTCTGCTTCTGGGCTGACTCATTGGATTTAAATTTGAAGTTTAGGAGTGGAAAAAATTGTACAATGTAATGACACCTGTGCACTTGAGGCATTGTTTCTTAGTTCTTTTTTCCTCATATATGCTTCTTTTGGTTGCAGGAGTACCAGAGAGACAACACCATGCAGTTTGATTAGGAACCCGGAGATGATAAGCACCCCAGGATCCACAACTAAAAGTAAAACCAGCAACTCGATGACTTCCCGTCGCAGAATGGAAACCTCAGTCTGCCGTTTCATACCGAGTTCACTTGAGATGGAAGAGTTCTTCTCAGCAGCTGAAAAACAGGAGCAGCATAGCTTCAGGGAGAAGTAAGTCTCAGCTTCCTTGTCTTTATACCACTTATTATTTTTTGAAACAACTTTATACCACTTATTAAACATTCTGTTAATTCTTCCATGGGCTGACATTGAACTGCAACACTGTTCTGATCAGGTATAACTTCTGTCCTGTGAATGACTGTCCTCTTCCGGGTCGGTATGAATGGGCGAGGCTAGACTGCTAGATTCCCAGGACAAGAGCACCATTGATCTGATATGTCTACCACAATGACTAGCCCCGCGGCGGAGGCGCACTCAACTGAATCGCATTAGCTTTCATGTCTGTTGTAAAAATTAGAGTAGTTAGCTTGTAGCTGAATGATCTTGTGTAACGAACAGGCGCGGTTCTGAGTTACACCCTGATCCCAACCTCACTGTAACCGTTAACTGCTCAAGCTGTTACCGAACCATCTCATGTAGTGTAGGTCTAGCGTATTCATCTGTTCCTAGTTCTCGAATTAATTGAATGAAATTAGAGTTAGATTTGCATGGCAATCGCCTGGTGTTTTCAACTGTCATCTGTGCTTGAGAATCCTATGCCCTGGCCTGAGAATTTGGCGTGGCCTCATCATGCCCTTGAAAGGCCATGGCATGATGGAATCTGTGGGGCTTCACGGGACCTGCATTTGCTCTATCCGGTGATACTACTCCTTTTGAACAGCAAACTAGTTTCGGTTCCATTGGGAGCTCAGTCTACTCTCGTGGCGCGAGTCATGCGGTGTGTCGTTTTCTTTGGGAGTGGTCACTGGGATGATGACATGATGGTTTCACTTGGAGCGACCGGCGCATCAGCAGTGATGATTCGGTTTTGGAATGTTGCAGACTTGCAGGCAAATGCTGTTCCTTTTCAATTTTAACTGAGGTCTTAGCCTGTTCGCTTGAACTTATCAGCCGGCTTATCAGCTAGAATCTACAGTATTTTTCTTTCACAACAAAACAGCTTCAGTCGGCTTTAATAACAACCGAACAACAAAATAGTGCAATGAGAAATTTTTTTGCAAGCTTGCTCCTTTTGGAGACAGATGTCCCTTTTTCACTTCATCTTTGCCGCTTTCCTGTTTTCATTTATCAAGGATACTAGCTTCCAGCATTGCTGCCTGAAATCGCTGCTGGTTATGGGCAACCTGTTCTTAGTGGCTGTAAGCAGGCTTTGCTACAATACACACACTAAAACCCACTAGCTTCCCCGTACTGCTCTTGCAACCTTTTCCTGCAGTGGACTTGCAAATTGGTCAAAAGCTGCCGCAAGTTTCCAAACACGTTAATAATGTCAAAAGAATCCAAGGCGCAAGCAGCCGCATGCATTTCCTACGGTTTAAGCTGTAGTACAGCTCATCTGCATAAAACGCTCCCTCATTTCAGTGAGAAAGAAGTACCACTGACAGTAGATTACCAACTCGGTAAAAAGCTACTAGTCTAGTACTACAATTGAACGGAGGACACTGCTTTCCTGCAGGAATCTGTGGACAGTGGACTGCAGCACTTGGAGACATTTGAGCCGCTGTCATCTGAGCCAAGGGTTTTGGATGCAATGCAGTGCAACAATCCTGTGCCGCTGTCATCTGAGCCAAGGGTTTTGGATGCATCAGGCGGCACGATCCCTGTTTTGTGATGGTTATCCGGAACAGTGGCCTCTTCAAAACGGTGTGCGTGCTGAATCTGGCTCCAAGCTACTGTAGCATTGGCACACGCGCTGCAGGTTTGCAGTCGTGCAGGCAGATGATGAGACAGTTCACAGCTGGAGCTGCCCCCTATTTGGGCGCCGAGTTACCGAGGTGGGGCTAACGGCCCGTTCCTTTGTCTTATAAGTCGTATTTTTTTAGCGAACGAACAATATGTTTTTTTTATAATAAATCAGCCAATAGTTCTTTCAGCCATGGCTTATCAACCAAACGAGACAAATGATTACTGTGACGAAGCAGCACTAGCAGCAGCCGCTCTTTCATGGGCCTCCACTCTCGTGTGCAGGCTAGCGTTGGTGAATGGAGCTGGAGCCTGGATGCAGTGATGCTCGCTCACTGCAGATTAGCATCTGATGGTTACTGTACATGAGGATTAGGCTTTGCTTCTGTTCTGAAAATCATCGCTGCGATTATGTTCCATTTCATGTCTAGCAACCTGCAACTAGGACTGTCGGATGATGGTCTCACCGCATACCCTTGTGCACAAAGCTGTTGGACTGGCACGGCACAAAGGTAGGCACTCCATGCTTTTCTCTGCCTTTGAGCCTCTGAGTTAGTATCTGTACTTGCACGAGTATTTTGCTTGGCGCGAAAAGTTTGAAAGTCACATTGCAATCAAAGTTGCTTGTACCAGTACCACAGAGGGCGCAGATTCAGCAGACTGGTCATCATAGAACCCGAGTTGGACCATTTGAAAGCTCCGGGTACTCTCTCTCTCTCTCTCTCTCTCTCTCTCGGCTAAAATGCGTCTAGCGTACTAGTATTTCGTATAGAAAATGCGGCCATGCAGCGTATCCTGTACAGGAAATGCGCTCACGGCTCATTCTAACGTCATGTCTGATATGGTTCTAAACAGCTCCGCCTTCTAAATGCAGTGCGTGGAGGAGCTCAACCTGGTGAAGCTAAGGGCGTGTTTGGCAGGACTTTTTGCGGCTCTGGCTCCTCCCGCACCTCGTGCTATAGTGACATTGTTCATAGGAGCCGTTTTTCTCTCTCTTGCCAAAATGAACTGGGAGCTAGGAGAAGCCACGAATTGTAGCGCGGAGCCGGAGCCCGAAGGAGGCTTGTGCCAAACACGCCCTAAATACTATTCCATTCGTTCCAAATTAGAAGTCATTTTAACTTTTTTGAAGAGTCAAAGCATCTCAAGTTTAACCAAAATTATACGAAGATCTATGACATCAAATTATACTGCTGTAAAGTACTGCCTGAAGTAATGCTGCAGAACAGGATAAATAACTTCACTGGTTCTAAGTTCATTTTGAGAGAGAAATGGCGCTACAAGAGAAATGGCGCTACAACGCATGGAGGAGTCAAAGCCGAATCGTCCCAAAGCTCTATCGAACAGAGCCATTCCAATGCTGCAATGCACACGGGTTGTGACTTAGTTTCAACCGATTACATCTTAGGCCTTGTTTGGATTATGGATATGAATATGCCTGTGCATCAGTTGTAGCTGGTGAATTTGGCAAGACTCGAGTTCTTTCATATGAGTTCAGAAACATCCGTTGGTTAAGTGCTTGGTCTCCTGCTTCCGTTGAGTCTTGCCAACCATAGTTCTCTAATCTTGCATGTAGCTAAATACTACTGCATATGTTAGCCTGTGTACTCTCTTCTCTAGAATTCTGCAGTTTACATTTTGCGTCATGAAAGAGAAATGAACATAGGTAGCTAAGCCTGAATTATGCATTTCTGAACTTGCTGAGTTACAGTCCGATAATCTAAGCTGTTGCCGACTGGATTAAGAATAGAGATGTAGCCTGTACTTTGAATAGAGATGTAGTCTGAACTTGCTGAGTTACAGTCCGATCATCCTGTAGAATTACAAAACATAGTTCTATAGTCGAAATAGACATAGCCTGTACTTTGAACTCTGAATTATATCTTTGGTAGTTCTTGTACTCTGAATTATTTACTGCTCTGTGATCATGCCTCCTTGTAGATCTAGAACAAGTTGAAAGTACTTGTACGCTGAAAGTATTGTTGGCTGATTTGGTGTGAGAGAAAAATACTGTCGTTGGCTGAAAAAGTACGGCTTATAAGCCAAACAAACCTAAACGAACAGGGCGATGATCACGTACCACAGAAGCTATGAGCTTAATGTTGGTGGTGTTGATGTGTAGGAAAGTCAAGACTTTGCGTTGTTCGGATTTGCACTGAATTAATTTTGAGAATAGTGTGAACATGTCACCATGCAGTTCTAGTATGAACATGCGTGAATCTTTTTGAAGCTTCCTCGTGTAGTCGTATTATGTTTTATTTGATTGATTTTTGAAAATTTTGTTCTATTACATTATATATAAATATATTAATATCATTTATATTCACGGTTTCAAAAAAACATTGTAACCATGATCATCTAGTATATGTTTAATCTTTTTATTATCAATAAGCAATACAATGGTATACATGAATTATATTTACACTAGATCATGGCTACAGCAGGCATTAAAGAATAAATAGACAGTATGGACTGTCTGTTTAGCTGTCTGTATGTGTGGGTTGTACATGCCCTTAGATTTATTATGAGATATATTTTCATGATACTTTTATGTATATGATTTGATTAAACTTTTGACGCTTGAACCGAGAACGAATCTAGAATTGTTTTTTTTTTAACAGAGGCAGTAGCTCACTAGCAAAAGCATTCGAACATACGCGGCCGTAGCACACCGACGACACGAGCACGAGGTCAGGATCCTCTCTGTCTGTGACCTTTTCAACATTCAAGGCCTGAGATGCCGTGACAGGAAGAGGCACTGAGCTGAGCTCCATTATCACACACGAGTTTGAGATGAGCAGAGCAACAGTGTCCTGGCCTGCTTGTCTTCTTTGCAGGAAACGTTTACACCCATGTACCAAGTGTGTACGAGTAGTCCTTCACCCTCGTGCACGGGACGCGACACTGTCACTCACAATGCCGCATTACTCACCTTCCAAAAAAGCCTCCCAAAAACAAATAAACACCAGTATCTCCGGAGCCGTGGAACGGCATCTGTTTTATTTAGCCACTAGTATAAACCGCGCGCCATTGCGCGCGCGTAGGTGAGCAAAACGTAGTCGATACAGATGGTCAATATATGTTTGCTTTGTACTTCACAGAATAAGTTTTGAACATGAGAAGAATGTGCAGAGTAATAAGGTACATACATATATGTTGTTCAAGTGTGCAAGGAGTCGAGGATGACGCATATGCGTATGTCACATGTGCTGATAGTCTGTATGCTACGTTAGGTAGAACTGCATAGTTGCTGATGGCTTCATGGTGCTCTCTTAATACTTTGGTTCACGATCAGAGAGGTCGTTGTTGAATGTGGCCGTGCTTTGACAGTTGGATGATTCTGTTCATATATCATAGTATGTATGTCTTATGCATGTAGATATAATGGAAAAGTGCCGGATTTTTCTAACATGAATGTTTCGCTTGCGTGCACTCGGTGTGGTGGCTGCATCCTGATGCCTGTGAAATAGAGAACAGGTGATAAGACAACAACGCTTTTGGTTCAGACGTGCAATAGCAAAGGTGTTAGTTTGATACTGTATGGGGGGCAGCACATTTAGTGGGACCTAAAAAAAATGCGATGTACTGTAGCCCTAACATACCTGGTGAATGTAAAGTGGAAGTGGCTCCATCATCTGGCAGGGCTCATCTGATTCTCTATCACCTACACGTTTGGTGCCAACAAAAATGTAGCCCTAACAAGAATGCTTTCGTTTTATTAAATGAGTGAGAAAGCTGCCGCTCCCTAAGCTGGTGCTATGTCAGTCCTAGTTACAACGTGTATGGACATGATAAAACTCATGATAAAAATGATAGACGAGGCTCCATTGAAGTCATCAACAATCTGAAATTGTAATATGACAAAGGAAAAGGAAAATACAAATCAGGTTTGAATTAAAATTTTCAGATAGTTGCAGCCCGGATTATGTATAAATGGGCTAGCATTATACATTTTGCAGTATACTCAATGCCTTACTGTTACCACTACAAATATAACCCTGCACATTCGAGTAAGGTAAATTCCCACACAAATTAATTCCCCATTTTTGTAAACTGGAAATGCAGGAGATAGGTTTCATATATCACCATAAAATAGTTCTGTTTGTCAATAGTTATCAATGGATAGTGACATGAGTAGACCCTATGTTTCTGAATGACATGGTGTTATCTGAATGACATGGTCTTAACAACAAGGAAACTGCTTTCGGCGAAAGAGAATACCAAGGCTAATTTTCTGATGCCTACAGATTGTAAATTGCAAAGATCAGCATGTTTCCAAAGGTGCAGTCAATATGAACGTAGCAAACAATATCATGCTGTAACATACAGCAAGAATTCGAGCAAGAAAAAGGTAAGAATGTTTTTCAACATGGAGGATCAACAATGTTTTATAAGCATACAGTTGCATATGGATATGTACGAGAATTTTAAGCAGAACAAGAGGAAATGTTGATGTAATAGTTATAAGGAAGAACCCACCCTTTTGGAAAACCATCAAGCACCGAAACCTTCTGTTTCATTTCTGAAAAAGGGGACGTGCACCGAGGAAGCACTCCAATGTATTTGAAAATGTATTCTGACAGCGTTATAGTCGTCCTCTGCAGTTGTATACAAAAAGAGAAAATATCATGTACCTCGAGAAATAGTTTCGTTGCGGCAGGAAATTACCATGGAGGCAGTTTTCTTAGAAATAAACAACCACAGACGCACATTGGTAAACCCATGTCTATTCAGTTAGCTGAACATGAACACAGGAACCTAGAATTGAATACACCAAAAGGCAAATAAACAAGATGTAGTTTTTAAATTTACTCTTTGTCTACCGTTCACTCTATAAATTAACGTAGAAAGACATATTTAATAATAGTAGGGACTGATCTGATAATAGTGCTAAGGAGCAATGCCTATAACAGAAAAAGATAGATAGAGGCTAAGAAAGGCAGTAGTGTTGAAGTTTTCAATAACAGTGCCTTATCCAAATGAGCCTAAAAAGAGACAGTAACCTAACATGCATGGGAACTGATGTAAATCAAAATACGAAAACAAGAGGGAAATAGTAAGACTGAAAATAAATTCAATGTAAAAAAGGTAGCAACCTGAGATGAGTACAGATATCTGCAAGATCAGGGTTGCTCTATAAATCACCCGTCAGAACGCAGGAAGACAAGATAGCAAATGAACAATAGGCATGAAGCAATAATGAGTTGATAACCCATATCTTGTTTTTTTGAAGAACCCAGTAACCAAAAAAGGTTGTAAACATGCAGTAACGAAAAACATGGCCGCATAATTTTGGAAATGAGAGAAGGCCCTTTTAGCATACACAAGAGCCTCTATATGTGAGCAGTAATCAAAGTAGGTCCTGAGAACATGAGCATTGAGACAAACAGAGGCAGGTTTGTAACAGACATGAGGGCATGAGTCTAAATTAATTGGATAGCTATCATCAGCAATTTTTACATATACTTTGACAACATATGCCAACTCAATAGTAAGGATGTATGCATAGCTAAATAGTGGTTCCATGTTGTGTGAGTCCTACATTAACTTAGGTAGCTTATAACATAGCATGGAATTGTTTGCAAAGTACAAAAAAAGATAAGAACATAAAATAGACGTAGTCCACCAGGTTGGATGGAAAGAACAAAAACTAACCTATAGTTCCAGCGCTAGACACGAGGGAAGAATCTTCTGGAAACCTGCAGGGAAATAAAAGAACTGGCCTATCTTATGAAAACACTTTGGGTAAACAAACAGCAATGCGACTGAATGGTAAACCAATATTCGTTGTGAGCACACAAAAAAAGATGAACATAGGAATACGTAGAAGGATGTCCTAAACCGGTAGCCGGTAGCTTCAACTTAAGAGAATAGTGTAATATCACTGAAGATGCTGAAAAATCAAGAGGCGCCATGTCAATATTTCTGTAACCTAGGATATCCTAGAGAGCTGTACCTAATAGCCTAGAGCTTTAGACGTCTTTGGTAAACTCAGAGAGCTTTAGATGCAGGAGCAAACGTCAGGCGCAACTTGCATGGAGACCAAAATGCAAACATCTCAATTCAATCTTTGTACTGAAAATAACATGGCCAATTGTATGTACGCCAATCCAATAGATTGATCCTAACTACAACCAATTTTAGATCTATAATTGAGAGCATTGACGAATCATTTCGGAGCTTTCTGAAAAAAGAGCAGGTAACATTCTGTATAGAATATTTTCAGTTATACATGACACTACTAAACTATAAAAATCTGGCAATCCTACAGACCGTGAACTTCAGGACATCACAGAAATGATGCATAAGGATAAAAGATATGCGCATGGGATTCAACTAAATTGAGCCAACTCTAGTGACAACGAAAAAATGTGCAAATATTGCAAAAACAAGGAGTGGTCACAGAAAGTGATAATCAAAATGGTACCTCAGGAATTGGCTGAACTCCTCTCCTTTCTTCAAGTGGTCTGAGAACCCAAACCTGCAAGGGGACAACACATAGTTAAGGCCAGCACACATAGCAAGGTTTAACTGGAAAGCACCATCGAGGGCTTTGGTTGAACCAACCTTGCAAGCAAATCTAGGCAACCATTGGACATGAAGGAACTCAAAGGAGCATATATCATTGTGTTTTCCAGGACTGCCAAAAACATATGGTAGGAACAAAATTAAACTATATAAGTTTAGATCAATCTATACTCTAGAATAATTAATCCGCGGCTCTTAAATCTGAATGACCATTCTATAAGGCTGCATAAATTTCTAATAAGGCATGGTACATGGTAAAATGGTTTGAACCATTCGAGGTTGATTTCTGCAAGAGGGAAAGCGAGACAAGGACGAAGACGAAGACGACACCGCTGCATCTCTGCTGCGCCTGCTCGTGGATGGTCGTCCTCGTCTCGTCGCTTCCTTCACCGTCAAGCACTCAAGCTACTCCTGCATGTACTGATCGGAGATGGATGATCGTGAGGAGACGCTGCCCACGCAGTGTGCCCATGTGCCCATGTTGGCCATGTACTACTACGTAATCCTATACTCGTAGCAGAATACGGCATGCCTGTAGGAGTATATGTATCACATAGCGGGGCGGCGCTCGAGGCAGCTGCTCCTGAATCCTGATGATCAGCTCGACAGGCTCGGCGCTCTACTAGGAAAAGTAAACGTGGCAGTGATGTTCCCGGTGCATTCATGCTGATGCTCCCAGTGAAGTTCAGTGCAGTGCATGCAGCTGCAGCTGCAGCTGCGGTAAAAAAAGTTGGACGTCATTGACCTCTGTACTACTACCTGTGTTCATATCATCTTGTAGGGCTTTGGATGCCTATATGTATCGTGTGCCACGATAGATTGGTGTGGAATTTACTCACTCCAACACACATAGATTGAAGTAGATACATGCATGGTCATCCAAATAAGGCCGTAGTGTAGGTTTTGTATGCCTTGGAAACACCGGAATTGAGCCCAAAGTGCGTTCAGCCCTTGCCAGGTTCCGAAACGTTGCGATAGAAGAATATAATGGGAACGTGGAACATGGAACATTACTTTTAACAATCGTGATACGAAAAAGAGTATATATGCAATATTGTTCTTTCGGGAAATGGAACATGTTCCTATAGTATAAGCGGAATAGGGTTCTCAGAACGAGAGACGTACATGTTCTATTTTGATACATTGTAGATCGGTATATTTTTCAACTACTGTCTATACGACATTTACGTAAACAAAGCAAAGCATAGAATCTAAATGCATGATGAGAAAGAGGAACATACACTACTGCGAGCATCCTAAACTTTCAGTCCTTCACTTTGTACCTTTTGATTTCGGTCATGGTCTCAGTCTATTTTTCATTTGGGAACACAGTTCTCCAAACGTGAAATGAGGCCATGTTCAACGTTTCAAACTACTACTAAGGTAAAAGCACAACAGCTTTCTGAAATGAATGAATAATACACGGCCGGTTTGCATAGCGCAAGAATTTACCCTTTTTAATTTATTTATTCAATGTTTTCCGAGCTTTCTTTCTCTCCCTTCTTTCTTTGTCCAAATTTCTTCTTTGGATAAAGTGGGCGCTTCAATCTTCTTCTTCTTTTCTTGTTTTAATTAAAAGATATCCGAATTTATTTGTTCTTTGGATGCTATGCTACAGAAGTAAAGGGGGATGCTACATCTCATACGCCTGAAATTTTTTGAAAACAAAATCTCACGCATTCCCATGCACCTGCTCTGCAGAAGCTGTGAAGAAGCAAGGATGTCAAATGCAATCAAACACATCCGGAGTAGGAGTCTCTTGAGATCAGAGTCAAATTGCAACTCTTCTGCCAACGCCATCCGGCTGCTTTTCCACTACACAATGCTGCAAAGCAGGCCTTCCGGCCCAGTCTGCCCACGGCTTCAGCCCAGTAATCTCGGGCCCGACCGCGACACTTTGGTTGTCGCCCAAGCGCGCGGTCAAAGTTAGGCGCCACGTGGTGGTCCGCTGAGGCGGCCGGAATGGGCCCGGTCTCCAACGAGCAGTCAGTTGGGCTATGGAGTGCGGTGTACTCCATGACACGTGGGTCCGTACTGGGACAGGCTTGTGTGTGAGTGTGTCCCGCTAAACCAGGCTGCTGCCTCGATTAAAAAATCGCACGCGTGGTCGAGCGAGACCCACGTACGGAGCGCTTGGAGAATGGAGGTGCAGAAAAGGTCCCGCAGCGCGTTGGATGATTTCAAATTAGCCCTGCAATTTTTCAAAAGTAACTAGACATCCCTGCGTGCACGTGCACCTTTCAGCTCCCCTTCGCTCGTCTGTAAATAAAAGTGTATTATTTTAATTTTGCCCGAAGTATTTTACTCCCTCCCTCCAAATGAAAATATTTGCTTCACAAGGAGTCAAAGCAAGTTAGGATAGCACACGCTCTCTCAGATTACACTTTGACCTTTATATTATATTATTTATGCTTATAAACTTATAATCATTGGATAACATAATTACTTATAAATCTAATCATATAAAGTTTGTATTATAATAGTTAAAATTATTAGTATAATTATTGGTCAAAGTTTTTAAAATTTAAATATTGATATGCGTGTGCATCGATAAAATGGAACGGAGGTAGTACTATTTATAATGTGTAAGTGTATCAATAGATTAATTGTAGAATATTTTTTATAATAAACCTAGTTAAATTTAGATTGTTTAACTCCTCGAGAAATAAAGGTTTGATTATTTTTGGAATAGAGGAAGTAAGTCTGTAATTGAATTTATGAAAATTTTATTATTAATGATATCAAATAAATATTCTAAATAATTTATGATAGCAAATTTGATAAAAAGAAAGACATTACTACTTTACGGCTTGTGCCATGATAATTTAGAGTTTGACGTTTAGGATTATTGGGGAGCCGAGCATCCCAAACTGTCTCTGAGACTTTGGATTAATTATGTGTTGTAAACCCGTTTATGGTTCTTGTTAATGCAATGGCCGATGCGGTGCCTTAAACTCTAAAAAAAGCATCCCAAACTCAAGCTCGACGGAATCTGATCAAGCTTGTCGAGACTAGTATAACATCTTTTTCGATCCACAAAGCTGAGCTCGATCAATGCTTGAGGAGTTTGGGTTGCAGATGAACATCATTCCACAAGTTAGATAACGAGCGAACTTACAAATTAATTAAAGTGTAAATCAATACGAGAATAACATCTTACATAAGTATAAATAGTATTTGTCAAATTATAAAATAATAGTAAGCATTTGTTATGGAATTAAAAGATAATTATAGAAATACATGTGATATAAGCGATATGTTATGAGGCTCAACGAGTTATTCGAGACCTGGATCAGGCTTGAGCTCGAATTAAACTTTTCACGAGCTTTAGCTCAGCTACCTTGTGGAGCGAAATTTTTTGTTTTCCCTCAGCCCCCTCGAAGGTTTTATAATTGCGATAACACCCTTGGTTCTTTGAAGTTTCAATTCAACCAACTGGAACCAACAAAGAATTCCTAGCTGGCGGAGTCTCCACCGCGTGTCCTCGGATTTGGCTCCGGAATTGGAATCGATCGAGGGAGGATCGCTTGTCCCTTCTCGTTTCCCCGCCCGTCTCAATCCCTTCGCCCGTTCCGTAACCCCCGACGGCCCGGCGATCGCTCTGGGTCCGGATTCGGCCAGTTTGGTTCAAATTGGGGCCGGATTGGTGCTCGGAGGGATCAAGCAGAGGACAAGGTTGGGGTTTGATCCGCGATTTCATTTGTTTCGGTGGAAGCGAAGCGGCCAGAACTCGAGGCCGTTCCTTGTGCGGCCAAGGCGCCCGAATTCGTCAAGCTAATTGGTAATTCCAGCTTTTATCTGTACAAGCAATAGGCTTCGTTTTCTCAATTTTGTTCTTTTATTATTGCCATGGTGACCCTCTCTAGCGCATGAATACTGTGAGCTCGGCAATTCGTTACTAGTGGAGTTTAGTATGGGATTAGCAATGGATATTTTTAATACGCTTCTGCCTGACCCGCAAGAATATTTGGACAAAAAATATCATTCAAGCTTCTATCATTCTTTTTGTTATTACTGCTCTATTGGACTTTATGCAATCGTGTCCCAAATCCTTCATTGCTACTTACGGTTAGTACTCTGAACTGAACTCTGAAGCTTGCTCCATTGTCATTAGCTTATTGCATCGGGTAATATACATGTGGTTTATGTACGATAGGCGATAGCTGTAAAATGCTTCTCTGAAGTTACTCTGAACCATTGGTATTTGCAACAGGGAAGGCGACTGAACATGATGCTGCAGGATGAATGGTAGGAAAGATAGGGGGAGGTTTAGCAGATTTATACGCAGCATGTCAGTGCAATGCCTGTGCTCTGGGGATCAGACGGACACGATGGATCGGGCAATCCAATTATCAGAGAACATAGACATAAAGGACGGCATGACTAGCCGGCACTCATCTCCAAAACTTGTGGCTGGGCGGCATGTCAATAATGTTGGCATGGAGGAGACTGAGTTGTCGCTACAGGGAGGTGGCTCTCTTAACTATGAGGTTGGTGCTCTATTCTATGGCATAAATATTCTCGTGAGAAAAAACTTGCGGAACTCAAATTGTCAAGACGACAAGTAAATAAGGTCACTGAAACGCGTGCTTGGGCTACACCGTATATACCTGTTCCTTATACATGTGCCATGAAATCACTTCAATATTTTTCACATAAGTTTTTCTCTTATGAAATTGTCTCAGTTGGTATATGCTTTACGAACTATCTTCCTTGGTCTTCCATTTCCTTCCTATTTTATTCTTATGCATACATCTATAATTATCATCAGATGTTTTATGCTAGATCTTGTGATCATGTGCTCTCCAATCATTTCACAAATAAGTGCAGTAATTAAAGTTTCAGAAAAGGCGCAATAGGTAGATAGGCAACCACAGCTGCTGCACCTTTTTGTATGCTCATTGTAACAACATTTAGATTTTTTGTTTGACTTCTTGAGTTCATGTACTGATGAATCATGTAATGTTAGATCGATAGCCATCAAAATTTCAATGTTCCATACCTGATAATGTGTAGTGCAATGGTTAAAAAATTTCAGGAAGCAAGGGCATTGCTTGGAAGGGTAGAATACCAAAGGGGACATATTGAAGAAGCACTTCGCGTGTTTGATGGGATAAACATATCTGCACTAATTCCCGAGATGAAAAAATCTGTCGTTAGAAAAGTTAGCCAGCAAAAGCCTCGCCCACATTCCAGCTCTCTGACAATGCCCTTCCATTCTGTTACTATACTGATGGAGACTATATATCTTAAATCTCTAGCACTTTATGATCTTGGAAAATTTGAAGGTATAGTGCCCCAGCTTCTCTTTACTTCTTTTTCTCATTTGTTCAGGACTACTTTAAACATAACTCCAACTAAATTTGGTTTTGCAGAGGCTGCACGTGAGTGCAGTGCAATATTGGACATCGTGGAATCTGCAGCACCTGAGGGTTTGCCGTCAAACTTTGGCAATGATTGCAACTTGAATGAAACAATATGCAGAGCAGTTGAGTTACTTCCTGAGCTTTGGAAACTAGGAGGCTTTCCTCTTGAAACTATCTCTTCATATAGGAGGGCTCTTGTTAGTAATTGGAACCTTGATGCAAAGACCAGTGCTAAACTACAGAAAGAATTTGCTGTTTTTCTACTATACAGTGGCTGTGAAGCCGGACCTCCCAAACTTCGATGTCAATTGGATGGTTTATTTGTACCCCAGAATAATCTGGAAGAAGCTATTCTTCTTTTATTGATTCTATTGGTGAAGTTCAATCTTAAGAGGATTGAAAGGGATGCAACTGTGATGCATCACTTAACTTTTGCACTGTCCGTGTCAGGGCAGTTGAAACCTCTTGCTCGTCAGTTTGAAGCACTATTACCTGGTCTTCTAGACAACAGAGAGTGGCTGTACAATGTTGCCTTGTGCTACCTAGCATCAGGTGACGATTTAACTGCACTGAATCTTCTTAGAAGGGTATTGAAGTCTGGAGAAGATTCAAACAGTCTCAAAGAACTTCTCCTGGCTTCAAAAGTTTGTGGCGAAGACTATGCTCATGCTGGAGAAGGAGTTTTATATGCTCGTAGAGCCCTTGCCAATCAGCATGGAGGTTGTGATCAAATGGAGGTTGTTGCAGGTCGTTTGCTTGGCATTTCCCTATCCAATCTAGCTAGATATGCTACAACTGACATAGAGAGAGCTGCTCAGCAGCATGAAGCATTGGAGGTGCTTGCTAATGCTGGAAAAAAGATGCACAGCAGAGATTTCGGCACAATATACAGTCTCAGCCTTGAAAATGCTGTGCAGAGAAAGTTAGATACAGCAGCTCGTTATGCAAAGAAGCTGTTGAAATTAGAGGCTGGGTCAGAATTGAAGACTTGGCTGCTTATAGCTCGAATAATGAGTGCCCAAAAACGATATGAAGACGCTGAGTGCATTGTAGATGCCGCATTAGATCAGGCTGGGAAGTGGTCTCAAGGAGACCTATTGCAAACCAAAGCCAAAATTCAGATTGCACATGGGCAGTTTAGGAAAGCAATTGAGACGTATACACAGCTTCTTGCTCTGATCCAACTTAGGGTGAAGAGTTTTGGTTCTGGGATTTCTGTCTTGCAGGTGGGTACCCATTCTCTTAAATTTGTTAGGATTTTGTAAAAAAGAACTGTGCATAATATATATATTTTATCTTCCATGTCCTATACCAGATTGGTTTGAGGAATAAAACATCTTTTATGAATCATGACAGACAGAATACTGTTGCATGTATTATTCATTTTACATATTGAAAGCAGTAGTCAAGCTGTGACTATACTTTTTAAAATCAAGGGAGAATGTAGTTGTGGGACTAACATTTGAAAAAAAAAACTCTCTTACAGTCTTGTGCAACTTGTTTTTGCAGGGCACTAGGACTGATAAAAGTCTGGAAATAAAAACATGGTATGATCTTGCCCTTTTGTACTTAAGAATGTCTCAGTGGAAGGATGCGGAACTTTGCATATCCAAAATAAAAGCTATCAGTCCATATTCTCCCTTGGCTTGTCATGCTACAGGTGATCTCTCCATTTTATTGTAATTGTCCTGTGCTTAGGATCTTAGCATGAGGCTATATCTTGCTATTCTTAGTATCTATGAAAAAATTTATCATGCAGGAAAGCTAAATGAAGCCAAAGGTTTTATGAAGGAGGCTCTGCGAGCATACTCAACAGCGTTAGACCTCGATCCTAAACATGTACCGAGTTTGATATCAACTGCTACTGTTCTTCGACAGCTTTACGGTAAGCCCTTGCCTGCTGTTAGATGCTTCCTAACTGATGCGCTGCGACTAGACAGAACAAACCATGTTGCTTGGTTCAACCTTGGCTTAGTCTATCAAGACGAAGGTGACAGCACAGCGATTGAAGCTGCTGAATGTTTTAGGGCTGCTGCTCTTCTTGAAGAAAATGCCCCAGCAGAACCTTTCAGATGACATATATCAACTCTTTTGAGGGACAAACTGTAACTAACCCTGAATCAGCCAACATGATTACAGGAATGGCTATGTTATAGGCAACCTTCACACAAAGGTTTCAACTTTTTCAACATTTTTGCAGTGCGATGGATGTGTTACAAAAATTATGGTCGATTACCTGATTCATTTTTTAAAAAAAATGTGCAATGAGGAAGCGAGTTTGTACAGTGTATGTTAATTTATAACAATAATGTCCTCAATCAGCTGTAGACAAGAATGACAGGTTCATCTGAAGAAGGAAATCTAGAAAAAACTCAATGCCCGTAGCAAATCATTTTGACTCCTTCTGGAATCTCTCATGAATCCTTCTACCTCTCTCTCAATTCATCTCCTTAGTTTCGAACCCCTTGACCTAATTTCTATAGCCAACCAACTATCTTTATCAACTCAATGCCCGTACCTTGACTGGACCCCACATAGAAGCCCTTGGTTTATTTAATAGAAATAGAAAGGAATAGAGCAGGAAGGAGAAAGAGGAAATGGCCAAACCAGCCCAAGCAGCAGAGTCGGCCCAGCTCGCCTCCTCGGCCCGTGACCACCTCACCTTTCCATGGCCGGCCTCTTCCACTTATACTGGAGGCCCAACCGTCACCCCTTCTCCTGCCCAATCTGGCGCTTGACCTAGCTGGCCTGGCTTTCCCTCCTCCGCCCACGCACAAGACGGGCTGCTTTCTCTCCATTGGCCCACCGAGGCAAAGAACCCTGCTCCCTTTGGCCCCACTGGCAGCGGCCAAGCCCCCACTCAACCCTAGGGACGCGCGCCACTGGCCTCGAACCGCGCCGCCGCAGACGCAGCGCCCCTGCACACAGCGTCCCGACCGCGCCCTTGGCCCAGTGCGGTGATTGCGCGCCGCGTGTCCTCTCCCTAGCACGGACGTCGAGGATGGACGGCACCTCCTAGAAGCCCTAGTGGGCGCTATAAAGACCCCGACGCCGCCTCGCTCTGAGAGCTCCTCCCGCCGCCGCCGCCGCCAGACCACCTTTCACCACGGCAGCGGCGTCGCCTCCGCTTCTGCGTCGTGACCAAGCCACCGGCGAGAGTTCGTCCGCTCGCGCCGGAGTTCCCAGCCATGGCGACGCCGACCGAGATCCCTCTGCATGCCCCCACGACGTCGCCCGCGCGTGCTACGCTCCCCGGGCAGCCGTTCCCGGAACCGTGGCCGTAGCGCCGACCACAACGCCGCCCGAGCCAGCGACGCCAACACCCTCTCCACGGACCAAGCCTCGGGCCATCACCAGCCTTCCCCGACGCCATGCTCCTCCTCTGCTGCACGACCGCATGCCCCGCCCCCGAGCCACGCCACCAGCATGACGCCGCTGCGAGCTCATGCTCCGCCCTCGGCGCCGAACAGAGGACCCCGACCACACCGTCATACGATCGCCGCTCTCCACCGGAGCCACGCGCGCTGCTCCGAGCCTCGCCACCAGCGCGCCGCCCGAGCCAGCACTGAGGAGCGGTGTCGTCCACGCCGAGCCTCCTCGCCGCGTCCACGCCCAACGCCGAGCTGGAGTCGCAGCGCCTCGCCATGCCAGAGCCGCACGGACGTCGTCGAGCACGCCGCCACCGCAAGCACCTCCCACCCTTCGGCGACTACCAGCAAGGCCGGAGCCCACCGTCGCAGCACTAGCCGCGAGCTCCATCCTCGGCTGCCGCGGTCACCACCTCGCTGTGCACCTCTTCATCCCCGTCGGGAGGCACGCCCCTGCTCGTGCTCCAAGCCTCCGGACAGCAGCTGCAGCCCTTCCTCGCTATGCACCACCGACCACTTCGCCGATGGACCGCAACATCTTCCCGGCGTCGACCGTCGTCATCTTCTGTGATCGGCCTTCGAGCCGTGTAACTCTATGTGCAGGGAAGAAGCCGGCCCCTTGCGGCATCCTTCGTGAACCTTGGCCGAGCTCCGTCCAACAGCCGCCACCTCTTCGGCAATCTATATCCTCCCCACTTTTGTGAACATGTGTTTATCTTTCATTCGCACATGACCATCATCTATGAATCATCTATCTATCCGTGATTAGTAAATGCCTATGCCGACCATCGCCACCGGTCTACTCCTTTGTTTCCATTTCCCTTCATGACGATCTATCTATTATGCGTGTCTATCTCTTGCACCTCGAATTCTTTTCCCAAGTGCTTCGATTAGGTGCTACATCTTCGTCGCCTGATCACCCGGATGAGCCGAAGCCGTTGGATGACCACAGGTGCGACCAACTACAAGCTCCGCCAAGATCATGATGCCGAGCAACGTGGGTCACGTTCTTTCACTTCGACAAACCTCGGTGAGCCACCACCGTGCCTCTCTCTCCAGCCCCGATTTTGCTTACCGGCCATGGCGTTCCAACCATGGAACACGTAGACCGAGGCCACCTCCGGCCTTCGGACACACAAGCACACACACACGTGACTAACCCAAGCCAAATCGAACCACCGAAGTTCCAAGAATGCCGGTGTGGTTGCCGACCACCATTAAAGCATTCTCTAAATCCAGGTCTCATCCACCGTTAACCACGCCCGAACGAGTCAAGCCTTGATCGCCGTCTCTGACGTTGCGACGGAGCTCTACCGCTCCTAGACACGCCCGCACTCACTAGCACAAGACCGGACTTAGCCAAACGGATCCACGGCGTAGGAGATGCCGGAAAGGACTTGTCGCCTGTAAAACCCGTCGTGGCCAAGCCATGCCACGGCGAAGAGTTACCATGACCTCATCGTGAGCCCCGAAGCCGTAATTGGACCACGTGGTATTGATCGCCGCATCATGGACTGCAGGATTCCCTTTTTGGTTGCCCTGACGGTTCCGTGGAACCCTGTGCCCGTGTTTCACCACTGTCCGGCTACCTCGAGTTACGAGAACATGCCGTCGAGATCTACCGGGACCCACAGTAAAGGCCTTTTGAAGTAGTCTCATTGCACAACTCACGGACAAAGCCCTGGCATACACCGCATGACCTAGCACCGTGCCGTCGTTGTATTGAGTCTGTTCTCGACATTCTGGCTGCCTCGTTAAACGAGGGCGAGCCGTTGAGAAACCGTGTGATCCCTAGCATCGTACCGATGACAAGTGGAGTCTTTCCAACGTTTCGGTCGCCTTGCCTTGCAAGTGCGTGCCGTTGAGGAGATATCATGACCCCGTCTACTGCGAGCTGTACCCTCTGGACCATGAACCCTGGTCGTATGTCTTATCGAGACCATGGAAAGCCCCATCTCGCATCTTTCCGTATACACATATCTACCTTGTTGGGCCCTATTCTTACGACCTATCTGTCCATGACTGTCTTACAGGATCTATCCATCACCCAGCTATGGAATGTGCTACTCCGCAGTCGTGTCGAGTTGTTGCGTCTTCGGTCGTGTTTGGTTCTTATCGCTGATTGTTGGTGTTGTTACCTGTGTGACGAGCCTTCGAGCCGGCTAAGGGATCGTACCTCGTTCGGACGTTACGATCGCGGGATCCGTCTCGCCGTGACCGTGATGCTGAGTGTAACTCGACCCCTCGCTTTTTAGTTGACTTCATAGTACCACGAGTGTTAGCTCCTGCCTTCGGCCCTAGAACATGGTCGCGATGGATTCGATATCGATATCGATATCAATGCGGATATCACCCGCTCACATCGAGCCTTTCGCGACTTAGCCTGTGGGAGATGACCTGGGAGATAACAATCGTGGAACGATGGATGCCAACACATGTTGGTATAGCTTGTGGCCGCGAGTTCGCCTCGCCATGACCATGGAGCTACGCCACTCATTTGCTTTTACTTGCCTCTTCGTGCACAAACCCCCGTATGCTTGTACCTTGTATGACCATCGCATTTCTTTGATTCCCGCAGTGACAACCGCACCGCTATGAATTAGAGAGATGTCTTAGTGCTAGTGCACCTAAGTTGGGTACCCTACAAGTGGTTTGCGCACTTGGTGTTTGTCGCTTCCTTCCAATGCCCCGTCTTTCATCGTGGCGCGAGCGTTGGAAGAAGTAGACCTTGTCCCTTGTTGTTCTTGCTCTTGTTGCACCATTAGCCCGCTCTGTTCGATTCCGTCTTTGCCCATGACGATTGGATCAAAGACCGGACTATTCCCTTTGGGTTAGCGAAGCTATGGTCTATGTCATACCTCGGACCCATGCTTGTCGACCCGATCGACCGTCTAAAACCATCTTTCCCGAAGATGTGTCTGAGAACATGACATGGATGTGCCTAGCCAACCCCCGCATCTTTTGCCATGTTGAGCGACTCTCTCCTCGGCTCCCGACGTCATTGTGTCGTGTGGATCGAGGGGAAACGTTGATGTCCAATCTCTTTGCGCCACCGCTTTCTACCATAGCGGGCGAGCCGAAGTACGTTGGAGCCAAGTTACAATAGTGTTAATCGTTCTTGTTTGCTACTCGTGTCCAATTGTGACTTGCGGGATAAGGCTATAAGAGCCGAACCCCGTCGTTCTTCTTTCTTGGGGCCCGATTTCCAATCCCCGTCAACCCAATGACACCGGATCGAAAGATCGTGAGCCGTGGTGTTTGCTCTGGACAAGCTCTGGCTTAAACCGTTTATCGTAAAGCTATACTGGCTTGGCCATGACTTAAGCTTGTGCTCAGCATACCACCACTCGTGTTTCTTTGGCCTGAGGAAATCGGACAACCGCCGAGAGGGCTAAGCCGTGTATCTCTTATTGCCTCGCTGGTGTTATTGGATTTTCCTGCGTCTTGTCGTCTTTTCGAGTGTTGAGTGCTCTCTTGCCTTGCGTGTCGCTTCGCGGAGTAGCTAACGATCGGACCAAGAGAACGTGGACGACGACAAGGACTGCGGAATGGAGTCAACGTAGGAGGAGGTGACCCCGCTAATGGAACACCAACGAATGGAGAATTGTACCACTACTACCTCGACATCGCAGGTGTCATGGCAGCACCCTCTTTTAGAGAATCCTATTAGACATTGCATAATATCTAGAACTGCTAGCGCTTTATAATTATTCCTTGCTAGTGCTTTGATGCATGCTACTACCTGAGCCATTATTACCCTGATGCAACCCACTCTACCTTGTCACCCTGCTTTGCGTATTCGCTCACTTATATATATATGCTTACTTGCCTGCTTGTTTGCATATTATACCACTATACTTACTTTTAACTCCACTTCGCATTATATCGGGATGTGATCTTTGGTGGTGAACCCCAGGAATGGTTTGGCTATGGGTGCTTTGGACTTGGTGGTGTGTGGCGTCTTTGCGTGTGTCTTGGGTGCGTGGAGAGTGAGGGTTGTGTCGACCGAGCTGGAATAACGACGAGCACAGGGGCGAGTCTTGCCATGTGGTGCTACACAGGCACTTGGATATGGAATACTGTGGCGGGTAAATGGTAATTGGAGGTGGCCTTGGGTATAAAACCTGTGATGGGAGGAGCCAGGTGGAGAAGTCTTTGTGGTGGCACGTAAAATGGAAACACTTGATGAAGATATTCGGCTTGGTCAATCCCTAAGGACTTACTAGTACTCAGATTCACGGGAATCCTTTACATCCCACTCGCCCTATATGGTGTGGGGACGGTCGGACTACTTGGTAGAGAGATGCCACTACTGCTAGGCTAACGTGTGCAAGGAGGAGGTGCAGGCATGTTTTCCCCCACACCCTTCCGAGACTTCAGGAGACCTTGTGGACCCGGCTCTTGACATCCGGAGGGCCTCGGCTCTGTCTACGACTCACAATATCAGCCATCCCAGACTAGACTTGGGATGTTCCAGGGCTGAGAGGTAGGGTGGCATCGTTCTAGGCTAGTAAGCGACCGGAATTCTGCCTAGGAGATACATGGCTCCGAGGATGGCTAATCTTGTGGGTATGTAAAACCTCTGCAGAGTGTATGGTTGATCGATCGATATATATGCCGACTTGTCGGCTATGGACCTTTCCTGGGTTTCGCTTAAACTAGATAGGAGATGAGTCCTTCTATCCTCCCTCCAGGGTTGGGGTATTTTTCGGTCGTGAGCCTTGGGGGCTGCGGGCCGTTGAGACAAGGCCGAGAGGGAGTTGGCATGTCGACCTGAGTGTGTGAGATGAGATATAGTGTGGTGGTGTAGAGATGGTTTGGGATGGATGGTTGGTGGATAGATATGGATGGTGTGGTGGTGAATGTGTTAAAAACTGGATATTATTACTATATTATTAATGTTATTTACTTCTCATGCGCTAAGGATGCAAACCACAGCCAAATATTAGGATCGCCAGATCCCTTGTTTATCTTTTCCACTAAAGCTCATCGGTGCTGACCATGGCCTGCACACATCTGGCGGTGTGTAGATTTCCTGTTTCTCAGAGATGCTGACTTTAGAAGGATTAGGAGGTCTCGTGCCTACGCTCAAGTTTGGTTCGGAGATGGAATCTACGCTGCACTACGCCAACTCTGATGATACCCGTGAAGGAGGAGCCTTCACTCGATAGTCTTTCGCTAGATTAACTCTGTAATAGGTGTGTTCCTCAATAATATAATATCTTGTATTCTTGTAATCTTATGATGTATGACTGTAACATTGACTTAAATATGATAATATGATGGAATCAGTTCTTGGTTTTATCATATTAAAATTCATTCTGTGGATTTTTCCTTCAAGGAAAATTGAGGATGTTTCAGACAGCAACAATAAAAATTCATTAAAAGACTAAACTTCAGGTAGGGATGAATTTTAACACTCCCAATTTGCTATCAAACAATGAGACACTGTGTTTTGCACATCCAGACTTTATTTTGCAACAAATTAGATATACCTGTACAGTATATTACAAGGAACTTTATCTACTTGCTTCTTTGTCTTGATGCCAGCAAGAGAGAGACACACACACACACATCATGTAATTCAAACATAACAGAGTGCCATGATGTTAGAGAACAGAAAGAAAAGATCGAGCAGATTATGGCAGCCAAAATCTTGTAACGAGTGAGTCCATTCCATATCATCCATGCATCCACCCATCAAGTACATCTCAAAGAAAGCATGTATAGGAGAAACAAAACATGGAGCAGCTGAGTTTTAGAGTTTATATCCCTTCTCTCAGAGTCTCAGTTCTCTTGGCGGATAGAACTGCCATCACGTCCGCCATGGCTTCCTAAGTCAAAAGCAAAACTCAAAAGGCGCCCTCTCCTGCATCATCTCCTGGGCCTGGGTCCTGACTCTGTGGCCCCTCGTGGTCCTTGGCGAACTTCTTCACCTCAGCCTTCAGCCTGGCTAGGGTCTCAGGATCCATGGCCACGCTAAGCGTCGTCTCCTCCTCGCTGGATTCATCTACCGGCAGCTCGCTGTCTGTTATTTCCGGCAAGTCCTCCAGGACGACAGGTCCCAGTCGACTTCCACTTCCTCCTCGCCGTCGGTTTCTACTTCGCCTTGGAGTATTAACTTTTCTCGCAGCCTGTCGTATTCCGCTTGCAGCTGCTCGGCCTCGGAGCCAGCAAAAGGGCCAACAGCTTCAGAGAAGAAATGCTAGTCAGAGAGCGGTGACTGATGAATAAATATCAGAACCGAGGATACCAAACGATTGACGCACCGTTCGCGTGTCCTTGAACCTGGCTTGATCTATTTGTTTTTTTTTCATCCGGAACAGTGTTTTTCTCTCACAACATTTCATCCGGAATAGTATTTTTCATCCACTTTCCTCCAAAAACCCTCCAGCCGAACGGGGCCACAGTAATCACAAAGAATAAAGTTAAATGCTGGCCTGTCGCTCTGTTTTTTTTACTCTGTTTATGACAAGAAAGTTAATTACTCTTATTTATTACTACTACTTGTATTGTGTACTTGATGGCCATGCAGTAATTCTGTTATTTCATGAGAATCTATCAACATGCGCAATTAATCAAATTTCTGACAGAAATTGACTCTGCTAGTGATCAACAAACAGCTAAACGAAAATCTGTAAAAGGTTGGTAGCAGCATTCAGAGAAAATGGATCCATGATCATGGCACTGCTACTTAGACGTGACTTATATACAGCAGTAAGTATCGGAACATGGGGCACAAATTAACATAGAAACGGAGAGCAACAAAATACAAGTAACACGAAAATCATAATAAATAAAAGGTAAATGCAACTGGAGATTGTCTTGTTATTCTGGTACGACAAGAACAGTTAAATGTCACAGTATTGTGTATTTGCTGTCAACGCGATAGTATCAATAGGACACATCCTATAGTAGCCTGCAAATCTGATTTCCTGGGAAACTAATAGCATGCACAACCAAGTTACTGACATCAAAGGATACTGCTAGTGATCAACACAAATTGGCCTAACAAAATTCTGTAAAAGATTGAGAAAATTTTGTATTTGGCCCTAAAAATAATGCTCTTTTCTTATTTGACATCGAAACTGAAAATCTTTCCTATATGTCCTGAACTCGAGTTTTTCTTTCCTATTTGACACTTCCGTCAGTTTGGGTTGTTAACGGTGTCAAGTCCTATGTGAAAAGTCCGTTTTACCCCTAGAGTTTTTTACTAGTCCTGGCATTCCATGGTTAATATTACTATCTTTTATGAATGTTTTTATCTTAAACTGCAATGTTTCAGTTTTTGCTTGTGTTAAATAAATAAAGGATCAAACATCATCTTATATAATTACGTATAATTATATTCAGTTTGAAATTAATTATTTAGATACATGAATAACAACAATAAAATAGGTCTCCAACAACATCCAATTTGAAAATGACATGCAGCAGAACAATAGCACATTTATTTTAGAAAACTCACATGTTCAAGATAAATGCAATATTTAGCATCCATGATCACAATAATAGTCGAGATACATTCAGGTTCACATGCACAGAAACATTTTCACAGGATTGCATCCATTACAGACATCTAACACAATACACATTTAGGAAATTTTCTCATACAAGAATCACAAACTCAAGCCTTCTTTTGCTTCTTGTGCTCAGTGCCGGACTACTAGGCTGAAGTCTTTTGCTCCTCGTGCCCATTGCAGGGCTATCAAGCTGCGACAAAAGATTCTTTGCAGTATTTTTATCTACTTCTTTCTTCCTCCTTTTGCCTTTTAACTTGACAACAACAGCTTGTGGTTTATCTTTGGATGAGGGAAGCTCAATTGAAAGTGGTTCAGGTTGATTTGAACCACTTCTGGACCTATACATGTTCATGTGTATGAAAACATTATTTGAGATATATTTGATATACATTTCGGTAATAAAGAACTTATAAATATATTGGATATACATTTCATATAGAAGGGGTTGGAAAATACAAGCATATAAAGTTGACCATGGGAATTTACTGTTAGATAGAACTACTTGCAAAATCAATAAACTAACCATGCAAAATAAATCCAGATCTAGTATAGGCTACCTTTTTTATGCTCCAGAGTTAGAGGAACCCTGCTTTCCCTTTTTCCTACTTGTAATCTCCGAGCTTATACTACAAAAAAGAAGAGAGTTTGGTACTTAGAAGTCACCATTAGCTTTCTATTAGTAGAATATTTATTCAAGTTTTTATTAATTACCTTCCTGTTGATCTAGAATTAGAGGCAGCACCCTTTCTCTTCTTACTAGCTGTGGGTTCAGGTTCCAAGTTTTGACTACAGTAATATTGAAAGTACTAGGATGAGACACCATGAATTGGAATCTAAATACAGAAAGTGGAAATTGAGCTAACCTTGGTGGAAAAGTCATAGAACGTGTTGGTGCTTCATCCTCCATTGGCACAATAGAACTCTCTGTTGATTTGGTAACCTTCTTCCTCTTTTTCGGTGTTCCTCTACATAAGCAAATAGATACTAAAGAATATGATCTAATTAAAAAATATGCATAGAAGATGAAATGTACCTAAGAGTTTTCATTGATTTAATATCTTCTTTCTTTGCCCTTCCTGCAGATTGTGCCAGTGGTGCCCATATTCCTTCTGAGATAGGACATTGGTGCTGCCCTTTTTACCCTTCTTGTCACTCTGGCCTTTGTGTCTCTCGGTTTTATGCCTACCATTCTGAGACATTAGTAGTGGTCCATACATGAAGAAGCCATGGGTAGATTTAGGCCCTTTGTGTCTTGTCGGGAATAGCAGGGATTAATGCACTATAGGCTCCTCTAAATTTCTCAATGGAGTAGTAGAAGTCAACATATTTGTCAATAGGTGCATTAGGTAGTCTTTGTAATGAATGCAAGGGCATGTTTGCAAGGAATGCCAGAGACTTGCCATTGTTTGCAAGAACATGTTCGATCAACCAAGTTCACCACACAAACCTAAAGCCGTTGCCACCAAATAAGGTAATTTCACCACCTCTTACGAGCATTACGATACATCCAAGTTCAATTCTCTACTCTGTTCATTTAGCTTCTTAATTATATGGGGAAGAATGAAGCCATCTAATTTCTTTCAATTTTTCTCCTTTGGTTCCACTTGATCATAATTAATTGTCGATCTTATCCAGTCAAATCATCCAAATTCATGGACTTGTCTTTGCTTAATCCAATTGTTGAAGCTCTCCGCCAAGTTGTTGGTCACATAGTCCACTTTGCAAATTGTTTTGAATTGACTTCTAGTCCACAACTTCTTGTGACGTCTTAGGTAATCAGTTGCAGCAGGCTTTGCTTTCTCCATCTTAGCCCAATGCTTCTTAAACAAGTATGGGTTCCATGAGTAAGTTGCTGCCCAGAGGTGATCATCAAACACCTTCCCACGGCACCTCTTTTTGAAATTAGTCACCAAGTGAAACATGCACTCTCTATGCTCTACCTGTGGAAATACTCAGCCTGTTCGCTTGTTGGTTTCAGCCAGTCCAAACCAGCCAGCCAACAGTGTTTTCCTCTCACAAAAAACCAGCACCAGCCAGCCCAAACCAGCACCAGCACCAACCAGCGAGCAGGCCCACTTTAGTAACAACTCCCATGATTGCCTGTCCTGCATCAATGCTTATTGCCAAACCCGAAGGTGACCCAATAGCCTCTCTAAGCCTACTCATGAACCAGATCCAATTGTCATTAGTTTTGGAATAAAAAACTCCAACACAAACAGGATACAACCAACTATGTCCATCAATTGCACAAGCACTAGCCAATTGCCCCTTGAACTTGCCTGTCAGGAAGGTGCTATCTATTGCCAAGTAAGGTCTACAACTATTAAGGAACCCATCTATGTAAGGTTTCATGGCAAAAAAGAATCTCCTAAATCTGAATTCCCCATTTACTATGTAATGGTCAATAATTACTTTGCTACCGGGACAAGAGCTCTCAACTTGTGCTTTGAAACTAAACAAATTATTAAAACTGCTATTCCAATCACCATAAAGTTGTTTCATTGCTAGTTGTTGACCCTGATATACCCTCTGGTAGTTGATGCTCACCTTGTGGTGTTTTTTAATTTTCTTTTGCAATGTTGTTGCTCCCAAAGTAGCATCTTCTATCAGAAAGTCCTTCACCTTCCAACATATCCAATGTTTGGTAGCATTCTTTATTCTCTTCTTCCTTCTAGTGCTAGGACAATCATGAGCAAAGTTATTCTTCTTCACCTACAAACGCATTTAAGATAGCTAGTTAGTAAAACATAACATTGTCATACTACATGTAGCAACTAAAAAAATTATTCTTACCATAACAGTGCATTTGTACGCCGTGGTAGATGCATGTAGCCTCCATGGACAATTATCCTCCACTTTCCTTGAACAATAGGCTCTGAACCTACTTTTTGAGCTTTTCTCTGTATTGAATTCAAACTCATGTTTGATTGCATGTTGACAAAGAGCCAACTTGAACACGTACATGTTATAATAAGTAGTGCCTACTTCCATAGGAGGATCTTCTTCATCGAAATCAGCAATTGGGTGATGATTTACTTCTTCATATGGCTCATCCTCATCAGCCTCTAATTCATCCTCATCCTCAAACTCCTCCTCTGAGCCATCCTTAGACTCATCCTCCGAGCCATCCTCACCGTACTGCTTTTTCCTTCCTTTTGAACATCCAGGCACATCTGGCATTCACAAGTACAATGTCCAAGTACATGATCTCCTCATCAACACCAACATGTTCATTCTTTGGTAAAGGATTTCTAAAGTAATCATCGTCATCCTCCTCTATATTGTTTGCGGCTGCCCTTCAACATCAAACTCCCACTTAGTGATAGGCTCAAATTTTTACGAGGGATCACAATAAGCGACAAACATCTCTACAACTTTCTTCTTCTTGTGTACATCAAACATAGACATCAAATCGATCTGATTTTACTCTTTGGAAAATTCTTAAGAACATTATCATAATCTTGAACATGTGGAATTTCTAAGTAGCACGGAGGGTACTTCTACAGAAGCGAGTCAATGAAATCCTTATAATTGACAGATCCGAGTCAACAACCATATCAAAAACTAAAACATTTGACATCCTTTCTAGCCTTTTTGCGATTGCCAAGCAAATGAATTTTCAATAGAAAATTAGTAGCTACATCCATCTTGTGAAAGCACAATAACGTCATGCATGAGAACTTCAACCTATGGCGAACTTTGTACTACTAAATTTTGCAGTGGTGTGATGTTATAGGAAATACGTAATAATATAGCAAAATAATATATTTATACTAGTATACCATGTCACAATATCATAAGACATTTAGAGTATGTGTTAAATTCATATAGAGTACCTCTTCGCCCACAACTATCAATAAAAAAGTATTGTATCAAACATTCAAACATCAGTTGTTTGCGGATCAATTTCACTACTACAGCCTATAGGAGAATCAAATTTAGATTTCGGAACACTGAATTGACACAAGGGAAAGGGAGAATAGTTGCCAAAGCCTAAAGACCAATAACGGTTTAGCTTCCACTGGCCTCTGTACGCGGCCCAATAAGCCTAGCTGGAGTCCAATAGTTTTCTGGTCCGCAGAATCTAGTGTGCCCGCCGTCGTCTACCTCCTGACTCCCGAGACACCATCCCTCGCATAAAAAAACAGAAGCCAAACATGGAGAATAGTCAGTCCGTAGACATAGAGATAATAAACTCACCCTGCAGGGAGTTGGTGTTGTGTCCTAGATGTGCCGCCTTCCACTGTGGCCGCGACGCCCGTCTCCATGGCCGCGAGTGGCGCTTCCGTGGCCGCGTCGTCCTCCTCCGAGGCCGCGCCGCGCGGCAACGAGATCGCGCCGCCCGCCACCAACGCCGCACGGGGTGCTTGCTTGGCCGCGCGAGGCGCGTGCTTGGCCGCGTCGCCCGCCCCTGTGCCCGCGTCGCCCGCCTCCGAGCCTGCGTCGCACGCCTGCTTGGCCGCTCTGCCCCCCGCCGTGGTCGCTCCGTCCTTCCACCTCCATGGCCGCGTGGGAAGGCGGCTTGGCCGCGCGCGTCGCCTGCTTGGCCACGCGGGCGTCCGTCGTGGTCGTGCCGACCTCCGCCATCGCCGCGCGGGCCGCCTGCTTGGCCGCGCGGACCTCCGTCGTGGCCGTGCCGATCTCCGCCGTGGCCGCGCGCGGTGCCTCCGTGGCCGCGACGCCATCAGCCGAAGCCGCGCCACCCTCCCCAGAAGCCGCGCCACCCTCCGCCTCCATGGCTGCGCCGCCCTCGATCTAGGGTTAGGGGAGGGAAACGACCTGTACGACCACGACTCGAGACGAGTCGACCAAGTTACGAACTGCCGCGGCGGACTTCATTTTCTTTTCTTTAGTGACATGGCATTATGGTCTTTTTGTGTTACCTCAGTTGGACAACTAACGATGTTTCCTCACAGATCTGACGGAAGTGTCAAGTAGCTAACAAAAACTCAAGTTAGGGACATATAAGAAAGATTTTTAGTTTTGGTGTCAAATAAGAAAGAAGCATTATTTTTAGGGCTAAATACAAAATTTTCTCTAAAAGATTAGTCCAACGTTCATGAGCATGATTATATCTCATCTAGTTTCCTAAAAAAAATATCTCTCATCTAAGATCTTTTTTTTTTTAAAAAAAGATTGTCTCATCTAAATGAGACATGCAAGTTGTGCAGGCTTGTGCATAGTGAATCACTACAAAATTGAGCTTACGCACCACATTGATGCTGACGAAAATGCATTTGAAGTCATCTGCACCTAATTTTGGTTATGAGAATAAAACCAATTAATTAGCTAGCTGACTATGTATCAAAATGAAACAGGTTCTCTGCATTTCCCTCTTACTGCTCTGCCTCCACATTCAAGTTTTACTTCTGCATTTTGCTACATATATAACGTATCATTCAACTAATCAACAAGTTTCGTAGTTCCTACTGCATTTTGTTTTTTTCTCTATATGTATGGAAGTGGTTGCTCATTACAGGCCATGCGGTACTAGGAATAGGAAGTCGAAGTAGTAGTACTACAAATAACACAAACACGGCATAATCGCAGACGATAGAGAGATCATGCTAAGTCGATTGGTGCACCCCAGATGATAGATACCTGATATGCAGCACACAACGCAAGACGAAACTCTAGGTAGCAAGCTAGCGAATCAAACAGATTTTTGTGATATGTAGGTAAAGTTTACCTTGGGCAATCTTGAGCGGCAGAGACCAAGGGAGGACGTATAGGCACGAGGGAGCCGCTGGCCACGGTGTCACCAGCTCGTAGGAATCTTCGATGAACTCCACGACTCTGCGCTCGGGCACGTTGACGCTGAAGAGGCGCTCCTCAAGCTCCAAAGCGAAGCAGACTAGATTGGCGTCCGACGGACACACGAGCACGAGCACGGGAACCTTGCGCGGCAGCCGGGTTGCCTTGTAGCTGTCGTCCTCCCAAATCTCTGCGAAGCTCATTGCGTACTTCATTTCCCACGCAATGGTCTCATCGTTGCCGTCGGCAGCGGGGATCCATGACCACATGGACACCGTTGCTGCTTCGCCCTCAGGGATGATGATCTCCACGTACCGCAGGCCGCCTTGGCTCTCGGTGATGCATCGGCGGTCGTGGATGTTCGGCGGGGCCTTGTCGAGAGCGCGGCCTTCTGGGAGGCGGCGAAAGCGCAGCGGAGGCTCTTCGAGGTCATGGAAGGGGTCGAGGCTGGTGATCCCCCACGAGAGGTCGAACCACCAGAGGATCTTCTTGAAGGAGACCACACCGGAGGGAACCCACTCGCCGTCGCGGTTCGTGTCGTTCGGCAAGGGGTTTTGCGTTGTCTCCTGGAACCACTTGTTGAAGCCCGCAGAAAAGTAGCTAGACGAGCATGGCGCGCCTGCGGCCCTTGTGTACCATGAGCTCGGCAATGAAGTAGGCTTTGCCGTGGCCGATGGAGACGAACCCGATGCTCTCAATGTTGGCGACGACGGCATATTTGCCGTGGCGAGGGGGATGCGCTCGGCGGTGGCCGTGACCGGGTGGCCCTGCTCGACGCCAGAGCAGTCGAAGTGGCGCACCATGGTGAGGTTGCTCTGGTAGGGGCGGTCAGCGAAGCACACGCCGTAGAAGGGCTCGACGCCGAAGTTGAAGAGGATGCAACCGGAGCCGACGCCGAGTACGTAGGGGTACATGTCAGGAGAGTTGCGAACGGGATGGGCGGTCGGGGCCGCGGTCATGACGGTGATCCGCGGAGGCAGCGCGACCGGGATGGAGAAGTCAGCCGTGTGCTCCACGTCCGCCTCGTCTTCCGAGGAGAGCTCCGCCTCGTCAACCCCCTCCGCCTGCGCGTCTTTCTCGACCTCCTCTTCCGAGTCGAGCTCCGCCTCGTCAACCCCCTCCGCAAGCGCGTCGGCCTCAACCTCCATTCCGGCGTCAAGCTCCGCCTCGTCAACCTCCTCCGCCTGCGCGTCTTCCTCGACCTCCGCTTCCAAGTCGTGCGCCGCGGCCTCCGCCTCGTCAACCCCCTCCGCCTGCACGTCGGCGTCGACCTCCGTCTCAGCCGACGCTTCGCCTGCGACAACGCGGGGGATACGGGCCAGGATTACCCACGGCCACGGCATGGTTGCTTCGGTTCGGGGGCATTGCCGCTTTGGGCAGAGAGAGAGAGAGCACGCTGACGGATTGGCGCGATTTGGTGGCGGCCTCGCCGATTTGGTAGACTTTTATGTGTACCCTTAAAAAAGAGGTGTACCCCTTAAAAGTTGGTCGTCACCTACATGCCCTCGCTCGAACTTTTCTTTTTCCTCACGCCATTACGTCAGCATTCTGTTAGGTTTTGGCCATTTGGCGGCTCTGACATGTGGGACCGGGCTAGAAAAATATCCTCCTTGCCCTCTGGGTCACTGACATATTGGGCCGCATCTCCTTCGGTCTCACCCGAGCCTCTCTCTCAGTCTCTCCCCATTCTCGTTCCTCACTCTCTCACCCGAGCGCGGGAGGACGCGGCGGCGGATCTGGAGACGACGGCAGTCGGTGTTGGCGGCCCGCCCTCGAAATCCTAGCCCCGTGGAGCAAGACGGTCGGGCGGAGTAGACATGCCGTGGAACGGACCCGGCGAGAGGTCAGATTGGTTCCGGGAAGAGTGAGTACCGCTCCTCCTCCCTCCTTGACTTCGCCCCTCCTTGTATTGATGTTGATTGCATTAGTGTATTGCGCTACCGAATCGTGTTTAGGGTTTATTGATTACGTGCTCCTTGTTCATCTGTAGGATGGACCCAAACAGTAGTTACAACCTAGAAATGCGGATTGTTGGTCCCAATTGTCGTGCAAAGTGGTTTTCTGTGAATGAAGTGGTGGATGCAGACAGAACTTTATTAACTGGGCTTATGGAAGATTTGGTTGACAAGTATCCTCCTAGCTATGGTGATGTAGCCACATTGTTTTACTGGTGCATGCATAGTAAAGTTCACATACCTGTGCGCAATGATCAAGAGATGCTAGCAATGTTTGAAAAAAATAGAGCAACCAGACATGCTTGTTGACTGTTGCATATCATAGTCCTGGTACTCAGCCTGTGCTTCCTGATTGGGAGTCTGGTAGCCCAAGGAAATCTGTTGAGCCCCCATTCACTCCTTCAATTGTTTCTCCAAGCATAGCAGAACCAAGCCAGCCATCTATGTCTCAGCCACCCAAAGCAAGGCAGCCATCCAAGTCTCAGTCACCAAAACCAAGGCAAACATCCAAGTCTAAGCCACCCAAACCAAGCCAACCTGAGTTCCTGGCTAACCCAAATCCAATGAATGAGCATATGGGGATTAATGATGAAGGCTTGTATATTGATCTTGGTCCCAACCACCCTCCACCTCCTCCTACCAGTTCTCAGAGCCAAGGGGGAGTAAAGAAAGGGAAGAAGAAATAGATCAATCCTCTGATGAGTAAGTTGCTGATAGGGATGATGAAACCAGTGACGAGGAAGATGAGAAAGTAGAAATAGATGAATCCTCTGATGAGGAAGTTGCTGATAGGGAGCCTGAGCAATTTCTATTTCCTAATGTTGAATATGACAAAGATGACCCTCCTATGACAGTGGGAATTATCTAACCAGATATGGCTTCTTTTAAGATTGCTTTAGCTAGTCATGCTGTTAAAGATGAGTTCAACTATGAAATTGACAAGAGTGATACAGGGAGGTATACGGTGCACTGTTCTATGAGGAATGAGGGATGCCCATGGATACTGCATGCCTCAACTTCAGCTGATGGACATGGCATTCAGGTGATGTGTTAGTTCAATTTGTGGTATTGACTGCTACCTGTTTTCCTTGCATGTACCTAGCTGCTAACATGTGTTTTTTTCAACTTTTTTTCCAGGTGAAGGTGAACCCACATGAGCATGGAAATGGCTGCCAGAGCACTAGGAGACAAGGATCATGTGTTGGACTTAGTCAGTTTTGGGTGTGCAACAAGGTAATTGATTGGTTGAAAGAGGATGGAAATGTTGGTGCAAAAGAGCTGCAAAAGAGGCTGAAGGATCTGTACAAGGTTCAGATCAGCTACAGGAAAGTGTACAAAGGTAAATACCTTGCAATGGATCAACTTTATGGGCCTTGGGGCAAGAGTTTCCACAATTTGTTTAGGTTTAAGGCCTAGTTAGAATAATCTAGTCCTGGTTCAGTTCTTGTCATTGATCATCACACCATCAATAATAAGGTCAGGTTTAACAGGCTTTTTTTTGCTCTGAAAGCATGTGTTGATGGATTTCTTAGGAGATGTAGACCATATCTTGCAGTAGATAGTACCTTTTTGACAGGGAGATTTAGGGGACAGTTGTGTGTTGCATGTGCAGTAGATGCCCACAACTGGATGTATCCAGTTGCTATTGGTGTGATTGACTCTGAAACCAATGAAAATTGGATCTGGTTCATGGAGAGATTGAAGGAGGCAATAGGCACTCCAGAAGGCATGACATTCCATACAGACTGTGGGCAGGCAGTAATGAATGGAGTCAGTCAAGTTTTTCCAACAACTGAACATAGAGAATGTATGTATCACTTAGTACAGAATTTCAAGAAGAGGTATAGTGGTAGAGTGTTTGATGATCACTTATTGGCTTCCTCATATTCATAGAGCCCATACATGTTTAAGAAGCATTATGAAGCAATGGCTGTAGCCAAACCAGAAGCAATGAAGTACTTGCAAGAGAATCACAAGAAGCTTTGGACCAGGAGCCAGTACACCACACTGTCAAAGGTTGACTATGTGACAAACAATTTGGCTGAGTCCTTCAACAACTGGGTCAAACCTGAAAAGTGTAAGCACCTGGATGACTTGCTGGACACTATAAGGCAGATGCTTTTGATCAAGTGGAACCATAGGAAGAGGGTAGATGCTAAGCTCAATGGCAAAATTACGCCCCATATCATGTAGAGGCTTAGGGAAGACACTTACAACTTGGACATAGATGTCATCACAGCCTCACCTGAAGGTGCGGCAGAGCTGTGTGCTAAAGGTCTGCAAGGAACTAGGTTCAGGTTTGTGGTCAACCTAGCAGACAGGACCTATTCTTGTAGGGTTTGGCAGGGGTCAGGAATCCCATGCAAGCATGCCATTGCATACATTACCTCAATTCCTAGCGCAAAGCTTGAAGACTATGTGGATGAGTACTTCTCTGTCAACAATTTTAGAGTTGCATATGACGGCTCCATCCCTAGCATACCTGACAAGAGCATGTGGCCAGAGGCAGAACCAGGCTTTTTCTTGAACCCTCCTCTTCTTAAGTCCACAGGTGGAGGTAGGAGAAAGAATAGGATGAAATCTGCACTTGAGGGAGGCAGCAGCCAGAGGAAGTCAAAGAAACATGAATGCCCCATCTGTCATCAGTTGGGCAATCACTGGTACACTTGTAAGAATGGGAACCCAGAAGACATAGCTGCAATGGAGGCAGCAAGGTAATCTGTTGTCCTATGCATATAGCTACCTTTGCATGTACATAGCTTTGCATACACAGAAGCTAATCTATTTTCCTTTGTAGGGGCACACCAAAGAAGAGGTTGAAGAAGGCTGTAGCAAGCAACACAGAGAGGAGTCTTGTGGTGGCCCAGCCATCCCAGATGCAGTTCCCATTCAATGAGGCAGTGGCAAATGCCATCCATAACAAAAGGAAGAGGAAGTCATCCTCTTCTTCAACCTCCTCATAGAAACACAAGGGTGCAGCACCAGCCACCACTAGTTCAACCTCAACTCCTACTAGTGTGTCTACAAGGTACCTGTTCTTTGCCTCATCTTTTTCATTTCAACCAGGTGGAAATCTAATGCATATTGTTGATTGTCAGGTCTGGAACTGGTTCAAATGATCCAGTCCCACTCTTATCTGTGCATTTGGTTTCTTTCAATGAGGACTCCATTACAGTGGACACCTAGCCTAGCCAGCCAGTTGATGACCTCCCACTTGAGCCTGTGGATCCACAATGCACACCAAGAAGAAATAAGGGAGCAGTGAAGAAGAAGTTGACACCAAAGAAGCTGCAGTAAGAAACTCTAGTGATGTTCTATTGGTGCTGTGATGTTCTTTTTTTGGCCCTGACGCATGATCTTTTGGTACTTTGATGTTCTTTTGGGGCTGTCATGAAAAACCTTGTCTGAATTGATGGTTCATGTTAGTGATGTGAACAAACTCTAGTAATTTAGTTTCTATGTGTAAACTGTAAGTGATGTGATCAAACACCATATGCTGTTGGTGATGAAACACATTATGCTACCAGTTATGTGATGGATGAGTGAACTGTTAGTTTCTTTGTCTTAATGTTGTTATGAACCATGAGAAGCATTCATTCATTCATCTATTCATTTATGCATTGATTGATCCATATATCCATGAAAACTCTCACACACACAATAGCAGCCTACTTCTTGAAAATAGCATACAAAGCAAGCACCAAGCACAAATACACAAGTTTTTCAATCCTCCTAAGCTGCTGCTGCACCCTCTTGTCCATTGGTGCATGGCCTTCAACTACAGCTGTCTGGGAACCTTCCTGCAAGATGGCCAGAGGAGGAGCTGTGGGAAAACCACCAGGTGTTGCCACTGCCTGCAGTGGAACTGCTTGGATTGGTGTAGTTGTCTCCCCCATCTCATCCTCCCACTGATAGTACTGACATCCTCCAATCTAAAATCCAACATAGAGACTGAGCAAAGAGGGAAAGACAAACAATGTTGACCAAAGAGAGAAGCACAAACCCATGAAATAAGGGCACTTGTGAAAGGCCGGTTGGGGTTAATACGGTCGTCGAGATGAAGCGATTGGCGAGCACATTGCGATTCGGGCAAAGCACACGCCGCCTTGGCGCACCACCATAGCTGCTTTGCTACCTTGTGACATGGATGTCAAAGAGAGAGGGCTCAAGAGAGTGGCAACTCCACGGCCTTTGGCGCCAATATATAGGAGGAGAAGGCGGGGCTCTTTGGCGCCAAATCCACATCCTTGGCGCCAGCAATGGCGTCTCTGGCGCTAAAGCCAATTATTTGGCAATGGCATTGGGGAAACAAAAAGTTCAGACGCACATACAAGCTCAAGGGCAATCGAGTCATTCTCGAGCCGTTATCCACCGTCGAGAGCAAATCTTAAACGGAATGGCGTGAGGGAGAAAAGTTCGAGCGAGGGCATGTAGGTGACGACCAACTTTTGAGGGGTACGCAGGAGTGTGGCATCTTTTTTAAGGGTACACAGGTAAAAGCCTCCCGATTTGGGAGGAAATGAAGGACAGGACGGTAATTGAAGCAGCGGGTAGTTTTTTTTTTTGAGCAAAAAAGCAGCGGGTAGTGGGACTTGCCGACTTATAGTCTGCAAAGAAAGATTACATCCATTCCAAGCCCAATATCGAACTTTCTGGGCTGTAAGAGATGGTGGCCCATGATGCGCTGCCTTTTTTTTTTGGCAAATTTAGGGAGCTCTATAACAATTAAGAAATGTCATTACAAGCGAGAATCTTAACACACTCAGGAATGGAAGAAAAATAAACTCGATTCTCACGTAAACTAAAAGCTACGCGCAAGCTCATCTGTAAGAGATGGTGGCCCTCTTGCGCTGCCCCCTTTTTTGGCAAATTTAGGGAGCTCTATTACAATTAAGAAATGTCATTACAAGCGAGTATCTTAACACACTCAGGAAAGGAAGAAAAATAAACTCGATTCTCACGTAAACTAAAAGCTACGCGCAAGCTCATGCACAACTTTATTTTCCTCCCTACTAATCCTAGAAACCTCTGGCCATAAAGGTGACATTCACGAATAGATTCATGAAAGCTTTTGAGTACATTGCGTTGCATCGAGCGTATTGGCTTTGTTTAAAAAGGCTTGGTTATTGCTGAACCAAGTAAAAAAACTCGGATTGCGGGGGGATAGCATGTGCCATCAAGCGGACTCCTCACCCATTCGAGAAAACCCCTAAACCTTGTACCCCGCCGCAAGTAACATACACACTTAGGGCACCAGAAGTGTATGAATTTCATCGACCTTAAGATCTAGCTGGACCTGGCGTTTATAAGGTCGACGATACATCTAACAGCGAGGCGAATGGGTCTCTAGCTGAGTTGGTTAGATGGCTATAGTAAAAGTCCAAGGGTTGGGGTGGCCTTAAGAGTCAACGGGGTCCATGTTAAGGCCACTGTAGGTCGTATACGTTACTGATGCCCTTAGGTAGTTAGGTGCCTTCGACAATGGTTTCACTTCATGGTAGTACTTTCTTGGTCTCCTAAAAAACAGTAATTCTCACTTTTCGAGAAGTCAAACATTTTTTACTTTGACTAATATATATAAGAAAATTATTAATATTTAAAAATATAAATGTTGGTAATATTTTTCTACAAATCCAATAAATTTAAGAAAGTCTGTCCAATCTCGTAGTGACACTTTTTTGAGGACGGATGGAGTATAGTATAGTATTGTTCATGTTCACAATCACGAGTATATACACATGCACACAAGTATATTTATATATTTTTTATTAAAATATACCATAATTTGCTAAAAGTTCTAACAACTGCAAGCGGCGGAGGAGAAAAGTAAGTAGGAAGAAAAGTCATTTTACAGTGCCCCTAGTTGTTTTTGTTCCACCTCTCATCGAGAAATGGAGACACTGCGGCAGGTTATGACTTGCTTCAGCAGTGGTTGTGTCAGCATTAATGGATTTAACCAAAACTCTTTCAGACTATTATATTAAACATTAAAACTATGTCCATTTGCATATTTAATCATATTTCTATGCGCTTTATTTGTTACAAGCATTCTTTGTTTCTTTTCCTTGTTTCTTCTTAGTTGGTTTCCAATACAATTATGTTGTTGAATTATCTCCTATAGAAGTATAATATGTACTGTGGTTAACCGATTTAGGTCATTTATTGATTTTTTTTTTTCACAAAAAAATGGTTAGCATTTTGTTAAAATCAAAATTCTTGACAATCGATTTAACTGATTGATTTCACCAAAATAACCAAATGTCCAAGCCTAGTTAGCATGGAGGGAAAAAGCGTGAATTCATGGCGCATAGTGGCGGTAGGAAAGAAAAAGGGAGCACACTCATGTTTCCTGTTGCTCTATTTTTAGCCTTCAGTCTCCTATGCGCGAATAGAGAACGAATTCCCCATTGCTCATTGCACCAGCTTTCCCTTTCATCTTGTCTCGAGGCATGTAGTCCCCTATCATGTTGATACCGAATGATCCGTGTCCTTCAAATAATCCTCTCACTAACCTTCAAATTCGGTCTAGGTTTGTACGGACCTAACATTGGGGGAGAGAGCGCTGGTGCAATGCGAGTCATCTTTGTCGTAGTCAACAACCCATGCAAAACTGTTGGGTGCCAAATGATCTGAGTTGTACATCCAAACGGTATAAGGGTACAAAATTATGTTTCGAGGAAAAAAAGATGTAATTCAGATACAACAGAGCATCATGATGCAGGAGAACAGAGAGTAAAAAAAAACAAATGAGATTATGGCAGCCAAAATCTTGCTAGAAGTCCATTCCTTCCATCCATCCACACGGTCAAGCAGAAAGAGAAAGTACAGCTCAAGCATCCAAGTGAACAAGGTTTACGAGCGGAGCGTGTACTGATATCAAAAATATTAATACCGAAGTTAAGAAGGATAGTTAACGACCACTTGTATCTCTATCCAGTATCCTATTGTTCATCCAATATCTACTGTGGAACAACAATTCCTAATATTTCGTTCAACTAACGGTACCACTATCTGGACTGGAAATCATCCAAAGGCTCAAAACTACCGGTCTGAAGTCTCTATAAACTACTGGCACATAGGCAAAGCTTGTATCATAGCTCATCCGAGCAGCAAAAGCAGTCTCAAACGCAGAATCACCTTGGGTATTTCTGCAAGTAGAGATCGTATGGAGCATATCCAGCATGCACAGTTCTGTTCCCGAAGCGCCGTCCATGCAAGGAATGTGCGGCGATGCATGCAGCTTCCTTCCGCATGAACTCCACAAGCACAGAACCAGGTTCAAACACGAAACCAGTGTCACTGGTCTCAACAGCTGGGACTTTTTCTGGACGATCTTCAGTCACATCATCAGCACCTTGTTCAAAGTACCCTCCAGGTTTCTCCACTTTGTCTGTAGGTTCAGCAGGATTACAGGTCTCTGAGGTTCTTGGGCCTTCATGACTCTTCTCTACTGCATCATCATCCATTACAGTAGCAGTAACCTCCACTACTCCTGTATGTTTATTCTCATCCACAGCTGCTTCAGTATGACCAGCTTCAGCATGTTGTGACGTGGGGAGAGCAGTTCTAGACTGAGTTTCATCAAGCTCTGCGTCCTCATCTGCTACAGGCGCTTTACTCTCACAAAGTGCTGCATTTGATGGGAAGTGTTTGCCCTTATGATCTTGGCTCTCTGGAATAAGATCTACATCTTTAGTTTCCGAAGCTTCAGAATGATTTAGAACATCTATGCTCTGATTGATCGGTACAGAATATTCTGATACAGCCTTTGCAATGTTTTCAGTATCAGCAAATTCAGTGCATTCAATCTTAAGCTCAACTGTGTTATCCTCTGCAGCACTACCACCACCAGCAGGATACTCAACTACATTTACAGATTTGACTGCTCCAAACCTGTGAATCTTGTCCACAGTGTAAGTTGAAATCCACCAAAATCAATAACACAAAAAAATGTAAAAGAATTGTACACACCTCATACATTCAACACGTACATCTTCCAAAGTTTCTTCCAGCTCAGATTTTGAAAGTAGCATATACTCTTCTCGTTCAAACTACATATGTTGCACAGTTATTTTACAAACCTCGAATATGTGAAAACAAGTGATAGGTTGAATTTTTTGTTCAATGGTATGCATTAGTGTCAGTGTTCAAGATTGCTGCAACATTTATCTATTAATTTGAACTCATGAGATCTAAAAACAACCAACAATACTTAGGAAACATATGAAGCCATAAATTGTTTCGATTTGGAGAGCATTGTTGATTTAACTACAAACTTGAAGTGAGAAGAGATAAAACTACAACATACCACATTTTTTAGCTGCAGGACCTTTGTTGGTTCTTTCAGAAGCGATTTGGCATTGTCAGGAATACCATAAAATGGGGAAGCCTCATTAGCTGCCTGAAAATTCAACTAGAACTTGGATAAAAATTCAACTAGAACACCATGCTATTTCAAATGATGGAATATATACAGGCCAGTAAATGAATAGGTCAAAATGGTTATACCTCCACAGGAGGATTAGGAAACACATGCACAGCAGTCAGTACACATCCACCAAGCCTCATCCCATTGAGGCCAGCACATGCCTTAGAAGTAATGGAGCGATCGGCATACTGTCCATATCAAATTGATCAGAAGTGACTATGATGATCATATACTCTAGCAAATGCACACAGCACTCATACCTCAAGAAATGCACAGGGTCCACCGAGCTCACTGTTGAAAAGAAAACAGTACGCAGCCAATGGGCCAAATGCACTAACAATCTCCATTAGCTAAAAGAGAGGGGAATGCAGTAACTTGTCAGGAACATAAGTTATAATATCCTCACAAAGAACCCAAAAAAAATACTTAATATATAAAGCACAGATAATGATGGCCTATCATATTACCATCTCAGATGAGATCACTCCAGCAATCCCCGCTATGAAAATCTGTAAAATTCAAAGGAATCAGAAACATATACATTATTTTTAAAAATAAGCAGTCAAATATTCTTATGCTTAACTATTCTGAATCAGTTAACTCTTTTTTCCACAAAAAGATGCGAGATGGCTTTCACTGAATATACAACATTGTCCCTAAGTGAAAATAGCGGTTGAAGGAATTCTGACACGACATCAGAGTAACTTCATAGCTGTCAACAACCAATCCTACTTCAACTGAAAATAGCGATTGAAGAAATTCTGACACGACATCAGAGTAACTTCATAGCTGTCAACAGCCAATTCTACTTCAACTGAGTTCTCACAGAACAACCAAGAAACTACAACAGGCAGGAAACCAAGAATGTCTGGAAATTTGAGACAGCTTTCTCTTTGAAAAAATCTAACAAGCTGAAACCAATTATATATGTTACCTTGTGTGGTGAATCTGCAACAACGTCAGATATTAAAGCAGTCTCTTCAGCAGGCTTCTTAGGGGTTACATTCTGCAAGGAAAAAAAAAATATGAACTAACATTTAAAATAAAATATCTAAAAATCTGAATGTCCTTGCATTTAAAATGTAGATCTAAAAAAAAAAACGTCGTAACACTCTAAATACAATACAGAAAAATCAAAGGGGTTTACATTCTGCAAGGAAAAAATTATGAACTAACATTTAAAATAAAATATCTAAAAATTTGAATGTCACCACGGAGATCTCCAAAAAAAACAGCGCTGTAACACTCTAAATATAATACAGAAAAATCAACGTGGTTCCTTCTGCTGTGGACTATCCCAGATATTATGGACAGCTAATAGTGATGGAAAATAATCATTGTGGATTATTGTTATGTGCAGAGGAAAGCCTGGTCCTTGAGGTGCCATATCACATATTTGCATGATCCTATTGTTCAGCTATTCATGTTGGTGTAGTGATACAGCACAAAAACAAGGCAATCTAGCCAAGCACACCAAGCTGAACCAGACTAATAACCTATCTACTTCTATCCAAGTGGTATTTGTCTGTGATATATATTCCGTTATTGGCTATGGGTGTAACGACTAACCATATCTGCCTATAAATGTAAAGGAACTAATCTTGTCTTTTAGAAGTAAATAGACCAAGTTGAGGCCAGAGATAAAAAAAGAGGAACTAAGATGTAAGGCAATATCCATGAAATAAGCTGAACAGGAAAATGTTAGAAATTGAACACAAACAAGAGAAAAAGTAAATTCAAAGTTTGTTAAACTAAATGCAGAATAACTTTGAAGTTGTCAATGTCTAAATGACAGCCCTTGCTGCCAAATTGCACTCGGCTGTAGATATTTGCAGAATTAAGGTTAGCACTTAGCAACCATCATACTCAATTCTTTGCTAGTATTACATTTATTTACTTGAACCATGCTGTACAAGCTGTCTTCCTAATGTTTCCATGAACTGGGCACCACAAGGACCCTCTGCCTGTCTGCAGTATTGTAATCAGCCAATTAATTCTGAAGTAGCAGCAGTCACATATGCACTACACCAGGAAGTCTGCTTTTACAATTCCTTTGCTTCACGAAGCTGCTGAACGTGAATTATGACACACCCAATTAAAATACCCTATTTGAGAGATTTCAATATGACCGTCAGACAGGAACTTGTCGTATGATAGAAATATATGCCATTAACAAATCCAAAACAGCAACTCTATTACATTTTGCACCATGAATAAATCTAAATATAGCTAATTTTAACTCATAGAAGATACAATGGAGTGTACATATTTCAAGGTTCACCATGTAAAAAAAAATGAAGGTACCAATTGCTAACCAATCAATTCCAGGATTCTCACTGCATCAGGCCAAGAGTTAAACATGGCATATTTTATGCAAATATGCAAAAACTTCAAACTGCACCCATAATCATTAAATGAACTAAAACTTGTGGAAATAAATAGATAATGTTATTTTCACTATGATTATCATTACTGAGCCATTAGGATGCAAAACAGGTCAGGTGATAAAAGGAACCGATGGAGAAATCTTTCCATTTCTTATGAGCACAAACAGCAGTTAAAGATAATCAACCAAGTAATATTATGCCAGTCTTACAACTAATATTATGACAATCATTATTGCTAAACAGACATTTCTTTCAAAAGAGGAAGATATCTTTTGCAGCAAAACAGGTTGCATATATGCAGGAAACAGAAAGGTTTGATGATCTCATTCTCACTTAACCAAATATAAACCAAAGGCGCATAACTATTATTAGTAGTATACTAAAATAACGAAACATTCAGCTTCACAAATGACATATAAAAAATTCAAATATTTAGAAGAACTACATGTACAAGTCAATGACATGTCCACAGCAAAGAAAGACACTTGTCAGAAAATTGATACACCAGGACCAACTCGTAGCGCTGCTGTAGCCACGCAAGTTTGCGGGCTGCTGGTCGGGAGTTAGACTCCCAGTTCGCACCTAAATTAAGGCTCCACAAGGGCAACCCAAAAGTACGGGTGGGCTTCGGCCTGGTGTTGCCTAGCTGCCCCTTGCGCCAGCCCAGTGCCTGACTGACTATGGTGCCAGCCCAAGCCACGACGCATTGTACGGGTAAAGCTAGAGTTCAGGGCATTTTCTTGACCAGCATGGTTGAGGTCGTACCTACATGCAATACCCCGGGAAAGCTTTCCATGGCTGGTCGAGTGTTTTTTTTAAGAAAAAATGATAGACCAACAAGGCCATGCCAGATCAGCTACAGGATATCTTAATTCAAACCTAAATCAAAACATCGATTTCAAAATGACTAGGTCATCCAATACACAGAAAAGAACTACATGATCCAAATCAGGTGGCAATTCTGTACCAAAATATTATTTAAATAAAAGCTTTTACAGAGACGAACAGAAATAGTTCTTTTGTAAAACAACATTGCCACCTAATTTATTTATTAACAATAGTTCTTTTAGTAATTTTACATTCTCAAAATAGAATGGGAAAATAATGAGGTCGTTTCAGCAATAAGCCAAGAACCAAAGCGCAAAATTTGAAGGTCATTAACATACATCAATGAAGAAAAACTAAAATGTATATAATTGCAACAACATTGATGTGGAAGGATGGAAATCTTACCACCGTTTCAACATATTCTTTGGGGCGTCGAATTATCAAAGCAGATCCGTTTAGAGATCTTCCATCAAAAGAAAGAGCTGCTGTAGCATCCTCTGGTGTAAGAAATTCCACGAATGCCTGACGTTTTTCTCTGTTTATCTGCATCGAACCAAAAAGGATATCAATATATATATATATATATATATATATATATATATATATATATATATATATATAAAAAAATGTTATATGGTGCGAACAAAAGGTGGAATTCAAGTTTGCTCACCGTACAACTGAGGCATGGTTTAGACCGCTGGGGTTTAATGCCAGTAGGCAATAAGAAGTCATTCAAGCAGTCAATCAACTTATCCTCCGTAGCTGAATCAGGCAAATTTTCAATGTGCAACCTCCTGAGTGGGCGTGTTGCTTGTGTAAGCTGGACAGAATCTGCAGTCAAACTATTACCCGCCAAAATTGTCTCAACTGTAGTTGAAGGGTCCTTCTTTATCGCGCTGAAACTGAATGGAGTAGGAGCCATCTGGCCAACAGTTGGCAGGAAAGTGGTAGGGAAGTTAGATTGGTTTGCTTTAACAGGAGGCTGATCCCATGTGGCTGATTTCTTTTCTGGGGACTGAATGACCTTGGAAGGAGTCTTGGTAGTTGCCTGCTCAGCTTGCAGTGATGTTTTCTTTTTCCTTGGTGAGTATCCACCAAGACAGCTTTCATATTTCTGGTGTGACCCACCAATGTATCCTCCACTCCCAGACGATCTTTGTTTATCAACTTCAGCATACTTCCTCCTTGATTTCTCCATAGAGTAGTATGGAGGATAATTGCCAAAATCACGTCCACGGTAGTTATACCTTTCTTCCCTTAGTGGTGGTGAGATAGACCTGCCGTATCTTTCTCGATCATGATCCCTGCTTCTGGACCTTCTCCTTTTAAACCCTGGTTCTCCATGGTATGGTTTTGCATACTCATTCCTTCCAGCATTTCTATCAGAATGCTTGGAATCTTGGAACCGTGCAGAATCCTGTTTCTTCAACATTGGTCGATCTACCTCTGAACTCCTCTCATTATCAAAGCTACGGTCTTTTCTCTTTGTCTCATTTCGAAGCTTCTCGCTCTTAAACTTTATTTTATCATCACCAACAGCTTCGTCATTCCATCTTTTTCCAGGTTCCTTTTGATACTCAGATCTCATTACATCACCCTTTCTTTCTCTGATCTCACTAAGATTTCTATCTTTGCTTTCATCAGCCCGACCACTCATGTTTGTGACAAGTTTCTGAGAATGATGAATGTCTTTCCTAACTGAATGATTATCGTCTCCTGAGGGCCTCTGTTTCTTGGAAACCTTCTTTGGTGCATCTCCCAGGCCTTCCTTCTCCGGGACCTTTGGTGCATCTTTCAGGTCATCCATCTTCGCACCAGTGTTTGGCCTATCTCTAGAGTTGTCCTTCTTGGATACCTCCTTTGGTGCATATCTCATGTCCTCCTTTTTTGGATTTTCCCTTGGTATATGTCTTGGATTTTCTTTCTTGGAGCCCTCCCTTGTTGCATCTCTACTCTTCTCCTTTCTTGAACCCTCCACAGGCATATCTCTGGGATCCTTTCTGCTTTTGTGTTCTCTTCCTTGTTCCAAGTGAGTTGATTTGCCCTTACCATTTTCTAGCCCCTCGGCTTTCTTAGATTCTGATGCAGCCTTCTTTTCACGCTGCAGCATAATGTCCTTAATGCTTAGAGGTCTTGTGCGGGCAGCTGTCCCTTCACTAGTGATTCTCTCAGAGTCATTTTCACCATGTATTTTTCTACTCATCTTGATCCTTGACCCAGAATTTGTTGTCAAAAACAATGATATCTTATCTAACCTAGCCTACTCAAAGAGTCTAACAGATAACAGCACTAGACACCATGTGGCTTCCTGCAAAGAATAAAAACAGAGGCATGAAAACATTGCAACATACTTTTCACCATAGGCAAGCTGATGCAATGTAATTTCATCAGAATCACAAAACCCTAATAGAAGCAGCTAGTTCCAAATAATGTGAAGGAACTGATCCTAGCTCAGTTGGTTGTGGGTGTGGAAGTATGCCCAGACCACCCAAATTCAAGTCCTCATCGAGGCAAATTTGGGTGCCTAACTCTTCTTAATTAAAAAGCCACCTAGTTCCTCATAGGTTGGTTGAGTTTTTTTAATTCCAAAGAATGTGCCATATATTTGGTTTTGATCAAGCATGAGGAACCTGGCTAATCACATGCCTCCAGAAACTGGAAGTCATGGAGAATGGGACATCTCAGTATTACTTACCTAATCCTTGCTGCACTGGACTGGGAAATGCGAATGGTAAGACAGTTTCATTTTAGTAGATAGTCCAGAAATTGAGTATAATAGCACAGCACTAAAGAACCCCATCCAATCCAGGGGTGGACCAAGTACAGGACATGGGTGTACACATGTACACCTGATATTTTTGCAAAATCATGAAGTTAATATATATCGCAGTGGCGGAGCTGGTGAAAATCTCACATAAGCGCCTAACAACCCGTATTATGCCAACATACCCATAGTTCATAGATGCAAGGATAAAATGCATAATTTAGAAGATATCCCAATTCCATGCTTTATTATACAAGAAATTTGATAAAAATAAGGCTAGCAGGACCAGGATAAGAAGTAACATTCATGTCATCTAGGTTGGAACTAAGACATAACCAGATACAGTATCTATGCAGTAGCTGGAACGCTGAGTAAATTGGATAACAGAATATAGATTATCATAGATTGCTACGGATTTCTAAGTGTAAGCAGAAATTATCACATATGTCATCTCAAGTTTACAGAAAATAGGAAAGTAGGTAAGGACACCAGCTCAGGGGAACTGAAAACTTTTGCAGCTACATAACAACTGATCAAAAGGATCACTCATGCACATATTGTGCACAAATGAGAACTTGAGCTTCTTAAGAAACTCTGTTCGCCTGCTGCAGTTTGCACCTTGCTTACAAACAATTGATGAATGAACAATGGAGGATTCGAAAATTTGGAACAACCTGCTGTAGCTGAGTGTTGTCTGCCTCTGCTCCTCTGCACTTATACAGAACTGCGCAGCAAGCAGGAGGCGCCGAGCGGCCGAGCGTTCGTGCGCACCGCGCCCAGGCCGCAGGCCGCGACCCTACCGCCGCGTGCCTGCGTCGCACTGTGCAGGAGCGGCTGCCAGCTAGCCACACCGTCGCAGGCTCGCAGCACCGCCCTCCTCTCGCCTGCCTCCTGAATTTGGCAGCACCCGTGCGCAGTGAAGATGCTGGCCACGCCGCCGCCCAACTCCTTCCTCGATTTGGCTGCACCTGGTCGCACCACTGGCCCCCCGCGACTAGGGTTAGCTTCGCACGCCGCGGTGCCGCAAGCGATGAGATGCACGCCGCTCGCAAGGGGAGGACGTCACGCGACGAGGAGATGCGAGAGAGGCAGCCGGTGTGAAGTCCTCCTTTTTCCCAGGCCGGCGACTGGGCCACTTTGGGTTGGGCCGGAAAACAGCGTGGTACTAACGTTTTGGATGAAGTCCATTTGCTCCGACTTTAACGAAGTCCGATTTACCTCTCTTAAAATTTCTCAAAAAAAACTCTCTTAAACCCAAAAAAACATTTTTTAAAAATCTTCTCTCACTTTTGAAACCGTGCAAATTTTCTCCCCAAGCAATTTTAAAGATGTTTTAACTGACATGGTGCCACATCAACTACAAGTAAGGTAAATCAGACTACCAGGATGGTCAATTTGACTTCAATTAAAAAATATAGAAATATTTTTTAAAATGTACAAATGTTTCTTAAGATATGCCATTAAAAGACCCAAATTACGATTTAATCTTAAAATTTTGTTTTATATATCTGAAAATATGAAACCAATTATATATATATATATATATATATATATATATATATATATATATTCTAGAAACATGCTTAATATTATGATGTCAAACTATTTGAATCTTATATGGTCTCCTTTTGGTGTTTATTTATCAGTAGATGCTCTTATTATATATTATAGTCGGCCTACGTTGACAACATGGAACACGTATAAGTTCAACTGACTTCACATCATTCACCATGCGATTGTGTCAATTTTATGCTAATTCAAATCCCATCAAATATAACTTATCTTGCATGTCTCTGGACAAGAAAAAGAAAATAAAGATGGTGGGTGCTCGTGGTTTCACACAACAAAAAGGGAAGAGAAAGGCTAGTCATGATTGATGGGTGCTCGTCGTGCTGGTGTAGAAGACCTAATGACGAGCGGAAGTGCTCACCCGCTCATTAGTAGGGAGGAGAGAGGTGAATCGTGAATGCTCATATGGTACTGCAGAAAGAACAAAGATAAGAGAAAGATGACTAAATCCTATAGAGGGGTGAATCTAGGCCGTCTAGAAAGACAACATCATGGGGACTAACGTGTGTATGGCATTGTTGTTATCTCTTGTGACCTATATCTCCCTCCACAATTCACACTGTTAAAGGAACATAAAACACATAAAAACTCTTGTGTTGGAATTGGAACTATCAGCCTACCCCAAGTAATGGATACAACGTAGTAATGTTGAATGCCCTATAACTAATATTGTAGAGTGCATATAACTTCCTAGTGAAACATGGGTAGTTTCTCGGCATCGGTACCACGTGAATCTTGGACTAGAGTTTTCTTCCTTGGAGTGATTGAACCATTGCTAATTAGAGGATGACGTCCTGAAAATGAACCACAAAAAACCCCAGGGATGAAGTGGGCCATGTCGATTTTTAAAGGGAGATATATCACATAAACCTCCCGTGATAACCCTAAGAATTGGGTGATAAAGCTACATTGACAAAAAAAAAATATAAGTAAAGAAATTTGCTATAACATGTGGCGTTACAATTTAGTCCACAGCGATTGTGGTGGGTGTCAACATTTTAGCATGCCTCCAGTGGACTACATAGTTAGTCAATGCACGCGGTGCATGCGGTTAGTAGGCTAGATTTGAGACATCATATCGAGACATGCAAACCAGCCAACACCTGATGCACACGGTTAGTTGGCTAGATTTGAGTCGGTTACCCTCATTCTCTATCAACTGAATTGTTCCCCTGCTTTTTCGCAGCTTTGCCTACAGTACCGTGTTGTTTTGAGTGCAAGTGGTTTACTCATTGGTTTCCATCCAAACCACGGGCCATTTTTTAGATAGAGCACTAAAATTTGCTTCCTCTAATTTACTAGAGTTACTATAGTAGTGTTTGATGTACTGCCAACTATTTCAATTGCTACTACCCATTGCAATCTTTAGCATTCCTTCGACTCAAAAGTGAGTGCAATTAAATCCTGCTAAAAAAAGAGATACTGAGTACAATTAATAGGATTGCTTAGCTAGGACGGTTCTATTTGAGAAATGGAGCGAGTAAGCTGCACTATTGATGCGGTCTTTTATTTATTTATTTTTGATTAAAAGTTTTTTTAAAAAATAGTCGGGCATGATGTGTGGTCACAAAATATAAAACGATATGGATAGGTCTGTCTTGAAATGCAGACTCGTAAAAGCATACACTTGTTATATTTCAAAAATATTATGTTAAAAAATACTAGTCACTTTGGTCCAATACGTATCTGTGCAATTATAAGTTGCCAAAATAAAAGAAGGTACATTAATATGAGTAGTTTTTTTTGGGTGTGAACGTCTGTGTTGTACTCTTTATAATTTTTTTTTAAATGAGTAGTTGGCCATTCTATAGAGTTCCTAGTTGACAAATTGAGCAAGGACATTGCACGAGTAATTTAAATGAGAGTTTTCTTTTTTCCTTTTCTATTTAAATGGATTTTTTTTTTTTTTTTTTTGGGCAAATAACGGTACGTAGATTGGCATGTCATCTATTATTGAAAATGCCATTAGATCTATAAATAGATAGAAAAATACGAGATCATATATGTCGAGGATTTGAACTCATATGGGTCCACTTTTCTTTGTATTATTATAAAAGACAAAGATATTTTAGGAAGACATTGAGTTGGTATATCATAATGTAGTGGACTACCTATACCATATACTACCTGAACACTAGTGTATACCAAATATTTCCATTTAATTACTAATATAATATTGCCTCACTGTAACGTTTAATCACTGCTTCAATGCGCAAGAGACAAGAGTGCAAATAAACATTGCTAAAAAAGAGTATAATTAGGCCTCATTAAGTAGAGCCTTGGGCGGCTTCAGGTTATGGCTCCCCTGTTCATAAAGAGGAGTAGTTTTTCTCTCCTTTTCAAAATGAACTAAGAGTACGTGAATCCACTTATCCTGTTCGCTTATGCTGAAATTTGGGTTATGCTGATGTTTATGCTGAAATGTTGTGAGAGGAAAACATTGTTCCATGGATTCACCAGCTTTGGCTTCTCTGCACATTCCTAGTTGAAGCCGTTTGGACTCGTGTCAAACATGACCTTAATTTGGGTGCTTAGCCAGGGGCGGTTCTATCTCAAATGACAAAAAAAAAAAGAAGATACGAGTAGCATCGTACATCCACGTTTACACATTTGTGAGCTGCTTCATTCATTCTGACTGCTGCCTGGCTAGCACGTCCGTTGCTATCTCGTTTCCTACTCCTACCTAACCATGCATACCGTGCAATGCGAGGCTTATTACTTGTGGGCTTGTGGCCTTGTATCGTTTTTTGGATGGTCACGCTTGCCTTGCATTGGAACCTTGTTCGTGCTATGTATACGGTATATACGTGGTGGATCCGTGCATGCTCTCCGGGAAAAAAAAAATGGTACAGTACGTGTTGCTGGTGCATGAGCCTGCTGATCGATCGGTGCGTGGAGCCAGCCGGACGCGGCGCGCACGGCAGCAAGCCCTGGGAGTCCCATGGGACCGAAGCAGTAGCGTGCACCGAATTTTTTTATCTTTTAGCCCTTTTTAAAAAATATTCACAAATAGACTCTTGGTTGGTTTGATTTTCGTTTATGGACCCTGACCTCGGCGCCATGGCTTTTTGGCGTCGAGGAAACACGTCTCAGCGCCATGGTCAATGGCGCCGAGGTCTTGGTGAGGCGTTGGACGTGGCGGTGACCTGACGCCGACGTGGACAAGGCATCGGCGCCGTAGATCTTGGCGCCGAGCCGTTACCCTATAGATCTTGGCGTTTGAAATAAACAAGTATAATTGTTCCGAGGAACATGCAACAACGTCATTGCGGTTCAGTTGGTCGCGTGACTTAGCTCAAAGGCCTGGGTTCGAAAAATTATTTCGAGAAACATGCTATATCTCGGTCGTAGTCAGTTGGTTAGGAAGCATAAGTGCATGTTTGGCGCAGCTCCAGGGCTTCGGCTCCTCTTCCCTCAACACTGTACCGCACTGTTTCTACTGTAGCGGCTCATCAAAGGGCTCCAGCTCCTGCTGAAATGCACTGTGAAGGGGAGGAAGCTAGAGGAGCTACGATTTGGAGGCTCCGACGGCTCCTCAACCGTGCTGCCGGAGCCGCCGGAGCCCCTCCAAACAGGCTCTAAGTTGAACTAATCACCAGACCCATGACAATTGCAACCTCGTTATTAGCCTACAACGTGCATATCTGATACACAACAAGAAAAGGAAGATGACAACATGTACACGAACACCAAAAGCACAACGCATATATAGCGCAAAAGCTGTTGCATGATCCGCTCTCAGTAGTAGTCTGAGTGTTGTGGGATATTGATCACCTCCTCTCTGCTAGTTTCAAGATCTTGGCGACGAAGGATTAGAGAAAACCGGCGCTGCGGGGAAGCTAAAATCGAAGTCCGGGATCTTTGTTCGTGCCTCCTACTAAGTTACAGGATTTTGAATAAAACCCAGTCAATCAAATCTGGACAAAAACCTCTTTTATTCAAACATATTCTTCATTAAAAATTCCTCTCGTTCAGATTATTGGCAAAGAACAACAAGTTATATTTTACAAAAAAAAATATCTTCAAGACTCATTCCAAAATTTGGAATTTCACATCTATACGACTTGTCATATCTTTGCAACACTTGGTGTAAGCTGGAAAAATTGAGTAGCCTTGCAACTCTGATTGACTAGCCTTGAAACTCAGATTTACAAGAAGGCAACATCTCACATTCTCACTCAAGAACGGGAGGAGCACAGGGGTTCACTACTGCAGAGAATTGTAGAAAAGAATTAGGACGACTGAGATTCCAATAATAACAGGAAAAACTGTCAACAAATACAGAGCACCATATCCCTGCAGAACAAAACAAAAGAATACGTTGTTAAAATAAGTGGTATAAGAACATTAAGGTATGTGCATTTCGTTGAAACTTGTTTTGTTTGTTCAAAATATATATTTCAGGGTGGGAGCAGAGATCATAATGTATCATCTATTGTGCAGTTGATACTATCTACAATACGAATTTGATATGATTAGCAAAATTTTAAGAAAAAATAGGGAGACAAAATAGATAGGGGATAGCTCATCCATGGAGCAAAATTATAAACATGGAGGCAGGGTTTTATAGCAAATTATCTCATGTTATCTTTTGACTTTGCACTATCATTCAAAATGATATGTGGAAAGAAAGACAACATGGCTCGCATGACACAATGAAAGGGAATACTTAAGCTTTCTGGTCCACATTATTAATTTTATCCCCGCAACATTAGACTATGAGGTAGCATTTTTAGTTTAATTTCAGTGGAGCGTTACATTGCACCTAGAATACATAAAATATTTGCCGGTGGTAAAGCTAGATGATGATGCCAGTAAGCAATCCACAGTATTCACAAACGGAAAGAACAATAATATTCACTTTCAAGAGACTCTCAGCAGGACTCCAGGTAGCATATTGCAGGGAAACGGCGATGTACCTCAGCCAAAGCGTCAGCTAGCTAAATCATCCCTAGTAATTTCATCAGGATCCTCTATCCCGAGTGTTCTCTTTCTTTCTATATCTCTAGGGTCCTCAATCTTGATAGTAAGCTTAACCTGTGAATGTGATGCAGCAACAGAAGTAGCAATATAGTGTCAGTTTTTTTTAAAAAAAAATAAGCAACAAGGAACATGCAGCAGCGCAGCTCTATAAAGTTTGGAAAGTGTAACGCAGCTAGAACAAAAGATGGCAACACCTTTATTTTAGCATTAAGATCAGTACACAGGCGTAGGATAAGGCCCTTATCTGTCTATATCCTAATATTGCCAGCTGAATCACTCCAAACGTCCAAGTCATACTTGTTATTCTACTGACATGAATGCAACTAGGGCAATGTATTTTAATGCAAATGAGCACAAAAATCAAACAAAGAGCAGCTAGTTTACCTCGCCAAAGGTCACGTCCCTATTGGCCTGTTCGCTTCGCTGAAAAAATAAGTTGAAATATGGTTTCAGCTGATTTGTTGTGAGATAAAAACAATATTTTGTCGAAAAAACAGCTGAAAAAAAACGGATTATAAGAGAAACGAGCCGTTCTACTTCAACAACTCCAGTACCTAGCAACGGAGCCAAACGAAAGCAAAGTCAGTAAGCACTAATTCCAGTGACGCAAAACGAGCCAACGAAGGCTGGAATCAGCGGACCCTTTTGATTTCGCGGATGTTCTCCAGGTCCTCCGGGCTCGCGTCCGCCGGCTCGGCGGAAGTCGCGACCCCGTCATCAGCAGCCGCGTCAGAGGAAACCGGTGGCCCTGGGTCTTCCTCGGGAGCGACTGTGGTTTCAGAGGCGCTAGACTCCTGGTCGAGGGAAGCAGCTGCGCCCCTGCGGCGGCGCCGGTGGAGCGGCCAGACATTGGGGCCAGACGGGCAGAGTTCATCGTGGTGACGGTGACTGTGGGGGAAGAGACAAATGAGATGGCTGGGAACTGCCCCGGCCGCCAGGAGCGTTGGAGACGAGACGCGGTGGCGAGAGAAGGGGAATGAGCGGTGGCGTGAGCAGCGCCATCGGGCTCCGGCCAGCGGCGGGTTGCTTGTCCTATCTCTTCGGGCCGCAGCATCCGTAGACATGCATGCATGCACTTGCTTTAAAATTTATCAATTTTTATAGTTCGACGTCAAAATGTATATGCCGCTCGACACCAAGATTCGACGCCGAGCTTATGGCACGTTCGCGTCACGCAAGCAGACACGTTAACGACACGCAAAAATGACCCTGAACCTCGGCACCAAAGCAATTGGCGCCGAGACGTGTAAGCTCGGCGCCAATCGACACGGAGCCGAGGTAAGAATCTATTTTTAAAAGAGCTTGTATTTGTGAAAATCTTTTGAAAAAAGAGCCGAAAAACAAAAAAAAAAATCGGTAGCCTGCGCATGAGTCTCGTTTCACCTCTCGCGTGCCCGGCCTGAGGGGTTGCCGCCAGTTAGCCAGTTACTAGTGGCGTAGTATAAACCTGCACCGGCAGCGGGCCGGCTAGCCAGGCACCACGCCACCAGAGCAGCAGCTTCTTCGTGACGTGCTCTCCAGCTCTGAGCGGAGGGAGAGGCACGATGAACGGAGGAGAAGGAGGAGCGGGAGGGAGCGGCGGCGGCGGCGGAGCAGGCGGGGCAGCAGCCGGCGGTGGCGGAGAGGGCGCGGCCGGGGTCGGGGCCGGGACACTACCGCGGGTGCCGACGTGGAGGGAGCGCGAGAACAACCGGCGCCGGGAGCGGCGGCGGCGGGCGATCGCGTCCAAGATCTTCACCGGCCTGCGCGCCCACGGCAACTACGCCCTCCGCAGGCACTGCGACAACAACGAGGTGCTCAAGGCGCTCTGCGAGGAGGCCGGCTGGACCGTGGAGCCCGACGGCACCACCTACCGCAAGGTACTGATCCGCTTCGTCCGTCCCCTGCCGCTGTTTGCTTGTTCCGAGCACGGTTGCCGCCGGCTGCCTTGCCGTCTCGGAGAGAGGACCGTGGAATCCATTCATGGCTTCGTCGTTTTGGTTTGGTGCTGGGCGAAATCTCGATGATTCGAGCGGTTTGTCACTGAATTTCGCCGTGGATTTCTTGGTAGCTCGTCCTGCACTGCTTCGCTTTGCAGAGCTGCGTCGCGTCGCGTCCTACCTGCAGTTGCAAGCCGGCTATCTTTTCCGTTTCGTTTTATTCGTATATACGTAGCGAGAATCCAAAGCTTGTTTTCCCGAACGTCAGTCCCTCGTTAAATCTATCCAGCTGTTCCAATGTCTTTCTGCCTCCCTTCTCTTGTAGTGTTGTAGTCTTGTGTACGTGGCTGTGTGACATGGCAAAGCAGAGCATCACGTCGGCCACAGTCCACAGGCCGCCACAGCTTCTGATGAAAGCTACCATGTCCCGTTACGCGGTATACGTAGACCACAGTCGCTGTAGATTCTTGTCGTTTGCCTTCGTCGCTTTTTTGGGAGGTTTCATGCCTGTTCCGACGCTGCTGCTTCAGTTGCTAGTTGGAGCGTGAACGTTTGATGGCTGATGCTATGCCATTTTTTCCCCTGAAAAAAAGGGGAAGAAATTGGTCCTGACTACTAAAGCTCCTCACTTTGTTTTCCTTTTATTTACAACTTCTTTGTCTTTGGCAAAACGGAAGCAACCGTGATGTCTTGCAAGCTTTCTAAAGCTCCTCACTTTGTTTCCTTTTACAACTTGTTTTTGTCTTGATTTTGGTTTGGCATTTTTGTTTTTTGTTCTGCCGATTTGTGATTGTGAAGCTGTTCGTTTTGTGTTGCAGGGATGCAAGCCTCCTGGTAGCAGTGATCCGTATATGGCTGGCTTTATCCCCGGGTGTTCTCCAGTGAGCCCCGGCATGTCCTGCCCGGTGAGCCCCGGCATGGTGTCCTGCCCGGTGAGCCCGCGAGCTTACAACGGCCTGAGCTCCCCGTCGTCGCCGACCCACTTCGGCGGCAGGGGCAGCAGCTTCTTCTACGGCGGCGCCAGCAGCAGCCGCGGCACTGGCATTGGCGGAGGCCTCCTCCCGTGGCTCAACAACCTGTCCCACTCCGACGACGCCTCGTACGCCGACGGCTACTCCTTCAGCGCGCCGGTCACGCCGCAGAACGGCTCCCCGCCGCGTCGCAAGATGGCGCGCTGGGCGCCGGACAACGCTCCCGCCGTCGCCGGCGGCGGCTCCAACGTGCAGTCGCCGTGGGCCGCCAGCCCTGGCCCCAGCCGCTACGCCTCCCTGCCAGTAACCATGCCGCATACCCCTGTCCGCGGAGAGGCCGTGGCGGCCGACCCGGTGAGCCTCCTCACGGGGCTGCAGATATCCGCCGCCGCGGCCAACAAGTCCCCGGCGTACAGCATGTTCGACTTCGACGCCGGGAGCTACTCGTCAAGGTCGGCGGGACAGAGCAGCAGCGCGCCGTGGGCGGCGGCGGCAGCTCGTGGCGCTGGCGACGGTGACGCACAGATGGTTCCGCACGGGTTCTCCTTCGGCTGGAACGGCGGGGCGTTCAACGCGTGGGAGGGGGAGAAGGCGACCGGAGCGTTCAACGCTTGGGAGGGGGAGAAGGCGACCGGAGCGTTCAACGCGTGGGAGGGGGAGAAGGCGAGCGGGGCCTTCAGCGCGTGGGAGGGGGAGAAGGTGAGCGAGATCGACGAGGGGGACCTGGAGCTCACCCTGGGGAACTCGAGGGCCGGCGCCGGCGCTGACCGCGCTTGAGCTCACCGACACCGATCCAGCTGCTGCAATGCAACAAGACGATGCGTGCATGAGATGGTGGGAAGGCATCTTTATAGGGAGTGACCGTAGTTTGACTTCGGGCAGACTGGAGCTGAACCTTAACCTAATCTCATCATGAGTTATCCTTTTTTCCCCTAACAAAGTATCTTTTATTTTCAAGAAATGAAAAAGAAAACAGACATGGCAAGGGAGAGGGACGTGTTCTTGTAATCATGGATTAATTGTCAGGCTGTTGGACTAAAGCTAATGGGAAAGTACCAGTTATAAGCAAATGTGTTCTGTTTGTGTGTGCTTTCTTTAGTTAACCATCGTCTATTCAGTTTCCATGGTTTCTGAGCAGCTCTGCAGCTTGTGCCTACCACTATCTTCTTGAGGTCCATTACGTGTCACTCATGAGACTCATTCCATGGCAGTACGGCACGGTGGTCGGGATGACAAGCTATCGTACTGTTACAGTATGCAGGATCGGGAAGAGAGGGAAACGGAAGGGAGCAAGAGGGAACAGCGGGGATTGGACGAGGAATGCTGTTCTTAGTTTGGTTGCTTTGACGAGATATATCCTTTCCTCACTACTCTTCCCTGAGGGCTCTTTTGAAAAGAGGGGGAGCAAAACCTAGGGATAAAAAACCCCACTAAAAACTAGAATAATAATAGAATGATATCCCCATGGATTATCCATCCAGAAAAAAGTTCGGGATCCCGGATGGATTAGAGTTTTCAAATTAGGCCTGAAGGTCTACGGCATCAAATTTCGGACAAACGCATATTACTAGGCTTGGGCCTTTGAGCTTTGACGTGGCCCAGCGGCAAAGCTTGTGGCTTCTAGTCATGTGGACTCTACCGTGCTCAGCTCCACGCTCTTCCCAGCGGCGATGGTAGGCTTCCTGGTGACATTCCTCCCTCCTTTAGGCGCTACTTGTCCTCAAGCAGGAGCGAACAGAAAACGTTGCTTGAGTGCGATCATGTCTTAGCATGTAGAGGTAGGCCAGCTTGACCAACTGATCAACGCCTGTTGCACTGGATAGTTACTTCGGGATACTGTACGCGTAGCCAAAACCGGCACTGGAAACTAAAAGGGGTTATCAGGGCCAGGGAGTGAAGGAAACACGTGAATTATTCCCAGGACTCCTTGAGCTGAGAGACATAAAAGACTGAATGGACGGCTGAGGAAGCCGACAATTTGAAGCTTGTATGCCACGGAGCCGGCCAATCTTGCCCAACTCACGAAAAGGGCCAAAAAAAACTTGTAATAGATTTTGTGGTTAGCGTGATTTGCAGCAGTAGATTGAACGTATGGTTGGAGCTTGAAGAAAACCATATCGCACCCACCGAAAAGGAACACTCTGAATGGAGCTTGTCCGCCTAGCGTTTCATGTGTTGTTGAGCCCGAAGTAGGTGCTTGGATCTTCAGATATAGTTTGCAGTCTAATTCGATTTGGAGAAAAATTGTAGATTATAAGTATAGAAGAAATAACCCAAATGTGCTTTGTTGTTTGGATAACCTGGCATCTCCTTTTTGTAAAGGGGTGCTTTGGTCAATGCAAACTTCCCAAATGGGTATTATGTGGAAAATAGGTAATGGACAGAAAGGAAGGTTTTGGAGGACCATTAGTTTGGGAATTCATGGGATGGAGGTTTTGAAACTTTTCTTTAGAAGGAATGTGTCTGAATATGTGGTATGAGCTTTTTAGAATCATGGAAAATGTTAATCTGGTGGTAGAAGAGAAGGACCAGCTAATCTGGAGCTTTAGCTCCAATGGGAAATTCTCAGTACAATCCCTATATGTTGTTACTAATCATAGGGGAGTTACCTCAGTCCATGTGCATACTGTCTGGAAATTGAAAGTACCCCCTAGGGTGCATATTTTGTGGCTACTTTTAAAGAACAAAATGCTAGCTAGGGACAATCTAGCTAAAAGAAGAGAAGTAGAGAAGTTTCAGACCAAACTTGTGTTTTTTGTAATGAGTCTGAATATATTAATCGCTTGTTTTTTTAGTGTTGTGGTGCTAGAAGGATTTGGAGTGTGGTGGCAGAGATTTTAAATCTGAGGGGTGATTGGACTTTTGAGTCTGTAGCATCTCGCTAGATTTTTCATAAAAAACATGTTTTGAATAATGTTACTAGTTCGGTGGTGTTATGGTGTCTTCGAAAGTTTGAGTGTCTTGCAAACTGTAGTCGCTGGTTCTAATGGCCTCTAGGCCTGTTTTGTTTTTGAATTCTAGTAGGCGCGCCTATACGCTTTGGGCCTAAACTTTGTGAAACGCTTTATGATCAATAAATCGGGGGAAAACCTGTTCTTAAAAAAATAATTTTTTTATGGTTCCAAAGCTTAGGTAACTAGAGTGTAGAGTCTTTAATTTATAGTAACTGGACTCTGGTTGTTTTGTCATTTTATGGTCCCTAGGATTTGTATAATGTAAGGGAGCAAGAAAAGTAGAATACATATTTATGCACTTTGTAGAATCACGACTAGTATTAACGCATGAATTTACTCTAGTTTGTTGGGCGCATGAGCTTTTAGCTCTAGATTGAGCTGGGCTGGTTTACAATTTGAGCCAGTCACGAAACAAGTCTAAAATGAACCGAACATGAGTAACCCACGAGCCTTTGAGCTTTTTATTTTTTTATTTGATAGCCGGGGCTTGTTCGGCTGGCTATAAAGCCGCTGGTGCTGATTTGTATGACTGATTTTTTGAAAAGAGAAAAATACTGTACCATGGCTTATAAGCCAGCGAATAAGCTGGCTGATAAGACCAGCCGAACACTCCCCTAGAGTAACGTTAGCGGTCCTAACCTCCTAGGCCATGCAGCATGCTGGAGGGACTATGCAAATAGTGGGCTAGTGCCTCGTGCTCGTGCCTATACTCTAACAGTGTACCACGACAGCAGGGGTAATTGGATCCGCTCAGACGCGGTCCTAACGGATGGACACTTTGTCTCAAGATGCGCACGCTCCACTTCTTTGCGTGATGCCTCCATCCACGTTCTGCGTCGTCGCTAACGCCCCGCCCCACCCACCCTCTACCCCACCGCTATCGTCCCCACCTGCTCTCTACGTCGTCGTTGCTACCGCGTTCACAGCCACCTTTTGCGCCATCGCCGCCGCACCCACCCGCCCTCCGCGTCGTCACTGCTGTCGTCCGTGCCGCCCCCACCCCGCTCTCTATACGTCGCTGCCCAGCTCCGTGCTGCCGGTGAGCTCTATACTGGTGACTTCCACGCGCCGACGAGCCTCCATTCGCCGAAGCAACAAGGAGATGTTGCGCTGAAAGCGCATGATGCAAACGTATGTTTTAAATGTTTTAGAGGTATGTTGCAAGTGTTTTATATTGATGTTGCAAAAGTAGAACGATATGTTGATATGTTGCCATGGCTATACATGTATGTTTCAAGTGTATGTTAAAAATATTTCATCTGTTTCAGATGTATGTTGCAAATGTTTCATTTAGATGTTGCAAAAGTACATCTGAATGTTGCATACGTGTGCAATGGCTATACATGTATGTTGCAAGTGTATGTTCCAAATGTTTCATCAGTTTTAGATGTACGTTGTAAGTGTTTCATCTTGATGTTGCAAAAGTAAATATTAATGTTGCATATGTTGCAATGACTATACGACCGATGTTGCAGAGAGAAAAGAGATAAGACAGGAGCTGAGCGTGACAGATGACAGGGCGCGGCGAACGGAACGCCATGGGGTGACGCGGGCTCAACCAGGACGAGAATGTCTCAGGTGACGCGGCGCGCGGCGAGGATGGGACCCCGCGGGGTGACGTGGGGGCAGTGGGCACGCTTCTGTTACGCGGGGACAGGAATGGGGCACGAAGCACGGTGCTTGCGCTCGAGCTGGAGCAGCGTCCGGACGACGCCGAGCGGCCACCCAGTGCGCGCCGGGGATCGATAACATCTTGACCTCGCTCTACTCAATGGGCAGGATGCAGGCCGTGTGGGGCGACGATTGCACGGCGTACGGGCCGGAGAGATGGGTCACGGAGGACGGCGCGCTGCGGCGCCGGCACGTGCCGGCGCACAAGTTCCTGCCTTTCAACGCCGAGCCGAGGTCGTGCTTGGGCAAGGACGTGTCGGTCGCGCAGATGAAGTGTGTGGTCGCCTGCATGGTGTGGAATCTCGATTTCATGGTGCTGCAAGGGCACGAGGTGGAGCCGAGGCTATCCGTCGTGCTCCAGATGGAGAAGGGGTTCATGGCGAAGGACAGGAAGCGAGGCATCATTGTCAGCGCTTTTAGAATTTAGAATAATTACCAGGGCATTTGCCAGTAAGTGGTCCGTGCTAGTAGTAATACAGTAGTAATTAACATGTCGCATCGTATAACTTTGCAAGTGTGTGTAATTTTGTGTGCTCCACTGCCCCTATAAATAGTAACCCTGTGTTTGCAGGGCTTATCTCCAGCTCTTAAGAGGAGCCATGTCAAAAGTTTCATAGAAGAAGCCATTTTCCAGTAAAAAATAGAGGAGCCGAAACCGTTTTGGAAGAAGCCACAAATTAGGGCTTCTCCAAAACAGCTCTAGCTCATTCGAATGTGCCAAACACCATCTACAAGGGATGAACGCATATGATTCATATGACGCCTTCTGGAAACGCCCTACATGGAATTTTCTTATTATTTTAATGAAATTGAAAAACAGGTGGCAAAAACTGAAAATTGCGATTCTGGCAGATTGCCGAGTAGTATCTAATACACGGGGAGCTATTCCCATCCTGATATACGGCGGGTAGCTATCTATTGACCATCCCAATGTATCAGCTAGCTAGCCAATCTTTTCTTTTTCAAAATACAATATACGTGGTACTCATATACATGTACGTACGCTGATTGTCCAGTATCTATTGACCATCCGCATGTATCAGCTAGCTAGCCTATCTCTCCTTTTCAAAATACAATATACATGAGGTACTCATATAGATGCATATGAACAAACACATATACTCCCTCCGTCTCATAAAAGTGGGCGTTATAGAGTTGGTCACGTAGATCAAGAAGGAGGATAAATACCTGCATTACCTCTACATACCTGCTACCTTTTTTATTTGACATGCACCACAGCACCACTCACCTCTCTGTTTTTCTCACCTCCTGGCGATGGAAAGAGTAGCTGAGCAGGCATGGATGGACTGATGGGACGTCAGCTTAGGCTGGGTGTAACACCCTCGATGTTACGCCCTAAATAAATTATTAAAATATGTCATGAGTATCATGTTTATGTGATAACGCATGTGGTAGGATGTGTGGATGATTTTTTTTAACTTAAAATGATCAATAAAAAGGTTAAATGAAAAGCTACTCCATAATTCATGCATATCAAGTAGGGTTGAAAACCAATTTTTATTGAACAAAAACATTATAAAATATATATGTAGCACTTAAATAAAATTTGGAGTATGGACTTTGTAAATGACAATGCAATCCTTGCTGTTGAAAAATAACTTCGCTAGCTAATGCTTCTAATGGCCTAGAAATGCAACTTGGAATCAAGTTCAGCGCAAAGACTTAGAATATTTTCAAGTTTATAAACAGTAAGACAATGCCATGTTTGGCAATTTATTTTGTAAAATCGATTTAAGGGATGGTGTCGTGTTTTAGCTCGGGTTGGTAGCCTCATATGCCATCTTGAGCATGGTGAAGATGGTTTAGGTCCAAAAGCAACCGTTTAGTTGTTATAGGCTTTTTAAAAGTCGTGTAAGACATGATTTCGGGCTAGTTCACCAGGCGAGCGCGATCACCACGTCTCGGGGGCGCGATGTCGCCACGCCGGCTTGCTCTGCGCGCGCAGCGTGCTGCCACATGTGGCCGACTGCGACTACCCTGTCCTGGCCGCCACTGGCTCTACCGCGTGGAGCCGCCGCCGCTGCTCGCACGGCCAAGCGGCGCGGACGCCTGCCTCGCCACGCTGCCGACCCACCTTGTGCCACGACGCAGCCGCTGTAGGTGCCGTTGCCTCACCGTCACGTCCGTGCCTCCCTCTGCACCCCTACCCCGCTGCTGGCACGGTTTGATGCTCGACGCTGTCGCGCGCACGTGGTGGAGCTCACCGTCGCCTTGCCATTTATGGCACTGCGGCCGCTTGGGCCATGCCGGTCAATGGACGCACGTGCTTGTCTGGTTGCGTCCGCGCGTGTGACGCCCTGATCGCGTCGATCACATCCCGCCAAGGCGAGGCCATGCTGAGCCCATCTGCCGGCCCCGTCTCCCTCTTCTCTCTGCTGAACATCGTCAAGTCGCGCCACCAAATTACCTATGGTTAAACCTATTGTTTTGAACTTTCTAAAGTTGCTTTCATGAGTTTATTTTATTTGGATATATCGTATACCAATCTATCATTGATTTTTTTTATATAATTTTTAAAAGCCTAGAGACATTTTCTATGTTTTAAAAAGAGAGAATTCCTTATTTGACACCAGACAAATGACCCGTTCATTTCTTGACCCTCAAAAAATTTCCGTTCCCTATTTGACACCGAGTTCAACTTTCGTTCCTTATACGACACTCCGTCGGGTTTGCCATCCGTGAACCGTTAACTGACATGTGGGCCCCACCACCCTTCTCCCTTAAGCGACATGTGGACACCGGACAAAAACGGCGGCGGCGCGGGACGGGCGCATCCGCGTGGAGGTGGCGCGCAGCGTGCTTTCGCGTGGCGGCGCGTCCCATCCCCGCAGAGCCAAGGCACCGCAGAGCCCATGCCCACCCCACTGGATGGACGCCGGCCGGCCGATTCCCCACTCGATCCACTCGCCGTGCTGCAGCATATCATCGATGACGACGACGACACCTCGATCACCCCTGTCCAATCCGCGGGACCACAGCCCCGCCGGCCGAGCCGGACCCTCATCGCCCCGCGCGCTCGCGCTGCTGCTACCGGGGATCGCTAGCTCGCTCATCATCGGCGTGAGGAAATAGCTTGTCTGCTGCGAGAGCTAGCGAGGTCGCCTAGCTTCTTTTGGGTTCCCCAAACACTCTCTCTATAAGTAGAAAGAACTAGCCAGCGCGGTGCAAGAGAGCTCCCTCCCTCCCCGGATCGTGTGGTGCGTGGTGCAACGACGCGCGCGTGCCCCAGCCTGGTGGGGTGAGGAGCTGCGTCGTCGCCTCGTTGGTGACCCATTATTGCCGGGCTGGCCATGGCCGGCCTGGGTTGTGGTGTGGTCTGGAGGAGGAGGAGGACGAGCTAAGGCGAGGAGGGCTCGATCGACCGGCACACACACGGGCGGCGGCGGCCATGCGCAGCGATGGGACCCGTTGGTGGTGGGGCGCATCATCGGCGACGTGGTGGACCCCTTGGTGCGCCGAGTGCCGATCCGCGTCGCCTACGCCGCGCGCGACATCTCCAACGGCTGCGAGCTTAGGCCCTCCGCCACCGCCTCCTGCTGCTCCAGTTCCTAGACGACCTGAGCGCGAGTAGGAGGACGTCGTGGAGCACGCGGACTTCACCCCCGTTACGATGACGGCGGCGTTGGCGGCTCAGGCCTACCATTGAAGATGGCGTTGAGGAACCCGCGAGCCGCGCACCGAGGGACGCCGGCCTCCTTGGCAGCCTTCTTCTCCGGCGCGGGCTCAGACTTCGCGGCGGCGGCAACGCTCGAGACAAAAGCCCGTCATAGTTGGAGCACTCGGAGAGTCGAAGAAGCTCGACGTGGTGGCACCGTGCATCCCTGGAGCCACCGCCGCCGCCTTGCTGCCACGATAGCTCCTCGCCGCGGGGATGGGACGCGCCCCTGGCCGCGCGAGCACGCCTGCGCCGCCACCTCCACGCGCGGATGCGCCCCGTCCAAGCGCTGCTGTCGTTTTGTCTAGTGTCCACATGTCAGTTAAGGGGAGAAAGGTGGTGGGGCCCACGTGTCAGTTAACGGTTCACGGATGGCAAACCCGACGGAGTGTCGTATAAGGAACAAAAGTTGAACTCGGTGTCAAATAGGGAACAGAAATTTTTTGAGGGCCAAGAAATGAACGGGTCATTTGTCTGGTGTCAAATAAGGAATTCTCTCTTTTAAAAACCTTACTAAGTATTTAGTATTGACTATTTTTAAGTAAAAATACAAAACCACTCTAAAACAGAGCAGGAGGTAACTTGAGTGGTTTTTAGAGTTTAGAAAGTAAGCCGTCAGTTTTAGGGTTTGAGAAGAAAAACTAAGTCTATGATGATAGTTTAGAGAGATAGAATATACTTTTTCCTTTTCAAATTGACCAAATGTTCTTTCATCATGCGAACAACGTTCGACCAATATATAGCCTGTCGTTCAGCCAACAACAAAATTTTCCGTCGTGTAGCCAGCCCATGCAAGCGACAGGTTCCTAGGAGGCCACATAACCACATAATTTGTCTACTTGGAAATTACCCACACATATTATACCCCCATGATTAAATGTTTTGTCTCCGTACATTAAACAAAAAAACATTGTTATTTGACATAAAAAATCCATCGCTGCCCAACGACCTCATTGGTGGTTAGATGAACGGGACCCGATCCCTCTGTAGATTTAGTTTTTGTTAGTCCAGAGTTTGATTTTTGAATGACGCCATCAATAAGGTGGTGGTGACTATGGCTTCTGGTGTCATCGACAAGGTGGTGGTGAGTGATGACTATGACGTATTAGAATTTGGCCTCTCGGGTCTATTCCTATCTTAATGATATTTAATCTAACATTGGTGAAGAGCAAGTGAGAGTATAACTGCATGGGAGTGCAATACAAACTACAACTCATGTGATTACAAAGTAGTGTTACATTAGAGGTGGGAAAGAAACATAATTCCTTTTGGGTGTTACACATTGGGTTACCTATGATCGCACCAGAAGTCCGTGACACGAGCGTCTCACCATGCCATGGAGGCATGGCATAGATGGCATAAACCCGTTGAAGACCCCATTTTCATTTTGGTGTTTCCAGAGTGACTAGCAAAGTAGGATGTGTTGTAGTGATTGCTTGGAAGGGTCGACGACAGTGAGATCTCCTCGATTCGGTTTCACCTCAATCTTGGCAGTGTTGATGCCCAAGAGATATCAGTCGTTACGTGTGAAGGTAGTAAGGTGTGGCAGAACCGCCTAATCTAATATCTCCCAGGAGTACTTGTCTTCCATTAGACAATAAGTACCAAAGAGAGGACACTAAACTATGCAGTTTTATCGAGCACATCCCATGGGATAACTCGAGAATCCATATTTTTCCATCAGGATCATAAATGAGAGAATAAAGATTACAACATTCTTAAGTCATTTCTTACCTCACCTTAGTACAATACCAAAATATTACCTCAAATTATTATAACATCGGAATATAACAACGTTATCAGAGTTACTGAGGAAGCAGGATTAATTTAACGACATGGTGGAGCATTAATATAGTGAACATTTTTATACAAGAGATGCTAGCAGATTTTACATCTTTTATTATAAAAACCTTTCGTGAGGGTTATAAATAAACACTACGGTCGTAGCGTGAAAGGAATCCTCTCTGAGCCCACCAGGAGGTTTCCACACACAAGAGTCAGCTCTAGGTATCCTCCGCTCACCTGCAACAGGGGAATAAAAACCCTGAGTACTCGATTGTACTCAGCAAGACTTACCCAACAGGAGAAAAATAAAAGACTCCAAGGATATGTAAGGCTATCTGGCTTGTGGGTTATTGCATCTATGGAAACATTATTAAATGTGCATCCTTATATTCAATTTTATTAGCAATCATCATTAGTTCGTTAACTAATCATTCTATGTAAGCACCTATGCTACTTTCAAGCAGGTGATAAGCAATCAGAAAAATTTTATCACCTTTCAAGTTCCAGTTCTTACTACGGTGCTAGACCGTAGTCAAATAGTACCATCTCACAGAAATGGCGATTCGCGAATCAATGTATCCCAGCTGGGTACCCCGATATACACGCCCCGTTTGTACCCCAAGTACAAACAAGACCAACCAATTCCACTCCTATCAAGGGGTCTAGGTCCCCATCCAAACTTAGACTCCAAGCCCCCACACTTGAGACCCGGTCTTAGTATGGTGCTTAGACCTCCACCTTTCGCCGCCTCCAATCAATTGGTCCGGAAAGAGCCAGAACCCACAACAAGAGCGTAACGAGCCTTCCCGCTCCCATAAGCAAGTATGTGCTCAGGGTAATAAATCTGTGACCTGACTACCATCCATAGCAATGGACGGACTTCAATCGACACAGGTGAAACAAGGTGAAAGGTCCTAATGGCTAGAAGGGGGGTAAATAACCTATAAAAATTTTACAACAACACATAGCAAACCGATTAGACAATTATGAGGTGAAGCAAGTGTGTGCTAGCCTACTAAAATTGCAAGCCACCTACCATAATTCTAGTTTATATGGTTTCTATCCACACAATAACTATGACACTACACTAAGTTAGTGCGCTCTCAAAAGCTAACTAAAGAGCCATACTAACCAAACTAACAAGCTCTCACAACTAGCTACACTAAAGAGCTTGACAACTAGTTTATGGTATTGTAAAGAGAGAGAGCAAGATAGTTATACCGCCGTGTTGAGGAGTGAACCAATCAATCACAATGATGAATATCAATGAAGACCAATCACCTCGGAATCAAGTGATGACACAATGAATTTTTACCAAGGTTCACTTCCTTGCCGGCAATCTAGTCCTCGTTGTGGCGATTCACTCATTTGGAGGTTCACGTGCTAATTAGCATCACACGCTAAACCCTCAATAGGGTGCCGCACAACCAACACAAGATGAGGATCACACAAGCCATGAGCAATTCACTAGAGTACCTTTTAGCTCTCCACTGTAGAAAGGTCAAGAACCCATCACAATCACCACGATCGGAGCTGGAGACAATCACAAACCTCCGCTCGACGATGCTCGCTGCTCCAAGCCATCTAGGTGGCGGCAACCACCAAGAGTAACAAGCGAATCCCGCAGCGAAACACGAACACCAAGTGCCTCTAGATGCAAACACTCAAGTAATGCACTTGGATTCACTCCTAATCTCACAAAGATGTTGAGTCTATGATGGAGATGAGTGGTAGGGCTTTGGCTAAGCTCACAAGTTTGCTATGTCAATGCAAATGGCCAAGAGAGTGGGCTTGAGCTGACCATGGGGCTTAAATAGAAGCCCCCATGAAATAGAGCCGTTGTACCCCCTCACTGGGCACTACTCGGGGTGACCGGACGCTCTGGTCAGATCAACCGGACGCAAGACCCCAGCGTCCGGTCGCCCGATGCTTGCCACGTGTCATCGGCTTCAAACGTTGATCGCCCGATTTCAACGGTCATCAGTACATTTAAGTAGTGACCGGACGCGCTGCTCAAAGTGACCGGACGCACCAATACCAGCGTCCGGTTGTTTCTAGTAAGGTTCTAGAGGCGAGAAATCTACCCGACCGGACTCACCAGCGTTCGATCACTCAACGTCTCCCCTGTGCGCTGCAAATGTCATCATACGTCATACTGACCGGACTCAGGCCTTGAGCGTCCAGTCATTTCTTGCGCCAACGTCCGGTCATGAGACTAAAACCGCACGCTCACTGCTGCCACTGACCGGACGTGCCGTTCCTATCGAGACCAGCATTCGGTCATTTACAGTGACCTCCGTTCACCTGGGTTAAGCCACCGGACACGTCCGTTACGCTCTGTAAAACCCTGTCTTTTCTATACAGTGCGCTGGTGGCACCGTCGGACTGTCCGCACTCTACGGGCGGACACTCCACCGGTAAAGTTTCTTACCCTTGCTCAAATGTGCCAACCACCAAGTGTATCACCTTGTGCACATGTGTGTTAGCATATTTTCACAAACATTTTCAAGGGTGTAAGCACTCCACTAGATCCTAAATGCATATGCAATGAGTTAGAGCATCTAGTGACACTTTGATAACCGCATTTCGATAGGAGTTTCACCCATCTTAATAGTACGACTATCGATCCTAAATGTGATCACACTCACTAAGTGTCTCGATCACCAAAACAAAAATGGCTCCTACCACTTATACCTTTGCCTTGAGCCTTTTGTTTTTCTCTTTCTTCTTTTCAAGTCCAAACACTTGATTATTACCATGGCATCACCATCATCATGTCATGATCTTCATTTGCTTCACCACTTGGAATATGGTACCTATATCATGATCACTTGATAAACTAGGTTAGCACTTAAGGTTTTATCAATTTACCAAAACTAAACTAGAGCTTTCATAAGGGCAATCCGAGCCTCGCTCGAATGCCTAACCAAGTCCAAACCCAAGTACCATTCCGCCTGGTCTGTATTTATCATTCATATATATATTCCATGTGATAGTAATATAATAACAACAATAATATCTTTTCTAACTCTCGTGAGTGACAAGTAATCACTCGACTTCTATCGGATCCTATAGCATAGCAATCTACATGATCATGATATACTAGTAGAACTCATAGGATAAGGATATGTATATGCAATTGGTTTTGTTCAACTTCTTAAAACTTAATGCACAAGCATAAGATAAAGTACAGAATAATAGGGGTTATGCACCGGGGCTTGCCTAGGTAAGATATAACCAAAAGTTAGCATTTCATCATGGTGACACGATCATCAAGGCATCATCTTTTTCGCTACCTCGGTCGATTCCATGATCCATCGTTATTCCTATTATGATATACGTGGATGAAACGTAGAGACGCAATTAATCAACAACAGCTGCAACTCTAAAATACGATTACGCTCCGCAAGCTAACGAGCTAACTTTAGTGACTAACGTACTAGTCTACGTATCCACTTCATCAAGTAAGGCTTCGCCTTCGGAAAAATATTTTAGTTCTAAAATCCTAATGTGTTTCAGTATTCTATTGATTAAACATATATTTTCGAACTAGGGCTCATTTAGCTACCTAGCAAACTAATTATTATGGAGCTACAAAATTTACAGTGAGCACCTAATAATGTTAGGAATTTACTGTGAAAATTTTAGAGCTAACACTATCATCAATTTATCACAAAAATAAATACAAGTTTATATTTTATAATATTAAGCATCTCAAATTAATTAGATAGCTCTAGAAAATATTATAAAATTATGTGAATAAAATATACTACCAGATAGATCATGATTTTAGGAACTTAACAAAAATGGTTTCATAATTTTTGGTTAACTACACAATTTTATATTGAATTTATAAGTTTACCTTAGAAACTAAATTAGAAAATGCTTAGAAAAGGAAAAAAGGGCCGACAGCAATCCATTCTGGCCCAGCGCGGGTCGCGTGTGCGTCGTGATGGCCCAGCATGGCCCAAGGCCGGGACGCCCGCCCGCACTCGTGTTTTGCAGAAGAAGGCTCGGGTTTTTGGATAATCACGCAGAGTAACGGAACACTATTACTACAGACTCACGCTTTTACATTAAAGACCCTAGAATGTATTGCCTTTGCAACGGGGCGGCCCTTGGCGTACCCGCGCACGGTGGCGCGGCACACCGGCGGCAACGACGGTTACGCCAGGCCAACTAGGCTCGTTACGACGGAAGTAAGGGGCCGACCACTATCTACAGCTAAACGTGCAAGGATGGGTGACGGTTAGGAACTCGGAGGCACACTATCGCGGGCTGCAGCGGTGAGAGGCTATTCACGATGGCGGCGTGAATGTTCCGGCGACCTAAGGTTCTATCGAGGTGGTAGGGATAGCGGGTAAGCACTAGTAGCTCACCAGAATTCGTGTTGTGGTGACGGTTGAGGCGGAGGAGTATTGAGGTGGCCTAACCACGTGCGAGCCACCGAGGCAGTGGTGCTCCGGGATGAACGCCCATGCATCACCATATCACCGGTAAGCGCCCTGGCCAAATGGCGCGAGCACCAGATAGAGGAGGCCAAGGCGAGCTCCTGGATACAAACAATTCAACTAATTTGGACCTTACCCCAATTTCACTGGCACGGCAGCGCACCTGGCCGACGGTGAGAAAAATCAGAAATTTGCCGCCAGTAGTGCTCGGTTGTGCCGAGGTGAGGGTCGGGTTGCTAGTTGGTTTTCCTGTCTAACTGCGGGAACGCCTAATTGAAGTGTGGTGTCCCGAGCCACACGTATTTGTCGTGCAAAGCGGGCGATTCTGTCGGCAACAAGGACAGGCGGGGGCGGCAGCTCTTCAAGGCTATGCCTACTTCGATCGAGGCTATGTTAATGAAGCGAAGGAGGGCAGTGACACCGCGACGACATGACTACGGAGGCAGGTAGCGGCTCGGCGAGTAGGTGATTCGAGCGGTGGACAGAACGCCACGTCGGCAAGACGAAGGCCGCCGCGACATCGGCTTAACGCATCACGCACGGTTCGGCCGAACGCGACACGCGCGCCGCAAGCGACACAGCGCCAGAGACAAGGCCGCAGAGCGGCGAGGGATTGCGAGAGAGAGCGCGGACACAACGACGACGCGATGGCACCAGCAGCAGGGACAACAGAGGCAGGTAGCGGCTCGGCGAGTAGGTGATTCGAGCGTCGGACAAAATGCCACGTCGGCAAGACAAAGGTCGCCGCGACATCGGCTTGGCACCACACACGGCCTGGCCAGCAACGCACACGCGGAAGAGACAGTGCCATCAGACAGGGCCAGGCAGCGGTGTAGGATTGCAGAGAGCGCGGACACGACGACGACGCGATGGCACCGGCAGCAAGGGCAAGCCTACGCGTGCGATGATGAGAAGGGCAGCAGCGGGGGTAGTAGCGCGACAGCCAACAGCTGTAGGGCGAAGACAGTGGCCCGCTGGAGCAGGCCACGACCAACCCACGGCCAGAGAGGCCGATCAGGGTCGGCACCGCGGCGCGCGGAACGCGGCCAACCATGCGACGTCGAGCGGCCGCGCGAGGTGACCATGCGCCAGAGCCAAGCATAAGATGTGCATGAATTTTAAAGCGTAACAAAGGATGTCGATCATCTCAAACGAAGTTCAACCGATCCGATTAACCTAAAGTCGACACTACCGGCTAACTAGCGGAGCAATCTCCATGACCCAAGAGCAACCAGAGAGGGAGATAGGGAGGTGCCAACATGAGTTCGTCACGCTGATCGCCGGTTCACGAACCGAGCATCGAATCAGGGTTCACAGCGCGTTCTAAGGAGGTTTGGGCAATTTTAGAGCGGACAACGTGACATTCAACACAATTTCGACCTATGCCATGCTCAAGCACTCACTTTGATGTAATCAACAATACCAAAACATGCAACTAGTGTTTAAACAATTTTGTTAGAAATGAAATATCAAAATAGCATTGTCTTACTACTTTTCCATACCTAGAAAAGTTAAGGATTCAATTCAAACTAATAGCCATTAACACTTTTGTTACAATTTTTAAAAGGCCTAAACTCTATTAACTGCTACCAACAAGTATTTCATGCGATAGTCTATACTTTATACTAACCCATAGGAGCAAAATATTTAAACACCATTTAACTATTTTGCTCAATATAATTCGCCAAAAGTGGTATTTTACACAATAGTTCAAGTGTTTGCCGACTTAATGAAAAGAGCTTATCTTAATGTCAAATTTGATTTTTGAGCTTCCAAAACACTAGTTAACAACATCTATTTTTCAAAAGTTAAAGTTGTCTTTCCATTTACTAAACTTGTACTTCAATTTTTATTTAAGTACTGAATACAGGTTATGTTTGATCCTTATTCATAGAAATTGTTTTTCGCCTCACCTGCGTTATAAATTTTTAAAACCCGGAAACTTGTTAAGCTAATCCTTCTCGGACCTAAATCTCAGTGCTTAGCAAGCTCGTAACACCAAGGGTGTTACATAAGGTATACCCCAAGACGAGGTGAGAGGGGGAGGTTTCAAGGACTTCTTTGCACACGGGATAGACAAGTTAGAAAACTTAGCGTTAACAGGATCTTACTTAGTCCAATGCAAGAACACCTAATCTATGATTAGTAATTAGTGAACTTAATTAGACACCGACCTTATCGGTTAAGGTCAGTGTCTAATTAAGTTCATTACTTACTAATCATAGATTAGGTGTTCTTGTATTGGACTAAGTAAGATCATGTTAACTCTAAGTTTTCTAACAAGACATCGTCGTGAATGATCAGTTTTAGCTTCAAGTTGTTTCGTTACCCCAAAGAACTGGACTTTTGGTGGGGCATAGTTGTTCCAAACAAAGATATAGAAAATATGCAAATCACCATGCATCTTGATTGCCTTGTAAATCAGCACATCATGGACTTCATTTGATGTGATGAGGTAAAAGGACAATGTGATGCAAGTGGGTTGGGGGAGTTAGAGGCCAGCGTCGAGAGGTTCGACGGTGGCAAACTGGCAACAACCGCGTAAGCGATGTCGTTGTCGGAGGCAGCGTTTTGTGTCGTCCTAGACAACATCAGATGGTGCGAGGTGCGAGAGCAGCATTGTCATTCTCATGCATGGCTGTTGTGTTGAAAACAACTCAAATTTGATGCTGTTTGCCTGATTAATGTAATTTGATGATGGTCCCCTTGATGCAAATGTGTTCTTTCTGACCGTGGTCTTCATCTATGTTTGCGGGGACGGGGACCCATCGAGGACAAATTCGCTGCGTGGGATGGGTATGGGGCGAAACATTTCCCCGTGAGTGTTGACCGGAGCGGAGACAAAGAATTTTCTCCCCCGCGCGGACGAGGATGGGAAGGCATCCCCCGACGGGGAATTCATCGTTGCCATCTCTAATCCTACTACCTCAATGTCTCCTTAATAACAAGTTTCAAGTACTTCATCTCACCCTAATTTAACTAAGATTTAAATTATGAACACAAGATTTTAGTTAATTGTAGTCAAACTTTTGACATGTAGCTGTATTAATTTTATTATTTGACCATTTTGAATGGATTTGGACTTAAAAAGCAATTAGATTGAATTTAACAGGAGTCATTTTACTTAAGATTTGGATTGAACTCTAAAGCCCCGTTCGCTTGTTTTAAAATCCGACTTGTTCGACTTCTTTTTTCAATCGGAACAGTGTTTTTTCTCTTACAACAATTCAGCCGGAACAATATTTTAGCTTATTTTTTCAGTCAAATTCAGCCAAACGAACGGGGCCTTAAATTTCTTATTCTCACCTTGTTAATTAGACTCCTCTATCTGTACATTGTAAAAAACTACGTGGCCAAAAAAAACGTAGGACATGTGATATCCACTAGCGGCGAACGAGCAAGGGAAAGGGAACTTTACCTGCGCGCGGCTTCGACCTATGCGGGCTCGCCTTATTCGCTCTCCCGCGATTCCTCCCCCACAAATCCTCCAACCCAACCCAATCCATCGTCTCAAAATTCCCGCAACCTTGCATCGTCTCGGCTCCAAATTCGCCCCCCCTTCGGTCCACAAATCCCCTTCTCCACCTCCGATTCTGCGGCGAATTCGGTTAGCTTACTCTCCTCCGAGCTTATCGCCAACCCTGTGGTTAGATTCGATTCCCCGTTAATTTTCGCTTGAACGTTCAGCTTTGTGGATATTTCTTCCCCTTTATTTTGGATTGATTGTTGTTCGTTGTTTCTCCCTTTCCGAAATCTGGATTGGGCCTTTTTCAAATTCGCGATCAGTCCCAACCTCGAGATCCGGCTCAGTTTTTCACCCTGCTGTATTCCGCATCGACCCGGAGCTGCCAATTTGCGGAGCTCCGAGCGCGGGCCGCAGAAAGCGAATCGAATGAATCAAGCTCGCGCGGCGGGGAGTTGATGCCACCCGGCGATGGATCGCCGCATCCTCAGGAGCTTGTCGTGCAACGGCAGCGGTAAGAACCCGCCCCCTTCCTCTCCGGCTGCGGTCTCACGGTCTGCGTCCTCCGGCGGCATCGGCTCCAAGGACGACGACGCTGCCGGCGAGCGCAAGGCGCTGCTGCCGCGGCAGCCGGCTGGCGGCATGGCGCGGAAGGGCCGCAAGGGGCCCAAACGCCGTGTGCAGTGGAAAGATAGGCATGGCAGCAAGCTCATCGATGTCAGGGAATTCCAGCCTAGGTATGTCGAAAACAGGCATCCCCACTCACATTTTGTGTCTTCTCAGAATGCGTTGGTGCAATTGTTAATGATTGATGCTACCCGATAGCAAAATTCCTTTGATACCACGTTATACTATTGAATTAGATGAATTCTGTGTAGTTTTTGCTCGTTCGTGAGGTTGCATTAATTTGCACAAATGGAGTTATAAGGATAGCTATAAGTGTCCTGTGGTAACATTTGTTAAGACTATAGCGGGAAATGGGAAGAATGGTGATCCGATTATTTGTCTGGAGCTGCAGCTTCAACTACAGTGGTTTCAGTTATTGGACGATATCTTGTCTGGCAGGGTATGACGTTAGAACATGTGTTTTGTTGAGGATGTCATAACCTTCCATTCTCGGCAAGGCTAACGGAATGATTGGGCTTGGGAGCTTTCAATCATCTAATTCAAGTAAGTTGGTTCAATGCCTACGGTTACCTTTTTCTGAAGTAGCTTGGAGACCTGAATAAAAACTGAAAAGTTTGTCGTTATCGAGACACTGAACACGCTCTAAACGTGAATTTCTTGCCTAATAAAGTTTAGGCAGAGTTGTTACTCAGGTCTAAAGGCATGGTCTCTGCTATTAATTGCTGCGAGAGGGAGGGAGAGTAAATGTTGAACTCTACTGTGTTTCTAATGAGTCTGGTTTGCATGTTTTTCCCTGTTTGCTTTTGATATACTATTCTGCTGCAATACAAGCACAAAAGGTGGTCATTGGTTTATTCTGAAGTTCAGTTTATGTGTTGGTGTTCATCAGTTAACATTTTTTGCAAAATGTGCTTTAGTGATTAAATGACTCAAGCGTTATGGTATGAATACTGTGCTATTTCTGGCTTTCTAGTCAGAGATGATGAGCAGTCGAATTCAATGGTGTCAATCACTTTGTTTCGCTGAAATTAGGCTGCTGATGCTGCTGATGCTGATTTGTTGTGAGAGGAAAACACTGTTACTTCGCTGAAAAGTATTGCTGAAGTAGTGCTGAAAAACAAGGCGATTCGTACTCTGTTTGATTTTCTGAACATTTGTTAATCATTCTTGAGGAACTGCACATGTCAATTTACAATAGATTGTTGAATTCGTACTCTTTTTATCAACTAATAAATGAACTTCCAGTACTTAGGGTTAAGATAATTAGTTCTTCAAAGGAAAAGAGATCTAAGACAGCTAATGCTCAATATCTTATTTTCATCATTTTATACTTATGCAGTCAACTGGCCAAGTTGACAAAGTTAAATCTGGTCACATGCATGTACATTACACAACCTCTGCTGCACCTGAAAACTTTGTTTCTATTCATTTTTTGGAGTGGAGATGTTTAATGCTTTTTATGCCCATGTCTAGCGCTTTTCATGGGATCTGAAGCTAGTTTGCACTAATGAAATGGTGGGCAAAATTCTGTCTTAGTATGTCTAACAGCCAGCTGGAACTAGATACAATCACATGGCCACCCATTCGGATTCCCAATCTGTTTAGCTGACCCAGTGGAGCAAAGGAATCTGATTACATGGGAAAAATCTTCAGTGGGTTTGACCACACTATAACCAAAAGTTCATTTTCCACTTACTTGGAAGAATTTCTGTGGAGACCACTCATGGTACTTTATCACTAGTCTCCAATTAGCTTTATTTATCCGTGACACCAAATTGTTTGGACCAGACCAGTAACTCTTTGAGAGCACAGTTGAGATGAAACTGCACTTCACGTGATAGTGAGTCAATATAACCCTCTATTTTGATGTTCCTATTTAATCCACATAGGAACCCATTAAATTTCAACTACTCTGCAATGGGCCACAGTCTTATATCCAATGGTGAAATGAGTAGAATTTCGTAAGATATGAAAATAACATGTCAACCTCATGCTACTTTGTTTTATGCCTCATGTTGGTACTGCTGTAGTGTCTGAAGTTCTGAACACATGTGCGTACACAAACCTAGACCTCACAGATGCACACCCGCTTACCCTTACCTCCACGCACACAACCAAGACCTACAGACTACACACAGGTCAGGCAGTTGTGTTCCTGGTGTGATTGACAGAACCATCCAAGACTCCGCAAGCTATAGGCACATTGCAGTCTCTTTGTGGCTCCATGCATAAGAGACAGGATTTACTTGGGCAAGCCCTAGTACATCATCTGTGTCGAGCTGTGCTTGAACACGGGTGGGTGGGTGCTGCAACCAGCCACCTAACCATCGAGCTATCAGCTTATTTGCGACTTGAGGATTTGTTTGTTGGCTCGACCAAAGCTTTGATGCTATGAATAATCTTAGAGCTTTTGGTGCTATGAACATGCATGCTAACCGTAACCAACATAACATTTTTTCTAGTGTTATTATCTATGCAGCTGTAGGCTTGTAGCTTTCTAGGGCAATAATTAGGTGAGTATCATTTCCTCAGGTCTTGTTCTGACAAAGCTATTGCAGTTTGTCCTTGTTAACGTGCATGTTCTGTTTTTACTACATCGCATTTGTTGCACTTTTTAATTCCTGGGAGCCAGCTAAGTTAACAGCTCTGTTTTTTTTAACATTAGCGGAGTCTTTTATTGTCTTAGTAGATTTTGAGATCCATTGAATTCTTTGTTATTATTAATTAGTAATGATGTAATGCAATCAACTATGGTCTCTGTCAGGGCTCGTTGCACTTTTATATTTTCGAACCGAGCATATTGTAGTTATCTTTTTGCAAGAAGTATTGATTTCCCTCTGTTATCTTCGAACTTTGCACTTTTTCTCAACAAATAATGTTTTCCAACTGAGGATATTATAGTTTCCTAAAACTAATAATTTGCCTCTGTTGTTTAAAAACTTCCTGGTATATAATATTATTCAATTTATACTAAAAATCACATTAGGTATTATGAATATTATTTTAATTGAGAAAAAAGTTCTCTTTAGGGGTCGGGCATGAGTGTGATGTCATTAAAGCCTTCCAGTTGATTATCTTTGTAACAAATCAGATATATTTGCCAATTACTACTGCTTGAAAAGCCTCCATGCTATACTTAAATTGCCGTGCTGATCTTGTTTATGTTGGAGTTTCAGGAGAGTCCTACTGAAGCTTACTACTTTGAACAAATTATTTTAATATCTTCCTCTAACTATGCTTTTATCTTTTCCATAATTTGCAGTGACTCAAGCGACTCAGATGATGAATATTTGGATACATGCATATGCTCAATCATGTAAATACATCTTGCACAGGTGGATTCTATCATGTGTATAAAGATCTGTATCTCAGTATTCCTGTCTCCGGCTTGGCCCTAACAGTACAGTAACAATCATGCATACAGAAGTTCATTCCAACAGACACCGGCTGTCCTTTGGACGCAAGGAAGCGCATTTTGCAATGATTGCCGAACTGGTGATAAGCAGCGGGTGGATATTTAGCTGGCCTTAACTGGGAGTTACATCAAAGACCTAGAAATTATCACCGGATACAGTAGGTAGACAGGATTAAAGAAGCCGAGAAAGAATGCCTTTCTCTGGTTTAATTTTGGATACCAACAGCATCCTGAGTTTTTGGCAGAGTAATGATTCATGTGATAATGCAAATGCTAGTAGAATCGAACACTACTAATTCATATGCATGATTCAGATCGATTTTGTCTATACTATTTGATGTATTAACATGGGATGTTCCTTTTTAATCCTTGTTACCAGCATCTTTTGGTCTACTTATTACTGGAGTTAGTATCCAGATTGCTTTTAAACACTGTATTAACAAAATGAGATGCGGAATTTCATTTTTTGCATCTAAATTTAAGCCGCTATGCCTGTACATTATTTATTTTGAGATGTGGTGGGGCCGTAATAAAGATATTATATTTATATATATATATATATATATATATATATATATATATTTGAGGGGAAGTAAAGATATTATATATAGTAATAAAAGTAACTATTGCACTTGCATGACCAAACAAAGTGGACACTACTACACGGATGGTCGACCCAGCCCGCTTCAGCGGTTGTTTGGTGACGCATGACCACGGGCCACATAGAGTCGGCCCATGTTGGCCCAGCCCGCGTTCTTGGTGGCCCTCGGATTCCTTTCTGGTGGGAGCCCCTCTCACACGGGTTCCGTCGTCCAACGGTCACTTGCCAGCTTTTCAACTTGACCGTTACCATTCGTGGCGCTTCTCCTTTCCCCCCAACGGCTTCATCCCCACCCCACCACTTGTTTTCCTCCCCTTCGCGCTCCCCCAAATGCCGCCTCCTCATCACTAATCACCACTGTCCCGCGATCCCCTCCCACTCGTTCTCTGCTGCCTCACGCCGTCGCCTGCGGTTCACGATGGGCTGCTTCCTTGGCTGCTTCGGGGGGGCCAAGGAGCGCCGCCGCCGCCGCAAGCGGTCGCCGTCACAGTCCCCCAATGGCCGCGCCCGGGTAACTGACTGGACCCGCTTCCTGCTTTGTTTTGTTTCTCCCGTTCGTCGGTCGAGTTCTAGGGTTGGATGGATCGGATCGCCTGATCGAATCTGTGTGTGATGTATGTGGGATCAGGCCGTGGCGCGGGTTACGCCGAAGAAGGTTGATCTGGATGGGGAGGCCGTCTCCGCCGCCGCGCCGCTCCTAGCGACGCTCCTCGAGTTGAGGTTCGTGGGTGGATCGCTGCAGTTTCGGTCTGCGAGATGAGCCGCCGCTCTCGTCGTTTTCATCTGGCGTGTGTTGTGCTTTGTTCAGGGACTCCACGGACGACATGTGCCTGGCCGTCGTGAAGAAGAAGGTGACGTTCGACCCCAACGTCACCACCTTCGAGGCGGCCCCGATCCCGGAGGACGACGGCGAGGGAGCCGATCCGGAGGATGGTGGGGATAGCAGCGACAAGGGGTGGATGCTGGCGCCGGAGTGCGCCAAGTCCGAGGCCTTCCCCTTGAACCACAGGTACAGCAACTGCGCTGGCATCGAGAGCGACAGCGACTACGAGGACGCCGAGGAGGACGAGTACGACGAGTTCGAAGACGACGACGACGAGGACGAGGAGGAGGAAAGGGAAGACGGGCTCGATGAGTGCGCGATGGACGACGACGAAGACGAGCACGGCCTCCTCGGAATCGGCCGCAGCGAGGAGGACGCGTGCGAGTCGCTCTTCCTGCTTCCGTTTGGCAAGACGTCCAAGGATTCCGGCGTCCAGGTAGCGGCGCCCGTCGTATCCCCGGCGGAGTCCCCCTCGGTGCTCGGCTCCTTAGAGAACCTCAGCCTCACCCGGTGGAAGGAACCCAAGCCCCGCGCTGCCGCCGCGCCCAAGTCCTCGGACAAGGAGAACGTCACTGTGGTGCAGGAGAACCGGATGGACCTCCTCGCCGAGCCACCGGCGGTGGCGGCGGCGGCCAAGAGGAAGGAGAAGAGGCCGGCGGTCTCGGACTACAGCTACACCCCCAGCACGCCGAGCAAGCAGGAGGCCTCCGTGGACGCCAGCCTCTCCACGTGGCTCGGTTCCTCGGGGACGCCCGAGAGCAACTCGGTCCGGTCCTACTCGCCGATCAGCCGGGAGGACCGCCCGATCCTTGGGGCCCTCACCGTGGAGGACATCAAGATATCGTCGGCCAACTCAACGCCGAGGAGGTCGAGGTCCCCGAGCCCGAGCCCGGACGACATGCCGATCCTGGGGACGGTGGGGGCTTACTGGAACTGCAGTGCCAAGGAGGCTGATCCGATCACCAGAGGGGGGTTTATGAGGACCAGAACCATATTTGGCCAGGTGAGCTTTTTCTCAGTAATCTAACTGTTGATGTAATCCATGTTTGCTCTTCCAAGTATAATCTTCTGATGGCAAATCATGTGCAGAATTTTGCAGGATGAAATGGTGGATTGCTACTGAATAGTGAAACACCTCCCGCTAGGAGAGAGAGAGAGAGAGTGCTGAGCTGGGTGGGAATGCAAAGATAGTAAGATACAGAGTCTGTGTGTGAGAATGCGAGATTGTGAAACCAGTTACATTTCTGTGATCCATATTCTTTCATATGTTTGTAAACATGTCATTGTCATCCATATTCTAGTATGGTGTTTTTTTGTGGCACTGTCAATATGGTGTAGTATTTCAATATTATTCTTTTGTCAATATGATCAATTGTATCTGTGTGTGTTACCCCTTCTTTTCGTTTGGACTTGTTTGGCTTATAAGCCGTACTTTTTCAGTCAACGAACAGTATTTTTCTCTCACACCAAATTAGCCAACAGTAGTTTCAGCCATGGCTTATCAGTCAAACAAACCCCAGCGAACAGGCCGTATGCTAGTACCAGTTCCCCCATTCTTTTCAGTCACAGTAAACTTTAACTTGTAGAGGCATCTGTCTGGATTGACAACCCCATTCTGAATTGCAGTCACAATAAACTTTAACCTGTAGAGGCATTGCTGTCTGGATTGACAATTGTTTAGGCTTACTGGAAAATCACTTAAAATTTCAACACTCAGATTCTCCTCCCTCGACCTTCATTCCTGCAATTCAAAGTTTCAAACTACAATCTGCAAATGATTAAATTGTTTTCAGATACTTGTAATAAATTAATACACATACACCCCATGTTAATATATGCAAATGAAGTCTGCAACACACACACAGTGGCCGCAACGATAAAAACAGCAGTTACCGCCTCTTGGGAAGCTGAAATGTGCGCTTCAGGAAGTGGTTGGCGACCTCATCGTCGCGATGGCACACCACGCGCAGGATGGTGTTTGGGTCACTGCGGCTCCACCTCCTGGTCGTCGGCGGCATCGGTAGGCGCTGCCTCTCGGAGACCGCCTCGGTGCACTCGTACGCCGCGATGCCAAACTCCTCCACGAGCTGCTCCGCCGTCTGCGCCATGAGCGCGACGACGCCTTCCGCGGCCCGGGCCTCGGCCTCGACCACGTCCTCGGACACAAGCCCCTCGCCGCGCGTGCAGAAGGCTCGCTTCAGGCTCCTGAAGTCCTCTTCGATCATCGCGTGGTCTTCCATCGTGAAGCTCCTCTCGCTGCCACCGGCTAGCAGGACGATCAGGAACCCCTGGAACGAGGCCTTCATCACCTCCCGGACGGCCACGGGCTGCGCGCGGTCAACGAGGATGGAGACGAGCAGGGACAGGTTCTGCTTGAGCGCGCGGAGCGCGGGGCGGATGCGGGCGTCGGCTACGCCGCCGACGTAGAGGCCGCCGTAGAAGGAGTGGTGCGAGTCCAGGAAGATGAGGCGGTACGCGGCGACCTCGGCGACATGGACGATGGCCGACTGCACCGCGGCGCGGGCACGGTCGAAATGGCTGGACGACGGCGCCAGGTGGCGGTTCGCCGCCGGCGGCGAGGTGCTCCCGCCGTGCGAGAAGAAGGAGAGGGATTTGTCGAGCGCCTGGATGTGGCTGAGCAGGTAGTGGAGGGTGTTGAGCCGGATGTAGAGACGCTGCGTGCCGCGGCTGGTGGACTGGCGCGGGTTGTTGCCGCCCGACAAGGACGCGCTCTGGCTGTGGTGGACGCGGCCGCGTGGGCTCGTCCCGGGGTCTCGGCACGGCGTCGCCGCCCTCTTCCAGAGCCTAATGATCTTCGAGTCCTGGTTGCACCTAGTCAGCGGTGGCAGCGACGGGATGTAGCTCTGCTTGGTGCCTGTTTGTTTGTTGAGCCAAGCACAAAAGCATGTGAAAAAACCCGATGGTACGAGCTTCATAAGCTGCAGCTTTTCAGTGCAGTCGTGATCGTCAGCATACCACAAGACGCGAGGAAGGTGATGTACTCCTGAAAGATGGCACCCAAGCCGTCGGCGACGTTCTGAACCATGTCGTCCCTGGCGCTCACTGGGATCCCGAAGAACTCGTCGACGGTCGCCTTGGCCAGCTTCATCAGCTCGACCGCGGATCGCGCATACGGCTCGCCTTTGGATTTTGGTATCCAACTCTACATGACATGAGTACACCGTGAAGATTTCGTACAAGAATCGAATCGAATCCATTGACGCGCATGCGTTGATGATGGGCAGAGACCTCAGTGTCTTTGGCCCTCAGGAGGCACTCCCTGGCGATCCTGAGCCTCTCCTCGATCCAGGTCCTGAGGAAGCGCGCCACGAGGGACTCCACGTCGTAGGGGACGACCTCCCTGACCAGCGACCTGCCGACGTCGTCACTGTCCGCCACGTCCTCGACCATCATCGGCACCAGGGCCTTCTCGAGCCTGCCCGCCGCGTGCAGCACGTGCACGAGATCGTTGGTCAGGCACGTGGCCTTGGCCACGTACTGCTTCAGCACGACGCCGTAGCAGCTGTGGAGCGTGGCCACGGCAGCCGCGCCCGGGAACGGGTGCCACCGCTTCAGCACCGGGCTGAAGTTGTCCAGCTCGAACTGAGCCAGCTGCTCCGTGTCCTGGGCGAGCCGTGCCACGATCTCGCTGGGATCGTCGTCGCGTTGGATGATCATGCTGTTTCCTTGTCCAAGCTCGTTCTCCAGTGTCTGTGGTTGCATCAGATTTCTCAACATCTTGGAACGGCATTGACATTGTGGCCACGTATATACGTACGTTGCTAACCTTGGTGAAGACATTTCTCATGGAGCACCTGACGTAGTGATCCACGCGGTTGCCAGCGAAGCTCCCGATGCCGTCGCCTTCGTGCTCGGATTCTGCCAGAGCGATGCTCATCCCAGGCACACTCTCTGCGATGATCTTGCTCGTGGAAAATGCCAGCGACAGGGCACTCACCATTGCCCCAGCGCTGGTGGCAGCCATGCCCTTCCCGTACCATTCATGGTAATCAAGCAATCGTTTCTCCGACCAGTCATGTATCGCCCCGAGAACGCTGGAGAGCACTCGGGCGTACACCGGGTCACGGTCCTCCTGCCTGGCGTCGGCTGCCACGTCACTGACCACCGTGAGCGCGGCGCCGGCGAGGTCCGGCTCGATCTGCCCGGTGGCCACGTACTGCTGGAAGAGTACCCAGGCGAAGCACACGTTGTGGACCATCTTGTCGATCCCCAGCGTTGTCCATGTCCGCCTCATGAGCTCCAGGAGCTCATCCACCTCGTCGAGCACAGCGGTCTCCTCCTTGAGGTCGAAGATGGCCTGGAGCAGCGAGACGTAGAGGATCACGTTGAGAGGGTACCCGTCGACCCAGTGGCAGGCCTCGCCCGGGGGTCCGGTGCCGGGAGCGGAGCGCCAGGCGAGGGCGAGCACGGCGTGTCCGGTGTCCATGTCCGAGGCCTTGCCGGTGTCAATGGCGCGCGCGTCAGCGGCCTGCGCGATCTCCCGGAACCGGAGCACGGGGGTGTTGAGGCGGTCCAGCGGGAGGGACGGGTGGTGGATGAGGCCCGCCTCCAGGAGCTTGAGTTGCCGGCGATGCCACTGGTGGTGCTCGCCGCTGTCGGCCAGCTTCAGCTGCCGGAGGAGCTCGAGCGGTAGGATGATCGTGTCCGCCTTCTTCCCCACCTGCAACGTTAACCTGTCATCAATTCTTAACCTTTTGAACGTGCATGCATGCAGACGCGACGCGCGCATCAATGGAGGTGCCTGAATTCCACCATGCATGAGTGTGGACGGACGGACGGACGGACCTGGCCGACGAGGGTGCGCGTGAGCGTCTTGCGCAGGCGGGCGTCGCTCTGCTCCATGACCCGCATCTGCTGCCGCATGATCTCGGCCGAGGTCATCGGCCGCCGGGACTTCCTGGTCCCTCACCGAGCGCATCCGGCCAGGCGACCCCGGCGCGGACGACGAGTTCATGCTGCTCCGCACGGTGGTGGGCTGCGACGACCGCCGCGCCTTGAGCCCCAGCGCCCTCTTCACCCTGCTGCTGACGACATTCATCCCCGTGCCGCCTCTCGGGCCGGACCCGATCATGGGCGACCCGCCGTCTCCCCCGTTGTCCCCGCCCGACGGGTAATAGTTCAGCCCGCTGCCGCCTCCTCCTCCCTGCCCCCGGCAGCGCGGCACGACATGAAGAAGACCTCGTACGCGGCCTCCCGGAGCTCGGCACGGGAGAGGCCATCGACGTGCCCAAAGGGGCACTCGACGGTTTCCGCGGCTGCGGCGGCGGTGGCGGTGGCGGTGGATCCGAGGCTGCGCTCGTCGAGGTCGGCGGCGGTGGTCTCGGAGGAGCGCGCGAAGTAGGAGGCGGACCGCGAGCGGTGGTGGTGCTGGAGGCGCCCCATGTCGTCCTCTTCCCTCGTCTGATCGAGCAGCAGCGCATGCTGGCTCTTTCGGCCTCAGGGAGAGGCCGGGGGACGCCAGGATGGGGAGGCGGGCGGCTGGCATATGGCCATGCCCGCTTGCCGCGCCGCCGTTCCAGGTAAACATGACAGCTGGACCTGAATTCGCCGGTTATTCTTGGTCCTTGTTTAGATCCCATCAAAATTCCAATTTTTTTTACTCTCTCTCCATTACATCAATTTTTGAACACATGTATGGAGCATTAAATGTAGGTAAAAAAAATAATTAATTACACAGTTTGGTTGTAAATCACGAGACGAATCTTTTAAGCCTAGTTAGTCCATAATCGGACAAAGTTTATCAAATACAAACGAAACCTGCTACAGTGTCCGAATTGCAAAAATTTACAATCTAAATGAGCCCTGGTAGTTTTTTTTAAGCAACAGTTATTCTTGGTAGTTGGGACGGATGGACCTGTGGATGGGCTTTACCGCAGGATATCCCGCCAAAACAAGTGGCCTGTTCGGTTCGACACGGGCCCGTAGACCAGTAGGCTCGTCCGAGTGGAATTCCCGTCCGAGGACAGTAAGCGCGGTCCAACCAACACCCAGGCTCGTGTGGCTGCAGCCCAGTTCTCCCGTTTGATTTGATTGGGCTCCAAAAGACAGTTGGGCTAATTGTCTTCGGAAGTGACCAGATTCTAGCTTTTACAGGTGATTCCTCAATGGCTTGCATGGAAACGACAGGTTGGTTCGCGGGCCACGGGAAGGGAACCACCCGGTAGCTCCACCGTTGAGGTAAAAAGTCCATTCTGCCTCCCTCGTCTGTCGGGAAAGACAGCTTTCCTTCCTCAACTCTAAACCAGAAATAGTTCCTCTCTCATCACTGTTTTTCTTTTTTTTTCTTTTATATTAGGTAGCGTGCCCGTACGTTGCTACGGGGTAACTAACAATTTATAATAAAAACACACGGATCGCACGATAAGATAACAATACTGTTAAATTAAATACCAACGTTAAATTGACATTTAATCCAAAAGGCAAAGTTTATGAATTTAACAAAGTCACGGAGTGCGCGGCGTCGCAGGCTCACAAACTCTAGAGCTTTCAGAGATTGGGTCGAATCCAACCTAGAGCCTCGGAACCCTGCATCTTTTTCTAGACGGGCTTCACTTCGGATGCGCGGGTAGCAATATCAACGATCTCCGGTCGATGGACCAAGTCATATGAATCCCCATACAATGGCTCAGACATATAGATTTTGTTCTCCTTGTACTTGGATACACTTGTTCCACTGAAGCTTTCATTGAAATGTTTAGATACGAACAATGTCTGATCACCGATGTCCCTCACCCTGAACCACTCTGGCGTACGGTCGTGGAGGTTGCACTTGTACATCGCGCTGCTGTAGGTGAAGCTCTGTGTCTCGTGGAACGTGCTCACCATGGCACCCATAATGTGTAGCTCACCGTTTGATTCGGTGTAGTTGCGGTGGCGAGCCCGCAGTGGTGGCAACAGATGGCGGCGGCGGCAGTGTCGCGGTTGGAGAAGCAGCGCGCGGTGGCGTTCTTTGCTGCTAGACGAAGAATTTTCCGGTCGATCGATCGCGAAGAACTTATCTTGGCAGTAGACAATGGACCCCGCGGAGAACTCCAGTTTGGTGTCGAGCAGTGCCCATGCGTTGTCGACTCAAACCCGGCAGAACGCAACCTCCGTGGAGCACCCAAACATGGCCATGGCCACGCACTTGCGGCCGACAACGTCAGGCGACGTCGAGAGCACGATCTCACGGAAGCACACGTCTCTCATGTCTTCTAGCTTGATGGATCTCTACTGCGGCATCCGCGTCCCGTAGCCGTTGGTGGGATAAAGGACCCCGGTCGTGAACCCTGAGACACGCGCTTTTTTTCGATGATGAGGCGCGGGTAGCAATAAACGACGCGTGTTCCGCTGGCTTTGGCGGGAGCTCAACGCGAGGGGACACGGGCGGCGATGAATGGATTGGAAGAAGGCGTCACGGACGCGCCCCGTCCATGAGCGCTTGACCACCACACGAGGAGCCACGCCACCTTGCAGCGCGCCGTCCGGGCGGCGTCTTGGATAAGACCTTCTCCGGGACGCAGATGAAAGCCGACGATGGTGTCTCGAATCGGGGTTGAACGGGAGCAGCAAGAGCGGCCCGAAAGTCACGAACGGGACGGCGGCGCGCCATGGGGAGCAAGCGGATCGGAAGGACGCCGCTTCGTGGCCTGACGCGAGACGCTGCCCGATGGACCTGAGGAGATCGTCTAGCAGGCCGGATCTCCAGTTAGGGAGAGGTAAGGACATTCTCTTGGGATTGGGAGGCTGAGCCATGGAAGACAGATGACATCAATTATGGTTCACGCAAGAAACAGCAAGTGAGGGCGATGGAACACGTGAGCGTGAAACCAAATGAAAGGAGAAAAAATCTGTCCCTTTTGCAAATGCAAAGAGATGAAGTAATTAAATATAGGCAGATTTGGTAAGGTTCTCAGAAATGCAAAAAGGTTCCTTTTGTCTTAATTCTATTTCCTTCTGTGTTAATTTTCTTTTCTTTTGCTCGTTGCCATGTATGCTGGTGCATGCAAACATGCAATGTTTATATGAATAGCAAATAATTTTCTACTTCCTATTTTATCGTGATTCCTCTATCTCATGACAGGCAATATTCAATTCAAGGAGAATGGCACGATCAATCAATAATTAAGATGTCGTGGGATCGCATGCGTGGATAGACGGACAAACCAAAATAAATGTCACACAAAAAATGTTCACATTTTATTCTTTTTAGTTGTAGGAGATTTATTTCGTTAGAATTTTTGAAACATCATAATAAATCACAAAAAAATATAAAATGGAAAGTATAATTGGGTTGGACTCCACACGAGTAGATCTACACAGTGAACATATGATATATTATGCTTTAGCATAAAGTTTTTGTTGTAACTTTAGATCTATGTTTTCTTATAATTAATTCATAGTGGTGTTTCTCTATTCCAATCTTGTTGAAATTTTTATGATCGATTAATCATTTCATGCTTGAGCTGTAGAAAAAATTTCATGCTCATTGGATCATATATGGCTGACTTATAGATTTATCTATTGATTTATATAGGTTTACGTAGATAAAACTATAACTCGGTCATACATGATCCAATGAGTATAAAATTTTTGCTACATCTCAAGCATTCAATGATTAGACCACCGCAAAAATTTCATCATAATTGGACAACATAAACTGCAGCTATGAATTAATTACAGGAAAGCTTACATCTAAACCTACGACAAAAACTTTATACTAAAACATACCATATTATACATTTACTGTGTAGATCTACTCATGTGGAGTTCAACAAAAAATCATGCTCATTAGATTATGTATGACTAAGTTACAGATTTAATTTCATTTAAAAACTATTTAACAAACATAAACCTAGATAAATCTATAACTCAATCATACGTTATCCAATGAGCATGAATTTTTACTATGGCTCAAGAATGTAATGATTAGTTGATCATAAAAATTTTATCATAATTGGACCAGAGAAACCACAGCTATGAATTAATTACAGAAAATATAGATATCAAGTTATAGCAAAAACTTTGTGCTAAAGCATAATATATCATATGCTCACTTTGTAGATCTACTCATGTGGAGTGCAACTCAATTGGATTTTCTATATTACGATTTTTTGTGATTTACTATAATTTTTTTAAAGATTTGGCCAAAATAAACATAAAAAAAAAAGAAAAACCATCATTGGAAACAGCCGTGGAGGTGAACTGACCGGTTTTGAAAGATGAGAGAGGAATTATTCCTGGTTTTAGAATTGAGGAGGAAAAGCAGATTTTCACGATAGTTGAGGGATGCAAAATGGATTTTTTCCTCGAGGCAAAGACAAGTGATTCTTATCCCTTTTCACTGAGCTCGACACATACGGTAGTACAGGACTAATTGCTCTTCTCTTCTGCCGCTTCCACTAATTACAGAGCTGGAAGTAAATGATCCATCAAAAGTTGATCAATCAAAGGAGTAGAAGTCTTCAGTGGCCAATGGTCAGTAGTCAGCATTGTAGTGCTGATCCAGGGCCTTGTTTAGATTACAAGTTTTTTCACTCTTTCTTCATCACATTAAATCTTTGGACACATGCATAGAGTATTAAATATAGATAAAAAAAACTAATTACACAGTTTGATTGTAAATTACGAGACGAATCTTTTGAGCCTAGTTAGGCCATGATTGGACAATAATTATTAAATACAAACGAAAATACTACAGTGCCAAATACTAATTCCTAACCCCAATCTAAACAAGGCCAAGATCAAGCATACCCAATGATTCAATAATGTGAATGGATGAACTGAATGAATGCACTGAGCAAGGCCCACAAGCTTCGGCTTCGTACCCTAGCAGAAGTCGCCACTCGCCAGCCATCACACTCCTAGAGTCCAAGTCAGTCAGCTCGCTTCATTCTCGCTCCTTATTTGTTTTCCTCTTTTAAACTTTAGTTTCTATCACATCGGATGTTTAGACATATACATGGAGTATTAAATATAGACTAAAAAATAACTAATTGCATAAATTACGACTAATTTGTGAGACGATTTTTTTAAACCTAATTAGGTCATAATTTGACAATGTTATGCTACAGTAACACATGTGCTAATGATAAATTAATTAGACTTAATAAATTCGTCTCGCAGATTACCGAGAAGTTGTGTAATTTATTTTATTATTACTATCCGAACACTCCCATATGACACCTGATGTGATACCCCTAAACTTTAGCCTCTGAATTTAAACAAACATATTCCAAGAAAACACTGTTGACTCAGACTGTCGACAGCCTCAACGGAATGACTAACACGCTTCCTATTCTTAGGAGTAAGGAATCTAACCGTGCTGACTGAAAATGTAGTGCCGCGATCATCACGGTGTTCTTCAATTTGTCGTGCATGTAATGCTTCCAGTGTACTGACAACGACGAGTCTTTTCTCTTTGAGCTGCTGGGCTCAGCAATGGTAGCTCGTTGCAGCTGTACTCATCGCACGCGCCATTGTCCTTGTATGGACTTTTTGTTTGGTTCTCATGGATACTTTCTTTTCGCTTGCTGTCTTCTGTATGAGCTTCCGGAAGCCGTAGCTTTCAACCATGGATCGCGACAGGGATACCATCGTTTGCTTCACTGTTATGGACTCATGGGTGGTGCCATGGATGAAGTGCATTTCTACTGTGAGCACCGAATTTTCTTGGCACTCAGAATCAGTCGATTTTTCGGCGACTTTGGGTGCTTGTGCCGGTAACATCGACGGTCTTGTCGATGCACTCTTGTCAGTATTTTCTTCAGTCCAACGACGCACTTGCCTCTCACTCTCAAGCCTCACTGAAAGTCTCTGCGGACGACTGGAGCTACCTGCAGAGCCTGTGATTATCCTCAGCTCACTGATCTGTTTTCAATACTACTGCTACTGGTAGTTCCTATCCGTGCCTCGCCGTAGATAACTACTGATGAGAAGACTTTGGAGGATTCGAAACGCTGACGAACTTTTGTGAGCTGCATTGATCGATGAGGTATCGATGTATGACGACACCATTACGTCACAAATCGACCAGTTCATGTCCATCCATGTAAACCGATACATCAAGAATGGTATCGTACATTCGTACCCGTATCTGATAACTTCTCAATACGCCGATCAGCCATGATACTTCCGCGTATCGGGAATTATATATAAAAAATATAACTAAAAAAATTAAAAGTTTAAATTCCCGACGATACTTCAAGTTGCCACTAATCACATTGGACAGGCTTGAATTTGAGGTTATGATATGTGAACATGGAGAAACTTCTTAAACATAGAGATAGTTTGGATGAAACAAATCCCATATTTAGCTTATGTTGAGCATTCATATTTAGTCTTGTGGTAATGTTGAACTTGAGTTAATGTTGTTCACTCTTGTGGTTTGTTGGTTAGTTGAATTTTAACTGTTTACTATGTTTCATGACAGACTATATTTATAATATTTTTGCCTTGTTCTATGACATATTAAGTCATTTATTATGTATTATAAAAATAAAAAAATATTTTTAATATGGACATGGTATCGGTATATTGGGGGATTTTAGAAAATTGTCGTATTTCAGAAATGCCACGGATCGATCTCTAGTTTTTGTGTGAACGAAGGATTAAAAATCTTATAAGAAACACCTGTATTTGTTTTGCCCTGTGTGTTCACTAGTGGTACATCAGTGACCATTTACTGCATATCTCACTCCTTTCTGCAAGAAATCTATGTCTTGTTGATGAGACGATTTTTTGGTGTTCTTTGTCCTCATTTCTTCCTGTGATGAGGCGGGCTTCGTCAGGGCTTCTGGGCGATCCGATGCCGTCACACAAACACTACTTATGGGTGTAAATCCTGTACTTTTTTTACAAGGGAGTTGATATTGGAGCTGCAAAGTGGTTTCTACGCTTAGCAGCGCGATACACAAAACACATCGACATGCATGGCTGCTCTTCTTCGCCTTCACAGCGCAGGCAGCACAGAGTGTCGTCAACCCAGTGGCTCTGCCTGAAGCTTGGCTTTCTCGGTCTCCAGGCCGATGACAATGTCGATGGTGTCAGTGGACTGTGCCTTGTACCTGTACCTGGTGCTGAGCGCGAGGAAGGCGACGAAGTTGACGCCGCCGAGCACGGTGAGGAAGGCGTAGTAGTAGTCGAGGTTGGAGGCATTGAGGTTGTTTTTGACCCAGGCGTTGCCGCGCCCCGCGTGATGCGCGTCACCGTGGACAGCAGGAAGCTGCTGAGGATGTTGCCGATGCCGTACGCCGTGAGGGACATGGCGGTGCCCAGGCTCTTCATGCCCTCCGGCGCCTGGTCGTAGAAGAACTCGAGCTTGCCCACCACCAGGAACGCGTCGGCGAGGCCCATCAGCACGAACTGCGGCAGCAGCACGAAGATGGTGAGCCCCAGCTGCCCCCCCGTCACGTCCAGGCCGTGGCTCCGGGCGTACGCCAGCCTCCGGCTCTCGATCACCGACGCCACCGCCATGGTCACCACCTGCAGCACCATGCCGGTCCCCATCCGCTTCAGGAGCGTGATCCCGCGCGGGTTCCCGGTGTACCGCCGGACGGCCTTCACGAACACCCGGTCGTACACCACGACGGACACGAGCATGGTCAACGTCACGAACGCGCCCAGGCTCGCCGGCGGGATCTCGAAGTGCGGGCCCATGTGCCGGTCCATCGTCGTGCCCTGCTTCACGAACAGGGTGTTGGTCTGCGCGATGAGCGTGCACGGCACGAACATCGCCACCAGGAGCGGCATCAGCTTCAGGATCTGCTTCGTCTCCTCCACCTGGGTCACCGTGCAAAGGCTCCACGTGTCCTTGTCCCTGTTGTCGTTCACGGGCACGGCGGCCTTGTTGAGGAACCTCATGGCGTTGGTGGAGTCCATCCTGAACCTGCGCTTCCTCGTGTACTCCTCGAGGTCCAGCTCGTGCAGCTCCTTGGCGTCGGCCGGGACGGGGACGCTCCATTTCCAGAGCGCGGCGGCGATGACCCTGCCCATGCTCGTGAACGCGCTGCCCTGCGGCACCTTGTGGCGGTACAGCCTGGTGCCGGCGAGGAAGATGGAGATGGAGACCATGAGGCCCAGCGTGGGGATGCCGTAGCCGATGGACCAGCTGACGTTGTCCTGCAGGTAGACGAGGACGGTGGAGGAGAAGAGGATGCCCAGGAAGATGGTGAACATCCACCAGTTGAAGAAGGAGAGCTTGTGCATCTTCTCCCGCGGGTCGAAGTCGTCGAACTGGTCCGCCCCGATGGTGGAGATGTTGGGCTTGGTGCCCCCGTTGCCGAAGGCTATGATGTAGAGCCCGCCGAAGTAGACCCCGAGCTGCAGCGCCGACGCCTTCGGGCACACGCCGGCGGCGTTGCACGGCGGCGGTTTCAGCGCCGGCAGGGAGACGGACAGCACCAGCAACACCATCCCCTGCATTACATTGTAATTGTTCCACCACTTTAGCTTAACATTTCAGGTCAAAATATGTTTAGAATAAAAAAATGGAAGATGAAATTGACGCTATGTAGTTTGCTTATTAAAGTACTACTATGTGGAATTGTCAGATTCTGGTAAGGACGGCATGACTCATGAGGTTGCTAAACTATTGGGAAAAATATAGTTACATAGAGTCGCCATAAAAATATTTTATAAAAACTAAATTTCACTAAGTACATACATTATACGTATATAAGAAAACTAAGAAGTGGGGGTGTAATTGTTCCAAACGACCTATATTTTGAATCGGATAGGTTTATGAAAAAGCTCAGCTTGGGCCACACAATCCTACTCCTAACAAGATTTCAGAGAAAGGCGGTCCTTATCATGAATTCATTGCCACCCAATGGTTCAACCCAAAGGGAATCTAGGTTGGACTTAAGCTGATAGCTATCTGTAACCTCCCTCAGCTCTCCCTCTCCAGTAGGCTACAAGACGCACTGTCTTCTTCTTCTTCTTTGTGATGGTGCCCCCGCGCACTGTACTGATACGTCCGGCGAGATCTTGGTACAGACTCCAAAAATTCCGAATGACTAACAATACCGATGCTGGCTGCGACTACGACAGATTCAGAAAGCAAGACGCTGACGCCACGTGCGTACGGGAGGAGCCCGGCCCGCCCATGGTCGCTCGTGCATTGACTGTGGCGACATGAACATCTGAACAATTCACGCTTGCACTACACGAGTACCGCACGATGGTTGCAGTTGCACTTGCACTGTCGTACTGACACCGGTTTAATTAGTCTGGCCAGCGTCCAAGCAAAGCGAAGCCAAGTCTAAAGCAGGACGACGCAACAACGCCCATAAGAAATGTCCTGCTTACATTACACTAGTCAGCTTGCTTGCTCTGTCTTAAACCCTTCCATGTACAGTGCTAATCACTGTAGAATCAGAGATAAGCTTACTAGTAGACTACAGTGTGCTGCGTTAATCGCTGAGCTTATCATGAAATGGATGTGTGGCTAGCTAGCTATCACCTGTACGTGAAAGTCTAGTCAAACGCACGCTAGGTCGATCGGTCCATGCATGCGATTTTCAACCATGCAACGAGTCAAGAAGGATCCACGGATAGTTGCTTGGAATACGAGAGTCCGGTTTGCGAATTGCGACTTGACGAGTGACGACCATACGTCGGTCCAAGCCTCATCGATCAGGTTCGGACCTGGATGCTGATGGAGGTGCCTGGTTGCCTGAATCTATGGCATGCAACCAAGTCACAGGAAGAGGATAGCCTGGTGTATACGGCGCTACGACGTCGTGCGTATTGTTCCTATCCTACTACTAGTACTAGGAGCCGGCCAGCCGTTGGATGAGGGGACAAGAGACATCGTCGTCGGTCCATCTGTGGATGCTCTATTTGGTTATTGCATTGAACTAGTACTGAAGAATACAGTGCAAGCCAGCCACCAGCCTAGATGAGTACGAGTACGATGGCCTCACCTCACCGACGATGACGATGCTGCTACTATTTATTTATCAATTTCACAGATGGCGTCCCTTCTCTTAGCAACATTTTCTACTTCCATAATTCCATTTTGGGGACTTATTATAATATAAAGGGCAAAAGGAGAATCTGCCTGCTTGCAATCATACGACCGCAGACCGCAGCTCTTCCTATTGTCTTAAGCGCCAAAAGCACAATCCCAGCTTTGAACTTGGACAAGCGGACGGAGGGAGTATCTTTTAACATTTTTTCTGAAAAAAAAACAGTCTCACAGTTCCATTTTAATTTGTTGAGGCCGACCCTGTACCTATGAGCAGGCAAGGCACGCGTGCAGTGCCCGTGGTATATCCCGTGGTGGAGCATGTTTGTTTGGTCGTGGTTTATCGTAAACGATCGTAAATTTCCAGCTAGTATAGTATTTTTTCTCACACAAACCAATTAAGCAGTATTTTTTCACGAACCAGCAACAATATAATCCATCTAACCGAACACACTGAAGATGAGGCTTGCCAGCATGGGATAGAGCGTTTTTGGCTCATTCTTGCTGGCGAGAGGAATCCTGGAAAGCGCGGAAAACGAGGTAGCAACTAGCAAACAAGACAACCAAACACGCGCGCCCTCTGTTAGTTTCTTTCAGTTTCAGCACATGGTATGCCCATCCAATTTGCTCGATCGATGAGCGCAAGGTTTAGATTCCAAAATTTTTTGTACGGTATCGTCACATCGAATCTTGCAGCACATGCATGGAGTACTAAATATAGATAAAAAAAAACTAATTGCACAATTAGGTGAGAAATCGCGAGATAAAACTTTTAAATCTAATTAGTCCATAATTAGACACTAATTACCAAATACAAACGAAATGCTACGGTGAGTCAAAATCCAAAAATTTTTGGATCTAAACGCCCCCTAAGGTAACCAAGGACGACATGCATCCCAGGCAACAGCTGATGAGCTAGAGAGGATGAGTTTACAGGCTTACAGCTAGGGGACAACGACGACACGTACCAGGAAGTAGATGGCGGAGCCGAGGACGAAGGTCCAGTAGCGGCCGAGGTAGGCGTCGGCGACGTAGGCGCCGAGGAGCGGCGTGAGGAAGACGGTGCCGGACCAGTTGGTGACGTTGTTGGAGGCCTCCACGGTGCCCTGGTGGAGCTTGTCCGTCAGGTAGATGATGAGGTTGGACGCGATCCCGTAGTAGGCCATCCGCTCGAACAGCTCGTACACTGCAGGGAGCACATCATTCACGGTCCGTACCGACGATGAAGGAGCTAGCTAGGCACCGCACGGCAGCAGGAAACACGTACCGACGATGAAGGAGCAGGCGGTCCAGCCGCCGCGCTTGGAGCGGAGCACGGGGTTGCCGCGCAGGTCCACCGACCCGTCCTGCGCGTACTCCGCGCCGCCCTGCTGCGGCTTCTCCATGGCCAAGCTCCCGGTCGTCCCATGGCCGCCGGCAGCAGCCTCCTCGTCCCTGGCTCCGGCACCCATCGGCGGCAGGCAGCTAGTAGTAGATTCGCTGCTGGGTCACTCTCTCACCCGCCGTCCCCGGCCTCGATGCTCGCTCCCGGCCGGTCCCGGGGGACCTGCTGCATTTATAGACGCCAAAGGCCAAATGTTGGTTTCGGCCATAGTAAAACGCTGCATGTCGCTTGCCCAGGCGTCCCCACCACGTTTACTAGTCGGTCTGGGGATCTAGACAAGTTTCACGGGGCACCGGCGCGTCCTGCAGATTCTAGAGTCGCGGACTCGCGGTGCGGTACCATCAGTGAGGTGATGGGGGAGTGTGGGTCCAAGTTGAATGGTGACGAACTCACGAGGGAAGGCTTTGTTTAGTTTCGGATTTGGTAGTGGTTAAATAATTAATGCGTTACTGTAGTATTTTATTTGTATTTGTGAATTATTGTCCAAACATTCGATTAATTGGCTTTAAAAGATTCGCATCGCTAAAAGACATCAGAAAACAAACCAAACTGTGCAATTAGTTTTTGATTTCATAATCGATTTCGCCCATACATTTAACTCGCATGTACACATGCAGTTGCCAGCGAAATTTGATGTGACGGTAAATCTTCTATTTACATAGTGCATTTTTTAGAGTTTGGTGGGAACTCAACATGGCCTAGTTGAAAGTTGAAGAGAACACGAGCAATAATGCCTGCCGGTCACTGAGTTGAAACAAACAAACAAAAAACTGTATAAACTCGTGAGAACTACTAGGAATACAACTTTTATCGGACGTTGGATGTTTATGCATAATAAGGCCTGGTTTAAATTAGGGTTAGGAATGAGTATTTGATTACATGATTTTAAAAAGCATTTTCGTTTGTATTACCCTTATTATGTTCAATCATGGCTTACTGCAGGCCAAAAGATTCATCAACCGTAATTTATAATCAAACTATGTAATTAATTATTTTTATCTATATTTAACTCCATCGATGGTATTACAAAGATTTAATGTAGTTTGGTGAGAGAGAGTGAGGAAAAAACTTTAAGAAAACAAATATCAAAAGGCCTAACACCTGGTGGCAGGTAGGTGCCCATCAATCATTAGGACCGTTGTTACTGATTTCCCCCGCCCCCCAACCACGCATGCCGGTACACTGGTACTGCTGTGGTTGCAGTTGGCCAGCGTCCGTGGATATATGATTCTTCATTCACGGGTACGTCAGCATCTTATATGATTCTTGCGACGGGTAAGACAACGCGCTGAGTTCTAGTTCTAGTACCTCGATCGGATTTCTCCGCCGTACAAGACAATGTATTAGCACTGGATGCAATCCTGTGTGTAGCGTTACGCTGACGGGTGACGACGTGCCACAGTTTGGTTCCAGGACACGCCGCCACGTACGATCCATGTATCCATCGGATCTAAGCTGAGCCCAAGCTAGCGCGTGTGGCAATCGGGCCTTCCGCCTTCGCGGTCCAGATGTAGACGCCCTCACAAGTCACCCCGCCCGTGCGCTCGCCTCCGTTTGTCCGGCGCGGAAACGAAAGGCGCGATCGATCGGCGCTTTGTCTTTTGGCCGTACGTGGTGCTGGCAGAGGAGGGGACCGCCGGTGCACGAGGGAGATCGGCGGCCGCGCGCACGCCGGAGGTCTAGCAGCTAGGCGAGAAATTTACACGTAGGCGCACGTGCCACGCGCGGCGGGCACCGTACCGCCGCCGGTCTCGCCGGTCGTCGACGCTAGTCGGCGTCGCAAAGATGCTTAAGGGACGAAACGAACAAGCGATCGAGCCAGTGCCGGAATCTAGCCTGAAAGCTACAGGGTTTAATTTGTACGTAGCCGATCGATGCGATGAAAACGCCTCAGTGGTCCGACGGTGGAGTAGAGATGAAACGGGAGGCACCTAGAACGGAGTTACCTCTAGAGCATAATATTTCCTCCACAAAGATGTCCTCGCACCTAAAAAATTGAGGGTTTTTTTTTTCTTAAGGATCCCAAAAATATTTGAGTTACCGACTCATCCAACTTTGACACCGTTGAGTGAGGCTATCTCCAACAGCACAGACCCAAACCAGAGACCCAATCCATGATTTAGGTCACGCACAGTAAAAGAGTCACGCATCTGGAACATGTCTTCTCCGACGGCCTATGCAAAAGTCCTCCCCTGCTCCCTCTCCTTTCTCTCCGCTCGATCCCTCCCTCTCTTCTCTCCCCAGAAGAAGCGCAGCTCCAGATCTAGTGGAGGCGCCTCACCAATGCAGTGGCGGGGGCCACAACCCCTGGCGAAGACATGTAAATTTCAAGTCAAAGCTGCACCGCTAGCATTTTGTGGTGCACGCCACCCCCCTCCTCGGACCACTTTGGGAGCTGGATCTAGGCATGTGATCGCATAGTAAATTGCTGAGGCGTCAGCGGCTCCTCGTCATGTAATCGTGTCGTGTCCGCTTGGAGGCTCTCTTGTCTAAGACCAATAGCCTCATCTTTAAAACGCCGGGCTCGCTTCTGCTTTTGCTTTACAACTCCTCTCCACATGGAGGCTCCTCGCAGTAGTCCCGTTGCCACTAAAAAGGGTGCTCATTCTAAGCATGCCACGCCCACCGCGGACCCGCCTCGCCCATGCTCATTCGCCTCTCGTGACGGCCTCCGCCCCAAGACGCTGCCGCCTCTCTAAGTTCATCTAGAAAAAATGAATGGAATTTAAGACAAATGCCGGAATGCCATCATCATGGACCTTAGAAAAGGCCATCTCTGGCCATCGCCCTCCCTGCCTTGCCCTCGGAAAAAGCGCATCAGCATAGTGGACCCGTCTGCAGGCAAGCACTTGGACAATAGCGCATGGCTGGCCTTCATGGGCTCGCCTCATAAAGAGGCATGGCGCGCCTCTGTCTGATTAGGGGAGCCCACCACTACTGAAGGCGTTAGAGATTTGAGTCGTCTCCCTAGAAGACGCTTATTTGCGTTTCATCTCGGGTGGTATGCAAAATGGGTCCTCTGTTTGGGTATTCTGTTGGACCGTGTTTCTAGGTACGCCAAACACTGTGTACGACTGCTTTTGTGTTTGGGTTGTATTATTGGAGACAGTCTGAGTGGGACGAGTGGGCTCAGCCGTGCTAGTGAGCTTAGTCGTTCTCGTTGACAATGCACACGTGCCAGCTTTTTGGGGAGCTACCTACCTAGTATCTGCCGGCACTCTAGACACGAATCCAGTGGTCCTAGTTGGCCGAGGTCGCGGCTACGGCTGGGCATGAAACCTAATACCCCATTTTTTAACCTGAATTAATTCTTGACGGTCCGCATCTAAAACGGTAATACTACTCGAACATACGTCCGGAATCTTAAAAAAAATCGAATGATTTGTTACACGCTAGCTCTAGCACCGCGATCAGAACAACGGGTCCATGTGCGCTCTCTCCTCTATCTACTCCATCTACACTGCAACAGCAGACATAAATCCCCAACTCCTCGCTTCGCTCGTCACGACTCACCGCGCTGCCCGCCCGCCCCAAGCCACCTCACGGTGGCACCCCCATCCCACGTCGAGCCACGCCACGTTTGCCGCCGCGCCGTGCTCCATCCCCCGCCGCGCCCACTCCGCCTCGTCGCACTATGCCCGATCCCTGTCCCTGCATGCCATGCCCCGTCCCTCACAGCGTTGAGGTGCTACCGACGCCGTCGTTCCCCACCAGGAGGTCGTGGTCGCTGTCGACGGCGGCGTTGCCGTGACGCTCGACCTCAGCTCGCAACATGACACAAGATCCGGAGTAGCCTGACCCAGAGCGGGCTGCTCTGGTTTCACCTCGCGCTCCCTTCCTTCCTCAGACTTTGCAAGCGCGTGTTGCAAGCATATGTTTCGTGTTTCATATGCATGTTACAAGTGTTTCATGTGGACATTGCAAAAGTAGATCGGGATGTTGCATATGTTGCAATGGCTGTACAATGTTGCAAGCGTCTGTTCCAAATGTTTTAGCTGTTTCAGACGTATGTTGCACACGTTTTACATGGATGTTGCATATGTTTCACACTTATGTTGCAGTGTTTCATCCGGATGTTGCATATGTTTTCACGTATATGTTGCAAGTATTTCATCTAAATGTTGCATATGTTTTGCAATAGCTACACACATGTTTCCCTCGTGTTTCAGACGCATGTTGCAAGTGTTTTAACTGTTTTGGACGTATGTTGCAAATGTTTTCTCTAGATATTGCAAAAGCAGATCTGGTGTTGCACATACATCTTGTAGTGGATGTTGCAAGTATTTCATCTAAATCTTGCATATGTTTTGCAATGCTACACACATGTTTCTTGCTATTTGCAAGCCTTCTTTGGGCCCGCTTGCATGCACGTGGGTGTGGAAGGGCTCGGCGGCAGCGCTAGCGAAACCGTATGAGTGTGGGGTCGGCGGAGCGAAAGCGTGGGACACGGAGCGAGCGGGACACGGACACGGGACCCCACGTGAGTAGGGTGTACAGACGCAGGCGTTAGAGACGATAGCCACCGTCCGGACGGTAGCCTTTCCCCATCTAAAATGTCCGATTATAATTTTGGAGTAACTCTAGATTTCCAAATAGTTTAACTTGGTTAGTTTAGATATTGACCTCCAGTATCTGAATTACCCATAGTACACGGAATTCATGTATGCGTGATTTGTTATACGTATTAGTGTAGATGCTATCTGATTGATCATCATTTATGTAGTTGTAGAAGATATATCTTCTGCTTTTTGGTACACTGGTAATACCTGAATTTTCAAATACCTAAAGTACTTGACCTGAATCTTTTGGGTTACTAGTTGAATTCCCCGCACGTTACCGTGGGAATTTTCAGTTGAGTAATGACCGATGAAGCTGAATATCAATGATGTGTAGCTTAGTATTTTGTTGGAGAGCATGCTTATATTAACGTGTTGTGAGTAAGATGACAATCGAAAACACTTTAGTCAATTGGTATTGTTGGTATTAATATAAGTGGCATAGCTGTATTTTTATACCATTTAATTTAATATGGTATAAGTAGGGTAAGAAGCAAGGTACTATTTATGGAAGTACGCATCACATGAGTACACACAAAACAGGATATATTGTAATACGGTAGAATTAGTAGTTGTTGCCCCTGGGAGTGTTCGGCTGTCATTATAAGCCGACTTATAAGCCATGGTATAGTATTTTTCTCTTCCAACAAATCAGTCGTACAAATCAACACAAACGGCTTTACGAGGAGCCGAACAGAGCCATAAGGGGTTTTTATATATGGAACAGAGGTCTTTTTTTTGCATAAATACGGAACTTACAAAGGCCTCTGTCTATAACTTTGACCAGCATTCCTTCAGGGATAAATAAGGTATCAGGCCTGATAGATAGCTTTGTCTTTGTTTGCATCAGACACCAAATTTGACATATCTAAATGCTCAGATGTATGCTTCCACAAATCACGACATTGTTCCTATGTGATTGGTCAGGTACCCAATTTGGTATTATTTGTTCTTCAACGCATCTTTTCTGAAATATTCCTATGTGATCGATCAGGTACCCAATTTGGTATTAATTGTTCTTCAACGCATGTGTTCTGAAATATTTACATAAATCCACTTGAAACAACGAAGGGAAAGGTAGTCGAATGATTGTGATGCATGTTCAGTATGTTCCCTTAGATGTATTAACCTCGCATGATATTCAGAGTATACTCACAGCACATATGGTTGGTGGATCATCAACTATGTAGGCTGGAGGGCCATAACGATACAGCTCCCCAGCGCACAAATGGCCCACCTCCCATCAAGCCCAGGGATGACCTCGAACTGATGCTGACGGAGGAGAGGAGAGCCGGATTGTAGGCGGTGAGGGCATCGGCACCAGAGGAATGGCACCAAGGAGGGGCAGCACCGCGCCGGTGATAGTGGTTGCCTCGCCGACCGCGCTTGTCGTGGCGCTAGACAGTGGTGAGGGCGACGTCGTTCGCGTTGTAGAACCCAGAGGACTCGCTGATCTGGGCGTGGTGGAGGCCGCCCGCCGCCTAGTTGATGGTGATGTTGGCCTCCCGTGGTTGAGCTTGACGGCGGCGCTGGCGCTCCCTACGTAAGCCTGGCACAGAGGGAAGACGCGAGGAAGGCGATGGCGTCGTCAAAGTGGAAGTGCGGACGCTGGACGGCCTCACAGGCCGGGTTGGGGAGGCAACGAGGGAGAGATCAAGGAAGCTATGGACCGCCGCCACCACCCGCGAGCGCAACACACGGATGCGGTGGGACTTTATCAGGAGGCACCGGCAAAATTGATATGTGATGAATCCGGGGGAAGATAAAAGGGCCTAGATCCCTTCATATACCTGTCAATTTTTGGAGAGCGATATAATTGCATTGTGCAGACGTTTTGAGATAGCATGCTGCAGATAGGAGGTGTTGCCATTACTTCTGGTGTTCTCGACGGTATGCTACTCATCCTCCATTCCTCCTTGTATCGGTGGGCATGTCTTGAAGGACTGCTCAGCTGCCCTTCTTCTTAGTTACTATAAAAGGCCATGCGATGTGTAGGTGAATGCTGAAGGGGAGCCAAAGAGTTGGCAGCTGCAGGCGAGAGTTGGACGGTCAGATGAAGGAATTCACGCTGATCTAATGGCTGCAACTCTAGATGACGTGGCTTAACGTGGAGCAAGATTTGAAGGGATTAGTGGTATATATATATATATATATATATATATATATATATATATATATATATATATATATATATATATATATTTCGATGCCCGCCTATGGCAGAATTGCCTAATCTAATATCCTCCCAAGAGTACTTGTCTTTCATTAGATACTAAGTACCCAAGAGAGTGCACTAAATCGTGCCGTTCCGTCGAGCACACCCCAAGGGAGAACTCGAAAATTCACATTTTTCCGTTAGGATCATAAATAAGAGAATAAAGCTTACAACATTCTTAACCATTTCATACATCACTTTATTACAACATTAGAGTACTTAAACAAGTTGAATGCAATAGTGGAAATAAGATAGCTTTACATATAAAAGAGTTTATACATTTTAGATTCACATTTTTATCTTGCAGTGGAGAACAATATATGATCAGAGTTACAGCGAAAATAAAGATTAATGGTGAATCATTAACATAGTGAACATTTATAAACCAAATATGATGGCAGATCATAAAACTTTTCTTCTAAAAACTTTTAATCAGGGTTATAAATAAACACTATGGTCATAGCGTTAAAGAAATCATCTCTGACCCCACCAGGAGGTTTCCACGCACAAGAGTTAGCTCTATGTATCCTCCGGTCACCTGCAACAGGGGGAATAAAACTCTGAGTACTCGATTGTACTCAGCAAGACTTACCCGACATAAGAAAAATAAAAGACTACAAGGATATGCAAGACTATCTGGCTTGTGGGTTATTACATTTACAGGAAAAGTCGTACTATAAAGGATGACACAATGTTTAAGCTAATATGTGCTACCAATTGCTCAAACAACCACAAGCATCCTCAGATTCACAGCCAAGACAGTCTATACTTCACTATTACCCTTACTGTCTTGCGTGGTATGGCACTGTCGTACTTGAAGGGAGGCACTGACGCACTTGAGTCACGACACAAGGAAGTTAGCGTCCACGCTGACTTCCTTGGATGGCTCGAGACGTATTAAATGGTCTCACCCGACCCCTTGGGTGCGGAATCCGTCTTGCCCGACCCCAAGGTCGCGGGCTCCGTCTCGCCCGACCCCTTGGTGTGAGCTCCGTCTCGCCCGACCCAAAGGTCGTGGGATCCGTCTCGCCTGACCCCAAGGTCGCGGGCTCCGTCTCGCCTGGCCCCTTGGGTGCGGTGACTGTTGAGGGCTAGGGGTATATATACATTTCCCTTTCCTCCCCAATGGTTATCTGCGATTTAAGTGACCGTTAGGGGCTGGGGGTATATACCTTTCCCCTTCCTTCCCAGGGGACCTGCCTCTTCTTCCTCACTTGAGCACATCCAAAGCAGAGCAGGAGCTCTCTCTCTCTTCCTCCATTGTTGACCTCATGACCTCAAGCAAATCTATTGATTTCCCCACCAATCCTTGAGTAAAAAGGGTCCCAAACTCGATTAGAGAGCAGCTCCATTGATTTTATAACTCTAAAGAGCACTTGGTTCACGTTTTGGCCAGCAGTTGTGTTTGCTACTTTTCGAGCTTAGCTCCTAGCCGGCTAGAGTGTTGCTCGTGGAGCTTGCCAACTTGTGTGGTAGCCCCGGGAGGTTTATAACCATCTCTTGAAGCTAGTAAACTCACCACTCATCTCAAGAGTTAAGTCTCTTGACTTGAGAACGAGGAAGGGCTGGAAAACTCTAAGCCTTAGTGGCTAACCTCAACAACGTGGAGGTAGGCAAGCCTTAGTGGCAAGCCAAACCACGGGATAAATCATTGTCACTTGTGCTTGATTTACATTACTTGCATGACATATTGTGGTTGAGGTGATTTCTAGGTTTTTAGTCGATCTACTTGTGTGTGATGTTTCTACCACTTCTAGCTCTTGATCTATGATTGTCATACGTAGTAAGCTAGGAAATTTTTTCGATCTAAGTTTTCATTCACGGATTTTAAATTGTGACTCAAAGTTATCTGCAGGTGCGGTAGTGCCGCTGTTCTGCTCCGACAGTGCCGCCCTCTAGAGCGGCAGTGCCACAGGGTGAACTTGATGAAAGTTTGAGTGTTTGTTTTGACATGCCTATTCACCCCCTCTATGCCAACCAGAGATCCTACACATACTAACCCATAGGAACAGGTTATTTAAGCACTCTTTAATTATTTTGCTCGATATAATTTGCTAAAAATGGTACTTTAAACAATATTTCAAGTGTTTGCCGACTTAACAAAAAGGCTTATCTTAATTTCATATTTGATCTTTGAGCTTTCCATAACACTAATTAACAACATATGTTTTCAAGAATTAAAGTTGCATTTTCCACTACAGCACTTGCTCACCATCTTCACATAAGCACTATACACAAGTCATTTTATTTTGTTTACAGAAATTGTTTTTCGTACCAAACAATTAACTACTTATTTTATTCTTTTTGTTAGGATTTTCATAGTATTCATACGCACTGAGTAAATTAACTTAGATTTTATTTGATTTCCCTCAACCATAAAGGTAGGTCGCAGAGGGGTTGTTTATCATTTCATGCGTGATTTTAAAATTTTCAACTCGAGAACTTGTTTTGCTAATTTCCCGAAGACCTTAACATAGGTGCTAAGCAAGCTTGTAACATCAGAGATGTTACACCACCTCTACTCGGCGATTGAATCTGCCACGTAGGTGGAGGTAGGACAAGGCAATGCGTGTTGAGTGACGACATGAGCAAAGGAGATAGTAGGGATGAGGAGGCTGAAAGGTGGGGCAAGTGCAAGAAGCCGCGAGCAGGGGCACAACGGCCTCGGCTAGGGGTGTCTGGAAGAAGGCACCGAAGTGTGGGCGGCGCATAGACTTTGCGTGCATTGGAGGAAAAAGAAGAAACGTCCTAGAGGCTGGTAAACAGGCCCCAGAATTGACAACACAAATGAAATCCATCCAACCTGTTCTCATTCGTTCCTTTTACCTTGATTCTGTCTCATAAACCAAACACCCAAGTAAAATGGTTCTATACCAACAAAAGAGAAATGCAACCATCTCGTCCTAGCTGTCCCCAAACCAAATATATTGTAAGAAATCTGGTACATAACATATCTGATATATAACTATTAGGTGTTTGTGGTACTCCATCCGTCCCAAAATAGAAGGCGTGGTCTGATTTGGCGCGGTCTTCAAGATCACACTTTGATCGTTAATTTCTCTGGTCCCATTTAGATCCTTGGAATTGAATTCATTTTAATAATCATAATTTAGACACATATTAATTAAGCTAATATGGTTGTATATGGATTATATTTATATATTAGTGTTGGTTATACGAGGGAGATACTTATGTGTTGCATTTCTATCGTAGGGGGTGAGTTGAAGAGCATGGTATAAGTTGCAAAATAGAAACATAGAATGATGATCTATAGAATCAATTTCCTTCAACCACACTATAAATTTGAGATAGACTTATATGTGAACTTTAGAAAGTGGTGGAATGTCAAATTCCAAGCCCAATAGCCTAATTTATTAAGTAGATTTTAATTCCTTCAAATGAAAGGATCCAAACATCCTCTTATATTAATTTATAACAATTTATGGCAACAAAAATATTATTACAAAGTATTTCCTAAACATAAATCTAATGTTACAAGTTTTGTAGTATAAACTTTGTATATGAATAGGATAATTGTTGGTGAAACTAATAGCTCGACTAATATTTTAACGGGGTGCCTTATCAAGCAGTGAGCTAAAATAGCTCTCACAACTAATAGTTGGATCATTTAGAGACCTAAATAAATAGCAGTCCATAAACAAACTGAATAATTCCAAGGCAGACGTGGGCTATTTGATGTTTTATTTGGTTGGAGACATGTAGGACTTGCCTAATAAAAAATGTTGCCTGTGAGTTCCTTGAAAAATTGATGTTTTTTGCTTGGCCAAGCAAGTTCAAAGAAGGTCCGTTTGGGTGGAGACCTATGCGTAAGACTGAAAATACTAATAGAGATATGCATAAAACTAAAATGTTTTTAATATATATTATATGTAAGATTAACATATATCTTTATAGTTTGATTATGATCATGATATTTTGTCCCACATGTTTATTGAGAAACTAATGACGACAAAGTATTTGCAAGGAAATAATTAAGTTTTGCCCTGCGAGTAATAGATTCTTTATAACCATCATCAACTAGCTAATCACCAAAGATTAAAAAAACATGCGGTCATTAAAAATGAAACCAGACAAAAGACAACAAGAGAAAAAGACAGGCACAAAAGCTAACACGATGCATGGCCCCTTTTTTTTCCAACGGTGTATCAACTAATCAAATCAAAGTCTTTGTTTGGATGCCATCCAAATTCCAAGTTTTTTCACTCTCTCTCCATCACATCAATTTTTAGCTGCTTGCATAGAGTATTAAATGTAGGTAAAAAAATAACTAATTACACAGTTTAGTTAGAAATCACGAGATGAAAAAAAGACAGGCACAAAAGCTAACACGATGCATGGCCCCTTTTTTTTCCAACGGTGTATCAACTAATCAAATCAAAAGTACTATAGGCCAGGCAACACAGGCGCTCGATTTTCATTGTCTGGGCGACGGCACCCGGCACGCCTGGTACAGGCAACATCCGAGGACATCAACCAAACAAACGCATCACAAGGTAAGGCACAGGACAAATTTGTCCCCGGGCTTGAACCAAACAAGCCCGTGGTCTCGTAGGTAGGATTGTTTGGTAATACGCATTTGGCGCTTGGGCAATAATTAGAAGGGGTCTTACAATACTATCGCTACGTGTCAATCAAGTCTAGGAGGATATGACAACTGAACAAACGAGGAATGACGATGGACATCCCCGACCATGCGTCGCTGCATGCGGCTGTTAAATTTAAATAGGGTTGCTCCCTGAATCCCTGGTCCTTTTCGTGTATTTTCTAGCGTGCATCAGGCATCAGCCACGCACCAATTATATTTATAAATATGGCCGCCGGTATACCGACGCAAGAAAAGATCGATCGATGCGGCCAATAGACGTAGCTCTCTGAAGCCGCCGCGCGCGGACCAACCAGCCGCGACTAGTACTCTAGTAGAGTAAGTAGCAGTAGAGCGAAGACAAACTCGTAACCTACATGGTAGTGACGCTGAGAAGGCATCGCCCCGTGTGTTCACACGACGATGCTTGAGGGCGTGAGACAAACCTGACCTTGGACATGTAGTACCATGCAGGGCAACAGTCTGTTCGTTTGCTGTATCTGACTTATAATCTGACGAACGATACTCTCAGTCATCACTTATAAACAAGCCAACCTAAATCGTCGCTGTTTGGCACTTTCTGGCTGCCTGCTACACCTGCACTACACTTCCAGCAGGCAGCAGCTTTCGGCGGCGTCTACTTTTTTGCCTTATTTAGTGGTAGATGCATCTCGTGATTTCCAACTAAACTGTGTAATTAGTTATTTTTTTTACCTACATTTAATACTCCATACAAACGGCTAAAAATTGATGTGATAGAGAGAGAGTGAAAAAACTGGAACTTTGATGGGATCTAAACAAGGCCTGGGTGGTAGTGGTAGCTGCAGAGCCAGTGAGTAGTGTGGTGTGGCGCCAAGGGAAGCTGTCTAGTCTGTGTCACTCAAGACAGCTGGATCTCAAGACACACAAGACAGCTAGCTAGCTAAGCGCGACTGGGCCATGCATTCACACCTAGAGTAGAGTACTTGTCATACAGTTCACGCTTGTGATGCTTTGAGAAACGAAGCGAACAAAACAGCACCAAAACAAGCCGCGAACTGGTACCAAAACACGAAAAACAGGTTCGGGTCAAAATCATAATATACAAGGACTGACAGACTATTAGCCCTAATCATGATTTGTGATGCTTTGAGAAACGAAGCGAACAAAACAGCACCAGTGGTCTAGTGGTAGAATAGTACCCTGCCACGGTACAGACCCGGGTTCGATTCCCGGCTGGTGCAATTTAGTTTTATGGAAACAATTTAGTTTTATGGAAATTTTGTCTGCAAAAAGAGAGTATGCAACTGTGCCAGACACGTTTCTTCACTATATATTCGCCACTGCATTTTGGGCTTTCTATTGTCGGCTTCCACGGATTACTGTTACGGGCCACAAAATCACGTACAACTTCGTGATTCGTATGAATGAAGAAATGAAGGCCCCAGTCCAGGCCGCCGGCACGCTGCGTCTGACCCGTGGCCCAGACTCGCCCACTCGCCCAGCCAAATTGGGCTGCATATCCGTCGTTACCTGCCAAGAGGACCTTTTTTTTACCCTAGGAAATAGTACATTCACAGTACATAAAGGTTTTAGTCTCAGATTTGCAAGCATAGCTATTGCATGGATTTTAGTGCCCTAACAATAACAACTACATCAGTCTCTGAAATAACTCGCCTCATTCCTAGCGACCTTTCAAGCAAGCAGTTGCTTCAACATATTGGACTGGACCCGTCGTATGCCGCACAATAATATCTAAGGATATAGAGCTTTCTTCTTCAAAACTTTGTGTTACACAGCGTAAACCGTGAACAAGCTATATGAAATGTCCAAAATTTGTAATGTCAACTAAAATATTATATTTTTGTGGGCTTGATGTTGATCCATCAATGTGACTTACTCCATCACGTGATCATAGATGCCTAGATGATCATGACGCGACGCAGCAAGTAGCAACACACAGGTAATCCTAGTAAACCTTGTGTCATAGAGATTTTTTTCAAAAAACCACGATCCTCAAAAAATTATGTATAGTATTTATTACTTTATATTTAAAACTTAATTTAACATAGGTTAGATTACATTTTGATTTACATATAATTATTATTTCATTATATTATTATATTTAGCTTTATATTTACAAACTTAATTTAATATTGACTAGTTTAAACTAATATAAATTTATAAATTTGATGTGATATATTGAATTTAAACCTAAACATGCAAAGAAATGCAAGCCTCACAAGGCCTATCCCTCTGCCAAATTCTAGAATTTTGGGTAACTAAACATAGCCCTAAGGGCAAATTTTTTGATTGATGATGAAATGTGTAGCAGAGTTTCATTAGCCACGTGTTCCTCACAGATCCATACAGTTCAGTCCCACGGCCTCCAGCATATCATCAGCTGCAGCATTAAGAGCATGTTTGTTTCATGCTCTCCCAGTCATTTCCTCCACCAGACAAGCATGTTAGCTTCAGACACTCAAAAATCAAGCCTAGGGCCTTGTTTAGATGCCATCCAAATTCCAAATTTTTTCACTCTCTCTCCATCACATGATTATCGAGGTGGAGCACAACCCAAGGAGCCTGCATATTTTTTTCCTCAGATCCAATAATGAGTATTAAATTATGTAGTTCCTTTCATACAAAAAATATATTATTACAATACCAAATTACACAGTTTAGTTGGAAATCATCAATAATAGATGAATCTTTTTGCCTCAAGTGGGTAATAAACTGTAGTTAGTCAATAATTTCAAACAATATTTAAGCTTTATAGTTTAAGCAAGAAAGCAATACTAATATTCATCCATAGGTATGTTTATTATTAGCAGTCAAAAATTTCCATTATATGTAAGTACATGTTCTACTTTCAAGCGAGAGCTCTTAGACAAGAGAGCACCTTCATGGCATGTGGAAAGTTTGCCTCGGAGCAAACCAAACACATCACATGAGAAATAGTACATTCACAGTACATAAAGGTTTTAGTCTCAGATTTGCAAGCATAGATCTATCGATGCATGGATTAGTTAGTGCCCTAACAATAACAACTACATCAGTCTCTGAAATAACTCGCCTCATTCCTAGCGACCTTTCAAGCAAGCAGTTGCTTCAACATATTGGACTGGACCCGTCATATGCCGCACAATAATATCTAAGGATATAGAGCTTTCTTCTTCAAAACTTTGTGTTACACAGCGTAAACCGTGAACAAGCTATATGAAATGTCCAAAATTTGTGAACAAATGTCAACTAAAATATTATATTTTTTGTGGGCTTGATGTTGATCCATCAATGTGACTTACTCCATCATAATCTGATGCCTACGTGATCATAGATGCCTAGATGATCATGATGCGAGCAAGTAGCAACACACAGGTAATCCTAGTAAACCTTGTGTCATAGAGATTTTTTTTTCAAAAAAATCACGATCCTAACAAAAAATTATGTATAGTATTTATTACTTTATATTTAAAACTTAATTTAACATAGGTTAGATAAACCTAATAAAACATAACAAAATTTATATATCTACATATAATTATTATTTGTATTATATTATTATATTTATTTTTTGCTTTATATTTACAAACTTAATTTAATATTGACTAGTTTAAACCTAATTAATATAAATTTATAATATAAAAAGTAATATATATTGGGTTTAAACTTAATTTAATATTGACTAATTTAAACCTAAACACGCAAAGAAATGCAAGCCTCAGAAGGCCTATGCGTGTCCCTCTGCCCAACACTCGTGTGCTACGTGGGCGGTGGGTGCCAAGCGTTCTGTTCCGTTCCTGTTCCAGCAGTGCCCTCTGAAACGTGCCGGCAATGGAGACCGCAACGGCGACAGCTCGCGACCTAAGTGAGAGGCGACGTTTCAGTTTGCTGATGGGCATTTGGGCCATACATCATATACTTCCCCCCCCCCGCAGCCTGCGCACGCTAAATAATATTACCACACCCACGTTAAAACAAAACAAAAGTTAACGTGCTATATGTTTATTATAGGCGGGTAAATGCTTTACCCACAACTTTTCTAACTCGCTGTGATAGGGGAGCCAGACCTCTGGTGGCCGGAGCCGCTGGAAGAACCCTGTACACGCGTGGGCTTCACCATCGCACAGGGTTGCGGTGGCGTGGAAGGTGATTCTAGTGGCGGCGTCCATTGTCGTCGGAATGGTATTGCACATCGCCTCCAAGCTGTGTGTTGCGGAATGTACCCAACCATGATCTAGCGTCGTCGTCACTTACTTATGTGCCTAAAAACATTATTTATCCATGCTTAGAATGATAAATTTGTGAAGCCTGGTCTCTAACATGGCAAATAACCATTTTTTCTATTGAACTTGATGGCTACACGAAGAGAATGACAACGTAGTTGCCGCCATAGATGATTTCAGTAGCTTATAATGGCTCAACGGCAAGAAGTAAATGGCCCCCTAAACTCCTAGGTGTTGTTTGGTTGTACGGTGACAACGCTAACGTGAAAGGGAGGGTTCCACGGCGGCAAGGGAAGATAATCATTCATTTACTTGTTTGGATGGACGGTTTTAAGACTAATACCCCTGTAAGGTCTGGAAAATTATACAAGCTAGTCCAGAAAAAACTGTTTGGGCGATCGGTTTTGTTATTAAATTTACACCCAGTTTACCGACCGAAAAATGATATAGATCTACACAAGCCACAATTTTTTTCCGACGGATATCGGGCTCGTCCTCCTCCTCCTCCCGTCAGTCCTAGCGAAACACCCAACTTCGCCGCCAACTGCTCGCTTGCATCCAAGATCAGCCTGCTCCGTCTCCGTCTCGTCTCCATTGTCGTCCTATCTCCTTGAGCATGAAGGTCCGCACATGATCCAGGGGATGCTGGCCTTCCCAGCGGGCAGGCAGCCAGCACCTGGACTGCGCTCCTCCTTCAACCTCCACGGGCTCTCCCAGGTCCCCCTCGAACTGGCCGCCGGCGATCTGCTGGACAGAGTGAACATCTCCGTCGGCCAGACGAGCTCGCCCGCGGTGATCGACGTGTACGCGCGGCAGTTCAGAGGGGACCTCACGCTGTTCCTCGAGTCACGGGCGGTGGAGGTCGTCGTCGGCGGTTGGGTGCTGGCCTTCCTCAAGGGACGATCGGCCAGGGATCCCCCTAGCGAGGGCTGCGTCATGTACGATCACCCCAACAAAATCCTCAACGGCACTTCGAGCTCATCGATCGGACCCGTTCTAATTCCAGGTCTGCATCTGCTGACAGACGGACGAGGTTGGTGTATCGTCGTCACCAGTCCGGAGTTCGGACTTGGGTGCAGCTGCTGTCGCCGCCGACGGAGTCGCAGGAGTGCCAAGAACAGAGGCAAGCTCGTCGATGTCGTATGCTCTCTGGGTCATTCAGAAACATGTTTCTATCCAATAAGGCAAATTCGTGATTGGTTATTCCATTCACCTGTTCTTCTGAGGTTCAGCGAGCTATTAATGCCTTTCGTCGTGCATGTACGAGCCTGGGAGGCCATAACCTCTCTACCCAAACATTATTTTCCACGGCCAAAGGGTGTGTTTGTTTGAAGAATGAGGTGATCTATCGTCTTCTCACTTTTTATCTTTTGTATTTGGTTCGTGGAATGGAATGAGTTGATCCATCACCGCTTTCATTCATCGTAAGCTAATTAGTATATGTATGAAGAATAGGTTGATTCCACCAAAATTTATGAGATAAACTAACGATGCATTACCTCATAAAGCATGTGATGACTCTACCAACCAAACACCCCAAAAAGAATGAGACAAAAAAGAATCGATGGTTCTTTTTGCACAAGATCTTACCGGCAAAAATGATTTACAGGTGAAAAAGAGTACAATATCGCCAAACATGGCCTTATTCTATTTGGTTCACGCGTGGCAATCCAAAGGCAGGTTTATTTTCACGTTGACACCGGAACGTTTACCACTCGATTGTGGGCGTAATCGGTGATCTGAACAGCCGCATCAATCCCTGTGGCATATGAGCATCCCAGGATTCCCCAAAATTTTCTTCTCAAAACAATAGCGTTTTTCAACTCGCGAAAATATATTGGAAGGAATAAATAAGACAATCTCCAATAGTTTTCAATAATTCACTCAGTATCAGAAATCATTTATTGTTTCTAAATTATCCTAACCACTTTATATATTCTTTCTCTCTTATACACTTGCATCAGAAACTCTTTCCTACTCTTTATTCTTTCCCACGTCTTTGCACCTTAGATTGGCAGACCCATATGCGCGTGGAAAACATGCACATATATACGCGTTAGGTGATTTTTTTCAAGTGCCAAAAAATTGGGAAGTGAGATCGGGAACTCTTGGAGATGGTTTTTTTTTATTCTTGCAAAAAATCCAAGATCGTGAGGTTTTATTGGGAAGAGTTCCTAAAAATTTATTTCCAAAACCATGAAGTTTTCCAACTCACCAAAAAGTATTGGGAGAAATAAATAAGGCCATCTCCAACGGTTCCAATAATTTACTGCTAAAATATAGAACACAATTTTACATCGGGAATCATATACTATTTCTAAATTATCTTAACCACTTTGTATATTTTTTCTCTTGTACATTTGCATCAAGAACCCTTTCCTACTCTTTATTCTTTCTCATGCTCTTCCACCTTAGATTTGGAGACCGATACACGTGTTTTCCACGCGTGGATATATCCGCGTTTTCGGTGATTTTTTTCCAAGTGCCAAAAAATTGGGAGGTGAGATTGTGAACTTTTGAGATGGATTTTTTTCTTTTCTTACCAAAAACCCTCAGATTAGGAGACTTTATTGAAAACTCTTAGAGATGCTCTTACATAATACTTGAAACAAACAATAACTAACATGATATGTTGGGGGTGTGAACGGATGAGGCTACAAAATGAGTCAACCAAACAACATCCTTGGTTTAGAGAATGAACCCATTCTAGATGAGGTGAAGCGATGCATCATGAATCCATTACTCAAACTTTATGGAGTCATTGGTTTGGAGAATGAACCTATTCTAGATGAGGTGAGGTGATGCATCATGAATCCATTACTCAAATTGAGTGGAACGACTTCATTTCTCGTACTACTAGCTTGCGAGGAATGAGGTGGTGATTAATCAACTCATTTCATTTCACAAACCAAACAAAAAATCAAAGAGTTCGATGAGATAGACTACCTCATTCCACAAACCAAAACACTCATTAGGGCTAATTTGGAAGCAAGGGGAGGCATACCCAGGGATAGGAAACTCCTCCATGAATAACTAAATAATTATTCAAATTATTTTCCGATGGATTTCCCACCCTGAAAAAAGTCTCGCATCCCTAAAAAAAAGAAGAAGAAAAAAAAATCAAAAGCCAGTTGGTTCCTACTAGATACGGGCCTTAACTGTCAGCAGCCCATTAAACCTGAATCCGGTGGGCTCCATTATTTTCTTCTCTTCTTCCAAGCCTGGCCCGTTAGAAACCCACGGCCGCCGCCGTCAAGAAACCTTGCGCGCAAAAGACCTCGAGACCCTCCCACAGCAAACCTGTGCCCTAACGGCGTAAAGGGCAGGTTCGTCTTTAGAGGCATCCAAAACCCTAGCCCCCAAGTCCTATATAAACAGCGAGCCAGGCGAAACTCTACGGATCGGGTCCAATACCAGCCGCCGCCATGTCGAAGCGAGGTATGCCGCCTCCTTTCCTCAGCTCGATTCGCCCATTTCCGCGTCGATTGATTATCCATCCTGTTGCGATCTCGCGTTTTTAATGGAGTTCTCGCTTTGCGTGGTGTCTCGTGATGGCTTTGCGTGGTGTCTCATGATGTGATCCAGGGAGGGGTGGTACGGCGGGGAACAAGTTCCGCATGTCGCTGGGTCTGCCGGTGGCGGCGACGGTGAACTGCGCGGACAACACGGGCGCCAAGAACCTGTACATCATCTCCGTCAAGGGCATCAAGGGCCGCCTCAACCGCCTCCCGTCCGCCTGCGTCGGGGACATGGTCATGGCCACCGTCAAGAAGGGGAAGCCCGATCTCAGGAAGAAGGTGATGCCCGCCGTCATCGTCCGCCAGCGCAAGCCCTGGCGCCGCAAGGATGGTGTCTACATGTACTTCGAAGGTAGCATCCCGATCCCATCTCACCAATAACTTCTTAGATCAAGCGTTGTCGATGTGCTTAGATTGATGTTCAATTTACTTTCGATGGTCCTGGTGATGCATGCTTAGTATCTAGTTTAGAGGTGAAATTCCTTTTCTTTGATGGGAGGGCCGCGAGGCTCTCTAGCTTTTGCTGGAGCAGAAGCCGATAGTGTCTGCATATTCCAAAGCAAACGTCATAAATTAAGCCTTCCGATGTTGAGGATTTCCGTTGAAAGTTTACTCTTTCATGGATATTATCCGTCAGAGGGCAGCCTCATATTCCATTGCCTTGTGTAGCAGCGTCGCCGCCATGAAAATTTGGGACTGGCCATGAGGCTCATATTTCATACATCTCAGTTTCACAATGCAGTGTTTTGTGTTTGTTTTGGTACATGTTTTGTATTATGGTATCCAGTTGCTCCTGAGCTGGTTTCATATTCTGTTGTTTACTGGATCACATTGCGCTGTTAAATTTACATGTTTGCACTTGTATAAATGTTGAAAAGGATGATGTTACACGTTCGGATTTATGGATTAGAGAACGTCTCAGGGGACACTTAACCACAATTTTCTGATTGACGGTTGGAGATCCATGTCCTTCAGCTTTACTGTGGAGCAAACAACACATGTTTGTATATTCCCAAGCAAACGTCATATATTAAGCCTTTGGGTGTTGAGATGTTCCTTGAATTTCTCCATCTGAATGCGGCCTCATATTCCATTGCCCTTGGTAGCGGCGTTGCTGCATTGAAACTTTGGGACTGGCCATGAGGCAGATAGTTCTATATTTACTTTTCATTCATTGCATTTACATTTGTTTTTTTTGTTGCTTGTTAATTGAACCAGATATGTTTACCCGAGTTATCTTTTATCACAAGTGCCACTTGTTTTTGTAATTGCTTCTACTTGATTGTTCATGTGAGGTGTGTGGTAACTTGTGAATACCAATACACTTCTTACTGACGGAAGGGCTCCGAGGTTCTTCAGCTTTTTTTGGAGCAAACATTACATGTTTGTATATTCTAAAGCAAACGTCAAAAATTAAGTTTTTATCTGAAGAGGTTTGCTGGCAAGGATTTTCATCTTTGAGAGCTTTCCTCCATTTGAAAATGGTCTCATATTCCATTGCCTTGGGTAGCGGCATCGCTGCATTGAAACTTTGGGACTGGCCATGAGACATATATTTTCTTCATTTCTTATAATGATGTTTCCTTGTTATAAGTTTTGGCTCTGTGGAAAGCTTGTTTCTTTATATGTTCTAGTGTTTTCTACTCTCAAGTCTCCAGCTTTGTTTTTGTTAATAATTGTTGAACTAATTTGGGGTGATGCATTTCATTTGCAGATAATGCTGGAGTGATTGTGAATCCCAAGGGTGAGATGAAAGGTATGCCCTGCCAACTGTAATTCCTCAAGCATCAGGCTAATTCTGTTTGGCATGGCATTTAACAAACTAACAATTGCCACTCTTGCAGGTTCTGCTATCACTGGACCTATCGGCAAGGAGTGTGCTGACCTTTGGCCTAGGATTGCTAGCGCAGCAAATGCCATCGTTTGAGAGCTTGTTGGAATGTGTTTAGACTTGTCTGATCATCTCAGTGTCTGTTGCAACTGTTGCTAAGAGTGCTATTGGACTTGATGGCTTCTTTATGTTTGGTTACTCAATTTTGTATTGAACAGAAATTTGTCTACCATGTGGATTTATATAACAATGTGGTTGCCTTAAGTTTGCTGTCGTCCATTTTTATGAGATGCTTATCATGTAATGTGGAAGCCCTGTTTGTTTACACCTAGCATATTTCTTTGGTGACTGCAAATTTGTTGGTATTTCATTACCGGATTGTTTTAAGGTCATGATTCTAACTCATCAGTGTGATCATGTACTGGAATTTTCGTCGTTGGCTTGGACAATCAGCTGAGTTGTTTTGCCTCGATGTGTTCCTGTCAGACACGGAATTATTGCATTTTCAATAATTTTTTTTAAATGTCACCTAGTTATTGCGATGCTGCACTGTTTAATCCCAGCCATATCAACTGATTTATTTCTCAAATCCCCGCTGATTTATATGAGACGTTTCTATCAGGATTCTCTCGGCCCTAAAATAACTGCACATCATGCTTTAATTTTTACTAAATTCTATAGAAAATGTTATCAACATTATATTTTTTATGATATGAAAATAATTTCCACTGTTATAGAGTTCAATTAGATTAAGAGAATATATTATGAATATTTGTATCTTTTAATATTTAATATTAACATGTATATGTATTTACTTAAAAAGTGAGATTTGCAGATATTTAGGGTCTACTTGAGTTCACCAATCGTCAAGTCAATTAAGGGATTCAAAAAATCATAGTTGTAAACGAAGATTTGTAATTCATCTTTCTGAGCTTTGGCTCAATCGGCCAAACCAACAGATTTGATAATTTAACAGCAGGCTGAAAACAACAGCTTGCAATTTTCTCTCTCAAAATTATAAGTAATAAATGACAAGAAATGTTCCCATTCTACTATCTACATCTACACATAGCGCTTCACCAAGCTCTGTAATTTAGCTACACCAAGCTTTGCAATTCACAGTTTGGGAGCAGAGCTGTGGTGCAGGGCTGTGCACAATTCACAGTTTGGGGCAAAGCTGTGGTGTGTGGCGGTGCACAATCGCTATCCCTGTTGAGAAGCATTGCAATGGTGAGATAGTCGAGTCGAAGTAGAGGATATGAAGGTCCTCCGTGATATTGACGAGCTTTAACATCGTTTCATTCTTTGCACCCTGAAAAGTAACGGTGTAAAGATCAGAATCTGAAACCATCCTTGCACATTAAAACCTGAATTACTCATAAACAAAACTACAAATGGCTTAGCAGTGATTCTGATATCTGAAGGTAACCATAAAATTTTATTGCAAATAAGCTCGATGTTAGTTACCTTGATAGATAGCTCTACTGATCTGCTGTCCTGTGACTCTCCTTCAGGCAAGGAGCCATAACCATCGCCGTTAAACACTCTGATGGGGCAGCCAAGATCCCATCCCCCGCAATCACAGCATCCTCCAGATCTCCATCTCTCGATGAGGCCTGATGGTCGGCTGCTCTTTGATACCGTGCCGCCATGGTAACCTCTAGGGACAACAACAGTTATACATTGTGTGGCACCATTACTGTTCTGAACATCAGTTTCTTTACTGCCTTCTGAATGATTTAGTCCTGCTTTCTCAAGGAACTTCAGGCCCCAGCCACCCAAAACAGGCTCTTCCTGGCGTTTGTGCCGTTGTTCCCTCACCACAATTGCTGCTAATTCTTGGTTGGTCGGCAGATCATCGGTGTTGAGATTCATCAGGTCTGATTCTCTAGCACTGATCATTTCACCTTCAAGTATTTCAGTTAAGTCGTCGAACTGATGAGAGGAAGATTTGCCAAACTTCCAGGAATGTTTCGGGCTAGAGGAAACATTGCCTGTTCTCATAATTTCTGTCACTCTCTTGACAAGACTCTTCCCTTTTGGAACACTGTAGGGACTGCGCATTTGCCTAAGATAGTCATCTGGAGAACCATACAGAACAAACTCAGTTTCCAAAAGACTTGACTTGTCTGAGTTTAGAACTAAAGAACTTGACACCACCATCTTGCCCACAAGTCTGGACACGTTGCTTGAGTGACCCATCCAATCTTTTCTTCCTTGCTCTCCAGAATGGATCATGTAGACATAGTCGAAGGCCTTGTCCTTTTCCTGCACCCTGATTGGGTTTGCAGCGTATACTGCAATAGGATCGTCCAGTGACAATTCAAAATGAGGGAGCCCATCCTTCCATATGCATTGTAGAAGACCTGCACTAAGAGATGATGGGCAATGTGACAGAACAGGCTGATTTGAGCTCATAGATGAGCACAGTGGCGACTTGTTCTCATGGATGCTGACCTCAGCTGTGCCTTTGTTCATTGGAGATGCCCCATGGGAGGAGGTTTCCCATGCCTCAGGAGATATGAGCTTCAATATTTCTGACTGTGTTATGATGTGGGATCTCGACCGGATTTTTCTCAGTTTAGAACCTGCAAGGAAAGGTGATGGGCTTTTCGGTCTTGTCTTTGCATTTACAAGAGCATGCAAAGAATCCAGGACCTTTTTCTCGGAAGGACCAAGATTTACACTCCCTTGGCTTACCCCATCGGTAATCAAGTCATCAAGATCATTGACATTATGGGTTCTTGTTGGGTGCCTGAGGCTTCTGATGAGAAACTCCAAGATCATCATCTTGGCAGGATGTGCAGGGAACAATTCTGAATGGGGAGTGCTACCACTGCATGAACAAAATGACTTATGGCATGATTGGCAGCCCCTGCTTTTCTTCTCATCAAATATCTGACGCAAATCAGACTGAACCTCAGATGCAGCAGTGGACGGGTCTTGATCCCCTTCAGCCCTTCCACTGAACTCTGGAGTTACACCCCCGTCGTATAATCCATTTCTCCTTTCCATGTATACAAGTTCCATCTCTGATCAAGAAGTAAAAGATATGGAGAATGCAGCCAAACAAGTCTTTGAGTACCTGCACAGTGATAACATATAACATTGCTCCAAAAAAAAAGTGATAACATATAACAGATAAGCCCAAAGAGAACCAAATGTGACCGGCTGTTTCCGGTGACAGGGACAGACTACATCAGAAAGAGCTGAAAATAGAGATAAGATTCCCCTAAGATAACTTTCACACCAAGGATCAGAATTTGCCACGGAGATCACACAAGGAAGCAAGGAACATGTAACATGTTCATACACGGGACTAAGGAACATGTGGCATGATTTCATAGTTGATCAATTAAATTAGAAAAAAATATTGCAAGTGATTAACAGCTGCCAGAGAAGTGCCCATGTGATGTTTTCGATTTACTCAATTTTTTATGGAACACGAACATCCTCTGCTGAAAATAAAACAGTAGTAGTAGAGGTAGGTATACCCAGGAGTGGTGCAGAAGTGCTCACATAAAAATGCTTGACATCGATAAGCAGTAACCACAAGATAAAAACTTTCTTTCTCCAAATGGAAGCAGCTAACCGCCGTCCTCAGTTCTCAGCACATTAATTTCTCTCAAGCACTAGGGCACCATATAAATAAATGGCAGTTACACCACACACTAAAACTTCGTTCGTATGATTCATGGCGTACACTCTATTCACCAACAACACATCTAAGGCTTTTCTTATCATAACAACAAAAGGGGACATGCCAGTACTATCGTACTAACTGTACTTGGTTTGCTTAAACTGAAAGGCTGATAACAACTAGTATTACTATTTCACTGCCTTCTCCTATCAAAGCAATGGATAATGGCTTACAGGAAAATGGACACTGGTACTTGCAAACAGATTCTGAACTAGGAAGGGCAGTTGAGACCAGGCCCGGTCCTGTCAATTTATAGGCCTGGAGCGAAGCTTGAAAGATGGGCCTTCATTTTAATTATAATAATATGCATAAAAATTCTATCCATCTATATTTTTTTTTCTTTTTTCACTTCTATATAAATGCATGCCTTTTGGCAACACGAGGACACTGGAAATTTAGAAATAATACTAGATTCAGTTTAACGTTAAAATAAAAATGAGTGTTAGTAAAGTACCAAGTATTTTTTTTGGCGAGAGACAAGTGGAGAACAAGGATAATAATTATTCACTGCCCTGCACTGTTAGGGATTCCCCAATCCCAAATTAGAATCTGAGTCTTATATATTCTATTCTAAAGAATAACAAGGGGAAAAGGCAATTAGACAAATTAAACATTGATTAAACAATCAACAAAGGGACTAAGGGAACAGGGGCAATTGGGCATGGCACTTTACCTGAACACGTCTAGACGTAAGGACGTCTCGTATAGTCGTAGTGTCATACTCGCTTGGTTGGGAATGGAGTTACGGAGCGAGCGAACGGAGTAGCCAGATCGGCGACGGCCGGACGGCGGAGCGAAGGCGCAGAGATGAGGAGAGCGGCTGCGACGGAAGGGAAATCGACGGACTCTTTCTTACGCGCTTGGTATTTCCTATGGGCCAACTATAGCTTACATACCTGGGATTGGGCCCCTAGGCTTCAAGGGCCCTGTGCGTGGGCACAGCTCGAAACCCCCAGGGCCGGGGCTGATTGAGACGCTGTTCGCTCGTTGGTTTCAGCCAGAACTTACCGGTAAGAAACAACAAACCAACAAGTACATGACCAATGGTTCAGAAGCCACGCCCACGCTGAGGGCATCTTTGCTCTGTAGCATGAGAGATGAACAGAGGGCAGGTACAGAACCAACAAGTACATGACCATCTTTGCTCTGTAGCATGAGAGATGAACAGAGGGCAGGTACAGAACCAACAAGTACATGACCAATGGTTCAGAAGCCACGCCCACGCTGAGGACATCTTTGCTCTGTAGCATGAGAGATGAACAGAGGGCAGGTACAGAACCAACAAGTACATGACCAATGGTTCAGAAGCCACAAATTACTGACCTCTGAACCCCAAAGAACTGAGACATAGGATGGAAGAGATGAGAAGGACTCTTCAATCAATGACATAATAAAAGAAAAGTGTCATTAAAAACAAAAGTTGCAGCCACGCCCACGCTGCAAAAGAGTGGTAAAGCCCAACCGAAAAGCATGACCATAAATGCATTCATCACTGGCGTAAAGAACGGCCAGGTTCAACGGGAAATCACTTTGTTGCACCTTGTTGCGTTTAACACGGCAGCAAAGGAAAGCCTATGTACTTATGGGTTACTACAGCACCAAGAGAGAAAACAACAACAAGAAAGTCGCATCCATCTTTCCTTTCCTTTGTCAGAGCAAGAAGTAAACTAAGAATTAATAAACACTCTTAATCTACAACAACAGTAACTTAAGCTGAAAAGACAAGCTAAAGATACATCATTTTGGCCAAACAAAAGCAGGACAAGAGAAGTGGAGGAAGCATCAGATTCCTCACCTCAGGCACAGAGATTAGCACGCAACAGCATCCAAGATCTCGCTTGAAGCAAAGCACGGCCTCCCAACCTCCCAGCACAGACGACAGACGAGCTCTCCTCTCGTCCTTGATCTCGAGCAGTTCGTCTCGTCTTGGAAGGAGCAGCAGGGGGGACGAGCCACCAATGCGAAGAGCTGAAGAACAGAAGACGGCGGCCGGGAGATTATATACTCCAGGTCCAAGACCAAGAAGAACTGAGCCAACCAGCAAGAGGTAGCCAGTGACTCACCAACCAACCGAAACTAGAAACAAGGTTAGGTGAAGAGCCTAAACCAAGCCGCTGTCAACGGGAAGGAGAACGACCGAGAGGCCGGAGGAGCATCAAGCCGAGGCGCAAGGCTGCCGCTTACTAGAACGGCAGCGGATGAGACAAAGCGCTCGGCTTTTGTGCGCTAACAACAGCCCCCAACCAAAACCAGCAGGGAGGTGGAGAGGCGGACGGGCAAAGAAAGGGAAGAGAGGAAGAAGACCAAGGACTGATGAAGAACGTAAGCAGGCAGACGAGAGGAGGCGCGGGGGCGGCTTCCGGCTTGACTTGTTCCAGAACGGGAGAGGAGAGGGCAGGCAAAACAAGGGGAGGCGTCAAGGGGAAAAAGCTGCTGCCTTTACTCCTGCTCCTCCTCACACTCGACCCTTTCCATCAACACACGACGGCTTGTATGGCTTTGAAGGCGGGGGGTGGACTCGGTAACGCGTGGGCGCTACAGTTCCCTTCCATGCCCGGCTGCCTGTGCCTACGCATGCAAGCCAAAGAAACAGGGCCCTGTTCAGAGCGAGGCGTAACTCCTCGTCGCCATTAATGGCCGGCCGAGAAAGGCAACGTTGTTGTTTGCTCGAGTTTAATGGCCAAGGGGAAGGAAAGAAGCGGAGGCGTCAGCTAACTGAAGCCTGAACCGCGGAAGGAAGCGAGCTGCGTGCGGCAGGAGAGCCCTGAAATCAGCTAAGGAACGGAAGCGAGCGACCTGATGATGGGCGAGAATGCGAGATTGGCGTGGGAGGGACGCGGCAGGCCATGTGAAGTGAAAGGGGGAGACTAAACGGAACAAACCGATGGACTGCAGCGGCGGCCGCAGAGAAGTGGGGGCTTTGTTGGGGGGACGGCGCTAAAAAATCAGGCCCTAGAGCTGATTTCTTTGGGGGTTCAGTTCTTGGCACGCGTGATTGCGTGCTTCTAGGCTCCGAATTCTGCAGCGGAAGCTGTAATAAAGAAAGAAAGGTTCGCGGTTGCCGGGCCGGTTGCGGTGCCGGAACTTATTCCCCGTTCCCCACTCCCACTGGGGCGGCCGAGGCTGACCACGGGCGGGCGCTGCTGCATCGTGCTCGTGGCCGAACGTTGCGGCTTGGACTTGGGCGCTCCCTCGCCGTAGTGCTCGGGCGGGCCAGCGGACAAGACAAGAAGAGGAGACGGGGAGGGCTGGTCCGCTGGTGTGGTGTGGCGTCACGAGCGGCCACAGCAGCAGTGGAGTGTCCAGTTTCAGCTCCGATAAGCCCATGCGACCATGCAGGAAATGTAGGCTTGGATGGCGATAAAAGAGGGGCGACGTGTACGTCTAGCCATCCAGGCCCGGTCTATTCGTCGGCCCGGCCGGCCTCGAGGCGCCCACCACTAACGGCCACTTCCGGGGACCGGCTGCGCTGCGCAGCTGTTGCCCAACCAGCAGCCCGCCCAGGTCCTGCCGCTGCCCCTGCACGCGCGGTCGGAAGATGACACCGCCCGTGGAGTGGAGGAGGATCCAGAGCGGCTTGACCCAGCCACCCGGGGCGTGTGCGTCGTCGATCTGCCTCCAGGGATACGCCGTCTCGTCCCCTGCAGGCGTGCGTTCCGGGGCCGAATGGAGCGAGGTCTTCGGTGAAACTGATGAACGAGGCGTGCACGTCCTGGTAGACCTGAAGAGAGGTTTGAAATCTTCAGAGGATCACTGGACCACTCCGGGCGAGGGTGCTTCAGACTGTTGCTGCAAGAATTTTCAAAAAGACTGTTGCTGCAAGTGGTACGTGCAGTGCAGTAGTACTAGCAAGACCTCGACTTCTTTCTCTGAATTTGTTCTTGCCTTTTCGAATGAATGCGCTGTGCGCTGTGCGAAAATGGTTTTGGAAGAATGGAAGGTGGTAATCTTTGGATATGGTTATTTAATTCTGAAAACGACAGGCCCAGCTTCCACTGATCCTATGTGAATATGTGATAACGCACAATCACGTTAGAGGATGTTTGGTTCGCAGCCTCGTCTGGAAGGCGCGGCCAGGCAAGCACGTTCCTGAAATTAGGAGTACATGCAATCTGCCTCTGTTGTGCAGAGGCTAAGAATGGATTGTTCAAAGCTTCGAGTAGATAGATACGCTCCGGCATGCAGGGCGCAGTCACTGCAGAATGTGGCGTCCAGCAATGTCGACGGGGGTTGTCCGGGCAACGTCTCGTACAACTACGAGGCAGTAGATAGTGCGTCGTCGTCGTCGTAAAGACAGGGACCGGCAATACTTAGTAAGCCGGCTCCGATTTGGCTACAAAGATCTCCGGTTTTGACAGCCACCACCACCACCACCATCTCTCTGTTGTTGTTCTTGTTGTCGAGGAACGGCTGGGGTAAGTGGAAGATCCATCTCCACGGATCACGATCCTCAAGTGGAGGGATCAAAGCGACGGGTGACGGTGACTTGCATTTCCGCCGTGCCGACGAAGGATCGATGAACCTACAAATACGGCAGTGTTCTACATTCTAGTTAAAGAGGTCTTGCTAGTTTTACTGGATGTAATTTTCAGCATATTAATAACTCGATGTATTAAGGAATTGTTTTTTTACACTGCCAATTAAAAAGTATCACCAGTTATGGAGGTACTAATTTTTAGCAACCGAGGGATGAGGTCAGTAGATACTAAAATCTAAGCTATATATAATTTTGGTGCTCCACTCATAAAAAAATACAGAAGGATCCTACCAGTTCAAGGCTTCTAGCTAGCAGCTGTGCATGTGAATAGCCTTCAGGTTCAGCAGGTGCAGGTGGCCTAATCTGCACAGTAGAGACCAGATTCTCGGTACTCTATGGCAATGGCATCACATCGCCTGGCCTTGTGTTAGGTAAAGTCCTAATGATCCACATGTCCTAAGTCATGGCTCGTGGCATTTCCTTCTCGCATTTCCCCTCTCCTCTCCTTTCGTTTTCGTCACAGCCGTTGGAAGCATACATAAATAAACAGTATATTATATACATATAAGCGTACGATTTCAAACTTTGGTAAGCAACCAAATCCAAGCGAGACGTGAGTACGTACGTGACCACGACACGACACGAGAGCCATGATTTCGCCGACAAAATCGTTGCATCACGGCGGGTGTGCCTGACTTGCTTGCAGCGTTATGCCTGCTGCCTGGTGATCCGCAGCTAGCAGTGTCATTTTTCCGGTCAAACGAACGGAATGGCGCCAACCAAACAACAGAGACGGGAAAGCTCTTGGGCGTCCACCGTCGCCGTCAGCGTTTAGTGTTTTGTTCTCCATTGCCGTCCTGATCATTCTCCATTCTCCTTGGGAAACGGCAAGACGAACTTGCGATAAGATACTGCACACTGCACTACCCATGCATGGTTCTCTTGCAGTCTCCAGCTGCAATCCTGCAGAGATGATAATGTATAAAGAAACTGAAGGAAAGAAGAAGGGGTTGCTTGCAAGCTGGTCAAAGACAAGTGCGCCGGGAGAAGTGACTTGTTACGTGTCTGTTGACCGCTTGCGTGCCGCAGCTCAAGTGCAAGTGATAATAAGATAGCATACGGAGTATATATATATTAACCAGAGCCAACTGACAGTACTAGCATATGGATCAGCTCAGCATACTACGCAACGCAACGCAATCATCTGTGTCACGTACAAAAGCACAGGACGCCGAAGACCAAGCCAAAGCGAGCGTTAATTCGTCGCTGACGTACATGTCTGGCCCTGCACTGCTCTAGAAAGGAAAGCTGTTCATTTGTGCAAGTACGGCGTGCCGCCACTGACCTGTAGTTGAATACAGAGTACTAGTACTTCAGCGTTGTGTACCAAGTACGTAGCGTACTAGCGTGTGAGCGTTAGGTATCGGAAAGAAATGTTGTATCCGACGACCTTTCCGGGAGGGTCGCTTGCCCGGCCGCTCTACGCAACCGAGTTCACCATCTGTCTGTTTTCCGGAACAAGAGTGAGCAGATCGTTTGTGGTTCTTGTCCTTGCGTGAATTGGTTCTACCAGGCGAAATTCGGAGTGGAGAGCCCAAAGAAGAATTCTGGCTGAGGAGCCCAACAGCACCACGGCAAGAAATGAAGCCCACGGGAACACGACAAACACGCGGGCCTGGGACCATGCACGTCTCGACGCTTCCGGAGCGAGTAGGCCTGCAGCCGCCGGTCCACCAACGTCGTCCAGTAGAGTGGAGGGACGGCGTGGACCAACCCCGACGGCGCTGCTTTCCCGGAGAATTTTCGATGGGCTGCGGCCTGCAATTCTGCCGAGTTCGGCTCGGTCGTCCTGTGGCCTCCCCGCGCCGCCGCGCCGTGCCAAACCACACGCTCACACGGCATATGCCGCGGCGCACCGGGGGATCGATCAGCCACGGTGCGCCCCCGCGTCCGGCATATCTGCCACGAATTCTCTCTCCCCCCCGCCGCGGCCGCATCCACGTCACGCCTTGTCATCCAAATCCAATGTTCAACCCCTTCGTCCCGTGACCTTTCCCTTTTTCCCACCCCCGGCGGGCTCTCTACCCTTTCCATGCCCACCCGCACCCGCCTCGCCGCCTCCTATGGCCTGCGCCTCCCCACGCGAGCCGCCGGCAGCATGCCTCTGGCCGAGCACGAGCTCGCGGCGGCGGCGGCCACCTCCGCGCTCGGCGTAGCGCTCGGGGTGCGCCTGCTCGTCGCCCTCTCCCGCTCCCGCGCGCTCAAGCCGCTGGCGGCCGCCACGTCCGCCGCCGCCGCCGCGCTCCGGACGCCGCGGGCGCTCGCCACCGCCTCCTCCCCGGTCGCCGCCATCCTCGCTGCGTCCAAGGCCGCATCCAAGTCGTACAAGGCCGCGCGCACGCTCGGCCCCGCCGCGCGCCTCCCCAAGCTCCCTGATTCCAAGCACCTCAAGGCCGCCTTCGCCGCCGCCTCGCTCCTCCGCCTCGCTGCCGCCGCGCCGGCCTCCCTCCACGCCGCGTCGCCCGCGGGCGTGGCCGTGCTCGCCGTCCTCAACTCCAGCTACAAGCTCTCCAAGAACACGTCTAAGATCGTCGAGGGCTTCCTCGGCCTCCAGGTGCACAAGGGGTTCAGGAACGGGGTCGACGCGCTCGGGGTGGTCGTCAAGGTCGCCGTCATCGTCTCTGAGGTCGCTGTCTGGGTCGGGGGCCGATTCTGGGGTTACGGACGCGCTCGCTGCGTCAGGTTCCTCGGCTTCACCAGACCCAGTAGCTTAGTCCTGCTTGGGTGTAGCAAATCTGAACCCCAAGTTGTACTATTCGATCCTGTTCTGGTTGACATGGATGCTGAGGGGTGCGAATTGGAGGAGCGAGGGGCCTCAGAATTGCTCTCTCTTGCTGTGCCAGTGCCCCAGGTGACAACATTAATGAGTATGAGTTAGGCTTAGCACATAGTAACTCTTTGCACATTTGCTTCTATACATATGTAGAGGTGGTTTTTGATCCAGTGCGTGCCATATTCTTGAATGTCACAAAGTGTCGGTGAAGTAACTATACAGCAATTTAAGGATCCAACTGCATTGACTTTATCGATAATATCATGTTTGACAGAGTAAATTCTGACTGTTGTTTTCTACATTGCCATTCAGTCCCAGTCGGAGTTCCAATTCTGTAGAATGTTGGTTTGAGCGACCATTGTTTGTGTGAATTTGACCACTCATTATAGCTTAGCTGAAATGGAGATTTGTAATGTGGTAGTACTACTAGAGCTTCACATTGCCTACTTGCGGGTGTGGTATGTCTTTCACTTTGGTTACTTATTAAATGACACAGATAGTGCTTATACTTCAGAGAAAAAACATTTTAGTTGATTAAGATTTTCATCTTTGCCCTAACGCAACTGTGGATACACTACTCTATAGGTCTGTAGCTTGTTCTTGGATAACTCCACTAAAACAGAAAATCAACAGAATTGGATTTCTACAATTGCATGGGCCTACGAATTATCAGCAAGATCATGAACCTTACTAAACTCATGAGTATAGTGCTAAACATTTTTGCTATGCTTATTCATATTGTTCGTTGTTGGTTCCAACTCTTGATCCTTCTGCAAATGGGGGCGCAGGCTAAAAGGCAGCTATGTGACACTCCAATATATTAAGTTTACTTATCACTATGCTCTGTTACCATGTTATTTTGATTACTCTGATGTAGGGAATTCTCTGAGCAGACCAAACCTGGACTCTGCAACAAAGAAATATTTAAGAGATCCTCGGAACTTTTATTTCCCTCTATAAATGGCATAGTTATATACACAAATCACTGTTCTGGAGACTAACTACCACATTCACTTATGACAATGGTAAAAAAGTGACAGCAGATTGACACATACATTAAATCTACCTTAATTGAACTAGGTTCTTGACCTGCAATTGTGCTTCTAATGCTGTAGGTTTATTTTAATGGAAATGAAAAAAAAAACTGTGCTCGATGTTGCACAGCTTGAAATAAGACACTGGGTCTTAGTTTGTGTGGTCGAGACTTGAGAATCATATCCATGATTCAATGGTGCATTTATACTTGTAGTTGTAGGAATTTAATCCACTCAGTTGCGCAAGAATGTCAGATGTGTCCAGCATGTCTTCTTCTTTCATATGGTCCTGAAAAAGGTAAGAGTTCTTGTTAACTATGCATAGAAATGTGCCAGGTTTTCGTTTAAAAACAATGAGAATACATAAGAAGAATCATGTTTCGTCTCTTAATTTTAATGGGACAGGGACTTAAAATCATGGCCTCATGTCCTCATCCACTACAATCTTGTGCTCAGTAACTAGTGTACATGGGTGTCTAGTACATATCCTAGCTTAATATTTGTTAGAATGGATACATAGAAAGTTGAAACAAATGGTTTATGTATTTCTCGATTTGTCTCTGTGGTGCATCAAGTTACATTTACCCTTAACATTTACTGTAGCCATTTCTTCTAGTTATACTAGACTGTTTGACAAGACTGTGGCATAATTGAAAACTTACAGTTTGTTCATAATGTTCATGACTCTGGGAGCCTGATTGTGCTGCTTCACAGAGTTCATCATTCTTTGCAAACCTTCCACGGACACGGGGCCTGCTATCTGCCAAGGTTTTTCTACAAGCGTACTGCATTTTGTTGTGTGTCAGCACAGCTTAATTGGTATGCACAAGTATTTCTCTATTGAAATGCTCAATGGTACCTTTATTTTTTTGCTGAAATTTCTCTCGTTCCGTTTCTTTATATACCTATGGATCTTTTCCTTTCTCTCTTCAGGTGACAAGCGGACAACCTTGAATGTGGAGTCTTCCAATCCTGATAGTTCTGTTGGAGGTAACGTTGCTGGGTTCCCATTGCATCCGTTTATGAGGTGCTGATTATTTCCTCCTACCTGTTTAGTTAATATAATAGTTACTTGACCTGTGCTTTTATTTGGCATCATTGTGGTGTACATAGGTTCTGAATATTACCTGCATCTCTGCATTAGTATTAAATGTCCCTTGCATGGAATCTGTGTCGTTGTATGCTGTGGTCAGTCCTTCACCTTCAATCATCTTCTGATACTCGCCAATCATCACCATACTATTGCTGCTGGCACTATTGAAGAATCCCTGTTGTGATGCTTCTGCCTTGCAGCCTGGAAGAATTGCTCCAGTTTGCTGATACATGGTTCCTTCCAGACCCATGAACCCTCCAGCTAACGCTGCTGTGTAGCACTCATCATAGTCTGAAGTCAGTGGCATCAAGGCAGATGCACTGGTGCTCATTTGCAATGGAGGCACCTGTTCAGCTAAGGTCTCTGGAAGTCCCATCTGGTTGAATTGCCCTATGCTGGCCTCATCGGTGGCAGTTGGATAGTATGCTACTTCTGAAAGGCCATCGATCTGCGGAAGGAGCTCCGTGTCAAGGCCATGGTGTTGCTCTTCCTCAAGGAGGGCCGTGAGAGTGGTGTCGAAGGATGGCAATGGGGAGTAGGCTGTGGCACCAGCAGCTGGAGCGTCGTCACTGTAGCTGCAGATAGGAGGGGTGGTAGTGGTAGACGAAGAAACGTCATCGTCAGTGGCAGGAAATGGACCGGAGGTGGTAGTCGCCGCAGCAAAGAGGTCATTACCAAGGCCACCATCATAGAAATCAAGAATATGAGCAGCTATGGGGCTTGAAATTTCCTCCTGTAAATTTCAGAGTGGGACAAAATATGTGAGTCATTTTTTTTTTGTTAAATGAGTGTTATTCTAATAATCAAATCACAAAAAATGCAGGTCATAAATTTTGAAGGCAAATCAATAACTTTGTGGGTCGACTGAATTGCATCTTATAGGAAGTGAAATAACCGCACTTTGCAAACTCGTTGTGAGAGTAATGAATATTAGATGCATCACTACCTTTTGTTGCAAAGAACAGCTTTTTTTTTCAGTGCAGTTACTTCTATGCAATTTGTGAGAGGATCAAAAGCTTTAGATATCCAACAACGTGTGATTTTAATTCTACGTACTGTCTTCATTGAAGCGAACTTCTCAAAATTAGATCATCTATGTGATTCGGAATGAAATTATACTACATGCTGTCTTCATTGAAGCGAACTTCTCAAAATAAGATCATCTATGTGATCCGGAATAAAATTATAAAGACATAGACGGCAGAAAAAGAAAAGGAAAACATCTTTTATTCTCTGGAAAGTGCCGAAGACCCAAATCTGAAAGAAGCCATGATGTTAATGTTATGCTTATCTCAAAGCTGTTGTGCTTTGGCTTTGACAGATATCTAGTAACTATTGAATTACATGCGCAGGCAAGTACCAGTTGTCTAGGAAACGACTTCTTGTCATTTTACTTACAGCCCCATGAGCATGCATTGATGCATAGACAGGATGTAAGAAATACGGCAGCAAAAGATCTCAATAAGGAAATGAAATTGCTTGGTTGGGTTTCAGAACATCATCGCGCGCAAACCTAGGAAGAAGAACCGAGCAAAAAAATGTGTTAGATCAGAGAAGCAATTACAGTGATGCAATCATCGGGAAGCATGGCGGGCACCAACGATCTTCAATGCATGAAGATGATCAAAATGGTGCGCAGCGCAGCTTTTCGGGTAAACTTTCTCCAGTATGTTACATTGATCCTTGAGAAGAGAAATGGCTCTACTTGTGGCTATATTGGGAGAACGGGCATGCGCGAGCAAGATAGGCTATAACGAAAGAGAGGGGACCGAAAATAAGCCTGTTTGGCCATGCAGATGCACATGACTTTTTTCCAAGATGACATCACCAAGGAAGTCAGGACCCTGAAGTTTCTCTGCTACGATTGCGGTCGGGAGAGATACGGGATAGAACCAAAGACAGAACCAAGAAGTCGGCGAACATAAATTGGATATCCTATAAATGCTGGTGCATGGTCTAATGCAAGGATGCTATTTTTGCGCAGACTGCTTATTCCTGGAAAGAAGTCTCAATGAATTCGGTCACTCCTCGAACATCATGCGACCTCATTGACGGAGTGGTTTTAGCCGATATGAAACATATATATATTTCCCTTGGCTTTATTTGCAACATGGCAATCTCCTTTTAGTCATTTTACAGTACCGAGCATTGTGTTTTGATGAATATATGAAATATACAGAATTACTAAACCTCAACCGGTTGATTTGGCTTCTCCCAACAACCGATTTTGGGGCCGTCTGACCTGGCGTGGACGGCCATGGCGGGCACGCGCGGCCTGCAGGGGGGCGCGGCCGACGAGCAGGCGAGGCGGCATGGCCAGCGAGGCCCGGCGAGGCAGCAGGCGCGGCCGGCCTCGAAGCACGCGGCCATGGCAGGCGCGAGCGCGGCGACGTCGAGGTTTCTCATCGGCGGCCGGCGACGACGTGGGCAAGCGCGGCGTATGTTGCCTGGTTCGTTCACTCACGGAAGACGGAAGGGAAGGGTGGGTCCCACTGGAATATGTAAATAATTTGTAATTTGTTTTGAAATTTGTGAACAATTTGACATATATTTCACTAATATCTGCAATCCATAAAAATAGTTTGTAATTTTTTCTAAAAAAATTGGCATATATTTGTGTTATCCCCAAATTACACCACTGTGTCCATTAAATTACACTGAATATATCATTGTAAATATAGTAATAAGATAGTGTAAATATAACTATAAGCTAGTATAAGTGCATAGGAAAAGTTCAGTTGATAGGAGAGGCCAAAACAACTAAATGTGACCTAGACAGATCCGAAATATATTATATGATGCCAACTTAGTAATTTTGCTGAGAATATCATGCCTTAGCCTTGCTAATGAAAAAGATCTTGACAAGCTGAAAATATATTATAAGCATGATACGAGGAAGCGGTGCATCATTCAGTGTCTATATATATCTTGACTACGAGGCATATGAGCAGCACACTCTGCTATGAGCTCACAAATAATTCAGGTAGACATGCAGCAAACAAGACTAACACAATGAAAATGGTGTGTGTATACGTACAAAATAAATCAAAGAGGTATATATACCAAAATAAATAAAGAACGGAAATGGTTAGACAGGCAGACATTGATATCAAGGCTGAGAGACACTTACAATGCAGAAGCCATCTGGGATGCCCATGCCGGCTGCATCCTCCTCGAACAGCATCATCATTATTTGTATGAGCAGCCTGTGGGAAGTTGCCGCTATATATACACGCCGGTGTTGAGCAGCGTGGGAAGTTGCCGCTATATATGCACGGTGCCGGTGTTGGTTACACAGTATGGGAGGGAGATATCTGATATCAGTACACCATATCTATGAACCGATCGATGAATGGAGGAGAGGGATGGTGTCGTCGAAGCTATCTGGGCAAGCGAGAGAGGGGAGCGAGGAAGAAAGGTCAAAGTGAAGTCGATCCCCTAGGCTGTCCTAACCATGGCGAATGCAGGAGCTCGATACTTATAGGGGAGGGAGAAGGGCAGTGCATAGCAACTGCATGGGCATCCTTTATTTGCTATCTTTGGGTGATGTCGGCCGTCTGGTGTGATGAACCGACAAATAATAACCTGATGCAAAGCTTGGTTAAAGCAAACCGCTGGACAGGAAGAGAATGAAGGAGTTTTGGGCGTTTACTCCATAGAGTACATATGCATGGGTGACCACGTAAGTAGCTAGATATCAATGACTGTTGGATTAGTGCAGCTGATCGATTACTGTCGTGATTACCTACTGGTGGTGGGAAGACAAAGACAACCTCGGTGACGAAGTCGACAACGGGATTGGAATCTGGTCGGGTGGTCGATCAGCTTTGGGTCATCTCATGTCTGTCAGCTAGCGTGCCTAGCAGCTATCCGTCTATCCATCCATCTCTCTCTCTCTCTCTCTCTCTCCCTCCCGTGTCTGCCTCGACACATATATCTTCATCCTCAAGGATGAGCCGCCAGCGGCCGATATGATACTGCTCCACTTGAAGCCGTAAAGGGCAGCAGCTGCTAGATAGCAAGAGGATCGTACGACGGTAACATGCTGCTACTCCATATATGAGCCTTTAGCTAGCTAGGCATATATATAGGTACTAGCCCTTTATTTCTTCTGCAGATTGTTGCCTTGAAGATATATAGATCACTGATGCGGAGGTAGAGAAGGAAGCGGCCGGATCCCAACATATCGATCGGCACCCGAACTTTTGCGTGACAGATTCCGATCTTCCGACGAGACCGCCGATTTCAACAGTGGTCTTGTTCGAGCGAAACCCGGCCCGGTCCTCCCTCTCCACCAGGTGGTTCGGTCGGACCAAACTCCGTCGTTCACGGTAACTCCTGTGCCGTGCGTGCGCTCTGCACCGCAGCACCGTACCCCGTCCTGCCACCGCTGGTCGAAACGTGTGGCGCACAGTGCATGCTAGCTAGATGCTGCGAGAGCGAGCATTTGGGGACAGTCCCTTGATCGAACGAACCATTGCTGTGTTAAGCAAAAGGCAGAGTAACACTGCTACTGTGTCGACACGTTCCCATACATAACCGCAGCACTTTAAACTTTTTTTCTTCTTCCGTCCAGAGAGGGGAATGATCAGTGAATGAAGAAATTGGAGAACAATGTCAATGTGGTGGCGTGGTTGCCGAAATTACCATATTGAAAGTTGGAAACGACCGCCGGGTATAGCTGAAAAAAGAAAGCAATCATGCGCACAGAGACAGCAGATGCAAAGGCTCGTACGACTGAAGTACCTGGGGGCGAGAGGCCGGGACAGGGCGGGGGCCCTCCGGCACCGGCACCGTACCGCGCGCGAGAACAAAGGCGCGGTCGGAGGTCGAGACGAGAGCCAGCCGGGGGGAATGAAGCGTGAGGCACAAGAGCTGGAGGAACCGGATGCCCATCATCCATCAGTCTCGGAGAAAGGAAGCCCCAAAGGCCAAAGGGGCCACGTACGGTTTAGCGTTTAGGGCACCACACCACCCCCCTGCGCTGCTGCAGGCTGCAGAATCTGTCGATCCCCCGTACCGTGGTGTCGTGTGGACGTGTGGTGTGGTGGTAGCTAGCTAGGCCTGCAGGAGCCAGGACTGCAGGGGATCGGAGGATGCCTCGCTAGGCCAAATCCCAGCGCGCGTCCTAGCGTCCTAGCGTGCACGGTCCCGCGGGCCGCAAGTAGCGCCGGCCAAATGCCTCCTGCTGCGTGCTTGCGGCGGCGGCGCAAGCCCAACGCCAACAGCGAAAGTGGCGGCCCAGCGCGGCAGCTCGATCCGCGCCGCGCTATGGGTGTCCCCGCTTTGGTGGTACACGGCGCGACCGGCGATTCCGTCGCGCGCGTGGCCGCCTCGCTCGCTCGCTTCCTCCCGGCCCCGCCCGCGTGCGCGTGTACGTTTGCTTTGACCGTCCGGCAAAACACGGGTGGGATTCCGGCCGGGGTACGAGTACGACGTACTTCTACTAGTACTGCTAGCCTTGCTAGAGCTCTCTGAGACGTGGGCCGGGGTGGGGCGGCAGGCCACGCGCACGGGCGGACACCGGATCGGCGCGCTCTGGATGGTGCCGATCCGGCGGACATATTCCGATCGCGGCGACGGGACGGAGGATCCGTCTCCGCCTCCGTCTCCGCGGCCGGGGCTCGGGGCTGGATCCCTGCTAGCGGGCTACGCGGTAGGCGCCACTGCGCTAGCTAGCAGCTAGCTTCATTCATGCGTGCCGGCACTGTAGGCGAGGCGCGCGGGCGTCCGTAGCGGGCGTCGTAGAGAGTCAGAGACGGGGGCTTCGACACGTTGCCGTTCGGCAAAGCTTTACGCTTCGCTTCCATACGATACGATTCTGCCAGGGCCAGGGCTACTACGACCGCACAGAAGAAAACGTCGTGCAAATGAATATGCTTTGTGTTTCGGTGTTTGCACCGAATAAGTTAGTACGTAAGGTTGTGCCCTTCTTTCGTCTCGTACTTACCATATATGCTCATCTTACTCTTTTTTTTTCGAAATTTATATGCACATCTTACTGATAGTTGGTTTCATGGTACATAACATGCTGGGGTAAATTTAAAATATTGGCACTGAAGAGCTTGTTTCCCTTATCTAAAAATAGGTGATCAGGAGCACACGTCATCAGAATCAGAAAAAAAAAGAGCTATCGCTGTGCTAATGGTGCCTAAACTTGGGGCCGTTGGAACTTAGCGGGTTTAATGTCCAGCATGTGGGCTGGTTTCAGGCTGCCGCGCAAATTAAAAGAGGGCCTCGAGCCCAGACCGGAAACAAGACACCCCGAAGAAAGAGGCCCACGAGAACAAGCAAATTACCACCTCCTCGCCAGTTGAATCTCTGCTTTGCTCAAAATAAATAAAAAAACAGTTCAATTTCTGCTGAGCACTTCGCGTGGAGCCAGGGTTCAGGTCGCCCTCTCTCTCTCTAAAGAAAAAGAAGGGTTCAGGTCGGCAGGTCGCTGGTGCAATTTTCTCCCTAGGGACCGTTTACATCCTTTCATCTGGAAGGATTGAAATCTATTTAACAAATTAGGTTATTTGGTTTGAAATTTTACATTCCACCACTTTTTAAAGTTCACATATAAGCTTATTTTAAATTCATAGGGCGAGAGATGAAAATTGATTCTATAGATCACCATTCTATATTTCTACTTTGCAACGTATAACACATTCTTTAACTCGCTCTCCTATGATAAAAATATATCACATAAATATCTCTCTTGTATAGCTAACAATAATATACAAATATAATATATATATAATTATATTAGCTTAATTAATATGTGTCTAAATTATAATTATTAAAATGAATTCAATTTGAATGATGCAAATGTTGGTTTCGTTACTACCGCATGTTACTTGTCCCTTCTTCAGGCATGGCGATGCCCGCCGGCCGCCGGACTCATCTTCTACCCCCACCTCTCGCGGCAGCCGGCAGGAGGCGGAAACGCTCGTTTCCTGGGACTTGCCCAGCTTCTGATGACACGCGCGTCCGTCCACGGTACTATACGTCTCACGCAACAGTTGGCGCTACAGTGAGTGAGTCAGACTGAGAGGAGCCGATGGTCCATGCGTGCTGTCATTTCGGTCCGGGTTTAGCAGCGTTACTTTCGATCCCACGTGGCTCTCGCTTTCAACAACTCAGACCACTGACCGTGATGGCCATGCAGCCCGTTGGCTTGGTTGCAGGTTCGTGAAGAAGTATTGCTGGTTGATTTATGTAAGAGAAAAATATTGTTTCAGTTGAAAATTTACGATCTTTTACGATAAGCTACATCCAAACGAATAGGCTAACGCTGGCATGCTGCTGAAGAATCTGACGAACAATACTACTGGGATGTGCGAGTGATAACCACAACGGCGAGGAGCGAGAGCTGTGACACATCGCAGCTTAGGTGTATGTCAATGGCCGTGCCTGCCCAGTCACCACCGGCGGATTTCTCTGCAGATTCTCCGTGGTGCGCAGTCCCGCTAGCTCCCGCCGCGCGCCCGTGCCTGCCCAGTCGCCATCTATCCACCGTCGTTCTCTCCACCGAACCCAGCGAAACAAGCCCCCGGCGCGCCCACACTGCACCGGCACGGCAGCGTACGCCGGCCGGCGTCAGCACAATGGGCCGGGACGCTTCAGCTGGTGTCCGGTCGCTGCCATCCCCCGGCTTGTTCTGCGCTAGCCAGTCGGCGTCTGTCTGTCTGCGCTCACAACTAGCGATACCGATGCCACGGGTTACTCCACTTGGCATTTGGCACAGCTAGCGACTCTTCAGAATTCCAGTGTAGTGTACGCACCTCTTCTTCACCCAATCCGTCGAAGCATTCAGAGATTTTCTGGAAAACATACCAGGACAAGCTGCCTGTTTGGCGTACGTGTTGTAGTGGCCAACGAGCCTCTGTATGTATGCGAGCAGTTAATCGTTTCCCTTTCTTCCTTGAACACCACGACTGCATGAAAGGTACTCTAGTTATTATTAGCAGTGACAGTAGTTATGGCGAATTGGCGATCGAGTTGATGAGGATGCGATCATTTGGACTGAGGTCCTGAAACACCCTAGGTCCGGCACATAGGCCTAGGCCTAATCGACCAAGGGGTGGGCCTCACTACGTAGCAATCCGTTTGTGTTTTTGTCCTCACTTCATGCAAAATGGTTAACCAAAAATTATTACATGTTTTTGGCCTGACTATTTAAGGGGTCTGGTCGTCCTCGATTCCCAGTACGGTACTAGACCTCGGGCGAACAGTGTTCCTCGGTGCTACAGTAGTCCACGCGTGCAGTTCGAGCTACAGTAATTTCAGAAGAAAGCGTCGTCGGCGTCGCTCTCTCTGGCCTATTTCCATAACACCGAATTAACTTCCTTTAATCGTAGGCGGAGCACACACGCGTGCATCCACTATCAAGTCTTTAAATCGAGCATTATACACACATACTTTTTTGGTTTGTAACAACACGAGTTGAGGATGGACAGTTGGTGAATGCAGCAGCTTCTTGGGTACTACGTCTATCAAAGAAAACATCGACATGTTCGCTTGGTCGTAAATGATCGTAAATTTCCAGCTAAAACAGTATTTTTCTCTCACACCAAACCAGCCAGCAGTAATAATCTACGATCGTATACGATCGTTTCAGCCCTAGCCGAACAGGCTGCATGTCATTGTATGGTCTGATTGGTTACTCGCATTAGTATTGCTTTGCATTAGAGGCTATGCAACATTTCTTTGATTTAGACAAGGCAATGCAATTTTGAAGTCTGGTTTGCCTGGATAGAAAATTGTATGGCGTTATGCGTGTGTTATGAATAAACACACACAAAGCAATAGGAGAGTACTTATATACATTCGTAATAATTAATTCTGATACCTCAAAAGGCAAAAATCTTGCAAGAAGCCAAGAATAATTAGTATCGGCTACAATCATTGAACAATCAAGCTAGGAGAGTACAACGATTCTTCTTGGCTCGTACCCCCCATCACAGTTTAGCCTTTCACGACGTTTGTCTTAAATTATTTGGCATTCTCACTTCTTAAGACATATTTTTCTTTTTTTCAATACATTTCTCTCTTTATGTCTTTCATTTTTTGTTTTATGTGCACTACACATTTTAACTTCTTCATATATAATTCTTGTGCTTAGAGCTAAAACGACTCTTATTATGAGACGGAGTTCATGCAAAGCAATGACACATGTGTTGCTGGGCCGACTAAAAGCCTGACGCTGACAAGAACAAGGACAGCTAGAGTTTGGAGCACCTACATGCATAGCACCTACAGTACGTACGGGGCTACGCACGCTACGTACGGCCGGGCTGCGTACGTCGTGTCAGGGAACGCATGCAGTGCAGCACGCAGCGACTGGGAATTCCAATTCAGTGGCCGCACGCAATACGGCCAGCCGGCCGGCCGGCACCCAGACTTTTGCTCTGAATTTCTACTCGAGCTCGCCGCGCGGGTACCTGTGTCTCAGACTCTCAGCGTCTGCATGCATGTGGGGCTGTCCTGCCGTGCCCTGCGGCGATCTCGCTGGCGCCTCAGGCCTTTTTACATTTACAGAGAAAAAAAATAATGTATGGAGATTGTCCTGACGAAAACAATAGTGGGCACCCAATATTTATCCATGCATTCAAATGTAATACCACTCCTACGTACCGTACCAAATAGTTAGCATTCAACGTCTGAGATAAAATATTTCTTTTCTAACTGTTCATCTTGAATTCATAGGTCCCAGTTCGCTTCGCTGAAAAAACAAATCGAAACATTGTTCTGACTGATTTGTTGTGAGAGAAAAATACTATTTCAGCTAAAAAAGACGGATTATAAGAGAAATAAACAAGGCCATACAGTAGGAATTATGTGCGTTTAGATGGTTATTATGTACTTATAGATACATGTCTTGATCGTGAATCAGCTGGTGAGTTTCCACGGCTGTCTCGTGAGGACAGTCTCGCACTATTATTTTCCCTCATTTTATGTGTTGTTTGGATGTGCATGTATTCATGTTAATTTATATGTGTTAAAGTAGATTAGAGTAAAATTAAACTAAATTCTATTAAGATCCACTCCAAAATAAATGAATAAAAATAGATATACATACATCTAAATAAGACCTTCCATGCACCTTGAATTCAACTTCGCCTGCGGCCACGTCAAACAAGGCGGATTCTGGAGCCGAGTAGAAATGAGAGGTACTGCATGCTACAGTACGTATTCTGCCACCTGTCTGGAGAAACGTGGCGGAATAGGTAAAAAAGTACTCTACCTTGGGGGTGTTTAATTTAGGGGCTAAATTTTAGGAGGTGTCACATTAGATTTCACATAAGTGTCGCATTGAGTGTTATGATAATAATAATAAAATAAATTACACCATATTATTAAATCATAGACTAATTAGGTTTACAAAATTCGTCTCGCAAATTAATCTCAATCTGTGCATTTAGTTTCGTAATTAGTATATATTTAATACTCCATGCATGTGTCAAATATCCGATGTGATAGAAGCTAAAGTTTAGGAGGGGAAAATAAACCCAGCCGTAACAATATGTCCACATTTGGCAGGCAAACAAAATAAAATAAATACTACCAACTTCAGGAAAATAATGCTACCAGTGGTACAGCAATCCACATTCTTCAAATAGCTTTACTTTCCCAGCCTTGCTGCACCCATTTAAGTTTAATCGCTGCTAACCCAGAGCATTAGCAATGCTGCCGTGTGTACTTTCCCATGTCTCAAGTTTCGTTTTCCCTGCCTGGTGAGCGGAGCAGGTGTTAAACAATGGGAGTCTTGTACGGTTAACCCAGATTCTCGCCATCATATGGGCTTTGCCAGAAAAAAAAAATCCAGCTCCGGTCCCACGTCCCAGTAAATGAGGCAGAACAAGGGGTCGCCAGTCCGTACTATGCTCCTTTCTTCAATCAAGGAAGGAAAAAACAGAATGAAGTGCAGGCGATGGCTTGTTCATCATCATCATCATCAGTAAAACCCCTCTGACACGAACAAAATAGAAAATCGAGAGCACATTTAGAAAATATGGAAATTTTACAAAAACTATACATGAAATTCACACGAGTGAGTCAGCTCATTTCTACATAAAAATCCAGTGAAGATGTGATTTGTTGAATAAGCTGCTTCCCGCGCACCCGAGGCGCCGAATCATGGGATCCCCAGCCCCATCTTCGCTTAAACTAAAACAATTGCCCTCAATCTGCCCGTTGCATTGCATCTGACACCCACCACTTAATACACCAGTCAGCCAACAGCCAGTAACAAACTGAGGCATCTCGTCTCGGTCTCCGCGACAGCACGTACGGACACACCAGCGTGCTCGCAGCGCATCGAGGAAACGAGCCCGTGACGACGCGGCTGGGCTGACGAGCGCCGCTCGCCGAACATCGGACTGTCTCCTACGGACGCGACCAAAATACAACACTTAACACTTAGACAGTGTTATAGGTAAATGGTTTAATACTTATTTTTAAGTCTTCTCCATCAATAAAATAGATCTATAAAAGAGAGGATACTCAGATTTAGGTTATGTCTCTCTCGACACCTAAAATAGATCTTTCATATAGATATTCTGTTGAAGGCTATATATACTGTGTTGGAGATTTATTTTGAGTTTGGGTCACGCAAGCCTTACAGCATGCTTCCCGATCACAGCCGTGCCAATTATTTGTGTCGCCACGTGCACCATTCCCCACGTCAGAAGTTGCGGCCCGGCCATGAGAGACTGACGAGAGAGCCCATGCTTTGCTGCCGCCTTCTCTTCTTCTAGACTAGAGTAGTAACCGTCGCCACGTGTGGCATCGGGCGTCACTGCGTCAGGGTATCCAATGCCACACGCACAGCCCGCCCGCATAGATTGATAAGCCACAGCTAAAAATACTATTAGCTAATTTATTATGAAAAAAATATTATTTATTAGCTTGAAAAATATGATTTATAAGTTAAGCGAATAGGACGAGCGTTGTTACGTGTACTTTTACGTGTGTGCTGTGGTAGAGTTCACACTTTGCTTCTATGCGTAGCATATGTGTGCTTTCTGTGGTGTGGTGGTGGGTGAAATGAAACCATGTTAGATTATTTTTTAAGTATAAGAGTTTAAGTATAGTTTTGATATTACATAACTGGAAAACAACTAAAACCGACACAACGGTGCGACCTAAGAGGTGGTTTTGAGCCTTCGCGATTGTCTAGACGAGCCCTTTACACTATCCGAAAAGAGCGCGTCTAGTGCTTCAACGTTGGATGCAGTCAGGTTGTCGTCAAAGATCTTGTCAAAGGCCTCCAACTCAGATTTGGATGACGCTGATGGATCCTTGGAGTAGCCCATACGCTACATGATCAGTACCTCACATTGCTTGGAAGCAAGTACTCAAAAGAGGTTCTGATCCATGTTAGATTATTTAAAAAAGAGAGACGATGTATATGCAATATATGTCAAGTACTACTTCCATAGAACCTTGTAGCCAATTTATATATTACCGGATATATACTCGTGCGTCATATTGAGAGCCACCATTTTTGACCGAATCTCAGTAATCAGATGTGGACACATGAGCTCCGAGAACTTCATATCATATGTTGACACGTAGATCCAGTCTTCGTATCGGAACCAGATAAGACACGGACGCGTGAGCTTTAAGTGAAAGATATTTGGTAACGGGCGTGGACACATGGGCAAGGATCAAAATTTGCAGCCTGTTCTCCTTATGTAGTATCAACTTATTTCAGCTTATTATCTCTCACAAAACACTATTAAATCAGCCGAAATCAGCCGTGCACGTCTTCCGAACTCTATCAGCGCGCCGAACACCCCTCAGGATGTGACATTAGAGTTTTTTTTAGTGCAGAGTAGATAGAGATAGAGATATATACGGACGGCCACTCAGTGACAACATGTACGTGATCCCATGCATTTCAATATAATATCATCCGTTCCAAGAAGATTTGGATCCTCGACCTCGGGCTAGCGACCTTCCATTCCGGTGACGAAGACGCCGGCCTATATATAAGTCAAAGACTACAGTGCGCCATGGGTCCAGGAAAGGCAGCCACACCGGCACACCGGCACCGTACCGGTAAGACAATGAAGCACCAGCCTACAGTCGGTGGAAGATCAAAGACCGGCACGTACGTACGTCGCGTCGGTCCGCGCGGGACCGGACGGCGCGCCACCGACGACGAGCGGACCACGGCTCCGCGCGCGGGCCGAGCCAAGCCAAGCCAAGCGCGATTTCCTTGTTGGCTAGCGGGTGACCCATGACGGTTTTAGGCGGCGCGGGGCTTTCGGCCGGGACACCATGCTTAGGCTTCGCCGTGCAACAAGGCCTCGCCAGCCGGCAGGCGGTGCCGCGTCCCCGTCGCACTGGGGCCTAGCCGAGGCCGCTAGCGTGGTGCGCGTGCCGTCGGGGAGAACAATAGGTGGGGACGACATGCTTTGCATGCTGACGATACTCAGTGTATATCCAGAGGTAACTATCCAACATTCCAACGTTGTCTATAAATTCATTCGATCAGGAGGGGCAGTTGGAAAGAAAAAAAGCTTATTACCATATGAAATTTCAAGAACTACAGTTTCTCCGGCCGGACTTGGAAGACCTGTATCCTCATAGTATTTTCGTGGCATACATTTTTTTTTTCATGTGCCGTGTGGTCCGCGGCGATGCAAGGACCTTTTTTGAGTTAGAGATCAATTAATTGTTTGGTCTCCACGTGAACAGATCTCGGATTTGTACTTGAATACTTTAAATACAAATATCCCTTCATTTTGTCACCGACAAATTAGTATTTGGGTCCACGGATCGAGATCTATATTTGGCGGTCCACAACCACAAGTAAATCAGTGGTGCAGACAATAATATACTACTGTAGTTAATTTCCGCATTATATATATCTCTTTTGTTCCCTTCCGCTATACTATAGATTTCATCACGTCTGCGATACATTCACTGCATCAGAATTGCACTTCACTGCCGATTCAAAATACCCCATCACTGTCGGATTTTAAACCGGCACAACCATACCGACAGTGATGAGGGTAAGATATCACTGTCGGTTCCTATAAACTCGACAGTGATGAGGGTAAGATATCACTGTCGGTTCCTATAAACTGGCAGTGTTCTTCAACTTCACTGCCGGTTCTTTACACAACCGACAGAGCTCAGTTCCACCAACACTGTCGGTTCATAAGACCACCCGGTAGAGTTCATTTCCACCAATACTGTCGGTTTGTGTTTGAACAGGCAGTGTTATAGTACGAATCACTGCCGGTTTGTGACAAGAACCGGCAGTGATGGCTAAGCCAACGCTGCCGGTTTGTGGCTCCAGCCGGCAGTGCCATCACTGCCGGTTTGTTGCTAACCGACAGTGATGTTTACGACAACACTGCTGGTTTTCTGCTAACCGGCAGTGATGTCACGTTCGCATTTTATTGTTTTATAATTTATTTTAATTTATATTTTTTCGTGGAATCGGGTTTCGCTTTATATACGCTACTTAGACGACAGGTCCATCAATATTAAACATTACAAATGTTACGGTTACAGTTCAAATGTTCTTATCAAGATCTCGATCTCTCAAAATAAAAAAGAAATGTTCTCGGACTTCACAGATTGTGTAATGCTTCTCGGATTTCTTACAATAATCTGGCGAGCCGCTCTGAGCCATACTAGTCCTTGAACTTCACGGATTGTGCAATGGAAAATACTTCATCTTTTTCTAATACCTCGGCTAAGATGAATTTTACCAGCTCCGATTGTAGCACGACGATCTCCATGTCTAACAGCCTTTCGTGGTTATATTTCTTGCGCTGTCGTTCAAAAAAGTTGATATCCAAAGAAAAATCAGTAAATCATTTTGTTGAATGATTAATAGACATAAATGAAATAGGGATTATACACACCAACTTATCGGCTTCTTCCGATTTTCCGTCGATGTAGCAAAGCATTGCTCACATTACATAAAACCCACATTCATTGTTTCCCGCCGGTTGTTTTAGATACTTCCCCTCTCAATGGATTAGCATGTGTGGCTACATAGTCACATAACACCAAAGTTACCTGGCCATCTTGGTCATTCTGACCCAGATCGAGCAGGCCGAATGGGGTCCATGGCTGCTCATTCTCACTATCCTGATTGACACCAACACCGTTTGTTGGATCATGTGGCTCTCCTGTCCCAGCGATATCAGCCTATTCTTGTTGCCGATCTGTTCTTCGACGACGGGGTAACAGGCGACGATGAGTCATGGCTGTGACACGATCATGGTTAGTTTTGGTTGCGGACAACTACTAATAGCATATGTTAATATATATATATATATATAATATGTTTAATGCAAAGTCTAATAATAAGTCCACATATAACAAAGTCAAATAATAGCATATGTTCACCTAGAACAAATTCATTGTTTGATTGACCACATACAACAAAGTCCATTTCTACTGTTCTACGAAACTAAGCCTACATCAACTTCCAAATAAGAAAAACAATGACCATAGCCATAAATAAAAGCTTGACATCTTTCTAAGACCAAGGAGCAATTCTCCTAATCTTCACATCTCCGATGGGTGGCTTCTCTTCAATCTCCAGTGCCAACGGATGGCCATGGTTTGTATTCATTGGACTATAGTAGGCCGGTTGCCCATGGTTTGTAAGGTAGGCCAGATGACTATAGTAGGCCCTCAAAGCATCAGCTTCCGTGTTGTACTTTTTGTGCAAATTACTAGGGTAGCGATTGACTTGAGCATAGCAATTTTCCCAGGTTCGATAAATCCCAGGCATGTGACCAACATGCACTACATACCATGCCATGGTTGCCTATACATTTAAGTAAATTAGGCATGTGGTAAGTGGTAATGGTAACTCACTGAACAAGAGTTATTATTCAAGTTATATGGCCAAACTAAATCTATTTAATGTTCTTTATCCTTGACATGAAAAAAAATTACCTCAATAATGGGACTGTTTATTATTTGGAGATCAATGTGGTTTAGTAATCATACTTGCAAGCATGCATCATCATATGTCATTGGTTAATAGTTAGCAACAGGGGTGCTCATGTGAATTTCTCAAGTAAGCAAGCATACTTTACTTTGGACAGGCATGGACACCCTAGCTTGTAACAAACAAAACATTGAAGTAGGTTGCTAGGAATGCAAATAAAAGCATGTTACTCATCCTCCAAGCAATCAAGGTTATATTTCAAATGAAAATTTTGCAGGGCTGCAAAGTCTATTTTACTAAATCACATAATGCACATAAAATACTCACTTTGCAAACCACTGTAATAGAAACATATTAAAGACTAGGAACATCAAAATAAAATAGAAAGCTCCAAGCATAAACTGGTGAACAGATGCAGTTTTACAGAGCAACCAATGCACACACCACATCCAATAGTAACTGTGTGAATATGGGGAATGGTACAAGAAAGTTCTAGATATGGAAACTGTTTCCATACATCTAAAAGGGAGTTCTAGATCTTAAAGTAAAAACACCTCAAAGTAATAAGGAACAAATCTCTACTAGTGACACTTAATTCGAATCTACACTACTCTTGTTCCTTGTTTACAAATTAGAACCATTGATTTTGCCTTAGTATTCACAAACTTCACATTAGGTTGGTTGCTAAAGCACAAGTTCTTCTATTAGACCAGATGCTCAGCAAGCATGAGATAATTTAATGTGTGTTCAACATGAACAAATCCTCTAGATAAATTGAAACATATTTGAATAACTATAACCTCACTTGCGTCCCTGTTTAGGTCTGAATTGTTGTGTTGACAAACACAACACACAGCCTCCTTTCAAAATTTACTTCTTTAGATTTCTAACAATAGGGAGGCAAACCCTTGTCCATAACCAGCAGTACACGAATAGCCAAGAAACATAATCACATACTGTCACTTAATGTAGACATAAGTCAACTTTTTTCTTCTTAGAAGTGAATTGGTAAAAATGTGTTACACAAACGTTCCCCAAAATAAGTATTACTGGATTCAAGTAAGCAGTAACACCTCTACTGATTCACAGCAACACCTCTATTGATTCAAGTAAGCAGCAACACCGTGGGACATTTCATCAGACACCTAGCGGGCAGTGAGCCATGCACTCAATGTGGGGGTGGGAAAGCAGTTGTCTGCGCGCTCCTGTAGGCCTCGGTGGTGGGAGTGCAGGCGTGGAGGAGGAGGGGCACGACCGATGTCATGGACGAGGAACGAGGGCACGGACGGTGCGGTGCTCTGGCTTGGGGCGGTGGACGGCGTGGGGTGGTGCTCCGGCGGCGTGGGGGGAGGGGTTGGCGCGGGGTTGAAATGAATTTGGATAATTTCAACTCGCGCCTCTTTTTATACCAGTAGCTCATTTCTGCTGGTTCTGATTGTAAACCGACAGTGATGGGGTACATCAGCTGTTGGGTCATTCCCCAAATCAGCAGTGATGTGGTGTAGCAGTTAGGTGTTAAGTAGGATAACTTTTCGTTTTCTTTCGAACTCCTCCGACTGGCTCAACGGTTAAGACCCCTCAACTTAGCCCCCGAGACTCGTGTTCGAGTCCCAGATGGCCCATATTTTGTTGTTCTATTTTATAAATTATTAAATTACTTCAGCAAATAGATAATCACTGTCGGTTCTGATTATAAACTGACAGTGATAAGGATACATCACATCCAGTTCTGATTATAAACCGACAGTGATGGGGGTACATCACTGCCGGGTCATTCCCCAAACCGACAGTGATGTGGTGTAGAAGTTAGGTGTTAAGTACGATAACTTTTAGTTTTCTTTCAAACTCCTCCTATTGGCTCAACGGTTAAGACCCCTCAACTTAGCCCCCGAGACCCATGTTCGAGTCCCAGGCGGTCCAAATTTTTTTGTTCTATTTTATAAATTATTAAATTACTTTGAGAAATAGCCCATCACTGCCGGTTCTGATTATAAACCGACAGTGATGGTGGTATATCATTGCTGGGTCATTCCCCAAATTGGCAGTGATGTGGTATAGCAGTTATGTGTTAAGTAGGATAACTTTTCATTTTCTTTCGAACTCCTCCGACTGGCTCAACGGTTAAGACCCCTCAACTTAGCCCCCGAGACCCGTGTTCGAGTCCCAGGAGGCCCAAATTTTTTTGTTTAATTTTATAATTTATTAAGCGGGCTAAAGGTCAAAAGGAAAAAATAAATAACCCTAGGCACACATCATATACTAACGCAGCGTTTAAGTTTCTAAACTCTGCAGCCCGAGACCCGAGCTCGAACCCGAGGGGTGGCACAATTTTTTTATTTTTTTATATATCACTACCGGTTTTTAAAATAAACCGACAGTGATAACCAGCATCACTTTCGGTTTATTCTCATCAATGCCGGTTTTATAAACCGATAGTGATGTTTATATATATTAAAAATTTTCTTTTATATACTAAATAAATAGAAGCATATGTATTCCTATGTTGAAATGGCTTGAAATTTTTTTAGCAAGCTTGTACACCCAAATTAAGACTCCACACAGGAACTTAAGTTTTTCTGATAAGTTTTTTATTTATTATATTTTTCTGTGTGCTGAATGAGAGAAAAGAGGGTGAATTTCATCTTGGACCCAATAGATTTTATCATCCACCTCCACAAAATTCTTATCCCTAGGACACATTAGAGCCCGAGTAAAAGTTTGGCACCATTCTAGATCTTTTTATGGGTAGACTCAGTTCAACCTATAATTAATCGGTGTCGTCGCGCGGAAATTCAATTAAACCTCAGAAAGTAGCAAATTATCTACGACAAATCCCAAACTAGGTGTTTCCTTCACACGTGGCACGTGCAAGCCTAAGAAAAAGTTTGAGACGAACACGACACCTGAATGCCTATGAACCACAGAAACCTTGATAACATATGTGTATAGTCATGGTTCGATGAAAAAGGCACATGTACCTCTGTGAAGCATGTATACTCCGCCTATATAGAAATGGCTCGAAATTTTTTTGGCAAGCATGTACACCCAAATTAAGACCCCACACAGGATCTGAGGTTTTTCTAATTAGTTTTTTTGTTTATTATATTTTTCTCTGTGCCGAATGAGACAAAAGAGGGTGAATTTCATCTTGGACCCAATAAATTTTGTCATCCACCTCCACAAAATTCTTATCCCTAGGACATATTAGAGCCTGTGTAAAAGTTTGGCACCATTCTGTATCTTTTCATGGGTAGACTAAGTTCAACTTATAATTAAACGGTGTCGCCGTGTAGAAATTCAATTAAACCTTAGAAAGTAGCAAACCATCTTCGGAAAATCACAAACTAGGTGTTTCCTTCATACGTGGCACGTGGAAGCCTAAGAAAAAGTTTGACACTAATACGACATCGGAATATATATTTCTAGTTGCCCAACAAATGTTACACAAATTATATGCATGACAATAATTAAACACACAAAGCCGTACAAATTGAAATTAGAACCCAATTAAACTACGACCTTAAAAACAACCTAACAAACATTAATTACTATCGGAATCACTGTCGGGTTCGATCGGGCCACGCACACTAACATGCTTCTGTAGCCATATATAGTAATTGATGTCACGAATTATGTATCCGCTTGTATCGATGAAATCCAATGCCCGTATGGGTGCACTCTCTCGTGCCTCACAATACCGAAAGAATGGTTGGCTATAGATGTAACTTACTGAACAACCACTACCCTTGTTAGTAATCCTTATGCAGTACTGGCATCCTTCTATAGTGAGCTGGTCGAGGTTACCATTGTAGAAGTCCCAATCGTACCCGAGTTGCTCCGTAGCTTGGTCTAAAACAGCCCACAAGCCACATGCAGCATAGGTAAGGTCCTGGAGCGTAATCTGCATGCGGAGAAAAAAAAATTAGAGAATGTTATTACAATAATAAACAACAAATAACCAACGACTCAGGTATAAGTGACCATTTTACTACATCCGCACGGTTGTAGCTCGCAAACCATTCGCTTGCTTATGGGACGGGGATATCACCAACATTCAAAGCAAGTGCCTTGAAGTGCGAGAAATCAAGTACATCATAGCAAACACGTCGAAGTGCCTCTAAACAGATGCGCACGGCACTGAATTGGGAGCTTATCACGTCCGGGCTCTGTCTTTCCGTCTCGTGGATATGGTTCCAATGATTTGCACCCCTCAAAGGGATGGAAAAACTGAGTTCACACGTCCATAGCCAACCACTTGCATTAGATGCCGTGTTCTCGATGATGTCCGAGATAAAGAACCAGCTAAGTGCTGTTCGCAGCCAATCTATTAGGGATATAGTCTGCGACATATATGTATGCAACAATGATATTAAACTAATTACACTTATTTGTTAGCATCTAAAAATAAAAGATGTTGGAAAATATTTCATACAATAGTTGGAACAGGGAACCGTGGAATGGCCAGGGTGGAAATCTGGTTCTTGTGGTGGGGGAGGTCCGTTGTTCATACCACTTGATCGATAAAATGCCAAAAAATATGAACATAAAATATATGCACAAAAAATTCTTCCAAGTAAAATGTTGCAACATAATTAAATATAGATCGAATGTAAGAAATAAAAAAATATATAAATGTAGAATGCAAAGAAACATGAATATAAATATAGATCAAATGAATATAGATAGAATATTAGAGAATATACTTTTACAATATTGTTATCTTATCGTGCGATCCGTGTATTTTTAGTACAAAAGTTTAGCTGTCCCATAGCAATGCACGGACACGAACCTATTTACATATATATACTCGAACCTGTGTGTACATGATTATATGGAGATGCAGTGGAACTTATTTATGGATTTATTGGCGCATGAAAGAAATAGATATCGTAGAATTCTTTCTGCCGATATAAAATATTATCTTAGCCGTATCACGAAAAAGTCTATATAGTAGAGTTTGTGAGCCTGCGACGTCGCGCTCTCCGTGACTGTGTTAATTTCACGAACTTTGCTTTTTGAATTAAATGTTATTTTGACGTCGGTATTTAATTTAATAATATTGTTATCTTATCGTGCGATCCGTGTGTTTTTTGTACAAAAGATTTAGTTGTCCCGTAGCAACGCATGGACACGCTACCTAGTATACTAATAATTGTGAAGTTTTGTTGCTATGTTATTATTATTGATTTCTATTCATAAATATTTGATAATATATAGTTTTAATAATTTGAGATATTCATATTTTTGTCTACAATGGGTATGCATTCGGTGGCGCGGGCGTTACTCGTCGGAAGATGGGTAAAATATTTTACTCGTGCGCGGTAGTAAAATTTTAGCATGTAGAATTTTGTCTGGTGGGTGCTGGTATGGGATAGCACTACCCGTCAGGTTTATGCCCATTGCCATCTCTAGAAAGAACCAATCTCTCCCGTGTTTGTACGTGTCCAAGTGTGGTAGAGTTTGATTTCAAAACAGATTGGAATACGAAGCATTTCCATGTTCTGCCATTTTCTCCCATGCTCGTACATGTTAAATGTGCAGGGTGCAAAATCCGATCCCAAAATGAACTAGAACGCATGACGCGATCATTGCTAAATCTTTAACTTCCCATACTGATACGAGTTAGAGTAGCCTGCGTCGAGACACAGTACGGAGTTTGATCCTGAGACAAATTGAAATGCATGACGTGATCGCTAAATAAATCTCCAAGTAGCAAATTGTCTATGTAACCACACAATAAGCTAGTTGAATGTTTTGTTACAATGAACGAGTATATTTGCTAGTCAAATATAAAAGAACTCTCTTTGTGACCATTTGGATTGGCTGATGAGTTTAGCTGTGATCCACTGTGTTGACGCCGGATTGATTCCGAATCACACACTAGCTGGGTCTAGGTCGCCCAGGCCGTTATAGACCGAAGAACGTAGCAAGGATGTCACACTTTTGTGGTGAAGAACGAAGTGGTTTACGAGCAAACCACCAAATGATAACCAACTTGCTTGTGTGACGAAGAACCGGCTATTTTTTAGGTAAACTAGCAAAGAAACCATCGAAGCTTTCGCTCGGGAGGGACCCTGTCAGGGTAAGGACGTCGTCGGATTGCCCTAGGTTGGCCGGCAAGCCTAGGACATCATCATTGGCCGTCGGATCAAGAAATGAACAAAAACATGAGGTTGGAAAAGGACACAAAGAAGTTATATAGATGTAAAAGTACGATTAAATTGTTAGATATCTCTCAATCGGTCACCACCCTTTATATTTATATATAGGACAGCTGGTCTTCTCTTTCCGTATAAAAACTCTGAGACGAATGAAACCCATATGTATTTAACTCGGCTCTGGGTAAGTATAGCAACGTCGGTCTTTTATGCGGACACGTCACTGACTCACTGGTCATCATGTAATGGAATTGGGTAATGGAATTGGGTGTACGTATTTGCTGATTTGCATATGACTCCCGAGTCCCGACGAACTTGCATGCAAGATTAATATGTATGGACTCCTCTTGGACTTGCCTTTCATCAGCTCTAGATTCCTTCATTATCTGATCTGCATGCATATATAAATTCTTTTGCTGAAGAAAAGAACCACGGATTCCTCGACTAATTTCTTCCTGTTTTTTTTTTCCTCACGTAAACAATCAGGTTGGCAGTAGTAGTTCTTCTGGACTTGTCCACGTATGACCAAACGTACAGCACCTGGACTCTTCTAGGATGGAGCCGCGTTGGCCAGCACATTATCTTTTTGCACGCTCGACCTCGGAACGCTGATTCTCTTTTGGCTGCTGTGATGTCCTATGATTATGATGTAGGCGAGAAAAAAACGGAATATTTATTTTAAATTGTTATATCTTCTGAACGGTGTATCCGTTTTCAATTTCGTTTGTTCTGGTGTATTCTACATGACGAAACTAATAAAACTAGACCCCACTTACATCTGTTTTGAATTTTTTAATAGCAATTTATGTGTATTAACTTATAGTATATAACTTATACATACAAGTTATAAAACATAACTTATGTACAAAAGTTATTAAACACAAAGGAACAAATTAACTTATAACTTATGCCAAAAACTTGAAAGCACAAAAGTTAATAAACACAAAGGAATGAATTAACTTATAAATTATGACAAAACATGGAAAATGCAAAAGTTATGAAAACATAACTTATGTACAAAAGTTATGAAACACAACTTATGTTCATAAGTTATTCTACAATTTACGTGCTTAAGTTGTTCTATATAACTTGCCAACGCTGTCCAACAAGTTCTAATAAAAATTTGTGCTAATAATAAGTTTTGCTCTGCAAAATGTTATATTGTAAAAGTTGTGATATATAAGTTGTGGTAATAAGTTATGCATAAAAGTTATGTGTATAACTTAGTAACTTTTCCAAAAAGGAAAGTTTTGTGTATAACTTAGATGTATAACTTATGTATAAGTTATGTTATTCGTAATTGTGCCAGAAAATTTATGTTGAAAAACTATTATCATAAAATAATATAGAAAAGTTTTCGTGGTAAATTGTCTATGAAATTATGTAAAAACAACACCAAAAAATTATGTAAAAATTATGGTGATAAGTTATGTTCTACAAAATGTTACATTGTCGAAGTTGTCAGTATAAGTTGTACAAATAAGTTATGTCCCGTAAAATATTACATATCAAAGTTGTGTGTATAACTTAGTAACTTTCTAAAAATAAAAAGTCATGGAAATTATTTTTTCCAAATAAGGAAAGTTGCGGGAGTAGCTGATGGTTCGCTGAATTTCTTCCCAGTGAGTGATCGCGGAGTGGAATTGGACCCAGCCTATGCGATTAGGAAATCTCTTAAGCAATACATGTCACCACTAGATCAAATAATCGGTCAAATATACTATTATTAATATTGTAACCAGACCAATTAATCAGACTAGTGTGTTTACAACTAAATAATTTGACTCGAACAATCTTGTGTGTCAACACACTGGTTCAGAGAGCAATTCTTCATGACTTAGCTTTATGAACAAACCACGTTCTTTATGCAATATCATGTATCTGAGTCGAACCACATTCTTTATGCAATACCACCGTATCAGAGTTGTTCTCTCCTTCCTTTCTTATATATGACTTTTCCTTTTCTGTACTTGTAAAAATAACATCCAGGCATGTACAGTACGATGGGCAAACGACTGTTGTCTATAAGATGTTCCATGTCAATCTTAGAAATAGACAAGCCATTGTGTAAATTGTTTAAGAGCAATCTAAATAGCATCCACTTGTTAAATGATATATAGCAATATATAGATATATATATATAATAGATGGCACCTAAATAGCATCCACTTGGCACCTTCTAATGGAAAACTATCGCCTATAAGAGACTTCTCTCGTGCTCTCAGACCGTCTGTTAAATATGGTTAGTTATTAGATGTCATCTTCCTCTCTCCTATTTGCGTCTCTTCCACATCAGACCAAATCTTATGTGACATCCTCTTCTAGTTCAATGATTTTACCTACCGTACACACTCTTATAATTTCTATTAATTAATCTAAGTACGTAGTTTATGGTAGCCAGCCCCATTTTCTAGTGCAATGTTTGGGTACTCCTCTATCTTGGCACCCCCTCCTCAAAACATAATAAAATAAAAATTCACCTTCTAATGTTAATTAAAATCTCTTGTTTTAGGGAAATTCCAACATAGAAACTAGATGTTTTTTTGACCATTAAAATTAGGATGCCAACTAAGCAAAATGGTGATGTGCCATTGGAATTAAGGAAGAGATATAGAAGGAAATGGTTTATACAAGAAACTATATCAGCACGAGAACTAAGATGGAGATGTCATAGGTAGATGATAGGAGAGAATACATGTGATTAGATAAAAATTAATTTTGAAGAACTCATACATGGGGAATATTACTTCTATATGTACTTTCTATATATATTATTTGGCAAGTATAGATACCATCTCATAATCTCTCGATTGGTTCTGCCCTTATGATAGACGACAAGCACGATAATAAGAAGTTTTTGACAATGCCAAATCGTGTGACAATAGTGCAAACATAAGTTTTACCTTGATCATGTGACTAAGTTTTTGCCAAAAGTAATCCACTGTTATGAGTTTTCTGCATCTAATGAAGATGCAATCAATGCATGGCTCAGATCTTCCCATCCTCTCCCATAGTCCCTTTTTAATCCAATTCACCATAATTGTTAGAAGAGTCAAGAGGAAATTGCTAGAGTAATTTGTGCTGCGTTTGTGCTAGGTGCTCTGCCTCACGTTTAGATATTTTTTATTTTTTCCTTTGTTGCTAAGTTTTGTAGTTCTTCTCTATGAATACATGATTGACAGATTGTAAGGAAAATGGACCATAGGCCCATTTACTTTGGATTTTGGTGTTTGATGACCAACATAACCAAATTGGACTAATGAATTTTTAAGTGTTTATTTTGTAGTTCAATAGGGTGCAAGACGTGGCTTGGACAAAGGCGACGTGATGATCCGATGATCAACACCATAAGCAAGACCTTAGAAGCACAAGGGAAGACCCAAGATATCAAGCAAAGTCCAAGCACGAAGATAGGAACCAAGCCGGACGCCAGATCACGAAGAAACGAGCTCACAGAAGTGACCGGACGCTGGACCGGACGCTAGTAGCACAGTGACCGGACGCTCCGATCAAGAGGCTCGGCAGCATCAGCGACCGGACGCTGAACGAGCAAATCGATCAGACGCAGGACATCAGAGTCCGGTCGAGTACAAAGAGGTTCCAGAGCGGCGAAACTGCGACCGGACGCGTCCGGTGGCAAGTGACCGGACGCTGACAGCGTCTGATCAGTTGATCGCGGCTCCAACAGTCGAGATGACCGGACACGTCCGGTTAGGACGTGATCAGCGTCCGGTCAATAGCAGAAAAGCGGGATTTCGTCCCCAACGGCTACTTTCTCAGTTGGGCTTATAAATAGACCTCCCAGCCGGCCATTTGTGTAGTGTGGAGCTGAGGAAACATATCAAGGGTGTTGATATACCATTTTAGTGATCTCCACTTGCATAGTGCTTAGTGATTCATTAGGTGATTAGCGTAGGTGCTTTGTGAAGTGCTTTGGTTGATTAGACCACCGCTTATGCGCTTGCTCTAGGTTTAGGCCTAGTGTTTAGTGAGGTTTGCATACCTCTTACCACTCGGTGCTTGCGCGCACCATTGTTGTATATCGGAGGGGCTTGTAGTCTTGCGAGATCACACCAATCACGTTTGTGGTGTGGCCGCCATCGTGTACCAGAGGGAACAAGGCCCGCGACGTTTCAGCCGAAAGCTTGATAGTGAAGACGACGGGGAGCATCCGAGAGAGGCTTGCCGGAAGGCACGTTGGAGACCCACTTGCGCGTGGGGAAGGCCCGAGGCTATCCACGGAGTTACCCGACCGGGAGCTTGGCCCTTGCGAGGGATTCCTTGCGAGGGGCTCCAATGAGGACTAGGAGAAAGCTTGCGTGCTTCTTGATACCTCGGTAAAAATATCGGAGTCATCGACGGGAGTTTGCATATCTCTGCCTTGCTCTTTAGCTTCCGCATTTACATTGATTGTATTACTCCTTTTGCGGTAGAGATAGCAATACACTAGCAAAACCGTAGTTGCACATTTAGATAGTTTATCTTTTGCATAGGTTTTGCTAGGGTTAGAAAAAGAGGCCATAGTTTAGAGTTAGAATTTTAAGTTGCCTAATTCACCCCCCTCTTAGGCGTCACGGTCCCCTTCACAGATCTCCTGTCATTCCTTCAAAAAAAAAATTGCTAGAGCATTTTCACGGTCAAAGATGTAGCGCCACTTATGACTTGGGAGACTTCAAATTTAGGTACATCATTCTAGCATCATCATCATGCTGATGAGGGCAAGGCTTGTTGACAATCCATCACCATATATAGCCACTACTTTGTGTAATTGTGTTATTGTGCTTGTTGTCATGATGGATGCACATGTTTTCATTGTCAGAATCTGATTGATTCAAATGCCGTACATTTGGAGGATTCATTTTTATCCAAAGTTCCAAAGACGTGGATTATCAAACATTTTTTCTACTGAACCTAGTACACATATGAACATTTGGGTTCACATACATGCATAGACATCTTACATACTCTTATTATTAATTAATTACAAAGAATCACTACCGGAAACTGGCACTTTGCCGGGTGCCGGAGGCTTTGCCGAGTGTATTTTATCGGGCACTCGGCAAAGACGATCTTTGTCGAGTGCCAAATAAAATACACTCGGCAAAAAAAAAAAACACTCGACAAAGATGGTTTTGCCGAGTGTTTTGTTTCAGCACTCGGCAAAGATGTATTTTGCCGAGTGCCATTTTTCGGCACTCGGCAAAATACGTCTTTGCCGAGTGCCTTTTTTCTGGCACTCAGCAAAGATGTATTTTGTCGAGTGCCTTTGTTTTGGCACTCGGCAAAGAGGCATTTTGCCGTATGCATTTTTTTGCCCTCGGCAAATCATTTTTTTAAAGCACTTTTTGAGGCCCTAAATGAATTCAAATGAAAAACTTTTCAACTACAAAGTTGTATAACTTCTCAAGATCTACAAAGTTTATTTTGGTCATTTCTTCATTTGATAAAGCGACAATAACGTTGTTCATAAAATCTACATGTCTCTCATATCTCATATTAGTTTCATGAAAGTAGAAGAGAGATATATAAGATTTGTGATCAATGTTACTACCACTATATCGGAAGAACAAATGACCAAAATAAACTTTGTAGATCTTGAGAAGTTATGAAATTTTGTAGTTGGCAACATTTTGATTTGAAATCATCTTGTCATGCAAAAACGACGTTTGAATTTGAAAATTTTAAAATTTGAATTTTTCAAAAGACCTCGGATGGAAAAACTTTCTAAATGAAAATTGTAGATCTCCAAAAATTATGAAACTATGTAGTTGACAACTTTTTGATTTGAAATCATCTTATCATGCAAAACTACGTTTGAATCTCTCAAATTTAAAATTTGAATTTTTGAAACGACCTCGGATGGAAAAACTTCCTGAATGAAAATTGTAGATCTCGAAAAGTTATGAAAGTTTGTAGTTAACCACTTTTTTATTTGAATTCGTTTAGGGCCTCAAACAAGCAATTTACTCTCGGTTTAGTATAATATATGAGGATAGATAACAGAATCTATACACAAGTGACAGTGTAGTACAGTGGTAGAGCAGCAGACACGCGAGCGAGAGGTCGTGAGTTCAAATCCCGCTGGCTGCGTTAGCCGCGAATTTTGCGCAAAAAATGCAGCGACTTTGATGGAGACTGGCGGGTGCTGGCCGGTGGCGGCCTCCCCCGAAAAAAATTGCTATTATTTTTGGTTTTTTTTTTCGCATTTTCATTTTGCCGAGTGTAAATCTTTGTCGAGTGCTTTTGCCGCACTCGACAAAAGCTTTGCCGAGTGCCCGACAAAAAGCACTCGGCAAATGCTTCTTTGCCGATTAATGTTTTGCCGAGTGCCTTTTGTCGAGTGCGGCACTCGGCAAAGCCTTTGCCGAGTGTATTTCGGATCGGCAAAGAGAGGGTGTTCGGTAGTGAATGGTCCAAACTGATCTTTAGACCGATGAATTTAAAGTAGGTGCCTCAGTGTTAATGAACAATGTCGCCTACCCTGCTGGTTCCTATTGCCTTGTTTGGTCAGCTTATAAGTTGCTTATGGCTAAACTAAACTATTTTTTGTAGTTTTTTGTGGCCTCGCTTCTTCCCATAGCTTCTATTTGTACTAAAATACAAAAGTAGCACTAGACTAGAGAACAACCTATTTTAATCATGCTTTTCCCGCTCTACCAAACAGGGCCCATGTAGCTTAGCCCTTGTTTAGTTCTTTCGTCAAAACTTTACACCATATCACATCGAATGTATGGACACATGCATAAAATATTAAATATAGACTAAAAAAATAACTAATTGCACATATTGCGGCTACTTTATTAGACAAATCTTTTAAGCCTAATTAGTCCATGATTTGACAACAAAGTGCTACAGTAACACGGTGCTAATGACGGATTACTTAGGCTCAATAAATTCGTCTCGCGGTTTACTGGCGGATTCTGTAATTTATTTTTTTATTAGTATCCGAACACCCCATGCGACACCCCATATAACATCTGGCGTGACACCCCAAAACTTTACACCCTGAATCTAAACACCACCTTAGTTGGCCACTCAAACGGATCTTGATGAATAGTCAAAAGTCATATACCTCGTGAATATTGAATGCTCATGTCAGTATAACGAAAGAAACAAGAATTGATGTGCGATAAAAGACAAGTTAAATATATTTCTGTTACAATAGTAATTAATTAATTATTTGTGTACGATATCTTGTAATAATAAAATATCAAGCCATTTTATTTTAAAATGTGAAAGCTGCTTTTACTAGAAAAAAAACTCTGCTTGCTGTCAATTAACCTATACTGACAGACATTTTTCTTCAATCTATTCTGTTGGTTAATTGACAGCGAGAGTTGGTGAATGAAACCGCTACCGCATACCATGCATCCTCAATCTATACCATTCATAAATAAATTAATTAAAAACAACCGCCTTTTCCCCCAAAAAAATTCCAGACTTTATCATTATTGGTTCGAACTTAAAATTTTGCAAGTGACAATGACACGAACGTCCAATCTACCTCGAGATTCATGCAATTTAAAAATGAGAATCCAGGTTAACCAATCACAACCATGCATATTCTATCCACTAGGAAAGAGCAAAGAAAATTTTGGATGCTACGTTCGGATAGTGGATTCTATTTCTTCATTTGGCTCCAAGGAGAAGCCGAAGACACATGAAAATGACAAGGCCAATCATGCGTCAATTATACTAGACTTAGATATCGCTTACTGAAGCACTGACAGCAGACATCTCACCAGCCTCGCTAAAAAATTCATGGCCTACACAGTCTAGTACTCGCTCGGTCGCTTACAAATAGCCATGTTGCACCGTGATCCTTCCATTTCTCCCAGACATGGAGCCGTTTTTTCTGTTCATAGAGCTGGCCCTTGTTCTCTGCATCCTCACCGCCCTGTACTACCGCCGCTTGAAATCTAAGAAAACGAGCCCTTTGGAGCCGACCGAATGGCCATTAGTCGGGCATCTCCCCGGCTTGGTCGCCAACATCCACCACTTCCACGACTGGGCCACCGGCGTCCTCACCGGCGCGGGCTACAACTTCGAAGCACGCGGAGGCCGCACCGGCCTGGACTACTTCATCACCTGCGAGCCCTCCAACGTGCGCCACATCTTCACGTCCAACTTCGCCAACTACCCTAAAGGCGAAGAGTACGCCGTGATCTTCGACGTCCTTGGCGGTGGCATCTTCAACGCCGACGGGGAGTCGTGGCGGCGCCAGCGGGTGATGGCCCAGATGCTCATGACTGGCCCTCGGTTCCGAGCCTTCACGGCGCGGTGCAGTCGCGACAAGGTGGAGAGGAGCCTCCTGCCTTTCCTCGCCCACCACGCCGCCGACGAGGGAAGCAGGCCGCCGTGCGACCTGCAGGACGTGTTCCTGAGGCTCACGTTCGACATGACATGCACTCTCGTCTTCGGCGTCGACCCTGGGTGCCTAGCGGTCGGCTTGCCCGTGGTCCCCTTCGCGCGAGCGATGGACGACGCGCTGGAGACGCTTTTCCTCCGGCACATCATCCCCATGGCGTGCTGGAAGCTGATGAACGTGCTGGAGGTAGGGCAGGAGAAGAAGATGGCCGAGGCTCGGAGGACGATCGACAGCTTCGTCGCCGCCACCGTCGCAAAACGCAGGGCCGACAAGCTCAGAGAAGGCGATGGCGTCAGCAACTCGTTTGACTTGCTGTCATCCTACATCTGCCACGAGGACTCGAGTGACGCAAACGACGACGTGTTCTTACGTGACACGACGGTGAACCTCCTGCTCGCCGGCCGCGACACCACGGGCGCGGCGCTGTCGTGGTTCTTCTACCTCATCTCCAAGAACCCTCGCGTCGAGCAGAAACTACTGGACGAGCTCGCGCCCATCGCTTCACACCGGAAAGGTGCTGATGATGCTGCAGACGCGGCCAGTGGCATGGTGACCTTCGACGCGAATGAGCTCGGCGGCCTGGTTTACCTGCACGCCGCGCTGAGCGAGTGCTTGAGGCTGTACCCGTCCGTGCCGTTCGAGCACAAGGTCACGGCGGCCGCCGACGTTCTGCCGAGCGGGAAGGAGTTGAAGGCAGGAGACAAGGTATTGGTGTTCAACTACTCCATGGGCAGGATGAAGGGCGTGTGGGGCAAGGACTGCATGGAGTTCCGCCCGGAGAGATGGCTCAACGAGGAAGGGACCAAGCTTCGGTATGAGCCGTCCTACAAGTTCATCTCCTTCAACGCCGGGCCACGGACGTGCCTCGGCAAGGAGATGGCGTTCGTGCAGATGAAGACCGTGGCGGCGGCCGTGCTGTGGAACTTCGCCGTCGAGGTGGTGCCGGGCCACGTCGTGGAGCCGAAGCTGTCCATCATACTTCACATGAAGAATGGGCTTGCCGTCAAGGTTAGGAGAAGGGAAGGGGACGACGCCGTCGTCGTGTGTCACGGCTTGCATCTGAGTTCTGACTGAACACAATGCGTCTGGATTATGTGAGCACTGCGTGGCTTCTTATTAGTCTGTTATATCCGGCTGGAATCTACCAACACTTTGCGTGACTCGTCTCAATATGCATGTGGCCGTACGTGGCATATGGTGTCTTCTTGCACACTAGCTAGCGGAACAATTAATGGGCCTTCCATGCATGTGTACACCAGCTTATATATATATATATATATGTTGGATATATATGGTATAGTTTTTCATTCACATATGGCGTGATTGTACTTTTGTACTTCTCCGGCAGTTCCCATTCAAGCATGCTATCATTTTGCCCTTCTTGAAAACTGTCATTTAGCAAGCAAACATTTCATTTCCTGGAGTATAGTGGTAAAACGCTGGAATGCTATGCCGACACACTTAAGTTCGCCGACCGCATCTCAACGATGCAACAAAACTGTGTGTGCTACCGATGACGTTTTCGTAATCCCATCAACATTTCTTGTAGGAGTGTGTTACGAAGTGAAGTTGTGGGTCCCACTGAGGCGTGGTAGCCGAGTTATTACATACCTATGATAAGATGATTAAGATCAGTGGAGGGGCCATTGACATGGTGACGGTAGCTGACTTGTATAACCTTGTTTGGTAAAGGGATGTTTTAGATCTGTGGAGTTCGTGGCCTCCAAGGCTATAGGTCAGAATAGCACTCTGTCGCTTCAAAACACCCCATCACTATCAGATTTTGAACCGGCACAACCATACCGGCAGTGACGAGGGTCAGTTATCACTGTCGATTCCTACAAACCGGCAGTGTTCTTCAACTTCACTGCCGGTTCTTTACACAACCGGCAGAGTTCAGGTCCACAAATACTGCCGGGTTCATTAGATCACCCGGCAGAGTTTAGTTCCACCAACACCATCGGTTTGTGTTTTAACCGGCAATTTTGTTATAACGAGCACTGCAGATTTGTGACAAGAATAGGCAGTGATGGATAAGCTAACGCTGCCGGTTTGTGCATCAAGCTGGCAGTGCCATCTTGGCCATCACTGTCGGTTTGTTACTAACCGACAGTGAAGGTTACGACAACACAGTCGGTTTGTTTCTAACCGGCAGTGATGGTTACGACAACACTCCCGGTTTGTTGCTAACCGACAGTGATGGCCTGTTCGCATTTTATTGTTTTATAATTTATTTTAATTTATATTTTTTCGTGGAATCGGGTTTTGCTTTATATACGCTACGTAGACGACCGATTCATCAATATTGAACATTACAAATGTTACGGTTACGATTCAAATGTTCTTATCAAGATTTCAATCCCTCAAAATAAAAAAGAAATTATTTGATAAGATGAAGGATGCATCTCGGACTTCTTACAATAATCTAGCGAGCCGCTCTAGGCCATACTGGTCCTTGAACTTAACGGATTGTGCGATGGAAAATACTCCATCTTTTTACAATACCTCGGCTAAGATGAATTTTGTCAGCTCCAATTGCAGTGCGACGATCTCCATGTCTAACAGCCTTTTGTGGTTATATTTCTTACGCTGTCGTTCAAAAAAGATGATATCCAAAGAGTAATCAGTAAATCATTTTATTGAATTATTAACAGACATAAATGAAATGGGAATTATACACACCAACTTATCTGCTTCTTCTAATTTCCCGCCGATGTAGCGAAGCATTGCCCACATTACATAAAACCCGCATTCATTGTTTCCCGCCGGCTGTTTTAGGTACTTCCCCTCTATTTCGACAACCTTGAATGGGACCTGCGTCCCACTGATATGTCTTCTTCGGACACTGTGCATCATTAAAAGGAGAAACATTAGAAAGCGGTATATGTGACTAGAAAATAATATGTTATTAGGATCGCTTACTAATTCAGCACTGCCACCAGTGCATCTAGATGATGAAATGGTTTTTTCTTCGAGTCCCACACCTCGATCAGATTTTTAGCAAGATTGACACAAATGAAGACAAAATGGTTGCTGCAATCACAGAATCCTAATTATCGAATAATCTTAACGAAAAAAGCATAAAATTAAAAGCCGAGAACACATACTCGCAGTTGTAGGCTAAAAGTACGTGGGTATTGTTCTTCATCTTGAATTCATCGAAAACAACAATCAATCTCTCTTTCAAGTCTTCCACGTCACATCCATATAGGTCTAAACATGTCTTCTCATTGACTCGCAAGAGGTCCAAGAAGCCTATGTTATCCCATTTACTTTTTAGTATGCAAAATTTTGCTATACACCTGCATAAAATCATGAGAATTGGTCAAAAGTTAACAATTTGTGTCTCGAGAGAGTAGTTAATTATAATATCATGCGTGTAGGGTACTTACATAGTCCACAGCGTCAACATTTGTGAATCGAGAGAATGTTTCTGGTATAGCTGGAACAAGCACTCCCACTCGACATCGAACTTTTTTTCTTCAGGATAATAAAAAACATATGGCGAACGGATAATAACCTCAAAACCAAAGTCCTTCGTCTCTGTTGCTTGAGCCATGTAATAATATTCATGCAACTGGCGCATATATGTTGTCAAATTTTTATTCTCGTCATCGGGAACCAAAAGATTACCCCGTTCATACTTCATTGCCGGTGTTTCCGTCCCTTGTACATCATAATAGATGTTTGCGGCCTCTTCCATGGTTAATTCGGGGTTGTCTACGATGTACTTCTGTATCTTTCTTAAATCTTCATTCTGTATTTCATCGGCTCTTATTGTAGCGTACTGATTCTGTGTTTGCCTTTCGAATTCGGACTTCAACAAACACGGAGGCAGTGAGGCACAAAGATTGAAGAAACTAACACAATCTTCCTTCGAGATGTGTACTGTAAATTGTCCTTCCATCAAGTTTGTAACGCTGCCACTAAACGATCTTTTTCTTTTTTGTTGGTCCACTTTGGGAGCATTAGCGACCGAATCCAAGGACCTTTTCTGCGACTGCGAGGATGCCTTTGATCTTGTTTTGGGCTGAGGTGGAGGAGGAGGAGGAGGATGACGACGAGAATTCTATTTTCCTGGGGCTGATGAAGATGGAGGAAGAGGAGGAGTCTTCTCTTTTGTCGGGGCTGATGAAGATGGAGTCGGAAGAGGAGGAATAAATGGAGACCTCTATCTTCTCGGGGGTGATGGCATGGGATGAGGAGGGGAGTGATCTATGTTGGGACATGGTGAGTGATCATCGCGGGTGGGTGAAGACTCGTAGTCGTCCTCGTCATTAGATGACAATTAGTGGTCAAGCTTAATGAAGCGCTTGCGCCAGGCCACTTGAGAGCCCTTGTTATGACCAAGTTTCGGCCTGTCTTCCGCTGTGGGGTACTCAATGTATATCTTGTTGTACTTCTTATCATGTATTCTGTCAATGGTGACGTGAGCGTACCCCTGTGGAATTGGGCGGCCATTATTGGTCCCGTCTCCCGTAGACCTAGCCTGGCCGAGTGCCACCTTGTCCTTTGTCTATTCCTAACGGATGTACAACTTAACATTAACGGGTTCAGTGATGCCATCCACCGGATGAGGCACATTCGCATATTCTTCATCGAGCGGGGTCGATCCATAGCTGCTGCGACCCCTAAACTGTGGGGTAAAGGCAGTAGGAGTAGGGTTTTGTGGTATTCCTAACCCCTTGGACAGCAAAATTTGCTGGACTCGTGCTTCAACAGTCGCCTCAATCTATGCGTCCATTCTATCTTCCATCTCTTTTAGTCATCTCAAATACTCTGCCTCCTGATTCGCTCTACCCCTCGAGCGGCTTCGGTAAGTGTTAGATTTTTGGGGGAATGCTAGTTTACAAGGAACAACACCAGTTCCTCTAGTGTGACTAGGGTGCTCCTTGGTTCTGAGTGCTTAGGTGAGCATGTCTTTCTCCATATTGGAAGTGCGAGTCCCTTGCCTCACCTCCTCAGTTACCTGGAAGATCCTCTGGATGAGTTCGCTCATGGGTAGATTTGTGGAGCTAAAGCTCCCATCCTTGGCGTGCCGTACATTCCTCCCCATATAGTATATTACCGATCTGGGCTCCCAATCGGTGGTCTCAACCTGAACGCCTTCCTCAGCTAGGCGATCCATCTTTTCAAGTTCTGCTTCAAATTCTGGCATTGTTTTGGCGTAGCCACGAGAGTCGAGATGATGAGGATTCATCGCATTCTCCGAGTTCTCCTTATTCTTCCTGCTCAGTTCTAAGTACTCCTCGGATAACCTGTATTTCTTAAAATCCTACCAGAAGTCATTCTGCTTGCTAAACTGTCCACCATCAAAATCTGACTCTTTATTTTGGAGGACAAAATTCTTGTACAATGTCCCCTTGAAATTCTTGAAGCATGTCCCCATGATTTCTTTTGCTTTTTTCTTGACTAACTCCTTGTCATACTCCGTTGAGAAAGTAAAATACTCTAGGATCTTGATATCCCATATGTAATCCTTCTCACTTTCAGAAACCCTCCATGGGTCATCATCTTTTCCATTCCACTTCCTGTACCTAATTAGGATGAAGTCCCTTACAAGTAACCCGATGATAGTCTTGTATTTGGTCAAAGCTATAGACAGTCAGAGTGGATCCCTGAATTCATCGAACTCAGTGATGTGCCAGTGTGCATTCCTACCAATAGGAATCTTTGACACGCCTTGCTTGGATCTAGCCTTCCTGCTACCCGAACCCTCTGCCTCCTCGGCCGGCGGAGGCTCCTACTGGAGACACCAAGTAAGCTATGACCCTCTCAATTGATTAGCGTGTGTGGCTACATAGTCACATGATACCAAAGTGACCTAGCCATCTTGGTCATTTTGACCCAGATTGAGTAGGCAGGACGAGGTCCATGGTTGCTCGTTCTCACCGTCCTGATTGACACCGTCACCGTTTGTCGGATCATGCGGCGCTCCCGTCCCAGCGATATCAGCCGCTTCTTGTTGCCGATCTGTTCTTCGTCGATGGGGTAACAGGCGACGACGAGTCATGGCTGTGACACGATCGTGGTTAGTTTTGGCTGTGAACAACTACTAATAGCATATGTTCATATTATATATATAATATGTTTAATGCAAAGTCTAATAATAAGTCCACACACAACAAAGTCAAATAATAGCATATGTTCACCTAGAACGAATTCATTATTTGATTGACCACATACAATAAAGTCCACCTACTGTTCTAGGAATCTAAGCCTACATCAACTTCCAAATAAGAAAATCAATGACCATAGCCATAAATAAAAGCATGATATCTTTCCAAGACCAAGGAGCAATTCTCCTAATCTTCACCTCTCCGGCGGGTGGCTTCTCTTCAATCTCCAGTGCCAGCGGATGGCCATGGTTTGCATTCATTGGACCATAGTCAGTCGGTTGCCCATGGTTTGCAAGGTAGGCCAGATGACTATAGTAGGCCCTCAAAGCTTCTGCTTCTGTGTTGTATTTTTTGTGCAAATTACTAGGGTAGCGATTGACTTGAGCATAGCGATCTTTCCAGGTTCGATAAATCCCAGGCATGTGACCAACATGCACTACATACCATGCCATGGTTGCCTATATATTTATGTAAATTAGGTTGTCATTCAAACATGATGTATTCTTATAAAATTTAATGTATTTATGAATAATACACAACCATTGCATAGATAGGAGTGTTTGGAAACACTATTCATGTGCCTGAACATTGATTGCTTCTGCTGGGTTTCAATTCTAGCCTACCCCAACTTGTTTGGGACTTATAAGCTTTGTTAATATAGACCAATTTTAAAAGTTGTTTTTAACTTTTTTTCTGGAACAAACATCTATAGATGCCTTTTTTTAAGCATGTTATACATTCCATCAAAATCAATTGACACTCTACCTATAGTGATTATTTTTCCTACAAATGAAATTCAACAACATCATTTCTAGATATAGACCTTTTTTTACTAATGTACGTTGTTAAGCAATGTACAGGTTGAGCTTAGCTTCCCAAATGCAGTTCTTTGTACAAGCAGGCTTAAAGCCTTTGCTGCAGATTAAAAAATAGAGGGGAACAAAATAATTTATAAAAGGAAGCTTAAAAAAATAACCAAAAAGATAACAACACATGACCATAGCACACATGTCTGTAGCCTCAGTAATAGTTACTACAACTTATGATTATATCATCATTGCACATGACCACAACCTCAGTCCAATTAATATATTAAGTCATCATAACCTTAGTCTAAGTGCCATTATAGGCGATAGAAAACACTCATATTAAATATAGTTATCATCGACACTGACATCATAGGAAATGGACAGTGCTAAGAAGTAAGAAGACACCATTGGCAATGGATCAATGCTCAGATTAAAAACAACCATCATAAGCATAGACATGTGCTTGGTACAGAGAAATCCTCAGAATATAATCAATCATCATTGGCATGGATATGTGCTCAGATTTATATAACAAACATATTTCAACAATGGACATGTGCTCAGTATAACCATTTTCATTAACAAATTCAACTCGAGCTTGAGCAATCACTGAGAGAGAGATAAGGTTGACGGCCGCCAACCGTTGTGGGGAACCAGGTTGAGCTACGAAAACTCCAAACCGTGGGGTATTTCATCAAACACAAAGACAACAGTGAGCCACGCACTCACCGTGGGGGTGGGAAAGCAGCTGTCCGCGCGCTCTAGAAGGCCTCAGTGGTGGGAGTGCAAGCTTGGAGGAGGAGGGGCACAGGCGATGTCGTGGATGAGGAACGAGGGCACGGACGGCGCGATGCTCTGGCGTGGGGCGGTGCTCTGGCATGGGGCGGTGCACGGGCGTCGACATCGAAGAAGAGGAGCGCGGGGCTAGGAACGGTGGCGCGGGGGCGGTGGATGGGTGCGCGGGGAATGGTGGTGCCCGTCGGTGCGGGGTGGTGCTCCGGCAGCGCGGGGGGAGGGGTTGGCGCGGGGTTGAAATGAATTTGGAAAATTTTAACCCGCGCCTTGCTATATACCAATGAGGTTCATCACTTCCGGTTCTAATAATAAACCGACAGTGATGAGGAAACATAACTGCCGGGTCATTCCTCAAACCGACAGTGATGGAGGTGTAGCAGTTATGGGTTAAGTAGTATAACTTTTTCCTTCCTTTCGAATTCCTCTGACTGGCTCAACGGTTAAGACTCCCCAACTTAGCCTCCGAGACCCGTGTTCGAGTCCTAGGTGGCCCAAATTTTTGGTTTAATTTTATAAATTATTAAATGACTTTGGAAAATTGTTCATCACTGCCGGTTGTTGGTCTAAACCGACAGTGATGAGGAAATATCACTGCCGGGTCAATCCTCAAACCGGCAGTGATGTGGGTGTAGCAGTTAGGGGTTAAGTAGAATAACTTTTCCATTTCTTTCGAATACCTCCGACTGGTTCAACGGTTAAGACCCCGTAGCTTAGCCCTCGAGACCCGAGTTCGAATCCAAGACGACCCAATTTTTTTGCACTGGCGGTTTTCCTTCCATTATCATCGCTGCTGTGCCATGCTTTGCTCAATTATCTATTAGCATATGTTTGCTTTAATTTAGGGACATAGATATGTTTATCCTTTTTTCTTTTTATTACAAGGATTGGAATAAGTGGAATTGATGCCGTTTCTTTATACTCCATCCGTTCTACTTATAGTATAGATAAGGCGTAATTATCACTGGTTCAAAGATTAAGGAACATATTTAATTCTCTCTCCCCCTCTCAACACTAGTACTACTGCATCGATATATGTGCGTCTAGTCTTTTAGAAATGTGGGCGGAATGTTCCGCTGGGTGAGTGTGATGCATCCTTCCTCGCCCTGAATCCAAACCTTGATAGCAGCAGCAGCAGTCTACATATATATGATGTACTTGTCCTATACGTTTAGCACAAGCCTAGCTGTACGTGTGATCGTTAGGTTGTCTGCATACGTATATACACATGTGACATGTGCACATATATGGCACAGTGCTAGCTGTAACTCTCATCCTATCCTATTCCTACATGGTGAGAGTGTGGAATATATACATCATCATCCATCGTCACCACCAATTTAGTGAAGCTACAGCGGGCAAGCAGAGGACCCCTAGTTTTGCAATGAAAATAGGTCTAATTAAGCTACCAACACATGATCCATATAGTACATCACACGAAGAAGATCATAGCATGCATGTGTGTGTGTTTGGTTGCTTAACCTGGCCACTGCAGTGAGAAGCTGCGCTTGTTGGATGACTACATCTCCAGCTCGGCCTGTCTCAAATGATGCAAAAATGGCAATCAAATCTAGGTAGCGGGATATGGGCTCCATCTGCTTTGCCAGAGCCTGGCTCAAGCGAGGCTACTCTAGCTCAGCTAGGGCACCACGATGCAAACCAGGATGTCTCATTCAAAAAATGCTATTTACCGCCAGATAAGGCTTACAACCTCTAAGGAAGTCATCAAACCGGTAGTGATGTGTCTATAGCAGTTAGGGGTTAAGTAGGATAACTTTTCCATTTTTTTCGAATACCTTCGACTAGCTCAATGGTTAAGACCCCACAGCTTAGCCCCCGAGACCCGTGTTCAAATCCTAGGTGACCCAATTTTTTTGGTTTAATTTTATAATTTATTAAGCAGTCTAAAGGTCAAAAAGAAAAAATAAATTAGCCATAACACACATCCTATACTAGCGCAGGGGTTAAGTCTCAGAACTCTGCAGCCCGAGACCCAAGCTCGAACCCGAGGGCTGGCATAATTTTTTTAATTTTTTATATATCATTGCTGGTTTTCAAAATAAACCGACGGTGATAACTAGCATCACTGTCGGTTTCGTCTCATCACTGTCGATTTTTTTTTAAAAACCGACAGTGATGTTTATATATATTAAAAAATTTCTTTTATATACTGAATAAATAGAATCATGTGTATTCCTATGTCAAAATGGCAAGCATGTATACCCAAATTAAGACCCCACACAGTATCTTAGGTTTTTCTGATTAGTTTTTTTATTTATTATATTTTTCTGTGTGCTGAATGAGACAAAAGAGGGTGAATTTCATCTTGGACCCAATAGATTTTTTCATCTATCTCCATAAAATTTTTATCCCTAGGGCACATTAGAGCCTATGTAAAAATTTGACACCATTTCGGATCTTTTCGTGGGTAGACTCAGTTCAACCTATAATTAAACGGTGTCGTCGTGCGAAAATTCAATGAAACCTCAGAAAGTAGCAAACCATCTCCAGAAAATCCCAAACTAGGTGTTTCCTTCACGCGTGGCACGTGCAAGCCTAAGAAAAAGTTTGAGACCAATACGACACTAGAATGCGTATGAACTACATAAACCTTGATAACCTATGCGTATATTTATGGTTCGATGAAAGGGCTCATATACCTCTGTAAAGAATGTATACTCCGCCTATATCAAAATGGCTTGAAATTTTTTTGGCAAGCATGTATACCCAAATTAAGGCCCCAAACAAGATCTGAGGTTTTTTCTGATTATTTTTTATTAATATATTTTTCTCTGTGCTGAATGAGATAAAAGAGGGTGAATTACATCTTGGACCCAATAGATGTTTTTATCGACCTCCACAAAATTCTTATGCCTAGGGCACATTAGAATATGTGTAAAAGTTTGGCACCATTCCAGATCTTTTCGTGGGTAGACTCAGTTCAACCTATAATTAATCGGTGTCGTCGCTCGCAAATTCAATTAAACGTCAGAAAGTAGCAGACCATCTCCAGAAAATCTCAAACTTGGTGTTTCCTTCACACGTGGCACATGCAAGCTTAAGAAAAGTTTGAGACAAATACGACACCGGAATGTATATTTCTAATTACCCAACAAATGTTACACGAATTACATGTATGACAATAATTAAACACACAAAGTCGTACAAATTAAAATTAGAACCCAATTAAACTACGACCTTAAAAATCTAGCTAAATAAACATTAATTACTATCGGAATCACTGCCGGGTTCGATCGGGCCACGCACGCTTACATGCCTCTATAGCCATATATGGTAATTGATGTCACGGATTATGTATCCGCTTGTATCGATGAAGGTCAATGCCCATATGAGTGCACTCTCTCATGCCTCGCAATACCGAAAGAATGGTCGGCCATAGATGTAACCTACTAAATGATCACTGCCCCTGTTAGTAATCTTTATGCAGTACTGACGTTCTTCTATAGTGAGCTGGCCAAGGTTTCTATTGCAGAAGTCCCAATCATACTCGAGTTGCTCCGTAGCTTGGTCTAGAACGACCCACAAGCCACATGCAGCATAGGTAAGGTCCTGGAGTGCAATCTGCATGCGGAGAAAAAGAAAAAAAAATAGAGAATGTTATTACAATAATAAACAACAAATAACCATGACTCAGGTATAAGTGAACATTTTACCACATCCGCACGGTTGTAGCTCGCAAACCATTCGCTTGCTTGCGGGACAGGGATATCACCAGCATTCAAAGCAAGTGCCTTGAAGTATGAGAAATCAGGCACATCATAGCAAACACGTTGAAGTGCCTCTAAATAGATGCACACAACATTGAATTGGGCACTTATCACGTCCGGGTTCTGTCTTCCCGTCTCATGGATATGGTTCCAATGATTTGCACCTCTCAAAAGGGATGGAAAAACTGAGTTCATACGTCCATAGCCGACCACTTGCATTAGATGCCGTGTTCTCGACGATGTCCGAGATAAAGAACCAGCTAAGTGTTGTTCGCAGCCAATCTATTTGGGATATAGTCTACGACATATATGTATGCAACAATGATATTAAACTAATTACACTTATTTGTTAGCATAAAAAACAAAATATGTTGGAAAATATTTCATACAATAGCTGGAACAGGGAACCGTGGAATGACCACATTAGGAGCGAATGGCTCATCGCCAGGGTGGAAACCTCGTTCTTGTGGTGGGGGAGGTCCATTGTTCATACCACCTGATTGATAAAATACAAAAAAAATATGAACATAAAATATATGCACAAAAAATTCTTCTAAGTAAAATGTGGCAACATAATTAAATATAGATCGAATGCAAGGAATAAGAATATATATAAATGTAGAATGCAAAGAAACATGAATATAAATATAGATCAAATAGATATAGATAGAATATTGGAGAAGACAACATATCAATACCATTGAAAAATATAGGAGCTATGACCAAATCATATAGAGAGAGTGGATTTCTTGAGAAGTGAGAGTGAAACTTGAGAAATGAGACTGTGAGAGTTCGTGGGTGGGTGGGATCGATGTATGTGGCCGGCGGTTTGTTTTATATAGGGGGGCATGGACATCACTGTCGGTTTTTAAGTAGAACCGATAGTGAAAGTTAATATCACTTGTTGGTTTTAAATAGAACCGATAATAAAAGTTAATATCACTGCCGATTTGTAAGTAGAACCGACAGTGAAGGTGCATATATGTAAAGGATATATTTATTTAGATAGTACTGTGAGAAAGTTTTAACAACAATGATATATTTATTTAGATAGTAATGAAATACATCAAAAAATAACAAAAATATTAGAAATAAATTACATATACAATAACAAAGACCTTGCACTAAAATTTCATATACGATAACAAAGACTTATTTGCGTATAGGTCAATGTTACAATCAATGTGTATCAACACATTATAATATAACCACCTCAGTAGCATTCTTCTAGCACCAACTAGGGTCAAACAGCAGCACCGAGGTGGTCTATGAGCTATACCGGTTGGAGATGACAAGATGGCATTGATGAATCTGCCTTGTTAGTACATGGCCTTTTTCCAGATGCGCACCACATCGGATGGTTCTGTGAACCTCGTGGCATCTCCAACCTTTAGCGTTGCTCTATCTTCAGTAGCATTCTTCTAGTACCTCTTGTGTGCACCATTTTGGTGGACTATGACGCATAACGATATCTGTAGTTTGTTGTGAGAGGAAAACATTGTATCATGGTTGATAAGGCCTGGCTAAAATCAACATGCATGGAGAGGCTAGCTCCTGGCCGAGGGCCATTTTATAGGGGCTAACAGTCGTGGTACATTTTTGTTTTTGAACTAAAGTTGTCGGGGTAGGTGGGAGCAGTGTTCCAACTGTTGTGGTCAGTGGGAGCACTGTTGGCATGTGAGGAGATATGGGAGCAACGTTCCTACATCACTGTCGGTTTTAGTTTAAAAACCGACAGTGAAGGTTGCCTTCTATGCCAGTTCTTGGAACCGATAGTGATAGCTTCTATCACTGTTGGTTTTTAAACCAAAACTGATAGTGATGGGCCCTTCCATGCTGACACCCAGCAGTTGGGCTGCCTGCCATCGCGGGCTTTTTATAAAAAATATAAAAAAAATCCCGAGCCTAGGATTCGAACCCAGGTCTCGGGGTTCTTAGTTTGGAGCCTTAACCACTACGCTAGAATAGGGATTACGTTAGATTGGTTTTATTTTTTTCTTTTATCCCGTGGTAATGCACTACTAAATAATAAATGCAAAATCACAAAGTTTAGCCCGCCTGGGATTCGAGCGCGGGTCTCATAGTATAGAACGCGCGGCCTTAACCGCTGAGCTAGGGTAAGGAGTTCGGTTAGTTTGCTTTTCTTTATTTTTTTATTAATAGAAATAATGTAGTTAGTTTATATTCTAAAATAACACAAAAATTTATGTCTTGATTATTTAATTCTATGATAATTAATTAATGGTTTATAATTATCAAATAATAGTGTTTGTGAACATCATCTCAATATTTGATTATATAGTCAATAATTAAATTATAGAGATACAACGTCTGCATAATGATCACATAGTTAACAATAATCTAACTATCTTTAGGTCCATCAACAATAAGGGCCTCATTGTGATAAAGCCGTACGTAAGCAGGTTCGTCACCCTCTTGAAGGATAGGTAGGGGTACGTTCGGCCCGAATGAAGGCATTTCCTGATAGCCCTTGTAGTCTTCTTCGTCCTTCACTCCATCGACACCGATAATCTTCCTTTTCCCTTCTTGGACTACTTTTAGCCTTCCTTTTGTCTTGTTGTCCCTTGCATAGAAGACTTGCATAACATCTCTTGCAAGGACGAAGGGGTCGTCTCTGTATGCGGTCTTAGTGAGATCAACGGTAGTGAACCCTTCGCTGTCAGTGTTGATTTCCTCGAGCCGGACCCACTGGCAGTGAAAAAAACTGCCTTCAACAGACCATAGGCTAGCTCACATATCTCCTCTATGAAACCATAGTATGTCGCCTGCATGTTGCCGTTTTCGTCGTGAGCATCAAAACAAACACCACAATTTTGGTATGTGCACTTTCCATCTTACTTTTTTGTGTAAAATGTGAATCCATTGATCTCATACCTTAGTACTTAAGATATGTACTCGAAGGTCCCATGGCTAAGGCATCCAGTTGATTACCCAACTTTATTCCAAGCAAGCGACATCGCAACCAGTTGACAAATTTCTCCTTATGTTTTTTAGCCAGCCAAGCCTGTGACCTGCTCGGATACAGAGTTTGCAGCGATTGCCTGTGCTCATCAATGTATGGCATCACACCCCTGGCTTGCTGGAGAACAGCGAACTATGCCTATCTGAAAGAAACAGGGTCGTCTACTATAATAGATTTCTCCCTGATCGTTCCTTTACCACATAGTCTTCCCTCGTGACGAGATTCTGGAACTCCGACCCTTTTGATGTCTAGATAATATGTGCAGAACTCAATGGCCTCCTCCGTTGACCATCCTTCAACCATGCCCCCTTCTATCCTAAATCTGTTCCTAACATATCTCCTAAAAACTTTCATCAATCTTTCAAAAGGGAACATCTGATGCAGGTACATTGGGCCAAGGGCTCTAATTTGGTCAACAAGATGAATGAACAAATGCAATGAGATATCAAAGTAAGTCTGCGGGAAATGCATCTCAAGCCTAACGAGAGTTTCGACTATGTCCCGATGTAGTTGCTCTAGCGTGGACACATCAATGACCTTTTTTGAGATCGTGTTGAAGAACGAGCAAAGCTTTATGATTAGGGCGCGAACCTTTGGTGGGAGGATACCACGCAGGGCAACAGGGAGCAGCTGAGTCATAATGATATGACAGTCATGGGCCTTCATAGGGCCATAGTTGAACTTGAGTTCTCTCATGTTCACTAGCCTCTTCGGGTTCGCACAGTAGCCCGTCGGGACTTTGAGTTCATTGAAGAAAGAAATAAGCGCACGCTTTTCTTCCTTCTTCAATGGCCATGATGCAACTGGAAGTTTGAACTGGCCATTCTCTAGCTCCACGGGATGCAACTCCTTCCTGATTCCCAAGTGGTGCATGTCTAGGCGTGTGGCTAGTGAATCCTTCGATGTCCCTCCGGTGTCCATCAAGGTGTTAAGAGTGTTAGCGCACACATTTTTAGTGATGTGCATGGGATCAAGACAGTGGCATACACTTAGAAATGACCAGTAAGGTAGTTTCTAGAAAATTGATTTTTTCTTCCAAACGCTGCCATTAGACGCTGCTACTGTATTATCCCCCTTCCCAAGGACAACCTCTAGTTTGTTGAGTTCTCGAAGTATCGCAGGCCCGTCTTGATATTTTGGAGCTAAGCGTTTCTCAATAGTACTGTTGAAATCTTTTCTGTTCCTACGGTAAGGGTGATCCTTAGGTAGGAACCTACAGTGTCCTGTATAAACTATCTTTGAGTTATTTGGCAGATTTACTGCATCGGTGTCATCCAAGCACTCGACACATCCAATATAGCCTTTTGTCTTCTCTCCGGACAACGAACCTCGACCTGGCAGGTCGGTCATTGTAGCGATAAGTACTCCCTTGATCGTGACATGTTCCTTTTTGTACTCGTCCCAAACATCCGGCACATCCTTTTCAAACATCTCCACTAGTTCATCGATCACAGGTTCCAGAAACACATCGATGTCATTTCTAGGTTGTCTTGGCCCTTGGATCAGTAGTAGCATCTGGATGTACGACCGCTTCATACAGACCCAAGGTGGAAGGTTGTATATACAGAGCGTCACTGGCCAGGTGCTATGATTGCTTCTAACCTGGTCGAAAGGATTCATCCCTTCTGTGCTCAAAGCAAACCAAAGGTGCCTTACCTCTCCACCGATGTCCTTATAGAACATAGTATTGACAGTCCTCCAGTCATGCCCATCGGCGGGGTGCCTCATCATTGTATCTTTCTTACGCTCTTCGCCATGCCAACGCAACAGCTTGGCTAACTTTGCACATGCAAACAGCCTATGCACCCGGGGAGCTATAGAGAAATACCAAACGACCTTTACAGGGCCTCCTCAGGTCTTGGTACCCTCATCTGACAGCCCTTCCTTGTACCGTGGAGCTTCACACTTGGGGAACTTGTCCAAGTCTTTGTATTTTTCTCCATGGTACAATATGCAATCATTGCAACATACGTGGATTTTTCAACCTCGAGGCTGATGGGGTAGATCATTTGCTTGGCCAAGTATGTCTTTTCTGGCAACTCGTTTTTTTCTAGGAGTATTTTCCTTATTATACCTAACAACTGATCGAAGCCTTTATCGCTCAATCTATTTGTCGATTTGAACTCTAACAGCATGATATTGGCTTTCAGTTTGCTCATTGGACAATTCCTATACAACGGTGTTTTGCCATCTTGTCTCATTTTCTCTAGCTTTCTCAGTTGTCTTTCACTAAGATATCCGGTCTCTACATTACGTAGCAGCTGAGAAATGCCATTGTTATCCTCGGTGTCGTCAGCTAGCGTGTTCCTAAACACATTATTAACTGTGGCCATAGGTTCCGTGTTGACACCGGGTTCCTCGTCAGCATCGTGGATGTCTACGTCAGACATGTCCACATCATCATCGTTTTCCTGCAGAACATTCACACCAACCTGACCATGCATAGTCCATATCGTATAGTTTGGCATGAACCCCCTAGTAATCAAGTGCGATCGTATAGACTCAATTTGACAAAAATTTCTTTGATTCTTGCAATCTTTGCATGGGCAGAAGACATGGTTCCCATTCCTAGCAAGGGCTTTGGCATCAGTGATAAACTTGCTGACGCCATGCATGTACCGCTTATCCATTCAGGACAGATGCATCCACTCTCGATCCATCTCTGCACAAAAAAAATACTGAGATAGTAATTACAAAGAATTAATAAGAAATCAAGCTTCATGAACAACAATTGTAGCTCGAAAGTACCATTTTTGGAAAACATTATTGTACACTAATTATTGAAAAATTAAAATTGGTAGCCCAGCCCTGTAAATTGAAAATCATAGTAAAAAATAATTATTGCACAATAATGAAGAACATCTATTCTACTCTACTTCTAAGAACTAATTATAGCATCACATACTAACAATGATGATCTTGACCACCATGGAATAATTAGCTAGGAATTTAAAAGTGTTCATAGACACCAACCCTTTGGACGATGGTTTCACCATAATTTAGGTATTGCACAAATGTCCAATTGGAAAAGTGCTCTCTAGAATGGAGAAAGAACTAGAATGAGAATCAAGCAATGTAGCCATCAAAACAAATCTAATTAAGCAACAAAATCAAAGGAGTGGATGTTTGTTACTAACCTTAAAGCAAAAAGATCAAGCCATTCTTCAAAATCCAAGCCCTAGCTTCATGGTGAAGAGCAGACGCAACAATAGAGGGAAGGGCCCAAACGCGCGCCTCTGTTCTCGGGATGGAAGAGAGGAAGAAGAAGAGGACGGCTGCAGCCTTTTTGTGCTGTAGCCTTATCACCGTCGGTTGTTAGCTAGAACCGACAGTGATAGATCCAAATCACTGTCGGCTCTTGGCTTAAACCGGCAGTGATGAGTGGCCGCCAAAACACTGCCGGTTTAAGCCACAAAATGGCAGTGATGTGGTCCTTCACTGTCGGTTTTAGCTCAGCCCCAATCATTTTTTTCATTTTCAAGCTCATAACCGACAGTGAAGGTACATCACTGCCGGTTGTCACAAATCTGATAGTGATGAGGCCGACAGTGATGTCAAAATCTAGCATAGTGCTTCTTGTGTTTTTATATATGAATAGAATCAAACACTGTCTTTTTATATATGAATAGAATCAGACACTGTCAGTGTTGGTTCGTTGGCACCGACGTACTTCGTTGGTTCTTTATGTTTGTCCAAAGCCCACCACATAACATTCCTTGGTATTTTATCATAAGCCTTCTCTAAGTCAATAAAAACCATGTGTAGGTCCTTCTTCTTCTCCCTATACCGCTTCATAACTTGTCTTATTAAGAAAATTGCTTCCATGGTTGACCTTCCGGGCATGAAACCAAATTGGTTCATAGAGACCTGTGTTATTGCTCTCAAGCGATGCTCGATAACTCTCTCCCATAGCTTCATAGTATGGCTCATCAACTTAATTCCCCGGTAATTAGTACAACTTTGAATATCCCCATTATTCTTGTAGATCGGTACCAATATACTTCTCCTCCACTCATCAGGCATCTTGTTCGATCGAAAAATATGGTTGAACAGCTTGGTTAGCCATACTATAGCTATGTCCCCGAGGCATCTCCACACCTCGATTGGGATACCATCCGGTCCCATCGCCTTACCTCCTTTCATCCTTTTCAACGCCTCTCTGACCTCAGATTCTTGGATTCTCCGCACAAAGCACCTATTGGTGTCATCAAAAGTACTTGAAAGTAATTCTAGTTGCTTGTCAAGTTTGGTCTAAGGTTAAGCTTCTTCACACGCTTTCCGGTGGTTATCTTAACCATGTTAGACAAGCCCTATATGCATTACCAAAGATTAAACATGTTGTATATTACAATGCAATGAAAGGGACAACACAAGCTCATTTTCTAGTGAAGTTACTAAAATCAAGAACATTGAGCTCATTCCGCAATTGACAAAAAGTTGCCTCATCTAGCGGTTTAGTGAAGATATCTGCCAATTGATCCTCGGTCCTTACACCTTCTAATGAAATATCATTTTTTGCAACATGATCTCTAAAAAAGTGATGGCGGATATCTATGTGCCTGGTGCGAGAGTGTTGAACCGGATTATTTGTAAGTTTTACCGCACTTTTATTGTCGCACAAAAGAGGTACTTTTTCTAGAACTACACCATAGTCTAGCAAAGTTTGTTTCATATAAAGTATTTGTGCACAACAAGCATCCACGGCAATGTATTCCACTTCGGCGGTGGACAAAGTCACACTATTTTTCTTTTTGGAGGACCAAGACACAAGTGATCTACCAAGCAAATGGCACCCTCCGGATGTGCTTTTTCTATCAACTTTGCAACCGGCACAATTCGAATCGAAATAGCCAACTAATTTAAATATAGCTCTTTTGGGATACCAAAGGTCAATGCTTGGTATGTGCTTAACATACCTAAGGATTCTTTTAACGGCAATCAAATGAGTTTTCTTAGGATTAGCTTGAAATCTAGCACACATACACACACTAAACGTGATGTCGGGCCTAGATGCGGTTAAATATAACAAGCTACCAATCATAGAGCGGTAGAGAGTTTGATCAACCGTGTTACCTCCCTCATCTAGGTCAAGATGTCCATTAGTTGGCATTGGTGTCTTGATTGGCTTACATTCATCCATATTGAATCTCTTGAGAAGATCATTTGTATATTTCTCTTGAGAGATGAAAATTTCTTCTCTCATTTGCTTGACTTGAAAACCAAGAAATAATATAAGCTCTCCAATCATTGACATCTCGAACTCCTTCGACATCAATTCACCAAATTCCTTGCAAGAATCTTCATTTGATGATCCAAAGATGATATCATCAACATATACTTGACAAATGAAGATATGTCCATCAAACTTCTTGGTAAATAGTGTGGTGTCGACCTTCCCAATGGTGAAGCTCTTTTCAATGAGGAAGTCCCGAAGGCGCTCATACCAAGCTCTTGGGGCTTGCTTCAGCCCATATAACGCCTTGGACAACATATAAACATGATTAGGATATCTAGGGTATTCAAACCCGGGAGATTGATCAACATAGACTAGTTCATTAATAAAGCCATTTAAAAATGTACTTTTCACATCCATTTGATATAGTTTTATTTCATGATGTGATGCATATGCAAGGAGGATACGAATGGCTTCTAGTCTTGCCACCAGTGCAAAGGTCTCTCCAAAATTCAATCCTTTAACTTGAGAGAACCCCTTTGCAACTAGTCTTGCCTTGTTCCTCACAACAACACCTTGATCATCTTGCTTGTTGCGGAACACCCACTTTGTTCCAATGACTCTTGCACCTTGAGTTCGCTCTTCAAGAGTCCACACTTCATTGCGGGTGAAGTTGTTCAACTCTTCATGCATGGCGTTTATCCAATCCGGATCTTGAAGAGCTTCTTCTACCTTAGTAGGCTCAAAGCAAGAGACAAAAGAGTGATGTCCAATAAACGAAGCAAGCTTTTAAGAGCGAGTCATTACTCCCTTTGACGGACTCCCAATGATGAGATCTTGTGGATGAGCTTGTAGTTGAGGTAAATTTCTTCTATCAACCACTTGAGGGGGAGATTGCGGAGCATCAACATCATGTGCTTGTGTCACCATTTGCTCATGTGAGACATGAGTGTCTTCATTTTCTACTCTCCCATCTTTATCACCCTCTTGTGGCACATTTGATGGAGAAGGTGGATTAATCACTTGTATATCATCTTCATCATCTTGTGGCTTGATGTCTCCAACCAGAATATTCTTTATAGCCTCCATCAATGGTTCATCACCTACATCATCAAGATTCTCATGAACGTCTTTGAAACTTCCCTAGGTGTTGCCGGTTCTTGTAGATGTAGCATTTGCAATCAAACACCCTAAAGAAGGATTCGTCTGGCTTCTTCCCATTGAGCAACTCATAAGGTGTCTTGCCAATAAACTTTTGAAGGAATAGGTGGTTGGATGCATAGCATGCGGTGTTGATAGATTTTGCCCATAGAGCTTCGGGAGTGTTGTACTCATCAAGCATTGTTCTTGGTAGTGTGATCAATGTCTGGTTCTTTCTCTCAACTACACCATTTTGTTGAGGAGTATATGTTGCGGAGACCTCATGCTTGATCCCAACTTTATCACAATAGGCTTCTATGTTTGTGTTGTTAAATTCTTTCTTATTGTCGCTTCTTATCTTCTTGAGCTTCACTTCAAACTCATTTTGTGCTCTTTTGGCAAACTTCTTGAAGCATGATGTAACTTTGGATTTGTCATGAAGGAAGAATACCCATGTGTATCTTGAGTAGTCATCAACAATCACAAGACAATAAAGATTTTCTCCTAAACTCTTATATGTTGTTGGTCCAAATAAGTCTATGTGAAGGAGTTCTAGCACTCTTGTGGTTGACATGAAAGCTTTTGTTGGATAAGTATTTGCAACTTGCTTGCCGGCTTGACATGCACTACAAAGCTTGTCCTTCTCAAACTTTACATCCTTCAACCCTCTCACCAAATCATTCTTCATTAGCTTCTTGAGTGAGCTCATCCCAACATGAGTAAGTCTTCTATGCCATAGCCACCCAAGTGTTGTTTTGCTGAATAGGCAAGTGTTCAAATTAGCATCTTCGGAGGTGAAGTCCACTAGATATAGGTTATTGTATCTAAATCCTTTGAATATCACTTGATCATCATCCTTCTTAGATACAACAACTTCCTTCTCGGTAAACAAGCATTGGAAGCCAAGATCACACAATTGTCCAACGGATAGCAAGTTGAAGCTCAATGAAGCAACATATAGCACATTTGAGATTGAATGATCATTTGATATTGCCACTTTACCCAATCCTTTAACCTTGCCCTTTGAATTATCTTCAAATGTGATTCTTTCTTATCGATCTACTTCTTCATCTAGTGAGGTGAACATACGAGGATCACCGGTCAGATGTTTGTGCAACCACTATCAATAACTCAATGACTTCCACTGGTCTTGTAATTCATCTACACACAAGAGATCAAGCTTTAGGAACCCAAACTTGTTGAGGGCCCTTCACCTTCTAAACAAGTGACTTTGCAACCTAAATTTTCTTAGGCCTATTCTTATTGGGAGGTCCTAAGAATATAACTTTCATCTTTCTACTAGAATCCTTTCTAAGCATATAATCAGCATTGAAAGCACAAGGTCTAGCATGCTTGGGCAAGGGTTGTGGGGGTGGAGTTTGGCACTCATTGGTAAAGTGGCCTTCTTGTCCACACTCAAAACACTTCTTTGGCTTTAGCTTTTGTTGTTGTTGTTGAGCTTGAGCCTTCTTCTCTTTATTTGCCATGTACCCAATGCCACTTCTATCCATCTTTATGACGTTGTTCATTAGTAGCTACTTTGAAGATGCTTACCTCTTGTGAACTTGCTCAATTCAATCTTGAGATGCTCTTTCTTCAACTTGAGCTTCTTGTTCTCCTCCTTGAGAGTATCATTATTTTTCTCTTCCTTGAGCTTCTTGTTCTCTTCTTTGAGCTTCTCATTCTCAAGAATCAAATCACCATCATGATCAAGAGTTTCTAGCATAATAGTGTTGTGGGTTTTGATATGTTCAAGATCTTTCTTGAGCTTTTCATTGTCATTCTTGAGCTTGACAAACTCATCATAATTATCGGTCTCAACCACTTACCCTTGCTGCTAGAACTTTGCTCAATGCTCTTAATGATCAAATCATCACATGATGTAGCTATATCAATCTTAACAACATCGTTAGTAGCATCATGTGGCTCATTGGATAAAAATTCTTGAGCAATGACAAGATTATCATGATTAATCTAAAGAGTAGTATATTCTTCTTTTAGCATGTTGTGGCTAGTGATGAGCTCTTTGTGTATCCTCTCAAGTTAATCATGTTTATCTTTAAGCTCCTTCTTAGAAGATTTGAGCTCCTTGAGTTTGGATGACATAGCATCATTTGCTTCTCTAAGCTCAACACTAGCCTTTTCGGCTACATCACATTTAGCTAAAAGATAATCATTCTTAGCTTCTAGCTCTTCATTCTTAGCTCTAGTTTTTCTAATAATCTTAGTATATTATTTTAGCAATTTAATAAGATCATCATATGAAGGTGTTTCATATTCATCATCATCACTATCACTATCACTATCATCATTATTAGCATGATCATCACCACTACTATCATCATTATTTGATACCTTGCGTTCACCTTTGGCCATAAGGCATAGGTGTGTAGAGGATGATGGAGGTGGTGTTGGTGAAGATGATGAAGAGTCAATCACAATGGCGGCCACCTTCTCATTATCACTATCATCATCAGATGAGCAACTTGATGAATCAATGTCCATGAGCCAATCACCGATGATGTATGCCTTGCCATTCTTCTTTTTCTTGTGGAAGTCCTTCTTGCCATCCTTATTCTTGTATGGCTTGTTTTTCTTCTTCTTATCTTCTTCTTCATTACTTGAGTCATCTTTCTTGCCCTTGTACTTGTTCTTGTACTTGTCTTTCTTGGGCTTTGTGCATTGGTGTGCTAGATAACCAAGTTCTCCACAATTGTAGCAATCTATCTCCGAGATTGGCTTCCTTCTAGCGCAAGTGAAGAACTTCTTTTTCTTACCATCAAACTTGATGCCACTCTTGTTGAGCCTCTTTAGCATCTTGGCGATTCTTCTCACCATGAGAGCAAGACTTGCATCATCAACTTCATCATCACTTGAGCTCTGATACTCAATTCTTGCTTTGTCTTTCTCTTGGCTAGTTTTGAATGCTAAGTCTTTTTCTTTCTTCTTGGTAGAGGATGAGCCATCTTGAGGTGTGATGTGCATGTATATCTCATGAGCATTGATCTTTCCTAAGATTTGCGTTGGTGTAGCGGCGGAAAGATCACTTTGATGAAGCACGGTCGCAATATGCCCATATTTATCAATGGGAAGGACACTCAAGATCTTTCTTACAACGTCGGATGGTTGCATTTGAGTAAGTCCAAGGCCATTAACTTCCTCTACAAGAACATTTAAGCGTGAGTACATTTCATTGGCACTCTCTTTAGGAAGCATCTCAAACGAATTTAGCTTTTTCATGACAAGATGATAGCGTTCCTTATGCTTGCTCTTAGTTCCCTCAAGGAGCGCACAAATGTTCGACCATAGTGCATGGGCGTCCTTGTGGTTCCTCACTCGGTTAAACACATCTTTACAAAGGCCTCTAAATATGGTGTTTCTAGCTTTTGCATTCCATTTATACACCCGTGTTCAAAACGAATCGTTATGTGCCTTTACGGGTGACCGGACGCTCTGGTCAAGTTGACCGGACACTCCGGTCAGTTCTCCCCAAACCCCAGTGTTTAAGTTGTGACCGAACGCTGGACAGCGTCCGGTCAGCACTAACCGAACGCGTCCGGTCATGATTTTCCCTCTCTGGAACCTTACTGGAGTCGACCGGATGCTAGCACCCAGCGTCCGGTCACTCATCTCTCAGGGTCCGGTCGCACCAGACGATTTCACCTTGATCAAATGAACTGATAGGACTCTACGCTAGTGTCCGGTCACACCGGAACCAGCGTCCGGTCAGCATTTGACCCTCCATTCACTTCCAACTCTCAATCATACGTGAATGAAGTTTGTTCCAATTGATCTAAGGGCTTTTTAGGAGCTACCTAGTGCTAGATTTGACAAGTGTGCACCACACCTAACCCACTAGACTCACCTAGGTCAAGCTACCTGTCCATACCCCTCTTAATAGTATGGCCAAAGGAAAAAAAACAAAGTCCTAAACTACTCTAAGTGTCTCTTCAACACCAAACGACACTTAGAACTAGTCCATCATTAACCTTGTTGTCCATCCTTTGAAAACTGAAATGATTTCCATCGTAGGGGCATGACAACCATGTTTGCCCAATCTATCTCCATTAACGTGACCTAACTTAATTACCTCTATAAAACACACATTAGTCATAGTAATCACGCATTGTCATTAATCACCGAAACTCTACTAGGGGCCTAGATGCTTTCATCTATGACCTGACTACCATCAACAACAATGGATGGTCCTTAATCTACATGAACATGGAAAACAGTGTAACCAAGCTAAGCCTCGTTGGCCGCAGGACTTAACCTGTTACACCCACCAATACCCATTCCATATCCCTGCCTTGTCTCTATTTTTCCTTTCACTCTTTTTATCATGAGAGTATTTATAATAATCACCTATTATGACTAACAATAGGTTACTCACGCTACCGAAAACCTAAGCATAGTAGCTACTCGAACCTACACTAGTAGGACCCATAGAACAGATATAATTATGCAGGTGGTTTCCATAAAATTCTTGTAACGTAAATGCACATAACATATATAAACAACGATTATAAAAAATAAGGGGTTATGCACCGTGGCTTGCCTTGGGCAGCCGCGGTGTCAGCTGAGTCAGTTAGTGGCTGGCTCTGGGACCTCCTCCTGCATGAGAATCTCCTCATCATATTCCTCGACGATATCCTCAAACTCATGATCGTCGGTGGTCACGATCTCCGTCAACTCGTTCTCTACATGCATGCGATGATGATGCAACACTTAGCATTTATGCAACAGCAACTCTTAAAATAAGAATATGCATACTAAGCTACTAAGCTAGCTCTAATAACTAAGGTACTAAGCTAACTATCATTTCATCAAGCAAGGTGTTGGATTCAACTAACAAACACCTAGCCTTACAAATGAAGGATATATCTTTATATATACTAATGTTTTAATGTATATTTGAAACAAAAAGCATTTAACTACCCTAATATTTAGTCTATTCTAAAGCTACAAAAATTACAGCGAGCACATAATAATACCATGAAGCTACTATAAAATTTTCAGGACTAAAGCTATCACTAATTTACCACAAAAATTCCTACAATAATTAACTTAATAATATTGAGCACTCTCAAATGATTTAATAGCTCCTAATACCAACATGTACATATATGAACTAAATACACTAACAGATAGAGCATAATTTTAGAAACTTACAAAATCTGTTTCATAATTTTTGAACACCTACATGATTTTATATGATTTAACAAAGATCAACTCAAAAATTAAATTAGAAAACTATTTCTAGTTCCTTAGGAAAAAGTAAAATGAATTTTCCCGCGCGGACCACGGGAGACGGCCCGTGCCGTGGAAATCCCGCGTGCGCTGGCGTTCTTGCAAAATAGACCTCGCACTTCTCCTGAATCCTAACTAAGTCCTAACACTATTTCCTCCTCCTCAAACTTTCTCACTTAACCCCCTGGAGTTTCCCTAATTCACTCGCGCGCACCCTCGGCGACTCAGTGCACGGCGGCGCGGCGAGCGGTGGCAGTGGGCGCTTACGCCGGCCACATGGGACCTACGTGGGCCCACCTAACGGGTCGATCACCATCTCTGACCCGAGCGGCTACGCTAAGCGGTGGTGCAGGGTGACACGACTGCTGGGGAAAGCTGCAGCGGCGCGTGGCCATCCGCGACGGTGGCGCCATTGTTCCGATGGATGTGGCCTTATCGGTACGGCCGGACGCGGCCTTATCGGCACGGCGGCGGAAGAAACTCCAAATTGGAGCTTGGCCGTGCTCGCTTCAAAGCTAGAGCCTTTTCCCTGTGTGCCATTATAAAAGATGTAATTCCCTCTGTGCCCCTAGAAAAATTCAGCGGTCTTCAGCGCCACTACTTCAACTTTTGGGTCCTCCATGCCACTTAAGTCGATTCAACTTAGTCAAACTACAGTGTGAAAAGGCGAAAATGATATAAGTTCAAATATGCTATTATTTTTTTTGAGCATCTATGATGATTTTTCAAAGATATAAAAACTCAAAACTATATTTTTTGTAGAATTAAATGAAAATAATTTTATATGAAAATTATTTTCATTTAATTAGAAAAAAATATGATGATTTTTTGATATATTTTCATTTCAAATCATAGTTTTTAAGATGCTTAAAAAAAAATTAATAATATATTTGAACTTTAGGGCATTTTTGTTTTTTCACACTGGCAGCTTGACTGCAAGTAGAGCCTGAATCGATTTTGAAGTGGCATGGAGGACCCTGAAAAAGTTAGAGTAGTGGCGCTCAAGAGATCATGAAATTTTTTCAGGGACACACAGGGGATTGTGATCTTTTATAATGGCACACAGGGAAAAGTCTCTCAAAGCTAGGTAGGGTCAGAAAGCGAGAGGACGTGATGGTGAAAATGTGAATGCGCTGAATTGAATGGTGGTGATCGCTCGCAGGGTAATTGATGGCGCGGCTTGACGGTGGCAGCGGAGGGAGGAAGAGAGAAAGAGGGAGACGGGGTGCGACAGGTGGCTTGGCTCGTCCTCATCTTGGCGGGATGTGGTCGGCAAGATCGTGAAGGCCCACGCGCAAGTGCTAGTCGATAGGCACGCGCACTTCCGATCAGCGTAGCCCACACGGCCGTAGTGTCATAAATGACAAGGCGACGGTGAGCTCGGCCACATGCGCACGATAGTGGAGGCCTTGAACTGGGGCGGCAGCGGTGCTGAGGGTACAACGGACAAGCGCGGACGCGACGATGATGCGACGGTAGTGGTAGTGTCACAGCGCGAGGTAGGTCGGCAGTGCGGTGAGGCAGCAGTGGATGGACGCGACAGCAAGGGATAGCGTCAGAAGTGGCTTCGTCATGGCGCGGGTGGGCGGTAGCTGCTCTACGTGGCGGGGCCAGCGGTAGCCAGGCCACAGCCAGGCCAGAGATAGCCAGGGCCGACCGCACACTGTAGCACGCGCACGACCAACGCGGCAACACCGAGCGCTCTAGCGTGGTGACCGCGCCCACATGGCCAACAAGCCCGAGACTGAGTCGTGCATGAATTGTAAAGCGCCCAAAATAACTAAACGGTTGCTTCAGGAGCCAAACCATCTTCACCATGGTCAAGATGGTATATGCGACTACTAAATCGAGCTATAACACTAAACCACCTCTTAACCCAATCTCTCAAAATAATTTGCTAAACATAGCAATGTCTAGCTGTTGACAAACTTAGAATTTTTCTAAGCTTTTGAGCTGAACTTGATTTCAATTTGCAATTTCTAGGCTAGTAGAAATACTAACTAGCAATATCATTTTTCAACAGCAAGTATTTCACTGTCATCTACAAAGTTTGTACTTCAAACTTTATTTAAGTATCACACACATGTTCTATAGTATTTTTGTTTAATAAAAATTGGTTTTCAACCCTACTTGATATACATGAGCTATTGAATCAACTTTCATTGAACATTTTATTGATCATTTTCCGTTACAAGAAATTTATTTACACATTCTATCACATGCATTAACACATAAACAAGATGCTCATGACATGTTTTAGTAAATGATTTAGTGTGTAACACCGAGGGTGTTACAACTCTCCCCCCCTTAAACAAAATCTCGTTCCGAGATTTCATGTGAGTGCCTAGTGTAGGAAAGAGGTAAGAGTGAACTTTTAACATAAACTATTACCTCGACACACCAGGGAGAAGATGGGGATAATGCTCCAGAATATCACTCTCCTGTTCTAAAGTTGCTTCGTCCTCCGAATGATTTTGCCACTGGACTTTATAAAATTTTAGCACTTTGTTTCTAGTAACTCTCCCTTTTTCGTCCAAGATTTTGATAGGATGCTCAATATAAAAAAGATCAGGTTGGAGAGGGAGTCCTTCGATTTCCACCATTTCCTCAGGAACTCATAAATACTTCCTTAATTGGAAAACATGAAAGACATTATGTACTGCTAACAAAATATCTGGAAGTTGGAGACGATAAGCAACTTCACCACATCGCTCCAAAATCTTATAAGGTCCGACATAACGAGGAGCTAACTTTCCACGAACTCCAAACTGATGCACACCTCTCATCTGGGATACCTTTAGGTACACGTGGTCACCAACTTCATACTGCAAGGGCCTTCTCCTCTTGTTCGTATAAGCCTTCTGATGGTTCTGAGTCACCTTCAAATGACTCTGAATAACACTAACTTGCTCTCGAGCTTCCTTGATAAAATCAGGTCCAAAGTAACCACGATCACCCACTTCAACCCAGTTAAGAGGTGTTCTACATTTCTTATCATACAGGGCCCCAAAGGTGACATACGAATGCTTTCTTGATAGCTATTATTATAGGAAAACTCAGCTAAAGTCAAGCATTTGTCCCACTTTTCTGGATAAGAGATGACACAAGGCCTCAACATATCCTCAAGTACCTAATTGACTCTTTCTGTCTGTCCGTTAGTTTGCGGGTGATAAGCCAAACTCCTGAGGAGATGGGTACCAATACATTTCTAGAGTTGCTCCTAGAAACGAGAGACAAAAACTGATCCTCTATCTGAGACAATGGTAAGAGGAACCCCATGCAAGGTTACAATCCGATCAAAATACAGCTTAGCATACTTCTTGGTTGAATACCTTGTATCCAACAGGAGGAAATGAGCAGACTTGGTGACGTGGTCCACAATGACCCAAATAGAATCATACCCCTTTGCCGTGCGGGGCAAACCCACAACAAAGTCCATGGAAATATCCTCCCATTTCCAAACAGGAATAGGCAAGGGCTATAGAAACCCAGGCGTATGCATATGGTCCGCCTTAACCCTTCCACAAATGTCACATTCTGAGATGTATTTGGTAATATCCTATTTCATATTTTGCCACCAATACAAGTGACGCAAACCATGATACATCTTGTTACTTCCCAAATGAATGGATAACTTGGAGTTATGAGCTTCATCCAAAAATTTTCTCCTAAGCTCATCACTTGAGGGAACCACCAATCGGTTCTTGAACTTCACCACACCTTGATCATCAACACTAAAATGAGGACCACGTCCTTCGGTGATTAGCTTCTTGATATGTGGAATTTTCGAAACATCTTACCTTTGCTCTATAATCATTTGCTCAAGTAGATCCGAGACTAGAGCAATATGGGCTAACACCTCAGAATGGTTGAGAGACAAAGATTCATATTCAACTTGATGCGACTTCTGACTTAAGGCATCAACCACCACATTAGCTTTTTAGGGTGATAATGAACTTTTAAATTGTAGTCCTTGATTAACTCAAGCCACCTCCATTGCCTCATATTCAACTCGGATTGAGTGAAAATATATTTGAGATTCTTGTGATCCATGTAGATATGCACTTTATTTCTCAACAGGTAATGTCTCCAAATTTTTAGAGCGTGCACCACTGCAGCCAGCTCTAGATCATAAGTGGGATAATTTAGCTCGTGCTTTTTCAGCTGACGTGAATCATAAGCGATCATACGTCCACCTTACATAAGCACACATCCCAGTCCAGTCCTAGAGGCATCACAATACACATCAAACGGTCTATCAATATCTGGTTGGGCAAGAACAGGAGCAGAGAAAAGAAACTTCTTCAGGTCCTGGAAAGCTTTTTTATAAGACAGACTCCATACAAACTTGACATCCTTCTGGAGCAACTTGGTCATTGGTTGAGCTATTTTGGAAAAATCAGGGATGAAGCGCCGATAATACCCAGCGAGACCAAGGAACTAACGAATTTGATGCACCGACTTTGGAGATTTCTAATTTAACACATCCTGCACCTTGCTAGGATTCATAGAGATGCCTTCAGGTGTCAAGACATGTCCCAAAAACTACACTCGTTCCAACCAAAGCTCACACTTGCTGAATTTAGCATACAACTTGTGTTCCCTTAACCGAGTCAATACTATCCAAAGATGCTGTGCATGCTCTTCATTGTTCTTGGAGTATATCAAAATATCATCAATGAACACCACAACAAACTTATTCAACTCCGGCATAAAGACTGAGTTCATGAGATACATGAAGAATGCATGAGCATTGGTGAGACCAAAAGATATGACTAGGTATTCATAAAGCCCACCATACCTAGTAGAGAAAACTATCTTTGGTATATCTTGTGGCTAGATTTTAATTTGGTGATATCCAGAATGAAGATCAATCTTTGAAAACACTTTAGCACCAGCCAACTGATCGAACAAAGTATCAATATAAGGTAAAGGATACTTGTTCTTAATGGTTATCGCATTGAGAGGGCGATAATCCACACACATCTGAAGAGTACCAACCTTCTTCTCTACAAAAATAGCTGAACAACCCCATGGTGAAGAACTAGGACGAATAAATCCCTTCTCCAACAATTCATCTAACTGTTTCTTTATTTTTGCCAGTTCCTTTGGAGCCATGCGGTATGGACGCCGCAAAATAGGAGCAGTACCAGGTTCTAACTCAATTGCAAACTCAACCTCCCGATCTGGTGGTAACCTAGGTAAATCCTCGGGGAAGACATTCGGAAACTCATAGACCACAGGAATAGATGCAAGATCAGGAGAGGCTTCAGTATGAGCAATAACTGGTAGGGTGAAAACTAAAGACATAACGAGAGACATTCTATCCTCAGAAGAAGGAAGCTTCAACTCAACAACTCTCTGCCTAAGGTTCAGGACTACCCCATAACTTCTCAACCATTTCATTCCCAGAATTACATCTATGCCTTGCTCAGGCATAACATGAACTGGAGACAATAAGAGTGAGTTGCTAACACTAGTCTCACTATGTCCGTCCGAGTTTTAACGCACAACTACGCACCCGGAGCTCTGATTCTATAGGCAATAGGAATAGCCATAGTAGATATATTGTGCCATTGTGTAAACCCCATACTCATGAATGAATGTGATGCACCAGAATCAAATAATACATATGCTGGGTGGGAATCAATGGTGAACATACCAGCCATCACAGGCTCTCCCTACGGAATCTCCTCAGTCTCGGTGAAGTTAACCTGCCCCGAGCAGCTTACGGGCACCTTCTTCCTGATGATAGTCCTCTTGACTAAACGAAAGTTGGCTGTAAGCTGAGAAGACTGAGTAAGCTGGTTCTGGGGGCACTCATGAGCATAGTGGAATTCCTTGCCACACTTGAAATAAGCACTCGGCTTATTCCCCTATCCCTAACAAGGCAGAACCTACTGTCCCTGAGGCTGCTGCACCTACTGAGTAGGTACACGATACTGAGTGGGAGGTGCCTAGTGAGTCTACTGAGTTTGGCGAGACAACTATCCACCCAAAGAGTGATAGGACACCCTCCTCACAACCTGTACCTTCTGAGACTGTGGGTGACTAGAAGACCCAGTGATCACCCTCTTACGCTTCCACTCAGCCTGAGAGTCACGCTGAAGTCCCTCTATAGCAATGGCAGCATTTATCAAAGCACCAAAGGTCTAATAGCCCCTGTATATAGCTTCTCTTGCAAGATGCAAGAGAGACTACGATTGAAATGGTCCATCTTCTTCTCATTAGTATCCACATGAGTCTCAGCATACTGTGCAAGATGGTTGAACTTGTTCACATACTCCATCATAGTCATGTTTCCTTGCTTCAGCTCTAGAAACTCGGACAGCTTCCTGTTCAGCAAACCAGCAGGAATATAGTACTGACGAAAAGCAGTGGTAAACTCTCGCCAAGTCACATGGTGGTTCATAGGCTGCATGGCGTTGAAAGTGTCCCACCAAGCACTGGCAGATCCTAGAAGCTGCTGTGTGGCAAAGCGCACCTTTTTCTCGTCAGTCACATTGAGCAGCTGAAACTTCTGCTCCAGAATATGAAACCAATGCTCCACATCCAGAGGCTCAGTAGGCAGAGTGAACATGGGTGGGTGTGTCCCCAAAAAGTCATGATAGGAAAAGGGCCTCTCGAGACCGTGGGCACCACCCCTGTTCCCGCCATTGCCACCGAGGTCTCCACAGGCGAAGCCACCAATAGCCTATGCCAACATCTCCAGGGCACGGGCTGACTCGCGATGAGTAGCCAACATCTCAACCATCATCTTGGCATGGGTTATCGAAGGCGGTGGTGGTGGAGGAGGAGGACCAAGGAATCGGGCCTCGTGGCTCTCCCCATTGGCATTGCCATGATCATCACCACGACCATTTTTGCCCTGGTCTTCACCAAGACCACGGCCGGTCCCAGCACTGGTGCTCCCGTGACCAGTCCTCAGGTTCATCTATAAATAGATAAGAACCCACCATTAGAGACAAGGCCTCCACATTTAGAAACAAAAGGCTAAAGAGATGATAAGGCCCAATAAATGGTTACTAGCAAGACTTTTTTTAAGAGTTAAAGCATTTCTCTTTATTTATTATCCTATCAATTTACTATCCAAAAATTATACATGTGGGGGAATTTAATTTAAGCAAGATTCTCTTTTTATGATGCATGGATCGACCTATTCGTTCGCTCAAGCCGAAATATAGCGGCATTCGTATATAATTTTTGGCACAACGCACACTCACTTTCCATACACTAAGCGATTCTTACGTAGCATAAGTTAGTGTACCTACAGAAGATTGATTACATAAAACTAGTGCCACTATCCTAGATAGACCATATTACTAGGGCTTATACTTATTTACGTAATTTATCGCATCCTGCTTTTTGTAAAGCTTTTGTTGGTCAAATTTTAGGTTTGAAAAGAGTTTTTTTAAACTCATAGACTCATTATTAGATCTGATACCACTAGTGGTAGAACCACCTAAAATAACATGTTTTCGGAGGCGCTCGTCTTCCACTAGACACTAAGCACCTCGAAAGGAAGCTACATCGGACAGTTCCATCGAGCACACCCCAAGGGAGAACTCAAAACAATCCACGTTTTACATCCAGAATTCAATAATGAGTATGAGGTTACAATACTTAGTCCATTTCATATAACAAGCGTTCTTGGAAATTATTCATTACAATACCAGAGTTCAGAGTGCGATAATTAAACAGCAGAATGAAAATAAACATCTAGCAAAAATGATACAAGGATCCATCTATGCCCACCAGAAGAATCCTCCACACAAGAGCTACTCCTCAAGCTGCACCTACAACAGGGGTAAAATAAACCCTGAGTACACAATATACTCGCAAGACTTACCCGACTAGTGGGAATACTTTCTCGACTCTCAAGCATATGATAGGCAATATGGGTTTGTTATTTTCTTTTTGTTTGCGAAAAGCTTTACTAATAGTTCATCCTTACAGTCACATTCTATTAGCAGTCATGATTACTTCGTTAGCTAACCATTCTAGGTAAGCACCTGTTCTACTTTCAAGAAAGGGTTAAGCAATCAGAACCATTTCACCATCTTTCATTTTCCAGTTCTTACTACGGTGCTAGACCATAGCCAAGTCATACCGTCTCACGGAAACGGTGATTCACGAACCAATGTATCCTAGCTAGGTACCCCAAAACACATGCCCCGTTTGTACCCCAGGCTCAAATAAGACCAACCCATTCCACTCCTATCGAGGGGTCTAGGTCCCTGTCTAAACTTGGACTCCAAGCCCCCACACTGGAGACCCGGTCTCAATGTGGTGCTTAGACCTCCACCTTTCCCCGCCTCCAATCAATCGGTCTGGAAAGAGGCAGAATCCACAACAAGAGCATAACGAGCCTTCCCGGTCTCATAAGCAAGTATATGCTCAGGATAATAAGTCTATGACCTGACTACCATCCACAGCAATGGACAGTCCTTAATCAACAAGAACAGGGAAAGCAATATAACCAAGCTAATCCCCGTTGACCGTGGGACATAACCTGTTACACCCACCAATACCCATACCATATCCCTGCCCTATCTCCATTTTTTCTTTCACTCTATTTATCATGAGAGTATTTATAATAATCACCTATTGTGAGTAACAATAGGTTACTCACGCTACTGAAAACCTAAGCATAGTAGCTACTCAAACCTGCACTAGTAGGACTCATAGGACAGATATAATTATGCAGGTGGTTTCCATAAAATTCTTGTAATGTAAATGCACATAACATATATAAACAGTGATTATCAAAAATAAGGCGTTATGCACTGGGGCTTGCCTTGGGTAGGCGCGGTGTCAGCTGAGTCAGTCAGTGGCAGCTCTGGGACCTCCTCCTGCACGAGAATCTCCTCCTCGTACTCTCTGACGATCTCCTCGAACTCGTGATCACCGGTGGTCATGATCTCAGCCAACTCGTTCTCTACATGCATGCGATGATGATGCAACACTTAGCATTTATGCAACAGCAACTCTTAAAATAAGAATACGCATACTAAGCTACTAAGCTAGCTCTAATGACTAAGGTACTAAGCTAACTATCATCTTCATCAAGCAAGGTGTTGGATTCAACTAACAAACACCTAGCTTTACAAATGAATGTATATCTTTATTTCTACTAATATTTTAATGTATATTTGAAACAAAAAGCATTTAACTACCATAATGTTTAGTCGATTCTAAATCTACAAAAACTACAGTGAACACATAATAATACCATGAAGCGACTATAAAATTTTTAGGCCTAAAGCTATCACCATTTTTCCACAAAAATTCGTACAATAATTAACTTAATAATATTGAGCACTCTCAAATGATTTAATAGATCCTGGTACCAACATGTACATATATGAACTAAATACACTAATAGATAGAGCATAACTTTTGGAACCTAGAAAATTTGTTTCACAATTTTTGGACACCTACATGATTTTATATGATTTACCAAAGATCAACTCAAAAATTAAATTAGAAAACTATTTCTAATTCCTTAGAAAAAAGAAAAATGAATTCTCCCGCGTAGCCCATGGGAGACGACCCGCACCGGGGAAATCCAGCGCGCGCTGGCATTCTTGCAAAATAGACCTCGTACTTCTCCCGAATCACAACTAAGTCCTAACGCTATTTCCCCCCTCTCTCAAACCTTCTCACTTAACCCCCTGGACTTTCCCTAATTCACTCACGCACACCCCTAGCGACTCAGTTCATGGCGGCGCGACGAGCGGCGGCACTGGGCACTTATGCTGGCCACCTATGACCTATGCGGGCCCACCTAACGGGTCGATGACCATCTCTGATTTGAGCGGCTACGCTAAGCGGCGGTGCAGGGTGACATGACTGGCTGGGGAAAGCTATAGCGGCGCATGGCGATCCGTGATGGTGGCGCCTCTGTTTCAATGGACTGGGGTAGCTACAGGTCTAATTGGTTAGCTCATGAGCATTAGGAGGCTACCCTAGACCAGGCCAAGGGGACGGTTGGGGCGGAGGATGATGGAGGAGGGCTAGCCACGTGCGACCGAGCCGTGTGGCGGCGCATTGCGGCGGCACGGTCACGTCAGTGACGAAGGGGTGAAGAGGGAGGTGAGGCGAAGCTAGTGGTGCAAGTAAATTGGCTCGGGAGGGACGGTGGGAGAGCTGCCCACATCCACGGCTGGACGCAGCCTTATCGGCACGGCGGCGAAAGAAACTCCAAATTAGAGCTTGGTCGTGCTCGCTTCAAAGCTGGGTGGGGTCAGGATGCGAGAGGACATGATGGTGAAGACGTCAATGCACTGAATTGAATGGAGGTGATCGCTCGCAGGATAATTGATGGCGTGGCTCGGTGGTGGTAGCGGAGGGAGGAAGAGAGAGACGGTGAGTGGCAAGTGGCTCGGCTCGTCCTCACCTTGGCAGGATGCGGTCGGCGAGTTTGTGAAGGCCCACACATAGGCACTAGCTGATAGGCTGCGTGTGCTTCCGACCGACGTGGCCCGCGCGACAGTACTGTCATAAATGACAAGGTGACGGCGAGCTTGGCCACGTGCACGCGGCAGTGGCTGCCTTAAACTAGACCAACTGCGGCGCAGAGGGTACAGCGAATAGGCACGAATACGATGACGATGCGATAGCAGCAGCAGCGGCATGGCGTGAGGCGGGTCGATAGTGTGGCGAGGTAGCAGTGGATGGATGCGACGGCGAGGTGATAGTGCTGGCAGTGGCTTCGTCGTGGCGCGGGCGGGCGGCAGCAGCACTGCGCGGTGGGGCCAGAGACAACCGAGCCACAGCCAGGCCAGAGACAGCCATGGCTATAGGCATGCGGTAGCGCATGCACGCATGACCAACGCGGCGACGCTGAGCGCACTAGCGTGGTGATCGCGCCGACGTGGCCAACTAGCCCGAGATCGAGTCGTGCACGAATTTTAAAGCGCCCAAAACAACTAAACGGTTGCTTCAGGAGCCAAACCATCTTCACCATGCTCAAGATGGCATATGAGACTACCAAATTGAGCTATAACACTATACCACCCCTTAACCCAATCTCTCAAAATAATTTGCTAAACATAGCAATGTCTAGTTGTTGACAAACTTGAAAATTTTCTAAATTTTTTATCTGAACTTGATTTCAATTTGCAATTTCTAGGCTAGTAAAAATACTAACTAGCAATATTATTTTTCAACACAGGTATTTCACTATCATCTACAAAGTTTATACTTCAAACTTTATTTAAGTGGCACACACATGTTCTTTAGTATTTTTGCTTAATAAAAATTGGTTTTCAATCCTACTTGATATACATGAACTGTTGAATTAACTTTCATTTAACATTTTCATTGATCATTTTTCGTAACAAGAAATTTATCTACACATTCTATCACATGTATTAACACATAAACATGATGCTCATAACATGTTTTAGTAAATGATTTAGTGTGTAACACCAAGGGTGTTACAGCGCGCGTGTGGACTCCCCACTTTGGGCCGTTGCTGGGCCGACTTGCTATGCGCGCTCGCGTCCTGTGTTGGGCCAAGTCGGGCTGCTAGGCCGGATTAGTTTCCACCAACCCTTTTCTTTTTCTAAAGCATTTCCTAATTTAGTTTCTAAGCAAACTTATAAATTCAATATAAATATATGTAGTTGGCCAAAAATTATGAAACTAATTTTGTTAGGTTTCTAAAATCATGATCTATCTATCAGTATATCTTATTCACATAGTTTCATAGTATTTTCAAGAGTGATCTACTTAAATTGAGATGCTTAATATTGTTAAGATATAAACTTAAAGAAATTTTTGTGATAAATTGGTGATAGTGTTGGCTCTGAAACTTTTATAGTAAATTCCTAACATTATTAGGTGCTTACTGTAATTTTTATAGCTCTATAATAATTAGTTTGCTAAGGTAGCTAAATGAGCCCTAGTTCGAAAATATATGTTTAATCAATAAAATGCCGAAACACCTTGGGATTTTAAAACTAGAATATTTTTCGGGAAACAAAGCCTTACTTGACGACGTGGATACGTAGACTAGTACGTTAGTCATTAAAGCTAGCTCATTAGCTTGCGGAGCGTAATTGTATTTTAGAGTTGACGTTGTCGTTGGTTATTTACGTCTCTGCGTTGCATCCACATATATCACAATAGGAACAACGATGGATCATGGAGTCGACCGAAGTAGCAGAAAAGATGGTGCCTGATGATTGTGTCGCCATGATGGAATGCTAACTTTTGGTTATATCTTATCTAGGCAAGCTCCGGTGCATAACCTCTATTATTCTGCACTTTATTTTATGCTTGTGCATTGTGTTTTAAGGAGTTGAATAAAAACCACTTGCATCTATATATCTTTATCCTATGAGTCCTACTAGTATGTCAGGATCGTGTAGATTGCTACGCTATAGGATCCGATAGAAGTCGAGTGATTACCTGTCACTCGCGAGAGATGGGAAAGATATTATAGTTGTTATTATATTACTATCACATGGAATATATATGAAGGATAATTGGAGACCGGGTGGAATGATACTTTGGATCGGGACTTGGTTAGGCATTCAAGTGAGGCTCAGATTGCACGTGTTCTGCATGTGTCGATTGAGGACTGTCCGTTGCTGTGGATGGTAGTCAGGTCACAGACTTATTATCATGAGCACATACTTGCTTATGGGAGCGAGAAGGCTCGTTACGCTCTTGTCATGGGTTCTGGCTCTTTCTGGACCGACTGATTGGAGGTGGGGAAAGGTGGAGGTCTAAGCACCATAATGAGGCCGGGTCTCAAGTGTGGGGGCTTGGAGTCCAAGTTTGGACGGGGACCTAGACCCCTTGATAGGAGTGGAATGGGTTGGTCTTGTTTGTGCCTGGGTACAAACGGGACGTGTGTTTCGGGGTATCCAGCTGGGATACATTGATTCGTGAATTATCGTTTCTATGAGACGGTATGACTTGGCTATGGTCTAAGACCGTAGTAAGAACTGAAACTTGAAAGGTGATAAAATGGTTCTAATTGCTCACCACCTGTTTGAAAGTAGCATAGGAGCTTACATAGAATGGATAGTTAATGAATTAATGATGACTGCTAATAAAATTTAATATAAGAACGCACGGTTAGTAATGCTTCCGCAGATGCAATAACCCACAAGCCAAATAAACCTTGCATATCCCTGGAGTCTTTTAATTTCCTCCTGTCGGGTAAGTCTTGCTGAGTACAATCGAGTACTCAGGGTTTTATTTTCTCCTGTTGCAGGTGACCGGAGGATACATAGAGCTGACTTTTGTGTGTGGAAACCTCCTGGTGGGCTCAGAGAGGATTTCTTTCCCGCTATGACCGTAGTGTTTATTTATAACTCTTACTAAAGGTTTTTATAAAAAAAATGTAAAATCTGCTAGCATCTCTTATATAAAAATGTCCGCTATGTTAATGCTCCACCATGTTATTAAATTAATATTTGTTTACTCTGTAACTCTGATAACATTGTTATATTCCGTTGTTATAATCCACCGAGATAATATTCTGTTACTGTAATTAAGTGATGTAAGAAATGACTTAAGAATGTTGTAAGTTGTATCTCTCATTTATGATCCTGATGGAAAAATATGGATTTTCGAGTTCTCCCTTGGGGTGTGCTCGACGGAACTGCGTAGTTTAGTGTCCTCTCTTGAGTACTTAGTGTCTAATGAAAGACAAGTACTCTTAGGAGGCTTTAGATTAGGCGGTTCTACCACACTTCCACTGCTGCCGCATGCTGCTCCCCTGAGCCTGATCCTTTGGGATTGGAGCTTTGCGCGAGTACAGAGCCTCCCGCGTGGATCGATCCAATGCTGGAGGAGCTCGCCGCCTCGTTGGTTGTGAGCCGCCCAGCAGGAGCACCAGCGCCTGGGTGCTTGCCTCCTCCGGCGGACGCCTGCTAGGAAGCGGACGCATCGCTGCTGGACTCCCCTTCTCCGACGAAGGCTGTCCAGTGGATGACGGACTCATCGCTTGTGCTGGGGCAGCCATGCGTCACGCCACCTCGGGGGACAGGCCGACGTCGTGGATGCCTAGGCGTGCCTAGGAAGCCCCAGCGCCACCACCCCAGGCGCGGGCATGACCACCACTCCCCGGCCAGCTGGAAGCAGGAGCTCCGCCGCTAGGAAACTGAAGTGTTTCACCGACAAGATCTTGCGTAAGGTGCCTTCGCCGCTGCTACCTCTGCCGGCTGTGGAGGCACAACCAAAATTGCTGACCCGAAGCACGAGGATCGCCGCCCAGGCGCTTTCACGTATCCCGGTTGCTAAACGGGGTGAGGTGCTGGTGATGAAGCGGATGGGGACGCTCGACGGACAGACAAACACGACAGCCAAGAACGCATACGATAGTATCTTCGTTGACCAGCTCAACCCCTCGCATGCTGAGGCAATGCGACAGCTCTTCCCTGACTCACAAGGAGAGCGAGGACAAAGGGCGAGGCGCCGCGCAAGCCAGCGTGCCTGATCGCCGATGAAGGCTAGGTAGCATGATTAGCGAGTAATAGCCATGATCTCCTTGTGCTAGGGAGGGCAAAGCCGATTATATAACACTACCCCCTAGTGTGCCATGTTCGTGGCGCGTCGATGTAACATTCACAATTTCTCGATCTTAATTACAAAGATACGCAAACCTTTTACGTATTCGAGAAAAAAAAAATACAAATTTCGTTTTACATTTTTATGGTACATGGGGAACTCGGTGTAGCGTTCTAAGGCTCAGCAGTGGTGTGCTGGGAATGAGTTCTTACAATCGTATTGATTATTATATGCTTCACTTTCTTTCTTTTTAATTTCTTGCAAATATATATTGCAATAGAGAAAAAAATTAATGGAAAAACATCCGGTATCATCCCCACAGGTGAGGAATCAAACAAACAATAAAGAAATGACCACCACATGCTAGTACTGTAGTAGGAAGGTTGCACATTTGCACTTGCACCCGTGGTAGGTGACACGGCAACTTCACGGTGGAATTTGGGAGCACCGGCCACCGGGGCTGGGCTGCCGCGCCTGCGGAAGAGAAGAGCCTGTACGTATCAGCAAGAGCTGGACCATGCACGTACGGCAGAGTTTGTAGTACAAGTTGGAGAATGGCACAGCAGCCGAGCGCGAGACGTGGCGCGCTGGTAGCCGCCAACAACCCGGCTGGGGTGGGTGGTCGGGCAGACAGCCGTTAATGAAGCGCTTTCTGACTCTGATGATGATTCAGCGCGGGAACCTCGTGCGCTATGGGCTACTGTATAGGATCGATACTCCTAGTCCTAGGCACCAGCAGCAGCTCTGCTCTCTGCTGTGACTGTGAGCGAACGAGATCGATTGGTCGGCAAGCCAACCTGGCGTGTATGCGCAGTGAGCACGTACGTGACCGTGGAAAATCCCCAGGCGGGCGGGCGGGCAGGCAGCGTCGCACGAATGCCCGCAGCAATTTGCAATTTTGTTGGTGAAGCTAGGCAGGCATTCAGGCAGGCAGGCCAAGGCACCCACTGACCCACCACCCTTCTCGTTGCGTTGCGATCGCCGATGGAGAAGCTCGCTCTTACCGGCAACACCCATCTACACTCGACTGCTACCCTGTACACTGCCTTGCGCGCTTATTCGCTTTCGCATTCTCACCAGTTCCTCCTCATAATTTGTACGTTCTAAGATGACGATGGCACGATGCGTCCGTCCGTCGTTCACGTCACAATAAGATCACGGGTGCCCGTCGTTTGCGGGGTCAAGTGACCAACAAGTCTTCAGGGCTTCAGGCCACCCCAAACGCTCGATGCCGGTCGCCGGATAGGGACTTTGTTAGGCTCGGACAAGAAGAAGGAGAAGAAGAAGAAGAAAGAAGAAGAAGAAGAAGAAGAAGAAGAAGAAGAAGAAGAAGAAGAAGAAGAAGAAGAAGAAGAAGAAGAAGAAGAAGAAGATATGGATCTACAGCCTACAACCACTCAACTCAGAGTGGTGATTTTGTCATATGCTTCAACTAAGATCTTCAGGCCACAAAGCCTACATGCTCCGTCACAAAAGCAACTTTCACTTTTGTCTGATGCTTTATTTGTTCTCTCTCACATCTCCAGAGAACGTGTGACGAGGCCTCAACAGTCTGCCACGACGCGGACGCCTTTCAGCTTTTGTGAAGAGAGGCAATAACTACTTCTGCAAGCTCTTATGACAAACCGTTAATGAAGGTGATTTGGACGCTAGACGCTAACGTGAAGGTTGGGACTCCCATCCAGCATGGGGAGCGTTGGAGCTGGCCGGACACAACATATAAGGAACCACCGGGCAGCGTGATGTGGATAAAAACAGCATCCTCATGGCACTTTGAGGCCTCGTTTGGATTTGACGAAGCCCAAAGGAAAATTGCAGGAATTTGTTTACACTAAAATTTGGAAGAAGAGTCACAGAAACTCGAAAGCTTCTAAGATCATGTCATCAAGGAATCAATTGCGTGTAGATCGGAACCAGCTGATTCGGATGCAAAAACTAGAATCGATTTTCTTCAGATAGCGTCAGCGGATAACAACAAATGCTACGTTCGGCGCCAGGACGAAACATGTTGAACTCTACAAAAAGAGAAAGATTAGAGTCCAAGTTATCTTAAATTAGGAATGTTTTTTTAGGGTCAAGAATTGTGATGAGTCGTGCTTAGACACGAGTCATACGCAGGTCCCGGGTATAAATATCAAGCCCCGGCTATTGTAAAAACAACAATCAATCCAATATATAAGTTATTTACTTTTTCGGCTCCGGTCACCCCTTAGGAGTAGGAGTAGAGTAGATCTCGGCGAGTTCTTCAGCAAGTACGACTGCATCGATCCGATCGACCTCCACTGCTGGTTGTAAATACCGTCATGGCTTAAACCTCTGTTTGTACGGCCGTATCGATCTGGTCGACCTCCACTGCGACTCTGGTATAAGTTAGTTATCGATTCTTGTCTAATTCAAGTATGGCTGCATCGATCCGGTCGACCCCCACTGCATGAAATAGATCAAGGTCAAGTTATCGGCTCTACCTTAGAATGACAGTCTTTGATAGATTCATTAAGTTACCGATATTGCTTATTGCTTTAATTATTTATCTAAATTACAGCAATATCACTCTACCCGATTGAGATTGATCTAGATCGGCCTTATATCTTGTTTAGCCCATCATTTGTTAATCTGAAACTGATCTAATCTATACATTAAACGATGAGTTATGTTTTATCAGCTGTTTTACATCAATCTTGATCGTGCATAGCGTGCGGTTAAAGCATGTTGCGTCTTCAGTAGATTTATTGGCTAGCGAGAACCATTCCATGGCCCGTTATCATGGCCTGTGTGATTCTGCCTCACACCCCACTGTTAGCACCGTGTAGTGGGGACCGTTATTTGATAGATCTATTCCTGATAAGGCATGACTTTAGCTGTGCGTTATGCTTGAATCGGCTATTTTAGCCGATATCGAGTGCTTTCACGAACAGTTCGCATCACGAGACCGTTGAAGTAAAGATAGGTCGAAAGATATGTTAGCCCCATGACATTATTATTGTATTACGGCCTGCATGATTCTGCCTCATGCCCCACTGATATTAGTAATGAGTTAGGGTCGTCGAGTCTATCGTTATTTCTACGGCCTACATGATTCTGCCTCATGCCCCACTGGTCATAGTGATAGATGAGATCTAACATGTTCATTAGATTTATCTTTATTAAACGGTTAAATGGTGTTAAATTGTTTCTTTATATAAAAAGGGGTTCGGTTACTTATAATCATTGGCTCAGCATAAACCAATCTTTGTTGATATCTTATTGCCATTGATTAATATTTATTTAAATAATGACATTTATCCTGAATGATAACCGATTCTTCTTATATAACCCAATGAGCTTTAACCGATTTATTCTCATGAATATGCTGGAATTGACTATTTAGTCGATCTCCTTTCATATTGGCTCTTATAGCCGCACATTCGGAACTGTCTGGCAACATCGGAAAGTTCCACCCTTAATTACTGATGAACTTTCTCTCCTTGTCAATTACAGGGTCAAATTGACTGGCACGTCTCGGAAGGAGTGCGTAGGATCGACCATCCCTGGGCTGAAACTAGGTGGATCTATAGCTCCATCGAGCAGACCCTTCCGGCTTGCTACGTGTGTCCTCGGCACTGGACCAAAATTCTATGTCGACACACGTTTCTAGCACGCCCGGTGGGACCCCACAATCGTCATGGCGGTTCACAGCAATAACGACATCTTTATGCTACATTATGAAGATCTACCTGATGGGGATAAGGGTATCATCAGCAAAGCTACAGAAGAGTTTCAGAACAAATGTTTGTTGTCCTACACCAAAACACGTGACAACACAATTGTTCAGAAATTTCCACTACCAAGAGTTCTGTTATATGGGAAGATAGACACAACTGAAGTTGAAGACAAGCGTTTCTTTAAAGAAGTTGCAGACAAATCTATTCGTGATGCCATATCAAGCCATAACAAAGTTTTCATTGACATATTCCACAATGCCATGAGAGAGGCGATTCATGGGTTTCCAATTGGTTAAGGTGGGCCGGCTTATTACAACATTCCAGATCCATCGACCCAAGGGACCAACCAAGTCAGTACCAACCATCAAGAAGCAGCACCAGCTGGTAGTGGTGATGTACAGACAGTTCAGGGTTCATCTGAACAAACTCAAGGAACTACTGCAAATCAGACACAGTATAATCCTAGACCATCAGTACAGCATGTGCAACAGCCGGAGGGGCAAAGTCAGAATTAGGTGATCAATTTTAGCACATCAGGACACATACCGTCATCAGCTCAAAAAATAGCACCATCAATTCAAAGGATCCGTAGAGATATAGATCCTTATGTCTATAATCAGAGACTTCAAGCAGCAAACCAGCAAAGGACCCAGCTGATTGAGATTCCACAAGGGTATCACTATAGCATGGATTATAACACCCTTCACATGATGCCAAATCCAGGATATCAAGGCACACGAGATTGCAATCCATAGATGGGTCAGCAGGTACAGAGAAATCCAAATCCGTAAGCTGATGAATTATTGTAGAGGGTGACTGAGATGATGAAGAATCAGTTCGGTCTGAAGCCAAAAGGACTGACCTTTTCGTATAAACATCCATAACCAGAATGATATGATTTGGTCACTCTTTCAACAAATTATAGACTCCTAGAGTTCGCTAAGTTCACTGGCCAAGACAGTACAAGCACGATAGAACATATCAGTAGGTATATTACACAATTGGGCGAAGCGTCAGTCGATGATGCCCATCGAGTTCGTTTCTTCTCTCTGTCTTTATCAGGGCCAGTCTTCACTTGGTTTTCATCATTGCCAGTCAATTCCATTGCCAATTGGGCTGACCTGAAGAAGAAGTTTCATACATATTTTTACACTAGGACTGAAGAAAAGAAGATTACTGATCTGACAACTATAAGACAGAAGACTAATGAATCGGGCACTAAATTTCTTCAGAGGTTCCGAGAAACCAGGAACTTGTGCTTCTCCTTAAACTTAGCCGATGATCAATTAGCTGCTCTAGCTGTTCAAGGAATACTGCCGATGTGGAAAAAAAAGCTGTTGGGACAAGAATTTGACAACTTGGGACAATTGGCTCAACGGGTGGCAGCGCTCAATAGCCAATTCCAGAGTATACGCAGAGATAGCCGGTTCCAAAAGAGTACCACAGTAGCTATGAAAATGAAGAAGAAGAGGTTGCTGCGGCTGAATGGAATTGGAGCAAAAAAGACAGTGATGGTGCCAAATCCTTGGAGAAGAGGAGTCGAGGAGAGCTATGACTTTGATGTCACCAAATCAGATAAGCTATTCGATTTCTTGCTTGAGAAAGGGAAGATCAAGTTGTCCGATGGTCATATCATGTTGCCCCCTGATCAGTTGAAGAATAAGAAGTTCTGTAAGTTCCATAATGCTACTTCTCATTCCACTAATGAATGCAGAATCTTTAGACAGCATATACAGAGAGCTATTCAGTAGGGGAGGCTAAAATTTGATACGCCTCGAAAAATAAAAGTTAATGATAATTCTTTCCCAGGAGATCAAAACATGGTTGATGGTGGGCTATTCAAAGAAAAAACTAAGGTCCTAACATCAACCAAATCAAAAGAAGCTGGAACATCAGCTGACGAGTACAGAGAGATTAGAAGACGTCTTGCCGAGCAAAAGAGCCGATATGAGCAGAGGAAGACGTCAAAAGCATAGACAACAAAGCCGCGGGTCACATCTCAGATTCTGTGGAATAAATGGCAGCGACAGAAGGAAAAAGATTATCAGCGTTGGTTGAAAGATCAAGCGTACCAGTATCAACTGAAAGAAGAGAGGTATGAAAGGAAACAAGCCGAATTATATTGGAATTGTCCTTTCTTCAGACATTGCTAGAATGAAGGTTTGAAGTTGCCTACCAGACATGACTGTCTAGAATGTAGCAATTAATATCGGGAGTATAGGCAGTCTCAAACCAACCGCCGGTCTATCCATGCTCAAGATGTATATCATCATAATAACATGGATCAGCGCTTAAAAAATAAAAGTGTTCATGATCGGCTTGGAAAAGAGTCGTTGATCAGGACTGGGCTGATCATGAAGAGGAAGGCAATAAAAGAAATGTGTGACAGGAAGACCAGTGGTGCCTAGGAGGTTTAACAAGAAGCCAAAAGAGAAAGGTGCAACGCCTAAGGAATAAAGAGATGGAACAGGCTTGGACATCCGGTAAAACTCAAGTGTGGCATACCAAGCAAGTAGCCGATAGAAAGCAACCATCAGCTAATATCCAAATGGCCTTTATATTGCCATCGGAATTCAGAGCTCCAGTAGATCAAGAAGTTTATTCGGATTTCGATGAATCAGAGTATGAGGAGATAGTTGCCAAGTTAATAGTTGTACAGCAAGCAATATTTGACAAACCAATCAAACATCGGCACTTAAAATCTTTATATATGAAAGGTCTTGTTGATGAAAAGCCGATGAACAAGATGTTGGTGGACGGAGGTGCTTCTGTCAATCTTATGCCTTACACTACTTTTCGTAAACTTGGCAAAGGACCAGAAGATCTAATAGAGACTAACATGATGCTTAAGGATTTTGGAGGTAATACATCTAAGACCCAGGGGGCAATAAACGTTGAACTAACAATCGGGAGTAAGACTCTGCTCACCACATTCTTCGTCATCGATGGAAAAGGGTCGTACAGTTTGCTCCTCGGTCGTGATTGGATTCATGCGAATTGCTGTATACCATCGACCATGCATCAATGTTTGATTCAATGGCATGGAGATGATGTCGAACTGGTTCATGCTGATGAGTCTGTGAGTATCGCAATAGTCGATCCAGTCTTTTGGGAACTAGGAGACTTCAAATGTTTTTCTCGTAAGTCATGGGAAGGAGGCTTCATTAAGATCAGCAATGAAAGCCAACAGTCGATGCAAGCGATCGGCTCTGAGAGTTTATTTTAGTAGAAAAGTCACGGCTTCACGTCGGCCATTGGATTAAAGGAAAAATAAGCGTTCAGTCTTGAAGATGGGTTTAGGCCGACGTATGTGAATGCTGAGTCAAAGTGTAAGTGCGATTTAGAGTTAATGGATTTCTTAAAGAAGTTTTATTTCGCTTAATAGGATGCTTGACCTGGGTTGATTGATCATTTGACTTTTGATAAGTTCTGTGGTACGTTATCCTGACACCCGGTCAACATTTGATAGCCTATTCGTTCTCGGCTATAATAACCGGTACCAGAAAGGTATCGCCTCTAGTTCAAAAAACAAAAGATAAAGACGGTCATACACAAGAACATTGTACTGAGGTACATTCACGGAAAGAACATGAGTCTTTGTTCATCAGATTATCCTAAGTACAAACTAATCAAAGACCTTGTTCACCACATCCTGAGCGGATGTGATGTCTGCTATGACCGCCGCTGCCATGGTGAATTCTTCGAGCAGGTCCTCATGCTCCTCAAGGCCATCGCCCATTGGGAAACCCGTCTCTGTGGTGTGGAGCTCGTACCTAGTTTGGACTTGTGCCATAGTCAGCGCCACATCGCCGCACCATGATGAACGCCGTGGAGGGCAATCTCCTGAACGCGAGCCGGAACGTCTTGGAGACGAGCGGTGATAGGGGAACCCCGCGCATTGACGACATCCATGGCCACATTCGCCGCCAGTTGGAGAGACTCCAACTGCACCGTCAGGGCTGGCAGTCATAGGAACAAAAGACTATCAAGATAAAGATAATAAAAATCGAAATGGGCGTTCCTAGAGTTTATCTTACCCACTACGATGGCGTCAGACTCGGCCAGCCATGCTCGGACGACACTAGCCTCCTCCTCAGCCACATGAAGGGTGGCCTAAGAGACCCCGAGGTGAGTCTCCTGTTGGCCTTTCTCCCAAGTCGCCTTGGAATAGCGATTTTGAGCCATTCTCCACTCATGAAGGTAGCGCCGGGCGTCGTCGCCATTATAGTAGTCGAAAGAATCCAACGATGAGGCCGGCACAGAAGATGCGGCGTCAGAAGGCCCGCTGGCCCTAGGAAGAGGACGAAGACTATCATTCACAACAAACATATAGGCGAGTCAGAACTGTTCATCATCACAAACAAGAAATGTCAATCTCACCTCATGCGTCGGAGACGCTGGTTCATTGGCATATTCTCCTCCGGGATTTTCTCCGCCGTGCGCTTGCCTCGGTTGTCTTCGCTGGCCATGAAGGATAATTGGATCTACGAAAGGGAGAAGGAAAACCGCTATAGGGTTTTGGCAGGCGGAGAAGAGCGAAGGAATAGTTGCGAGTGGAGATGTGTTCGAGACCGAAACCATCGGCTGGTATTTGAAGACCTGAAGCGAAGAGGCGGACGCCTCGGGACGTGTAAAAGGCAACCGCAATTAATAGAAGGCGAAGCGCCACTTCACTAATGCCGATGGGAGTACGGCGTTGAGCAACTAAAGGCAGGAAATCAAAGGGTTCTCTTAATAAAAGCCATGTTTTCTGACTTGATTGGATTAGAAGTCTAGGATCGACTGTATCAAATCGGCTCTTTAGCAAAAAAAAGCATAATTAAATAACGAGAGAGTATGATTGATTCTACACAAGATACGTGTTGACATGCAGATTTCAAGTCTGGAACATCATGGATCGCTCTCAATTTTTCTAGCCGAATAGCATCAGCTCTCCCGATCTATTTGACTTCTTCGGCTGATCTGGGGATGTTCTCGAAGACATGCTTATGACGGTCAATGGCAATGAGACTCCAGAGAAAGCTAGGGATGGATTACCCTTGACAACCAAAAGCGAGATAGCCGGTATGGTCACATAATCGAGAGAAACCTCATCGGATCAAGAGTTGTGTGCTTGGTGATATTTACATTTTGGAAACACTGAGAGGAGAAGAGGATTCGGCAGAGCAATCAAATGGGGAATATTTGAAGGAATATTACCCTAACATTTGGATTAACACTTGATAGCCAAGTTGCTCGGCTGTCAACTCTAATAGCCAATACCAGAAGGGTATCGCTTCTAGTGCGAAGATAAACCCAGAAGGATAAAAGCTGGTACAATGTGTATCGCCTGCAGGAACAAGGCAAATACGAGCAAAGTAATGGATGAAGTCAAAATCATTAGAGATGAAGGAGTTGTTCACTGATATCACTTATTACAAGCTACAGATCAGAAAAGATTTGTTTACTATATCATCGGCCTAGGAGGTCAGGGCTACAGAATTCGCGACGTCGAAGAAATCCTCGACCAGTCGCTCATAATCCCTAGGGTATCCGGTGACTAAAGCTCCACGAGGAAGAAGCCGAAGATCGTGGCCAGAGTGAACTTGCGCAGCAGCCAACGCCATGGCAGCACCATGACGAACGCCGTGAAGAGCGACTTCTCTAACGCGGTTCGGGATGTCATGCAAGCGAGCCACCGGAATGGCGCCCCTGGCATTGACGCCACATGGTCCGCAGCCAAACAAAAGCTTTCCAGCTGAGTCGATAGATCTAAAGGATTTGAAGAAGAGGTGAGCAGGATCTTAGAGAATAAAAGTTGAAGAAGAAATAGAAAATTATGGTAAATGTCTCACCAGCAATTCTGGCTTTAGCTTTGGCCGGCCTCTCCCGCACCGGGTTGGCCTCAGGAGGTGATCGGCCTTGAACTATGGCTAGAGCCAACTCCATAATAGAGAGGCAGTCGACAAGTTTCTCGTCGATCTAGTCAATGGAAGTGATTAGGTCGTCGTTATCTCTTGGCCTCCTCAGATAGCAGGGGAGCTGGCGACAAATTGGTGCTGAGGATGACCCCAAAGGCTGAGTAGAGTCGGCCCTCTGCTCTGGGACAACGAGAGCATCGCAAGTCGCACCCTCTTGACGGTGGATGCGCTGGCGCGATGATGTAGATCCATCGAGGGCCTCCTCAGCAGATACCTCTTGCTGTTCTCCATAATCTCAAACCTATGGAAAAGCAAAAGCTATACTAAGAATGTGGAAAGTTTGAGATGAAACGGGTTGTTGTTCGATCCATGACCGTGGCCTGTATATATATAGCCCAGGAAGGCGAGAAGATAGATTTCACCGAGGGTGTGAATTTGGAATTGGAAACGGAGGCGGAACGACACTCCAGGAATTCACGGGATGGATAAGGAAGAGATAATAGATTCGAACTTATTGCTTTCCCAAATTATGAAATACCGTGAAACGGATTGAAGATTTTACATTGACTAGAGATCAACCTATCAAGGCTTCTTTGGATTGAAGGGAGTTCGGGCCCCCACAAGGCCAAAGATCATCGTGAAACGAGTCGACATTGGCCCGTTGATAAAATTGTGCTCGAGAAGAGGAAAAATCGCCCGCCTAACATGTGCTCAGCCGATTTATCGGTAAATCGAGAAACTATGGGAAAGAAGCCCGTGGCTTTTTCTGGTGGGCATTTAGTGGAACAAACAAGGAAAATGTGTCCACACATTTTAGCGCTTGCAAACACTAGAACAGCTCTGCGAGCACGGTGAGAAGACACAGGTGATGTCACAAGACTTTTTCTAGCCGCAGTAGCTGATCCTCTTGCTCGACAAGGTGCTAGAATGAGCGACACAATCACCCTATGCACAAGAAATCTTCTAACCGCTCAAAATCTTCATAGCAAGAGAATGGACCATGGAGGGTCCGGCGAAACTAGAGGCGCTCGAGGGAGCAGATGGAAGAAAAACATGGCTGAATTGTTGAGTTACTCTCGCTAGGGTCGGATAGGCATTTTATAGCTGGCCCGGGAAGATGAATCCAAGTGCTCGTGAAGCAGTGACGCTCTTGTAAAAAGTTTTGAAGCATAGGCTCATGAGTGGACGCAAGCGGCGACAAACGGTGGACCCCAGATCAAGGTTCTCTACCCGTGACTGTGGATCAATCAGGATGCAGACATGATAATTTTGGAATAAAATTACTTTTATCCCAAAATTAGAGGGCATGTGTTTACACCAAAATTTAGAAGAAGAGTCACAGGGACTCGAAAGCTCCCAAGATCATGTCATCAAGGAATCAATTGCGTGCAGATCGGAACCAGTTGATTCGGATGCAAAAACTGGAATCGGCTTTCTTCAGATAGCGCCAGCGGATAACAACAAAGGCTACGTTTGGTGCCAGGACAAAACATGTTGGACTCTACAAAAAGAGAAAGATTAGAGTCCAAGTTATCTTAAATTAGGAATATTTTCTTTAGGTGCTTAGACAGGAGTCATGCGCAGGTCCTGGGTATAAATATCAAGCCCCGGCTATTGTAAAAACAACAATCAATCCAATATATAAGTTATTTACTTTTTCGGCTCCGGCCACCCCTTAGGAGTAGGAGTAGAGTAGATCTCAATGAGTTCTTGAAAGAAGTACTTGATTTGCATCGATCCGATCGACCTCCACCGCTTTTTGTAAATACCATCATGGCTTAAATATCTCTTTTTATACGACCGCTTTCGATCCGGTCGAAAGCCTCCACTCACGACTACGGTATAAGTTAGTTATCGATTCTTGTCTAATTCAAGTATGGCTGCATCGATCCGGTCAACCCCACTGCATGAATTAGATCAAGGTCAAGTTATCGGCTCTACCTTAGAATGGCAGTCTTTGGTAGATTCATTAAGTTACCAATATTGCTTATTACTTTCATATTTATCTAAATTACAACAACATCACTCTGCCCAATTGAGATTGATCTAGATCGGCCTTATATCTTGTTTAGCCCATCGTTTGTTAATATGAAACTGATCTAATCTATACATTAAATGATGAGTTACATTTATCGGTTGTTTTACATCAATCTTGATCATGCATAGCGTGCGGTTAAAGCGTGTTGTGTCTTGAGTAGATTTATTGACTAGCGAGAACCGTTCCATGGCCCGTTATCACGGCTCTGTGTGATTCTACCTCACACCCCACTATTAGCACCGTGGAGTGGGGACCGTTATTTGATAGTTCTATTCCTGATAAGGCATGACTTTAGCTGTGTGTTATGCCTGAATCGGCTATTTTAGCCGATATCAAGTGTTTTCACGAACAGTTTGCATCACGAGACCGTTGAAGTAAAGATAGGTCGAAAGATATGTTAGCCCCATGACCTTATTATTGTATTACGACCTGCATGATTCTGCCTCATGCCCCACTGATATTAGTAATGAGTTAGGGTCGTCGAGTCTATCGTTATTTCTATGGCCTCCATGATTCTGCCTCATGCCCCACTTGTCATAGTGATAGATGAGATCTAACATGTTCATTAGATTTATTTTTATTAAACGGTTAAATGGTGTTGAATTGTTTCTTTATATAAAAAGGGTTCGATTACTTGTAATCATTGGCTAGCATAAACCAATCATTGTTGATATCTTATTGCCATTGATTAATATTTGTTTAAATAATGATATTTATCCTGAATGATAATCAATTCTTCTTATATAACCCAATGAGCTTTAACCGATTTATTCTCATGAATATGCTGGAATCGACTATTTAGTCGATCTCCTTTCATATCGGCTCTCATAGCCGCACATTCGGAACTATCTAGCAACATCGGAAAGTTCCACCCTTAATTACTGATGAACTTTCTCTCCTTGTCAATTACAGGGTCAAATTGACTGGCACATCTTAGGAGAAGTGCGTAGGATCGACCATCCATGCGCTGAAACTAGGCGGATCTATAGCTCCATCGAGCAGACCCTTCGGGATTGCTGCGTGTGTCCTCGGCATGGGACGAAAATTCTATATCGACAGAATTAAAAACAGAGGAAAAAAAGTCAGCATGAGCGTTAGGAACAGCGGATTATGAAGATACCTTTCCTTTGGAATAGTGTAGCTCACTAGCCATTTCACAGGAAATAAAACATTTGGTCAAACCTATGGTTTTCGTTCCTTCGCGGTTGCCCAAGGCAGCGCCTGTAAAGAAGAGAAAGAAACAAAGCAATGCATTGAGGAAGAGGATTCTGGCACCGCTGTTGCTACCCTCCACTCGTACGTGAACCTTGAGCTGCCATCACACTGATGATGATGTCTAAGAAATGCAACCTGAGAAGTTGTCTACCTGCTTGACTATTTCATAGGTGAAAGTGTGAAACTCACCTAATTCTTGTTTCCTGTATTTTCATTCCTTTGTGTTCCAAAGGGTTTCCTTTGGTTTTATTTTCATGTCAGCGAGCCACCACTCTAGGGTGGTCTGCTGCTCGGCGAAGCACTTAGCAAATCATAGCGGTCTGATTGGCAAATAACTCGTGTGCATCTCCTCCAGCAGGAGCTTCAATGGCTCGACGTTCATGGCGCGGAGGAGTTCCCTCTGAAACGTGTGTAGTGGTCGTCACTACGCTAAATTCTTACACTAGGAACGAGGGCATTTTTACCGTAGGGGTGGCTGGGGTTGGGGGCGCCCCTACAGTGGGCGTCATCGGGCCCCAGCAGCCCAGCCGTCCCTACAAATGGCACTATAGGGGCGGCTGTAACGCCTATATAGTTGCCCCTATCAGTTGGGGCTCAATGTCATTTATAGGAGGCGGGCACATTCGCTGCAGGAGCCGGTGAATCACTACCGCCACCGATGGCGCACGAATAAATAGCAGTCACCCCCTTCTTCCACCTCAGGACAAGATTTGATCAAACTTAAATGCTGAAGCATGATTTTAGAAATTTTTAGGAAAAAAAACCATCACATTTGGAGTTAGTATGAGGGAGAACAATTAGTTATAAAGTTTACCCACAGATTAAAAAGAGAAATCACACTGTTCTAGATGATCCTTACATAATCATAGTGAACAGTGTGATTTCTTTTTTTAATCTGTGGGTCAACTTTGTAACTAGTTTTTCTTCCTTATACTAACTCCAAATCTAATAATTTTTTTTTCTAAAATTTTCTAAAATCATTCTCTATCAATTTATTTTGTTGGTTTTGTCAATATATACATATGAAAAGTTTGAGCAATTTAAATTTTGAATTTCAAAAAAATATAACTTCAGACAAGATTTTGGTACCCCAAATGATTTCAGCTGAAAAGGTGATAAATACCAAAGTTAAATAACTCATCAAGATCTACAACTTTTGTATTGATAATTTCTTTATATGACAAAGTGGTAATGACATTGTTCACAAATATGACACATCTCTCATAAGGTTTTATAAAGTATATGAGACATGTGTAAGATTAGTGAACAATATGTGCTAAAAATTTGTCAAATGAAGAAATAACCAAAACAAAAGTTGTAGATATTCATGAGTTGAACAACTTTGGTATTCATCACTTTTTATGTTGAAATCAATTTGGGTCTCAAATTTTGGTTCGAACTTGTCGTTTTTCAAAATTTCAAATTTGAAAGGTTCAAATTTTGTCAAATGACAAGATGACTAAAATAAAAGTTGTAGATATTAATGAGTTGAACAACTTTGGTATTCATCACTTTTTATGTTGAAATCATTTTGGGTCTCAAATTTTGTTTCGAACTTGTCATTTTTTAAAATTTCAAATTTGAAAGGTTCAAATTTTGTCAAATGACAAGATGACCAAAATAAAAGTTGTAGATCTTCATGACCTCTACAACTTTGATGTTTATCAAATTTTCATTTGAGATCATTTGGTGTCTCAAAATTATTTTAGTAGTTTTGATTTTAATTTTTTAAAATTTTAATTTTTTATCCATTTTTAAAGGTTCAATTTTGTAATTTTAAACTGTTGTAGTTGTTTTAGTTATTGTATATGTAAATATATATATATATAAAATAATTATAAAATTTTGTACTGTATTATTTATTATTTACATGTGAATAATTCATTTTGATTTAGAATTTTGAAAAAAAAATCAACTGTAGGGGCGGCTTATAACCTTAGCCGCCCCTACAGTGCCTCTGAGGTATATTACAGTGATCGTTGTTGTGGACGCTAAGTGTTGAGCAAAATCGGGCTATGGACGCCGTCAGGCTGCCCAATTTCACCGCCGACGCCGCCTGCACCGCCGCACCTGCACCACCATCGCCTGCCCCTCCCTGACCCCTCCACTGCCTCCTCCACCGTCTCCCTGACCCCAACCGCCGCCCCCACCCCATCCACCGCCGTTCCCCAGGCCGCGACGGCGGCTAGGGTTTGGGAGCCCTCGCCCGCGGCTGGCTGCCCCGTCTCGGACCTCGACCTCGACCTCCGTCCTTGCTGGGCCGGCTAGGGTTTGGGAGCGCTCCTCGGCGCGGCCCATCCGTCTGCTCCCATGGCGCGTGGCTAGGGTTCATCGTGGGGCTGCCCCCGCCCCATCCTCACCATCCTCTCCGACCTTGACGCCCCATGGCGCGCGGCTAGGGTTCGCCGTGCAACTGCCGGTGCCTCATCCTTGAACACAGGTGAAAACACAGGTGCTGTTGGCAGTATAAATTTGCATGCAGAGTCTTCCTGATTTGCAAATCGCAGGTAAACACCGGTTCGCCATTCGTTAATTCGGTGTTGTTAGTTCATTGCTTCATCGAATTCTTCTGCAGATGTTATACTTAGTATCTTCGCACTGTTAGATTACTAGAGGATCTATCCATATTGGTGTAGTTGCAAAGTGCCGGTTGGGTTTCATGTTGTAAGATTAGCATTGATAGTTATTGATCGGCTTCTGTGCTTTTGCTAGTTCAGTACTTCATCACTTTCTCCAGCAGATGTTATAGTGGGTATCTATCTTCGGCACTCTTAGATCATTAACGATTTATCCAAACAGTGCATTCATTACTATTTCTTATGAACATGCTAATTATTTTTTGTATAGTTTTGCGCCATTAATTTTTTTGTAATGTTGTCAGTTTTTTTACTTATAGTATGTTAGTACGATTTGAGCATAAGGTTTAGTCTGTTCACTTAATTAATGTGATCTGTGTTTTTGAGCTTTAGGCTGAAGCTGTGATTTTGAGGGGTCCACATGAGGATCTGAAGAGCTTCCTGGAAGCTGTGGATCTGCTGAAAGGCGTCATCCACTTCTTTTCCTCAAACAAGAACTTTAAGAGCTGTGAAGGAGTACTGAATCAAGTTAACAACCTCTTAACCAAGTCTAAGCTAAAGATTGAGGAGGAATTCAGGCAGTTAATGAGTACTTACAGGTAAAATTTACATGTACTTTGTTGAAGAGTCATCCACTTTTCCTTGAACAAGAACTTTAATGTGTCTGCTTCTGAACCAAGTTCATTGTTGATCCTTATAATTGGTAGGGCATTACCTCCTGTATTTCCTAGAGGTCTTCCAGTAATAATTTATCAATTATTTTGATGGCTGTTCAAATCTCTTATTATCCAAGCAGGAAGCTTTGGCCGCCGTTCATGGTGGCCACGTCGCCCCGATTTCCCCGGGCCGTCCGATTCTGCCATCGACCGTCCGTGTTGGCTCTGCCCCCCTGCTACAGTTCACCGCCCCCGCAACGAAATCATCCCTGTCTCTCCCCAACCCCGACGGCCTTGTCCTCTCCGCTCTCTCTCTCGATCCATACCACCATGGCCACGGTGCACGGAGCGCACGCCCGGGCCGGCGCAGCTGCGGCCACCCTCCTCCTCCCTCTCCCCCCTCCCCCCACCCCACCCACCCCACGGCGTGCCCTCCCCCCATCTCCTCTCTCTCCCGGTGCGGTCAGGGCGACGACAGCCAGTGCGCGCAGCCGGCCCGACACGGGCCACCGCCGCAGGCACTTCCGTGGAAGCCCTCGCCACTGGCCTTTGATGCCCGCCCGCTGCGCCGGTTAAGGTTCGGTCTCTCCCTTCCTCCCCCTCCCCTTCCCTCACCGGGCGCCAGGGACGGGCGTCGATGTAGCCTTCTCGGCTCTGTCTTCCTTGCCGGCGGAGGCCCAAACCGGTGGATCTGCCGAATTCGGTGCCTCCATGGCCGAATCCGTCTGTCCTCCCGTCCGATCTGTGCAGGCAGGAACCTTCCGGACGCCATGGCTGTTGCTGTCATGGTGGAGGACCGTGCCCCAACGACGGCGCTGCCCGCTGGCTCCTGCGCGTCTTGTCCCGGTGCTCCGCTTCCCTCCGCTCTGTTGTGACGTTGCAGCCAGCTCCGCACGCCTGGGGCGGGCGCCGCCGTGGGTGGGGCCCGGTGGCCTCCTTCCTCTCCCCTTCTCCCTCCCCTTCCTCACTACGGGGATCGTACCCGCGCCCCCCCTGGCTGCAGCGAGCGAGGTCGCCCGGTGTCCATCATGTCCTGTTGTTCTCCTATGCAGAACTAATATCCTTACCTGTACATTGATGACTAATTGTTTCATTCATGTCGTCTACTGAGGCTTGGGGATTGTGCTATGATGATTCTTTAAAAACTGAGACAATGGAATTGTGCAGTGATGATTATATAATTATTTCATTCTTCCATGGATCTTGCTATTTTCGGTGCTTTCATCATGACTGTGTCGTTATATTACTTGCACATTTTTTCCATTTGTTAGTCAGTATACAGCCATTGTCAATGATGTCTTTGCTTCATACGATTTATCGGTTGTTCTATTACTGAGCACACAACCCATTGCCGATGATGTATTAGCAGTTGGCCTTACTAGGAAGGCAGTTTATTACTTGGTGAGCTCAAATATCTGTGCGCTGCGACGCCTCTCAGGGTGCCTCCGACGGTTGTGACCGTGGTGCCCCCTCTGTTGCATTCGTTTCTTGCCGTCTCCCAGGTGAAGCAAAACCATCCCTCTACTCTGTATTGATCCCATTGCGGTCTCCTCTATGTGCCTCTTCTGGATTATAAGTGTGTGACTATGCTGCTGTTTTATTTATTTAAGTCTGAGCATATGCCATTGCTGATGATGTGATGATGACCGTGAGGTGCTTTTAGTATACCTGAACATATTATTGTGCCTTTGCTATTTTGCATTTTGGTTGGTTGAACATATGTCGATGCTGATGATGCTGCAAACAAATGTCTTTAGCTGAAATATACGATGTGATTTTTTCTAACATGGAAGGCCTTCAAGAAGCGGTCATGATTATCACTCTTTTATGATTTTTTGCTTTGTAATTGCGAGTGAGGTATTCATATAGGTCAAACCTGGAAATATTTACGTGCCGTTGCTATTTTGCAGATTTTTCCCGCACATGTCGCTGCCGGTGTTGCTTGACACCAAATATCTTCTTCTCAGCTATACCATTTGAGAGTATGCAGTCATAACTGTGCTCTGATGTACCACAGAACTCATGTTTCCATTCATTTGCAGGTCTGTTCCTGTGGTTGGCTTGGTTCCTTTGGGTTACAAGTACAGGGCTCTCGGATGCAGAACCTATCTCTACACATCTACGAGCTTGGTAAGTGGTAGGAGATACAATATGATTGTGGGGTGTTTTTATATGTCCATTTCTATGATAGGGTCTGAGTATTGCTTAATGTGTCCAGATTCTCGCCGTGGTCGCTTCCATGGCCGTTTGGCTATGCTTCGTGGCCTCCCTCATCCTCCAGCACAACCCCAATGTCTCTTCTGACTTCTACCCTTCAGCCACCAGATCAGTCCCCCTCCACTGTCACATCAGCACCTCCATTTTGGGTTTTCTCTGAGTGGTGTGCCATATTTTAAAGTTCATGCAAGTGCCAGACTCCAACGATGTGGTGCTGCCATGCTGGTTGAGTTCTTCGTGTCGTGGTGCGGTCTTTGCAATCAGCTAGTGCCTGGCCGGGATTAGATCATCGGGTATACATTAGGATGATGCAGCAGCTTCGTCACGCTGGGAAAAAAAAACTGCCCAGCCATGTTCTTTCATTTTGCACACTTATACTTTACGCTGTACAGTATGGAAAGATATAAGGTTAGCACATACAGTTGCGTAGTTGGAATTTAAAGACTACCTGTTTTTTTAATAAGTTTGCTACTTGGTTCAATTCAGACTTCGATTTGTGCTGAGAACAATGGTGCAGATTTTAACTTCAGTTTAGTAGTGCTCTAATGTTGATGAAAACAAAAACTCAAAAGTATAAGAACATGAACGCAGCTTCCCATTTTTCCAAGTCCCTCTTTGTTTTCCATTTGAACATAATGGCTAATGGCTTCGTATGCATCATAGGTCCTTAGTTTTGAGCCTGAACAAATCCCAGTTGCATAGATGCTAAACCAATATAAATGCATGCAATATTTATCTGTGCAATACATATCTGTTATTTCCTATTAATGTATCATTGCTTGTGTTCTAGATTTCCCGTATGGTAATTACTGACATATTATTTCAAGATGATTCCAAGGTTGTTATCTGATCTTCTAGTCCTGGGGTTGGAGGAGAAGACCACCATGGCTGTCAGTGAAGTCCTGAAGCCACTTGCCGGTTATCCTCTGCACTTCATCAAGCCCAGCTTCATTGCCTCTGGTAATTGTGATTTTGCACAGCTTGTCAGACAGCCTCTAAATTCATTTTTTTACATACAAATGATTTCAAGTTTATATCTAAAATCTCAACCAAAAAACAAAAAAAGGCTTAACGGAATGGAATTTCGGCGTGCATCCAGCAGCTTGGGTTCCCAGTTTTTCTTATTGTGCCTATAGAGTGACTCCGACAAATGCAAGTACCCTTTTCTTTTGAACGATTCCATTTCCAGACTTATCTCAATATACCCTGATTTTTTTTGTTGCAGTATGAGAAGACCATACAAGATGTTGATGGACAACCAGTTTGAAAGTGATATCTGAATATATTATGCTCTTTGTGAATTATGACTTGTGATGATGTTCTAAATAATGGTTTTGTGTTTGTGGATGTATATATGTATATATGTGGCGGTCAGATTCGAATTTGAATTATATATATATATATATATATATATATATATATATGTGTGTGTGTGTGTGTGTGTGTGTGTGTGGGGTTATATTTGAATTTGAATTTTTTTTAAAAAAAATCCACTGTAGAGACGGTTCTTGATTGTACCGTCTTTACAAATACACACAGCAGGAGCGGCTGATGATACAGCCGCCCTTACAGAGACGCCCTACAGAGGCACCCTCTGTGGGAACATCCTGAATAGACGGCTGGCGCAGCCGTCACTGCAGAGGCTTAGAGCCGCCCTACAGTTAACTTCTATAGGAGGTGGTGGCGCGAAAATCTTCGTGTCCGAACGCTCGGACCCGAGACGCCGTCCGAATGGAGTGTGCGAAAGCGGATGCTGCACAGTTTCTCTTCGTCGCACCCCCTCCTCGCGCTCGCAGCCCACGGCGACGCGGCCCAGAAGCCCATCAACGTGCCTGCGCCCCCACCCGAGCTCGCCGGCGCCGCCCTCGTCTCCATCTCTGGCGCCGGCGGCGCCCTCGTCTCCATCTCTGGCTCCAACTCCGGTGTTCAAAGTCCCCACAGATCAAGCACGCGTAGATTTGGAGTTACAGGAACTCATTGATTCGTTTGCCAATCGATGGACGGACTCGTGGAATCGCATAACCAGAAACAGGAATCGCCAAAGTCTCTGGTGCCAGGTGTAAGCAATGAGGATTGGGAAGGAAGGACAACAGCGAGGTTGGGGATGAGATCCAAGTACAGAGGAAGGATTAGAAGGTATTCAGACATTCAGTTGCCCTGTTATTAAAACTTAATCCTCCTTTACAGCTGTGCCCGTTACAAGCTGCCAGACGCACGCAGGCGCGGCCTCCCCACTTGAATTGGGCCCATCCCGGACCGGATTGGTCGTCGGGGTCCGAGTACCACATCGCGGCCCGGTATCCTTCGGTCTGATGTTTTGTGAATGAGTGGCGTGGGCGTCGTAATGGTCACGTTATAGGAGCGTACGTGTGTGCATGTCCATTTGAGCTTCTGTAGTGTGTTTTATATATAAAAGAAAAATGGAAGGAATGTTTGCATAGTTGCATGGGAACTTCCGACGAAGTATACGGGTACAACAATCACGTTATTATATTTGATGGAAGCAACAAATACATATATACTGGAGTGTGTACATGTCAAACCTTTATTTAACACACATGCCACGGCCACATTATGCAAACGGTACATGATATAATAGATTATAGAACGAACTAGCAAACCATGCAGTGCTCACATATATGGTCAAATGGGGAGAGACGTGTTCAGTCAGGAGCTAGCCGCGACGTCCCTTCTCCTCACCTTGACGGCAAGCCCATTCTTGATATGAAGTATGATGGACAGATTCGGCTGTACAATATTACAGTTCAACTGTATGCTGTGACTTCTCGAGCCCAACATTATTACAGTTCAACTGCATGCTGTGACTTAAACACACCATACATATGGGCAACACTTGTCCTACATTTTAGGTGCCTAATTTTTTATTTAATGTTCAGGCAACATGTAGCTTTGTAATTTGTGAATTGTCTTTTGTGAGTTCTCCTTCTTTAATTATACTACTTGATTTAATTGTACTGGTTGATTGTCTAAGATTATTGCCTGAAAACTCAAACACGTGAATTATAGCAACTCCGATTTTCGTCAAGCATGGATGGTTGTCTTCTAATAGGTTTAGTGCTTAGTTTGTTGGTCTCCTTTTCTTTTCTTTTTTTCTTTTTTGCTTTTCTGTGAGCTCTTTAAATCTAGTAGAAGGTTGAACTGTAATAATGGATTGGTTGAGTGCAAAGGTCTTGAAGAGACTGGAATAAAATTACCTTTTTCTATTAAAAAGATGTGCAAGGTCAGCGTCTCTTTTTGTGATCGTGTCTTAGAACGTATTTTACGAGGAAGAGAATTACGCGATACAACTATGAGAGAACTCTTTTAGCCAAGATAACAAAGCCACCAAACTAGTGGTAGACGACTTGGAACAAAGCAAGGAAAATGCGACGGTAAAAGCCCTCAACTCCACAACCCTCAACTCCTGAAAATTAGAGGGTGCATGTTCTTTGCATGGCAAGTTATTATTGATAGCAGGTTTAAAACACCATCCCCAGCAGTCCTCTACTTTATTCACAAATCGGCATCTATACAACTCAAATGCTATATATAACTTATTAAACACACGATACATGTATATGCGAGCGAAAGGTTGCATGCCAAGAACAAGTATCGATCTCGAATTGTTGCGAACAATATACACCACCATCTTTTGCTGCAACCATACCATGATCCTCAATAAGCTCACACAGATTTGCCAAGACAGCAGGCTACTCACCTCGTCCACTAAGAACCTACCCATCCGGCACCTCCTGGCTTTCTTACTCATAACCCTTGTAACTGTGAAGTATCTTCTTACCCGACATCCACGCAGAGTGTACCTTGTTGAGTACGCTTGCTTTGGTCCTAACTCAAACTACCGAATTGCCCCAGCCTCCTTGATTGAGAATGTTCGCCTAGCATATTTCCTTGACGATGATAACATTTCCTTCCTAAGCAACATTTGTAGACGCTCTGGCCTTGGTGACGAGACATGCCTCCCCTCTTCACACCATTACATCCCTTCCATTTGAGGACTCTTCGTGGTACTCGACGACCTACCGGGTTTATATGGGCTCAAGTATGATAGTATGACCGCTTATGGGCTGCCATTATACTTGTGCTCTTATAAATTTGAGCAGTTCTGCTTCAGGATAAATGGCAAAAAATAGCTCAGCGGTGAGGCGATGAATATAATTTTTTTATGTAAATTGTAGGCGAGGAGAAAGACAACGTTATAGTTTTAATTTTTTATTGGTCGATATAAAATTTCAGTCGGCTGGCGACAAGTGCAAGTTAGAGTTAATATATTATTTGGTGGAGTTAAATAAAAATATTTTTATACCAAATTAGCTCAATTAGGTAAGAGTCATTTGAGGACGTTAAGATGGACGGCGGGGTACTGTTCTTCTGCCAAAACCGCTCAAGCCGTCGGTGAAAAGGATGCCAATGAGGTAGAGTTCGAGGTTGCGACTTTGGCGACATGTAAAGGTGGTAGTAATTAGGAGTTTTATGTATTTTTTTGGAAAGATGTAATGAAGTGTGCTGTACGCTAAGCGCTTGTTTACTGAACATGTGGTTACTTAGCAAAGCCGTTGCTAATAGCATATCAAAACATTATTTTCAGTCTAAATTGTTTGGTCAAGAAATGTCAGTCAACCTTTTGACACAATGAAAATACATTATTGTATCGACATATACATAGGATATGTAAAATACTATCATGCTTTATTTTAAATCATTTGAAAAAATTTATTAGGAATGGGTGGTAGTATATGTAGTAGGTTTAGAAAGTTAGACTTGTGATCAAACCATATAATTAGACTAGGAAGATTTGGAGTCTTGGCTATAAGATCAGTAATATCTTTCCAATGTTTGTGTTTAATGTTGTATTCTTTATACTAATAAACGTTATGTAATAAGCATTGTTTTTTGATATTACCATTATTTATAGGAATAATTAGCTGATTTGATCACAAGTCCTACTCTCTAAATATGGTATGTATCCCATTTTGATTTTTCAAAAATGGGTACAAAGCGTATATACATATCACCACAGATCCTAATAAATTATTTGCTATGATGCCACATTTTATGATAGTATTTTTATTGCAAATTCATGTATATGTCGCAAGATACATGTTATTTTCATTGTGTCAGCTTCATTACATCTTGAAATGATAAAACAATTTAATTACTAAAATAATGTGTTTGATATGCTATTTCAAACTCGAACTCTTAACTTTAGCGAACTCTTGAGACGTTCACTTTTCAACCTGGGCAAGCGGTTTTAGCGAAGAACAGTACTTTTGATATTTTATCGAAATTTTCTTCCATTTTTTGAGCATCCGCGTCCTCAATGAAAAAACTCAAAACTACAAAGTTGTAGATCTTATTGAGAGCTACCACTTTGGTATAAAAATATTATTTATCTCCATACAAATAATACCGACGTGCCGATGCGCAGCGCTAGTAAGCGATTATTCTCCGACCTACCTTTTATATTATATTTTCCAATCCACTTGTCCTCTAAAAAAAAACTTGTCGCTATAACGTTGTAGATCTCATCATCGTTACAATTTCATATAAAAATTATATTCACGCCGATCGTATTGAAGGTTTTCTATTTTTGAAATTTAAGTCTCAAATCGTAACTGTTTGTTTTTGTATCAAAGAGCACAAGTATAATGGCAGCCCCTAAGCGGTCATACTATCATACTTGAGCCCATATAAACCCGGTAGGTCGTCGAGTACCACGAAGGGTCTCGATTAACCGTCAACATATAACCAAAATCGTACATGATTCAACAGACATGTCACATGTTACATCAGTTCACAAATACAACGTCATACATCAGAGTACGATTAAGAGTTATTACAAACCATGTTCAAATAAAATAGTCGCCGAAGCAATTAAGTTTGAAAACCAACACCTCACATCATTGTTCCAATACAGTGCCAATCCATGATCACAACCACAAAAGCATGAAAGAGGGAATTAATGAGAGACGCCTTGCCCAGGGCCCTACTCCTTGTCCATGACGGGACAGAAGCAGTTTTTATAGTAGCCATGATAGACTATACCATATGCAACAAGTGAGAAATAAACCCAGAGTACGAGAATGTACTCAGCTAGACTTACCTGTCATAAACCAAAAAAAAGTGACGAGACTCAAATTTCAAAAAATAGAAAACCCTTCAATACGATGTCGGATGAAGATAATTTTTATATGTAAATTGTAGACCTCGATGAGATCTACAACGTTATAGTTTTAATTTTTTTTATTTGAGGACAGTAAGATTCTCGAAAATATAATATAAAATTTCAGCACCATAATAATCGCCTACTAGCGCTTGCCGCATTAGAGCACTAATATATTATTTGTATGGAGTTAAATGAGAATACTTTTTATACTAAAGTTGTAGCTCTCAATGAGATCTACAACTTTGTAGTTTTGAGTTTTTTCATTTGAGGACGTTAAGATGCTCAAAAAAATAATATAAAATTTCGACGCCTCTCGAAAATATCAAAAGTTACCGTTCATCCGCCAAAACCGCCGAAACCGGCCTAGGGTTGAAAAGTGAACGGTTTCAAGAGTTCGAGGGCCAAAGTTATCCGGTTTTAGAGTTCGAGGTTGAAATCCGAACTTTGGCGGGAGTTGAAGGTTGTAAATTGGAATTTACCCATTACTAAACTACTACTATATTTAGATGAAATGTGCCATCCATTTAGTACTTCTGGATCCAAAATCTTTGGGTAAGATCTATATAAGCTACATTTTTGTAATATTATAGCTAATTCTATTGTAGAAAACCTAATCAATTTTTAATGTCATCGTAGTACAATTATAATGACCTCAGTAATTTCACTTTTGAAAAACTTCTCTGTACTGATGCCACGGCCAGTTGAATAGTCAGCAAAATTATATATGCAATATTTGCATTAGGAAAACAACCGAGTCGCTTTAGAAAAATCAAAATGTAAAGAGGTCCAATATTTTCGTTTGGAATACAAACTTGGAGTAGCTTATTAACTCCTTTGCACATCTTGGAGAGAGGGAGGCATAGCATGCATGCTGTAATTGATCGAGGAGAGGACAAGAAGGGTAAAGAGGGAGACCAAAGTGTGCTTTGGAGATGAACATACCTACCTAAGACCGTATCCTAGTCCAAGATCTAGTATTTGTGACTGAACAAGCCTAAAAGGATTCATGGTTTCATGTATTCACATGTTGCTAGTCCATCTTGGTACCTACTCTTTACTCATGGCAGTTGGTTGGATTTGTTTTGGGACTTCACTTCCATTGGGTAACGATGAATACAGTTTGCCCATGCTGAGTCGGCGCTACGAGCTGGTCGAATACACTTCCACACGGTGCTGTTGCAATTATACCCAGCCCCAAATCCAATCATCCAAACTCGATCCCCCTTCCGCATCGACTGCTTGGCCTCACAATATGCCATTTCATACCATACGGAGCTGCTAGATGTGTTTCCAAATCGATGCAGTGTCATCCTCGACGGCTCAGCCTGCTCATCTGATAGATTCAGACTACGCTGCACTGCGTCGATCACTGCTCGCCCACCAGCATGTATGCAGAAATGCTCGGCGGCCAAGCCGAAATTTGGAACATACTGATGATGCCCTGTACGACTTTTGTTCATGATGAAAACCTTTTGTGCGATGGAGGAGAGCAAAAATGATAACTGCTCAGAGACCGGAAGCAGAAGAGGGGCAATTGTGGTGATGTTGGCCTTGAGTGCCTCACCAGCCATGGCCACAAGATCCTTGGACAAATTAACACCTAGGTTCCCCTCGTGGTCTTCTTCTTGAAAAGCACAGCGGTATGCGCTATCCTGGGCACCAGTGGATGTCCGCACAGTGTGCAGAAGCTGAAACCGAGCACCGTTGGCCCTTGAATTTGAGAGTAAAACGGCGGCGCCTCCCATGCGAAACAGCATGTTGGTCAGCTGCATCGATCTCTTCTTCCCTGCATAGCAGTTGCAAGTCAAAATCTCCGTAGATACCACCAGCGCATGTGCACCGTAGGGCATGGTTCGCAGGAGGTTCCTTGCGAGCCCAACGGCGATCAGTCCTGCACTGCACCCCATCCCAGATAGCTGCATATTCTGTATATCGCTACGCAGCTTGTATCTGTTTATGATCATGTCAGTGATGGATGGTACCATTGTCATGAGGCTGCAGTTGGCAATCAGTATGTCAATTTTACTGGGTTCGGTTGATGCCTTGGCAAATAGGTCATCGATGACCGTGAAGATGACCTGCTCTGCCTCCATACGAGCTAAGGTAAAGCTAGGAATGGAAGGGATGTAATGGTGTGAAGAGGGGAGGCATGTCTCGTCACCAAGGCCAGAGCGTCTACAAATGTTGCTTAGGAAGGAAATGTTATCATCGTCAAGGAAATATGCTAGGCGAACATTCTCAATCAAGGAGGCTGGGGCAATTCGGTAGTTTGAGTTAGGACCAAAGCAAGCGTACTCAACAAGGTACACTCTGCGTGGATGTCGGGTAAGAAGATACTTCACAGTTACAAGGGTTATGAGTAAGAAAGCCAGGAGGTGCCGGATGGGTAGGTTCTTAGTGGACGAGGTGAGTAGCCTGCTGTCTTGGCAAATCTGTGTGAGCTTATTGAGGATCATGGTATGGTTGCAGCAAAAGATGGTGGTGTATATTGTTCGCAACAATTCGAGATCGATACTTGTTCTTGGCATGCGACCTTTCGCTCGCATATACATGTATCGTGTGTTTAATAAGTTATATATAGCATTTGAGTTGTATAGATGCCGATTTGTGAATAAAGTAGAGGACTGCTGGGGATGGTGTTTTAAACCTGCTATCAATAATAACTTGCCATGCAAAGAACATGCACCCTCTAATTTTCAGGAGTTGAGGGTTGTGGAGTTGAGGGTTTTTACCGTCGCATTTTCCTTGCTTTGTTCCAAGTCGTCTACCACTAGTTTGGTGGCTTTGTTATCTTGGCTAAAAGAGTTCTCTCATAGTTGTATCGCGTAATTCTCTTCCTCGTAAAATACGTTCTAAGACACGATCACAAAAAGAGACGCTGACCTTGCACATTTTTTTAATAGAAAAAGGTAATTTTACTCCGGTCTCTTCAAGACCTTTGCACTCAACCAATCCATTATTACAGTTCAACCTTCTACTAGATTTAAAGAGCTCACAGAAAAGCAAAAAAGAAAAAGAAAAGAAAAGGAGACCAACAAACTAAGCACTAAACCTATTAGAAGACAACCATCCATGAGTTGCTATAATTCACGTGTTTGAGTTTTCAGGCAATAATCTTAGACAATCAACCAGTACAATTAAATCAAGTAGTATAATTAAAGAAGGAGAACTCACAAAAGACAATTCACAAATTACAAAGCTACATGTTGCCTGAACATTAAATAAAAAATTAGGCACCTAAAATGTAGGACAAGTGTTGCCCATATGTATGGTGTGTTTAAGTCACAGCATGCAGTTGAACTGTAATAATGTTGGGTTCGAGAAGTCACAGCATACAGTTGAACTGTAATATTGTACAGCCGAATCTGTCCATCATACTTCATATCAAGAATGGGCTTGCCGTCAAGGTGAGGAGAAGGGACGTCGCGGCTAGCTCCTGACTGAACACGTCTCTCCCCATTTGACCATATATGTGAGCACTGCATGGTTTGCTAGTTCGTTCTATAATCTATTATATCATGTACCGTTTGCATAATGTGGCCGTGGCATGTGTGTTAAATAAAGGTTTGACATGTACACACTCCAGTATATATGTATTTGTTGCTTCCATCAAATATAATAACGTGATTGTTGTACCCGTATACTTCGTCGGAAGTTCCCATGCAACTATGCAAACATTCCTTCCATTTTTCTTTTATATATAAAACACACTACAGAAGCTCAAATGGACATGCACACACGTACGCTCCTATAACGTGACCATTACGACGCCCACGCCACTCATTCACAAAACATCAGACCGAAGGATACCGGGCCGCGATGTGGTACTCGGACCCCGACGACCAATCCGGTCCGGGATGGGCCCAATTCAAGTGGGGAGGCCGCGCCTGCGTGCGTCTGGCAGCTTGTAACGGGCACAGCTGTAAAGGAGGATTAAGTTTTAATAACAGGGCAACTGAATGTCTGAATACCTTCTAATCCTTCCTCTGTACTTGGATCTCATCCCCAACCTCGCTGTTGTCCTTCCTTCCCAATCCTCATTGCTTACACCTGGCACCAGAGACTTTGGCGATTCCTGTTTCTGGTTATGCGATTCCACGAGTCCGTCCATCGATTGGCAAACGAATCAATGAGTTCCTGTAACTCCAAATCTACGCGTGCTTGATCTGTGGGGACTTTGAACACCGGAGTTGGAGCCAGAGATGGAGACGAGGGCGGTGCCGGCGCCGGAGATGGAGACGAGGGCGGCGCCGGCGAGCTCGGGTGGGGGCGCAGGCATGTTGATGGGCTTCTGGGCCGCGTCGCTGTGGGCTGCGAGCGCGAGGAGGGGGCGCGACGAAGAGAAACAGTGCAGCATCCGCTTTCGCACGCTCCATACGCGACAAAACAATAATGTGGCGTGACGAGACTTAAATTTCAAAAAATAGAAAACCCTTCAATACGATGTCGGATGAAGATAATTTTTATATGTAAATTGTAGACCTCGATGGGATCTACAACTTTATAGTTTTAATTTTTTCATTTGAGGACAGTAAGATGCTCGAAAAATAATATAAAATTTCAGCACCATAATAATCGTCTACTAGTGCTTGCCGTATTAGAGCACTAATATATTATTTGTATGGAGTTAAATAAAAATACTTTTATACTAAAGTGGTAGCTCTCAATAAGATCTACAACTTTGTAGTTTTGAGTTTTTTCATTTGAGGACGTTAAGATGCTCAAAAAAATAATATAAAATTTCGACGCCTCCCGAAAATATCAAAAGTATTGTTCTTCTGTCAAAACCGCCCGAAGCCGGCCCAGGGTTGAAAAGTGAACGGTTTCAAGAGTTCGGGGCCAAAGTTATCCGGTTTTAGAGTACGAGGTTGAAATTCGAACTTGACGAGAGTTGAAGGTTGTAAATTGAACTTTACCCTTTAGTAATTATGAGTTTTATGTATTTTTTTTGGCAAGATGTGATGAAGCCTGCTGTACATAACCCTTGTTTACTGAACATGTGGTTACTTGGGGGCTTAAGCTGAATTTGCTACTACTCTAATGTTAAAACTTGACTCACTAAAATGCTGATAGCAGTAAACCCATGTCGAACCTTTTGAGCTTCATAACCCCATGTTGTATCCGTTGAGTATGATACGTACTTACGCTTGTTTTATTTTTAAATCTTTGAAAAAATCCTGAATGGGTACCAGTTTCCTAAGGTTTGGAGGAGTTAGACTTGTGATCAAACCAGCTAATTATCTCTGTAGATTTGGAGTCTTCGCCTGAAGATCAGAGTTTCCTTTCCGTTGTTTGTGTTTAATGTTGTATTCTTTATACTAATACGTTATGTAATAAGCATTGTTTTTTGATATTACCCATTATTTATAGCCATACGTGTGATTTGGCTTCCTAGTCTCACATATGGTATGTATCCGATTTTGCCTTTAAAAATGGGTACTACATATACTACCACCACAGATCCTAATAAATTATTTGCTATGATGCCACAGTATGATAGTATTTTTATTGTCCTATGTATATGTCGCGATAATGTATTTTCATTGTGTCAGCTGGACTGACATGACCAAACAATTTAGACTGAAAATAATGTGTTTGATATGCTATTTTAAACGGCTTTGCTAGCGTCCGGACGTCCGAACAAGCGCTAGCGTACGTACACCTATCGTTTTTCTTCCACTTCCTCCCTGCCCACTACCACCTGGGATGTCGCCTGGCCGCCGGCTACCTCGTTGGCATCCTTATCGACGGCCGTGCACCCCTGTCGCTCCTTCTCCGACCTTACCTAATTGGCTAATTCCAATCCACCAGCGACCTAACCTTGCACTTGTCGCCAGCCGACGACATCGACCACTGGTTGCCTTTCCTCGCCTGCTTGGCGGCGCCCCCACCGCTGAGCTCGCCACCAATCGTGTAGCAGAACCGTTCAATTTATAAGAGCACAAGTATAATGGCAGCCCGTAAGCGGTCACACTATCATACTTGAGCCCATATAAACCCGGTAGATCATCGAGTACCATGAAGGGTCTCGATTAACCGTCAACATATAACCAAAATTGTATATGATTCTACAGACATGTCACATGTTACATCAGTTCACAAATACAACATCATACATCAGAGTACGATTAAGAGTTATTACAAACCATGTTCAAATACAATAGTCGCCGAAGCAATTAAGTTTGAAACCAACACCTCACATCATTGTTCCAATACAGTGTCAATCCATGATCACAACCACAAAAGCATGATAGAGGGAATTAATGAGAGACGCCTTGCCCAGGGCCTTACTCCTTGTCCACGATGGGACAGAAGCAATTTTTATAGTAGCCACGATAGACTATACCATCTGCAACAAGTGAGAAATAAACTCTGAGTACGAGAAGGTACTCATCTAGACTTATCCGTTATAAACCAAAAAAAAGTGACTCCAAGGATCATGCAAGGCTTTATAAGTGGAGCTAGCTTGACAACATTTTATATGAAAAGCTACTAATTCAATTATATATTTATAATTCGGTCATCAAGTTAATTATATCTATTCATCTCTAGATTAGCAACTAACCTGTGCCAAACATGTGGTATATCATTTAGTAGCATACAGTAGTAACCATAGCCGGTGTAAAAGTTCCAAGTTCACCATAACCATCATTCCATAATCCAGTTGCTACAATGTTGGAGCTAGCCAAGTTTCTCACTGTCCGGAAGAGACAACGATTCAAATCGATTTCAACCAGCTGAAAATTTATTCCTAACACAAACCCAGACAGACCAGATCAACGGTCACCTTAGGTCACCTTTTAGTACAACTCAGGTACACATTTCGTGGGTTCGATCAGCATCGCACAACTAGGGACAACCAGCTGCCAGGACGATCAGGACTACCCTGCCCTTAAACTCACGTCTGGCTCCCCGCACATCCTTACTACCATCTAGAGTGCGCACTCTAACAGAATGAAGCCTAGCCTGAGTTGAGCTACTCGTTTTCACGGTCGGAACGAGTTATCCGGCCAACTAAGTGAGAGGCATGTGTTCAATCTCAACAGAAGTTCCAACAACGGTATGGTCCTTAATCAGCACAGATCGAATCACATGAGCCAACCTACGCATAGACTACGTCCGACCTCCAGTTACATTACCCCATGGTTCTTTTCCACAATAGTAAATATAGTCAACCGTGCTTCGGTATCCACCTATATCTCGCAGGTGACAGGAAACACCTAACTTCTACCGGTCTAAGCATGGCTAAGCATATATTTGATCCTATATCTACACAGGGTTAAAGGTATATTTATCTGGACAAGGTGGTTCTATGCATCAAGTGTTTCCAATTCAACTCTTATAACCTAGTGCATCAAACATAAATGACTCAAATGATATTTTATAAAACATGAGAGGCTAAAAATGCTCTGGGGCTTACCTTTGGGAAAAGAAGTTGGCCGATGATCCGAGCACTCGGGTAGGTCCTCAAGAGCTTGCTCCTCGCCTTCTGGAGCTATGGGCTGAGGTGCCTCCTGATGTTTCTCTTCTTCTTCGTTGAATTCCAATAGAGTGATCCCTTCGGACGATCCTATATGCATGAGCATGAAATAAGATATCACGAATGCATATATACTGACATGCATGATATGATATGGTGTGATAAAATACATCCTCACAAGTGTTCTCACTAGCATTGCATTAAGGTGATAACAAGATAAAATTTCTTTTATTGAGTAGGTGTATATCTCTTCTCGAGTAATTAAACAAATTCCCATCTAAGTAATTTTCTAGACTGCAAGACAGCAGCCACTTATTTTGACAATAACTGGAGTTATACACATCTAAATAATATGGTTGTGGACTTTATGGAAAGATTATAAAATTGCCTACAACTTTATTTTAATCATCTTAAGGTGATTCAGTAGTTATCTAGGCCAAACAATTTCATTTTTTAGATCTATCCAGAGAACATGTATTTCTGACAGCAGACTTCTAACAGCTATAATTCTCAAACCATAAGGCCTATGACTATAAAAATTTAACACAAGATAGATAAGTAAGTTATCTACAACTTTTTTATTAACAAGTTTCATATAAGAGATCATTATCATAATGAATTTATCACCACAACAGAAACTATATATGCAGCCATCTAGTTGAATTATAAAGCAATAATTAACTAGCTGTCTATAACCAATTACTTCTAAGCCTAACTAATAGCACCAATAGATTATATGCATCATAAGCATCATAGAAAACATCATGGTTATGCCTGACTAATTTATTTATATTCATTTATCAATTTCCTTATATAATAAGGTGATTTAAAGGAAAAATATTTCCAGTGCTCAATAAATTCTAAGAAAATTATAGTAGTTTACAAATGACCATAATAGTCTACTATACAATTTTTGTGTCATTTGGATAAGTACAACCACCTCTACAAAAATGATAAGCTACATATGCTTAGTTTAGCAAAAATAGTTTAGCATAGTGAAAAGTGACAAATAATAGATTTAATATTTTTCTTATTTTCCTCCTAGCACAAGAATACTATATAAAAAATTACATGATCATATATTATGTATTTTTACCCTATTTAATTTCACTAGAAACTAGCAATTAATTAGAATTAAATATAAAGACCATATTTAAAGTATGCCTACTATAGGTTTAGTATTTTTTCTAGCTAGATAATGTCAACACAAGACCAGCAAAATTAGAATCACAATTTTATCATCTTGCTAGCTCAACTTATGCATTTTACAAGATATAACCTAATTTTAAAGCACTTATCTTGCTCAATTTAATTATCCCAGAAAAATATATTAAACTGTAGATTTTATATTTTTATCAAATATTGCACTTCAAGATAAATTCAACAAATTTGGTTCACCCCATTTAGATACTCTTAGCTCTAGATATGAATTTTTGAAGTTTGTATTCAAATCTATGAAAATAATTCAAAAACCAACTAAACCCTAAATGCTAAGTACACCCGGTCTATACACCCTCAGGCGCTGACATGCGGGTCCCATAGTCAACTCGGCCCCACTCGATAGTGGAACCAGAGCAGAGCGCGCGGTTGACCGGCGGCGAACTCGCCGATGGCAAGGTCACCGGCGGTAGCATCACCGGCGTTGTGCTCCCCACACCCTTGCGCACCTGTTGGTACCCATGGCTGGCTCGGCGGATCACCGAAGCGACCTCACCGGCGAGCATGGTGGCTCGGCGACGGCGCACAGTGGCGAATTCATCATCTCCGGCGACGGCATGTCCAGACGAGCGCAGCTACAACATCAGCAGGTCCTAGCGGAGCTCTAGGGTTAGGTTAGGGTGATGGTGGAGCGGCGGTGAAGCTTGGCCACGTGCATGGTGGCACGGCGGCGCACAGAGCACGACGGTGGTGTCGCCGTTCCGGCGAGGCGGTGATGGGTGACGAGTCTCCATCTTCGGTGATGGTGCTAGGGTTAGTGGAGGTGTGAAAACACGTGCTAGAGGGGAACAACGGGGTCTAGCTAAGGTCGGCCGCGGTGAGCTAGAGCTCGCGGCCATAGCGGGTGCGCGCGGTGCAGTCGCACATTCCCACGAGACGGCGGCGATAATGGTGAACTAGGCTATGGTGTGAGCACCTACAACCTAAGGTGATGACGGACCAATGGAGAAAAAGGTAGGAGTCGCGGTGGATAGGGCTGGCCATAGGCGAGCTTGGAGCTTGGTGGCGCACAGCGACTATGGCGGTGACACGATGGCCCGTAGGCCTTTACCTTGGTTTGAGCTAAGGCAATGGCGGGTCGGCGAGGTGGACGAGGTGATGGCAGAGCTGTGGGCGTGAGTGATTGAGCGGTGGTGCTACGGTGGCGGCGCTCGAGCACGGCGGAGGCACAACGGCGACGCTGCTGCGATGCTGCTCCGCTCTGGAGAGGCGCGCGGGCGAGAGAGAAAGTGAGAGCGGGAGTGAGCGCGTGGGTGAGTGGAGAGCCGAGGGCTCTCCCTTTTGGTGTGGTAGGCGGGCCAACATCGGACTGCCGCCACGCGGCGCGAGCGGTCTGGGCGCGGTCGGCCACGACGGCGGCGATTTGAATCGGCAAGGGCCGATTCAATCCGTCTGACAGTCGATTTTCAAACCTCCAAATCTCTCAAACCGTGACAAATTAGTGAAAACTTGATTAATACAAAGTGTAGAACTACATGAGTACTACAAGATTACTTAAAGGAGTTTTGTCTAAATCGCAATGGTTTTTAAACTATAAGGCTCCAAAATATGCTACATTGAAACTGAAAACAGCTTCAAGACTCAAAATTTTTTCTAAGTTACAAACAACATTAAGTTGAAACTTGTGAGCTCTATTTGACTATGTTAGGCACTGAATTAACTCATAACCCTTAAATAAAGTTTGTTACTCTTGATGTGAACTACAACTTTTATTTATGTCACACAACTATGTAAACACTCTAAGCTACTATTAAACTTTGGTCAAACTAGCATCATAAAAATGGCATTCCAAGATAACCCAACACTTAGAAGCAAAATTGGTTCATGTCATGAATACAAAAGTTGTTCCATTTACCATCTAAACGTATCTAAGGTATTGTTGTGACCTTACAACCATTTTATACATTGGTCATACATGATTACAAGCATAAGCATATATATATATAATTAGCATTTCATGCGATAATATATAAGAATGTGATGAAATTTCATATGATCATGTTCATGAATGCTTGGATGATGCTTATGCTCATGAAATGCAAGTGCCAAATGCCACGCTTAATACTGGCTGTTACAAATCGAACCTGTCTCCACCCACGGGGCCAGCTGCGCTTCTGGGCCCCTTGTTTTCTAAGGCCGCTGAGACTGTCTCCAACGAAGGGGACCCAAATACGATACCCATTCGCTATTATAGGTTGTCTATAGTAAAAAAAAGTCACGGACCTAAATATCTCCGCTCCAACGGATAGACCCAAATCCACGCCCACACACCGCCGGACGCCCACGCTTCGTTTCCTCATCCTCAACGTCCCGATCCAGAGCCGAAGAGGTCGAACTCCTCGGAAGGAGGACACAGGAGGCGGCGTGGCGCGCGCCATCACCTCCGGCTGCGCGCCTGCGCCATTGGCCTCGGACGACGACCCGACAAGGACGGTCTGCCACCCCGTGCCTTCCCGACGCCGGCCCCCTTCCTCTTTTCTTCTTCCCGAGCAATACGACGGGCTTGCCACCACCGTGCCTTCCGGATCTCGCGCCGCGCCCGATCCGCCCTCCCTCTCTTCTTCCCCGACGCCACGGGCTCGCGCGCCCAGCTCGGCGGAGCCCGCGGATCTCCCTCTCCTTCTTCTTCCCCAACGGTGCGGGAGCGGGCCACCTCGGACACAGCGCGCGCGCGATCGATTAGCCCTGAAGAGAGGCGATGCTTTTTGTGTATCGATTGCTTCGGTAGGCAAAATAGGTGACGGCACAACGGCCGTTGGATGGTGTTTTCGGATAGGCAAAGCACTGTTGGAGACGTATTTTTGGTTTACCTCTCGGCGTTGGAGACAGTCTGAGTATTTGGTTATCCAGCAGCGCAGCAGCGGGAGCTCCGCAGACGTGGCGGGCGAAGGTCCGCCCTCTACCCATGCTTGCTAGCGGGCAAGAACGGACGGACGTGTTATATCATTTCTGCGCTTTAAAATATTCATTAAAATAAAAACATGTAAAAATAGAAAAGTTCCGTTGTGGCGCACCGGTAGCCGACGCACCGGTGATGGGCAACCATTAATGAAGCGCTCTGATCTGAGTACGACGCCGCGGGCGCACCGGTGATGGGCAACCATTTTGGTCCGGCGGGCGGCGCCCGTGCCAGATGTATACATGGCCCAGCGCCGTTGAGATCTGTGGAACAAACAAATGTATCATGTTAGCGAAAGACGAACAGTTGCTGCTGTGTATTGCGAGGAGACGACTTTAATTTTTTTTTAATAAAAGGCACGAATGAGTACACGGTGGCAGCGTGACAGTGTGCCTTGCTGCACTGGGACAAATGATTGAAAAATTCAGAAACTGTAGATATATCCTTTTTTTTTTTTGCAAAATACAGCACATCCACATATGACATATGTATACATGTACACTCATCCTATCTCTACGAGTACTCAGACACGTCGTTTACCATATATTTTGGACTCTAAATGACTTCAAATTAAAAAAATAAACTATAAAATTGTAGATTGCATTGAAAACTATAACCTTAATATAGACCATGTCAACATCCGAGGTACGTAATTTGAGAATTTTAAATTTCCAAATCTGAGTACCTAAATCAACATTTTTGGTACTCTAAACAGCTTCAAATTAAAAACATCTCAACTACAAAGTTGTAGCTCGAGTCCAGGGCTATAATTTAAATATAACGTTTGTCTTTCATAAAACTCTATATAAAAAGTTATGAAATATTTTTAGATGCAACTATTTACTGAAACAGGTCTATTAAGATATCTACCTCTGTTAACCTATTTCTCAAGGTGGGCCTTTATAAGGTTTGTCATTGTTAATAGCGATTTTCAGAGGCAGGCATATTTATAAATAGATTAATGGAGACAATCGCCTCATGTTAATCGACTATTAATAGACCCAGTCACCTTACCGTCTCTAAAAATAATTAGCAGAGACAGACTTTTGTCTAAAGACCAGCTTATACAGATGGTCCATAAATAAATATGTCCTTATCTATTAATCAAAAAAGTTACCTCTTAAAATTATTTTTCTAGCAGTGAGACCCGTTGGTGGTGGATTGGTATTAGACGGACCGTCTGGTGGTAGCAATCAGACCGTCCAGTACTATAATTTTGCCGGAAAGGCCTCCGAACATCAAATCGGGCGCTGATGCACTTAAGGCTCACTTCCTCCCCTCCTAAAATAAGTGTCATTCTCATTTTTCAAGAATTCAAACACTTTTAACTTTAATATATATATATATATATATATATATATATATATATATATATACTCCCTCTCCGTACCCGTAAAGCATGTCGTTCTGGGCTCGGCCTGTTTTCGCAAAGCATGTCGTTGTACGCACGTGGGGTCGCGTTTGGACGTGTTTGCCCCTGGCGCTCGCCGCCCGTTCCGCTTCACTACGCATAAATCGCCATGCAAAATCACGTTCAAGCAAAAAAAAAACGTCAGCAAGGGGATTCGAAACCTGCCCACAGGCGATTCGAAACCTGCCCACAGGCCTCGGGACGCAGCAGCCTAACCAATCCAGCTGTCAATGTTTGTTGTCTAGGGGATATGCACAACCCTATTTAATGAGGGTAAACAGGGAAAATACCCCCTAATTAATCACTTCTTGGTAAACACATTCATGTTCTAAATGACTTGCTTTACAGGTATGGAGGGAGTATATATATAAAACTGGTATTTAAGCTGTTTGGTTGCCGGCCTTGGATCGCCTCGCCTGGGCTTCGGCGGCCACAGGAAAGCAGGCGGCTGCTTGGTTCGTAATTAATGTGCGGCACGCCACACGATCTTAAGTTCATTTCCAGCGCTTTTCTCGCCACAGCGGTGGCGTTGTTTTTGTCCGCCACAAAACTGTGGCGCCGCCACACTCCTGGTGGCTGGACGCGGCCAGCAACCAACCAGCCCCTAAGTCCCTACGCTCTAAATAATAATTAGAGCGCCGGCCATCCATCGTGCCAGTCGTATTTGATATCAAACCCGTGACCGTAGTAAAACTTACTCTCAGTCGCGTGTTCAATTTCACCCAAAATCTCAAAAAATGCTATAGTACCTGTCACATCGAATGTTTGCGGCCTATGTATGGAATATTAAATATAGATGAAAAAAACTAATTGCATAGTTTAATGGGAAATTATGAGACGAACGTTTTGAGTCTAATTAGTCCATATTTGAACACTAATTACTAAATAAAAACAAACATGCCAAAATTTCAAATTCATGGAACTAAACACGCGCTAAGAACGCTCACTCCCGCAAACGTAAAAGTCATTCAACGAATTAGGAACCAATCCAAATCCACGCAACCGGAAAATTAATGTTGTGCGGTAGTAATTGATGTAATACAACCGTAAAAAATCTAGGACTCCATTTTACCTTGTATAAATACCTTCTAACCCTAATTATCTCTCATTTCTTTCCTCCTTTTCTCTCTCCTCCCAATCTGAGAGCGGCGGCGGCGGCTTCAGAGCTCCAAAACGGCGGCGGCGCTCTCCCTCGCTCCCAGCCGCGGCTCCCTCTGCTCGCCACCGGAAACACCTTCCCCACCCGCCACCGGCTACGGCGCCCCCGTCATCTCCGACTGCGGTGGTGGATCCATGGATGAAGGGGTGCCCCAGATCCGGGGATGCCCCAGTGGCGGCGGCGGCCACCCATCTTCCGGCGAGGTGGCGGCCCCTCCACCTTCCTGGCGGCGGCGGCGACCCCGACCCCGATGTTGGCCGCGGCGGCATCACAAGGCAGGGGCCGGCGGAGGCGCATCTCGCACCGGCGAGGTGAGAAACTCGCGTCGCCGGTCTCCTTCCAATGGCAACGGCGCCCTTCTCTTCCCCTAGCGGCGGCGAATCGGGGCATGGAGCGACGGTGGCGCCCCCTTCACCCGTCCCCTCACGAAGATGGGCCAACGCCGGCGCCTCCCCTCCACCATACCCGCCGGTGACATTTTGAGGAAACGGATCCAGGCGGCCAGGCCAGCGCGCTCGGCGGCCCTGGCGACGTCGTGGCCAGGCCTGCGCGCTCGGCGGCTCCTTCCGCGGCGACGGCGGAGAGCCCTTCTCCCTCCGAGCAGCGGTGACGGCGTCCTCTCCCCCACTTGTGGCGGCGCCGGCGAGCCCCTCCAAAGCGGATCTGACAGCGTCGCCCCTCCCCTCACCGATGGTAGCAGATGGAGTGTTGTGAGTAGAATTTATTCTAATCCAATCCGTTTTGATGCACAGCAGATCGATAGTACCTGTCCAAGCACCAGTACCCAATCTGTCAAGAACGTGTGTTTTCAATGATGTTTTTGGCTCAACATATTTCTCTTTGAAAACAGCATTGCCAGTTCCACCATTTGCATTCACTAGTGGGGGCAGGTGTGGTAGGTGTATCTGGAATCACTGTTTTACAGTACCTGTTGTGGCTCCTGAAATTGTCACTATATTAGTAGCATTGTCCCTTAATAGTATTTCCAGCTTCTCGGATTTTTGTGTCATGTAAAAGTGCTAGTAGTAGGAATGTAATCTATTGTACTTGTAGTAGTGGTACTAATTCAGTAGCCTCATGTTTATAGTAATCGTGATTCCATAGTAACGGAATTAAAAGAAGGGGATGTTACAATCGGTATGACCAATCCTGCTAGCTATGAAATGTAGGCAGTAGGATCGCCATCCACTATAGTAGTACTAAGCATAGCGGTAGCATAACTGGTAGTTTTACTTTTGGTAGTAATACTGTTTGCATATACTGCTATGACAAGAAAATGTTACTACCTGAATTTTCTTGCTGATTCGTTGTATTTTCTTGCATACAATTGCTTGCATACTAGTGGCTGTTTATCTCTTTTTCCTATGAATGTTTTCAGGTTCAGGGGAAATTTCCAAGACTATGAGATTAATGTTTAGATGTTTCATTCCTTCAACCGCCCAAGAACAGTAAGGAACTTATACTTCATTAGAACTCCTTTAGAAAGCGGGCATTTCGCCATAAATATGTTTCTTTTTTGTGCTCCTAAACAAATTGTACGAGAACTTTAGTAGTAACATTGAGTCCAAATTGTGGGTCTCACAAAGTATACACATACTAGTACAGTCCTCTGCTACTACAATTGCTACTTCTACTACTACTGTCCCAACTATTATTATTATTATCACCGCTATTACCACCGATACTGCTATTACCTTCAATAATTAGGGGTCTGCTTGCCTTCTTGGCATTGGCATTATTTGCTACCTGTGTATATGTTCTACCACTAAAACTGCTTGAATGGCTCCAATAACAAATTTAATCAATTTACTCTTGTGTGGTTTGCAAACAACTAAAAATATTACTACTTGTCTAGACCGACAATGGAGTGATCCGCGACAATGGAGTGACTGTCATTTACGGTTGTATGATTCAACCAAGTAGTACTCATCTTTAAGCCGGACATTACTAGATGTATTTTATACTGAGCTCTCGAACAATGTAGTAGATTTTACGGTTGAGGAATTGAATATTGCTCTTGGCTGATGTGTTAGACCGCGCCCGTATTGACCTTTACTATTGCGGTATCAAGTAGTAGTATATTTACGGTTGCGGGAGGTTGCCGGTGTCGCTGGTGCGGCCGGTTACTTTTAATGGAGCTGATGGATTTTTTTTGCGCTACATATTATTCAACAGGAATGGCTATTACTTTTAATGGAGCTGATGGATTTTTTCCAAACGAAATGTTGATTAATTTGTTTGATATTTCCCCTTCCTAATCAACCTTTTAATTCCGTGATTACTCACTGCTTTTCTCCTTCATTCTACTGACTAGCTCTTTGTTGATGCTCTGTATTTTTAGCCAGTCAAAGCCGGAGCTGCTAGTGTGTGCGGCAGTCTGGTGATATACCTGGAGAAGCAGGCACACCGGATGCATGGATTTTAAGATTGAAAAAAACATGTGCTTTTTTATTCTCTTGTTAACTTGTACAAGCCTAAAGAATATTGTGATGGATCTGTGGAGCGTAAAGAAAACATGTGCCCCCACATTCCCCGACCTCGGCGGGCCAACAGCTTCCTGGCGGTGGCATGCCCTTCACCTCTCAGCGATGGCGGCATCGGCATCCCTTCCCCGATCTGCATCCACTTCCACTTGCCCTGATGCGTCCGGACAGATGGATCTGCTACCCTGCCACACAGATCAACCACTGGGCAACGATCTGCTAACACTGGATGATGATGCTGGATCTTCGTCTTTTTCAAGGATCCAAATGTTTTGTGTAATTTGTGTTTCAAAATGTGTTTGTGTTCTTGGTGTACATTAATCTGAGTAATTACTACTAAATTCATTCGTTGCTCCCTGCCATTCGACTGCAGTCGATCCGACGGCTTCAGCTCTACATCGCCTTATTCCTGTGATTTTTGATCGATTTTGTGTGTATATGTGGAAAAATTTGTTCCTGTGATTTTTGCAAACCGAATGCACAGCTCTGTAGGGTGTTATTTTTAATCCTGTGATTTTACGGCCAGACCAAGAGCCGAAAGGATTATTACTATTTCAAAGGTTCACAAGTTCCATTGTTTACTACCAAGTTTCGTTGTTTGCTGAATTTTAAGGAATAAATGCTCCTAATTTTTTTTATTAGCTCATGAAGAACCATTCCACGTAATTCCTTGCGTATCCATAACTTCCTTAATTATAGGCATTTACGACTAATTGAGAAATCAAATCACTAACTTCCTTAACTACAGGCATTTACGGCTAATTGAGAAATCAAATCACTAACTTTACGTTTAATTGGGGAGGAAAATCTGCTCCATGCGTATCCACCAATAGTTAGAAATAAACAAATCATTAACTTCCTTAATTATTTACCCGTAGTTAATTATAGGCATTGACGGTTAATTTAGGAGGAAAATCTGCTGCTTCTTTTCACGGTAGTAGAGACATGCATGCACGGTAGTAGATGCATGCAGAATTTTACGGTGGTTGCCAGGATTGGTGGGGGTAAGTATAGTTTTACTACTATTACGCCTACACCTAGGATCGCAGAGATTCGGAAGGCTGACACGCGGTGGTCTTTTACGGTCGCGGAAATTGGAAAGGGATGATGATGGGTGTTACGGTTGCGGGCCAGGGCAACCTTCCCGGATTTTTTGGTTTACGGAAGGCTATTACGGTCGCGGGATCACAATCTGTCGTAATGTTACGGTTGCGGAGTGTCGCCCGAGCTTTTGCGGACGGCGCGCTAACACACACACACACACATATATATATATATATATATATATATATATATATATATATATATATATATATATATATATATATATATATATATATATAGAGAACTACAGTTCTGCAGCTGACCATAGAATAACTTATTCTATGGCTATTTTGAGTTACGATAATTACTATTCTAATTTACGAGATTACAGTAACTCCTTACTAAGTGATTTACTATAATATTATGGTAAATATCACCGTGAGTTGTAGTAACACGAGTATCGTAAATGTATATTCATGTTATCGTAAATTGGTACAAACATTATCGTAAATCAAGGTCGCTATAGAATAAGTTATTCTATGGCCAGCTGCATATAGAACTACTGTTCTACAGCTAGTCATAGAATAACTTATTCTGTGGCCACTTTGAGTTACGATAATTACTATTCTAATTTACGAGATTACAATAACTCCTTACTAAATGATTTACTATAACATTATGGTAAATATCACCGTGAGTTGTAGTAACACGAGTATCGTAAATGCATATTCATGTTATCGTAAATTGGTACAAACATTATCGTAAATCAAGGTGGCTATAGAATAAGTTATTCTATAGCCAGCTGTAGAATAGCCTTCCTGTAGCTGGCTATAAAATAACTTATTCTGTAGCCACTTTGAGTTACGATAATTACTATGTTAATTTACGAGATTACAGTAACTACTTACTAAGTGGTTTATTATAACGTTATGGTAAATATCCCCATGTGTCATAGTAACCCAACTATCGTAAATATGTATTGATATTATCGTAAATTAGTATATAAAATTATTGTAAATAGAGGTGGCTACAGAATAACTTATTTTGTAGTTGGCTACTGAATATACTATATATATATATATAATTAGTATTATTAGATATATCATTAAATCTATTTTCATAACAAACTTGCTACGTGGTGTCATTCACCCACTTCCACGAGCGTGGGACGCGGTCGCCCACAAATTCCTCCGGGGGCTGCTGCACTTCTACAAGATTGAGCTGCAGCATCTAAATCCCAACGAGATTCAGCAAATGGCGGCGTTCGCGCGCTGTGCGAAGGATTCCTGGGGATCAGTCCCCACTTCGACTTGTGGAGGTATTTCTTCGCCGTCAACCTCCAGAACAAGAGAGAGAATTGCGGCAGGCAGGAGCTGCGCATGCCGATGGGGTGCGCCGGCATCCAACTTCGGAACAATCGGGTCGGCGAGTACCCGTCCATGCGGCTCTCGACGTCCAACAAGGGGTGGCACTCGCAGTGGTTCTACCTCAAGAATGACGGCGCCGCCCCTCTTCCGGAGTTCACCGGGCGCCTGATCGAAAGAGGCTTCGGAGCAGTAGAGGAAGTGGGGCGTCTCGGAGAAGGACAAGAAGAAGATCCGAGACCACATCACCGCCATCCACATCCTAAAGGAGAATGGCCTGAAAGGGTCAGGCATCATTGGGGCTTACCACGTGAGGAGGGTGGCGTCGTTGATGACACACGCGCTCCCGCTATACGCAATGGCGCCCGCGGCGTCGTTTGACAGAACGGCGCTCGCCGAGGGAATGCTCCCCAACTCCGAGATCGCGCAACGCATCAAGGAGGCGATGGAGCCTTTGCGGGACGACGTGGGTGCCGCCCTTGACTTCGTCTACTCGGTGCCGGGGCATCCTCCGATGCGGCCGGAGCCAGGCTACGTCGTCCTCGTAAGTTTTCCTTTGTCTTGCCTTCTCTTCAATTGATTTCCCGACCCCGTGAGACTAACTTTGAGAGGGGTGGGACCAGCCGAGGGACCTCATCCTCACGAATCACCCGGCACCGCTGCCGAGGGATTCGGCCGTGAGGGAGGTGAATCGCGCCGAGGGCGAGCGGCTGAGGAAGGCGAAGGACAAGAAGAGGAAGAAGCAGCAGAAGTTGCGGGCACGAGAATGAGAAGAGGACACTGACAATGATGATGACGATGATGATGGTGACGATGATGAGGTGATGGAGGAAGAAGAAATGGTAGCCGATGATATTGAGTGGGACAACCGGGAGAACGAGGATGCGCTGACAGGCATCGGTTCATCCTTGCAGGCGTCGGGACGCTTCCCATTCCATGGAGGGGAGGGTACGTCTAGGGAGCCGACAGAGGCGGGTCATTCCGACGATGCCCCTAGGAGCTAACAAAGGTGGATGGCTCTACCATCGCGTCCGAGGTGCCAGTGGAGGTGGGCGGCTCCATCGTCACGTCCCAAGAGCCAAGGGAAGCGGGGCGTTCTGCCAATGTGGCCCAGGAGCTGCCAGGAGTAAGCCCCTCTACCCAGGAGTAGGGGGCGGGCTCGAAATGGCCTCGTTCCGACAAGGCGGAGCAAGGGTCGGAGGGTTCCACCCCAAATGCATCTGCCGCCCGACGGCGCTGAGGTGAGTTATCAATTCCTCTGTTTTTCCCTATCTTAGTCGGATTTCATCGTGACTTATGTTTTTTGTCCCTTGCAGCGTAGGCAAGCAGCGGAATCCTTTGGCGCTAGCGCCGAAGAAGAGCATTGCCCTCTAATCAGGGCAGCGATCGTCGGCTGGTGTCGCGCCTGTTTTAGACGGGAGCGACGCCAGTGTGACTGCGTCCCCGGTCGGTCAGGCATCGCCCACGGTGGCGCCTGCGCCCTCGGTGGGACGGGTGGACACGGGCGTTCAAGGGGCACCTTCGGAGGTCGCGGAGCAGCCGGTGACGGCCGCGATACCGCTACCGACAGCGGGGTGGATTTGGCTACCGACCGCGCTCGTGGCGCCGACCATGGCGGGCACGACATAGCCGATCGTGACCCCTTCCGTCGCGGTCGGGACATCATGGTGAGAGGGGTCGATGGCGCTTTGGGCCGGCAGGGAGTCATCCCTGACCCTGACGTCGGTGGGCAGCGGCTCGCCCGCACAAGGAGAGCCCCTGCTCCAGTGGACGAATCCGCAGGATCTGATGTCAACGCTTTTTACCCTTGACGATGCCATAGAGAGCATTGAGAGAGAGAGCCTCGACGTAGGGATCGCATCCGTGCTCGAGGACCTGGACCACGCCACGGGCGTATTGCGTGACGTTGTTGTTTCCTCTAGCCAGCTGTTGCTTGGTCCTGCTTCTTGCCCTTTTCTTTCTCTATATACTTTTTATATCCTGACCATCATCTCGCTGCAGTCCCTTATAACTCATAGCCGGGGGAAATCTTGGTTCCTTCATCAACATAAAGAAGCCTGGGACCGCCTCATCGAGGAGGCGTGGTTACGTAGGGAGGTGACAGCTCAGCTCGTTGCCGCCCAGTAGAGGATGGTCAAGCTGACTCCTCTCACTGAGGAGGTAGCCAATCTTTGGTCGTGGGTGGCCAAGGCCTGTCGGGATGCCGACGAGGCTGAGAAGGCATTCGAGGCCCTGTTGGCGAGGTCATGGAAGGATGACGAAGAAGCTACCAGGGTCAGGAAGGAGCGGGATGAGTTACTCCAGAAGGACGCCGAAACCCGCCAGTGGATCCTTGACGTTCTGGGCGAGGTTGAGAAAGAAAGGGATCTAAAGCTGGGGGCCAAGGAGAAGCTCGCGGCCGAGCCTAGATGCCATGGCGGTCGCTCGGTTGTGCAAGGAGCGGGATGAGCTAATCCAAACCGTGGAGAGGCTCTGCTCGGAATGCGGCGCAGCTCATGAGGAGCGCGACTAGGCTTTCTAAGAGCATGACCAAGCCTGCCAAGAGCACGACGACGCACGACAGAAGGTCGGCTCCCTCCAGGCCAAGCTCAAGAGGGAGACGACCCAGAAGCTGGAGGCCGAGAGCATTTCTGCCGGGCTGGCTGTGGATTTCGCTGAGGTGAGAAGGAATCTTTAGGCAGAGAGTGATGAGCTCGGTATCCTAAGCGCTGCCCTTAGAGTGGTCTGCGATGACCTTGAGGTGGAGCGATCGAAGGGGGCCAGCTCGCTCGTGGCTTGTGCCGTCGAGATCACGGCTCGGGTACGCCAGCTTGAGAGGAATGCCCTTCGCGCTGGGTTCAATCAGTCCTTTATGATTGCTTGTTCTTATTATGGGGACATCATCCATCTAGAGGCGATGAGCCATGGCTACGCGCCTAGTTATGAAGTCCACGAGCTGGAGGAGATGGAAACGATGGTGGCTCCCCTTTCGCAGGACCTGGCGGACAGGATAGTGATAGTTCTCTCCGGAGGGGCTAGTTAGTTAAATAGGTCGGGCGGTCATTTTTGTAATAAGAGGACAAGTTCCATCCCTTTTGTTTCGTTTGAACAAGTCTGCTCTTTCGTTTCGGTTGAACAAATTTGTTCTTTCTCCCCTTTTTATGTGTAAAAAGTCGTAAAGCGCTCCGACCCTTCCTGTTGTTAAGATTGTAGAGCTCGAGGTGCGGGCAAGAAACTCTGATCACATTGGTAAGCAAGAGTGCCGTAGCCGCTGGGGCGTAGGTTTCTTGCAGTCCGACCAGCCTTACCTTGCCTCTAGGTTTTTAATGTGAGAAAGGGCTCGAGCACGATGATTGTTTTAGAAATGGTATATATATACCCTTATCAGCCCTCGAGTGAGACCTGACCCTTTGTCATTGCTGGGGTTAGGTTTCACTAAAGATCGAGAAGTCGATAGCGAAACTGGTAGGAGAAAGTGTTTTTTGTTTTAGAAACGTTATTCTTAGTTTTCGTTCGTACCCCCTCTCTAGGATCTGAGCCATCATTCCGTGACCGCCCATTTGGTCTCCTTGCGAGTCCAACTTTCCTCGAGCCCCCGAGCATAGCGGGGATTTGGTCGAGGGTCGGCTCATCTTTGTGATTGTCACCCCGTCTACGGTTTCCGCAACCATAGGGGTTGAGCTAACATCACTTGCCTCGATGGCTCGAGTGTCACACTCGGTGAGCTTGCTAACGGGCATGTTCGAGTAGAATCTAGGTCTGCCATTCATAACGGGGTCGGCATAGCCCTTATGTGGCATTCCACTGCTTCTTAACCTGCCTCCCGAGAGATGCCCGAGTTATTCCGGAGATCGACTCAAGTGGCCCGTTGGCCTCTCCTAGATGGAGATTCTGTGGGTATGACTCGAGGTTAGGATCGAACAAGAAGGTCGAGATGACTCTGTGCGTTTCTGAACGGGTCGGGCAAAGGCCGCTGGGGCTCATCTGCGTTTTCTCCCCTGGCTCTGTTCGATGCGAGGCGGCATCGAGCCCTTCATGGGTCGGCCTTCGAACCCTGGTCAGTCGCCATGTTTGTGATCGTCACCCCGACCGCGGTTTTCAGAACAAGAGGGGTTGAGCTAACATCACTTGCATCAATGGCTCAAGTGTCGTGCTCGGTGACCTCGCTAACGAGCATGTCTGAGTGGAATCCGGGTCTGTCGTTCGTAACGAGGTCGGCATAGCCCTCATGTGGCATTCCACTGCTCCTTAACCCGCCTCCCAACACATGCCCGAGTCATTTCAGAAACTGACTCAGGTGGCCCACTGGCCTATCCTCGATGGAGATTCTGTGGGCATGGCTCAAGGTTAGGTTCGAACGAGAAGGTCAAGATGACCCTGTCTGCTTCTGAGCGGGTCGGGCAAAGGCCGATGGGGCTCATCTGCATTTTCCCCTCTGGCTCTATTCGATGCGAGGCGGCCTCGAGCCCTTCGCGGGTTAGCCTTTGAACCTCGGTTGGTCGCTGCTCATGTTGAATGAGACGACTACCGCTTCGTGATGCGACGCGAAGCGTTGTGATACAATAATTGCATATGCGATGCTTGGATGTATGAGAATGGATGAATGAAAGCTTATGCACTGGAAAGGTAAAGTTGGGGTTGGTAAAGTTACCTCAATGGCTCGAGTGATGGGTTTAGGGAGCTCTTATAGGATATGTCCATGTGGAATCCGGGTTCATCATTTGTGATGGGGTCGGCATAACCCGTATGGGGCATCCTACTGCTCCTTACCCGTCTCTCGGCAGCGGCCCGAGCCATCCGATGGACTTGGGTGACCCGCTGGCACAGGACTTACTATTTGATGTTCCAGGCATTGACGAAGACTTCGCTGTCGATGGTCTTACGCTTGTAGGTGCCTAGTCAGAGCACCTCCATGACGACATACGGTCCCTCCCACGGTGGAGAGAGCTTTGTGGTAGTTCTTGTTGCTCTGGATGAAGCGGAGCACCAGATCCCCAACGTTGAAGGCCCGACCCTGCACTCGGTGGCTATGGTACTGGCGCAATGTTTCTTGGTACTTGGCCGAGTGGAGGAGGGCAGTGTCTCGCTTAGCCTTGCCTTTGAGGCTGTCAGAAATTGCCTCGACCGCCTCCTCGCCCGATGCATGGCTGGTGGTGATGTCGAGGAGCTCTTTGGTGGTTCGCGGGCCCTTACGTCCCAACTTGTGAACCAGGGACTTGCAGGTGGTCCCAGACAGGAAAGCTGCTATGATGTCGGCATCAGCGACGTTGGGCAGCTTGTTTCACTACCGGGAGAAGCATCGGATGTACCCACAAAGAGTCTCCCCGGACTTCTGTCGACAATTTTTGAGATCCCATAAGTTCCCAGGACGCGTGTATGTGCCCTGGAAGTTTCCCATGAACATCTCTTTTAGGTCCGCCCAACTTTGGATTCGGTTGGGCGGAAGGTGTTCTAACCACGTTCGCGCCGAATCAGCCAGGAACAATGGAAGGTTGTGGATAATGAAATCATCATTATCCGTTCCACCAGCTTGACAAGCAAGTCGATAATCCTTGAGCCACAGTTTAGGGTTTGTTTCCCCAGAGTATTTTGGGATGTTGGTCGGCGGTCGGTACCGCGGTGGGAAGACAGCGTTGAGGATGTGTCGGCCAAAGGCCTGAGGTCCCAGCAAGTTGGGGCTCGAGCTTTGGTCCTCACTGCTATCGTAGCGTCCACCATGATGAGGGTGGTAGCTGTGGCTAGCCTCCTCCCTCGCATCTCTGTAGGTACGCCTACGGGCATCGAGGGTGTCGCACATGTCACGGTGGAGGCTGAGATGTTCATGCACCGGGACCGCGGTGCATGACCTGCTGCCTTGCTATGCCTGGTGTACCAGCACATCCTTGTCGGGCCACTCTAATGGCGCGCACTGGCTAGCGTCGAGCTCGCGTCATGAAGATAGCGAGCTCTTGGCCTACTGTGCCGCCGCACGCTCGAGTAGCGTGCAAATCTCACGATAGGCCCGACGATCCTCGGGCATCATGGGTTCTAGAAGCCCCCCAAACTAAGGCCGCCACAGTAGCGATGTTCTGGCTTGCCTGGGTGAAGTGTGGGAGGGCTTCGTCATCCTCGAGTTCACGTCGTGGGCCACGGCGCGCGCACGCCCACCGTCTACGTGGTGCTCGATCTCTCGCTCGAGCTCCACGCGTTCCTACTCGAGCTAGAGCCCTGCTTCCTAGATCTCTTGGTGTCGGGCCTTCAGCTGCTCTACCCGTAGGCGCGGTGGGGCCCTGCATCCCCCTCGACCTCGTCATCGAGGTCGTTTGTTGGGGTAGCCTCTCCCTCACGGATGCTTTCGACATATCCCTCGGGGGTACCTGCCATGAAACATTCATGAGAAGGGTGATGACTCCCCCTGCTAGAGTCAGAGTTAGAGGGCGACCCCAATTCTCTAGTGAAGAGGTCATGGAAAGATACTGCGACATATTCAGTCATCCTCATGAACCCGTCGTTCGCGGAGACCGGATGGGAGCGCTGTCGGGGCGCTCTGAATGAGGTATTCTGGGGAGAGCGGCTCTCCCCCGGCCAGCTACGTTATGACATTAGCAAGGAGAAGGAGAGGCAGCCTAGGTCCTCTCAGGACGGTCGGGGTCCCAGGAAGGCACCGAGCTAGCGCTCTAGCCTCCCGTAATCGAAGTCGAGGAGCTGGTCGCTCCCGGGGCGTGGCCTCCGGTGCATGCAGCCATAGCTGCTCGAGCGCCTTAGCAATCGCGTCTAGGCTGGCGGAGTGGAGAGGTTGGACGATGACGGGAGCCTACATCAACTCTCCTTCCGTCGTGACGATGAAGTCCAAGTTCCTAAAGCGCACGTGCACGCCCAGGACCCAGCAAACGCTGTGACTAGCCATCCAAGGCATGATGTGGACGTCGAGACGTGCAAAAAGCCCCTACCTGGCGCGCCAATTGTCGGTGTTTCGAGTTACCAACTAGTAAATTTCTAGTATTGCGTGTCTGGCTCGGATGGTGTGCTTAGAGGACATGAGGCTTATACTGGTTTGGGCAGAAAGTCCCTACATCTAGTTCATCGCTTCTGCTCGTGTTACAAGGACTGAAAGTTTGTAGTAGGGGTTACAAACGAGCGAGAGAGGGACATGTCCTAAGTCTCTGATGTGCGTGTGCTCCCAAGGCATGTTAGGACGTGTGTTTTGATGTCTACAGCCATGTAGAGTGGTGAACCGTCCTCCTCTAGGGATGTCCTGCTTCCCCTTTTATAGACGAAGGGGAAGAATAGGTTACACAGAGAGAGAGGGAGAAGAGCCAAGGAGAGGAAGGCTTCCAGGACAGCCGGACCTTTCTTTTCCTTTATGCGGGGCCCGTCGACACTGCAGATGGTGAGAGGGATGGCTCCATGCCAGGCTCCTATTCTCCGCTGATGCCACGCCCCGGCATTGTCAGCGGGTCGTGACGTCCCATTCTGTCCCGGCAGGTGATGCGGTGAACCAGTGTGCTGGTCAGCGGCCGTATAGGAAGTAGGCAGCATAGTGACCACGCGTCCATCACTGTTGGTGATGTGAGTTCCCTAGAGTCACATGTCACGGGAACGGGTCATGTTGAGATGTGCCCTCTCCCTGCACGATGCCAGAAGTTTGACCTTGGGTTGTACTTTCTGGCCAATAGTGGTTGGCGGTGGTACGGGCTTCTGTCAGGAGCCACACCAGAGGGGTCGGGCGAGACGGAGCCCTCAACCTAGAGGTTGGGCAAGGTGGAGCCCCTGACCTAGAGGTCGGACAAGGCGGGGCAACTGACCTAGAGGTCGAGCGTGGCGGAGCCCCTGACGCAGAGGTCGGGCAAGGTGAAGCCCCCGACCTAGAGGTCGGGCGAGGTGGAGCCCGCTCCCCAGAGGTCGGGCGAGGTGGAGCCCGTGCACCTTTGGGTCGGTTGGAGTTGTAGTCGCGCTCTTAACTTCTCGTATGAATCAATGTTGATGACCATTTGCTCCTCCTCTTTGGGTACCCTAGTATTGGTCCCCTACATGGTGATTCGACTTCGTCTGTGAGTTCTTAGCCTTTCTCATATGAATGTTGTAGATCTGGTCGATGTTGTCCTGATCTGTCGTTTCCTCTCCGTAGGTTGTCTATCTGTGTTTGATTGTTGCATTTGTCTTTGTTTCATCCGAGCATATTTGAAGTAGAGCAATTGCGTCGCCGGTGGTGCGCCCTCTCTATGAGTTCTTCTACTTCTCTGCAGCGCCATCGCGCTGTCATCCACCCCTTGCGCAGCGCCATCGCTTTTGTGTATTGCGGTGGCAGCTTTGATCCCCGCCACAGTGAGCCTCGACACCACGTCCTAGACCTAAAGGCAACTATAGAAGCGTTCATCTCCACCAGGCTATCCCCATCACCGCCACGATCATCTTTGGCCTCGCAAGTATGAAAAGAGCAGTCTAGCCACGGATCGACATGGATCTAAGGCCACCACGCCAAGTCTAGGGAGGTCGCCTTCCTCCATAAATGTGAGCTCTCTGCTTCTAATTACCCAGGTGTGTGGATGGGCCTATTTTTTTGTTTGTATAATGTTATTACCTATTTGGTTTCTATATGTAATTTTTTCTTCTGATATGATACACTAGGATCAGAAGCTGAGGTTTTCAAGTGATGCTATGAGGAAATTTAGTTTTATCCTAAGTGTTGTTTAATTTATGTATGAAACTGCTTTTGGGAAAGTTGTCCTTGGGCATGTGGCGAAGTCTTAGATTTTGTTTATTGTGAATCATTACATCTGACATTCTTATTGATAGTTTCATGGATTAGTGGACCTTTTTCAAGGTTTCATTTTGTCGACACAGAATTTCGTCCCGTGCCGAGGGCACACGAGCAAGCCGGAAGGGTTCGCTCGATGGAGCTGGAGATCCGCCTAGCTTCAGCGCAGGGATGGTCGATCCTGCGCACTCCTCCCAAGACGTGCCAGTCAATTTGACCCTGCAATTGACAAGGAGAGAAAGTTTATCAGTAATTTAGGGTGGAACGTGCTGGTGTTGCCAGACAGTCCCGAATGTGCGGCTCTAAGAGCCGATATGAAAGAAGATCGACTAAATAGTGGATTCCAGCATATTCATAAGAATAAATCAGTTAAAGCTCATGGGGTTGTGTAACAAGAATCGGTTATCGTTCATGATGAATATCATTATTTAGACAAATATTGGTCTATGGCAATAAGATGTCAACAATAATTAGTTTATGCTAAGCCAATGACTACAAGTAACCGAACCCCTTTTGTATAAATGAAACAGCTCATCATCATTTAACCATTTAATAGAGATAAATCTAATGAACATATTAGATCTCATCTATTGCTACGACCAGTGGGGTATGAGGCAGAATCATGCAGGCCGTAGAAACAACAATAGACTCGATGACCCTAACTTATTACTAATATCAGTGGGGCATGAGGCAGAATCATGCAGGCCGCAATACAATAATAAGATCATGGGGCTAGCACATCTTTCAACCTATCTCTACTTCAACGATCTCGTGATGTGAACCGTTCGTGAAAGGGCTCGATATCGGCTAAAATAGCCGATTCAGGCATAGCGCACAGTTAAGGTCATGCCCTCTCAGGAACAGATCTACCAAATAACGATCCCCACTCCACGATGCTTAGAGTGGAGTGTGAGGCAGAATCCCATAGGCCATGATAACAGGCCATGGCACGACTTTGGCTAGCCAATAGATCTACTCAAAATCAGACACGCCTTAACCGCACGCTATGCACGATCAAGATTGATATAAAACAGCCGATAAAGCGTAACTCATCGTTTAAAGTGCAGATTAGATCAAATTTAGATTAACAAATGATTGGTTAAAAAGGATATAAGGCCGATCTAGATCAATCTCAATCCAGCGAAGTGATATTGGTATAATTAAATAAATAATGGAACCAATAAACAATATCGGTAACTTAATGAATCTATCCGAAGGAACGCCACCCTTAGATAGAGCCGATAACTTGACCTTAATCTAGTTCGAGCAATGGAGGTCGACCGGATCGATGCAGCCTTACTTGAACTAGACAAGAGTCAATAACTAACTTATACCATAGTCGCAGTGGAGGTCGACCGGATCGATGCAGATGTACGAATAGAGGTATAAGCCATGACGGTACTTACAGACAAGCAGTGGAGGTCGACCAGATTGATGCAGACATACCTGCTGAAGAACTCGCCAAGATCAACTCTACTCCTACTCCTAAGGGGTGGCCGGAGCTAAAAAAAGTAAATAACTTTTATTTGATTGATTGTGTCTTTTACAATAGTCGGGTTCTGATATTTATACCCGGGACCTACGCATGACTCCTATCAAAGCACGACTCATCACAATCTTTGACCCTAGAGAAAACATTCCTAATTTAAGATAACTTGGACTCTAATCCTTCCCTTTTTGCACTTCTCCGCATTCTAAAACCCTGTAGCGGCTTTCTTCCCTTCATGTAGATCCAATCAATTTCATGGCCGGCGAGGAGAATCGTCGCCAACGCACGGCGGAGGAAGTCCTGGAGGAGAACATGCCAATGAGCCAGTGCCTCCGACACATGAGGTAAGATTAACATCCTCTATTCATGATGATGATATGTTCTGACTCGCCAATAGGTTCATCGTGAATGACAGCCTTCGTACCCTCCTCAGGACCGGCAAACCCTCTGACGCTGTATCTTTCGAGCCGAATTCATCGTCGGATTCTTTCAACTCGTATAACGATGATGATGCCCAGCGCTTCTTCCAATAATGGAGGGTGGTCGAGGACCGTTATTCCGAGGCAATTCGGAACAACGACCAGCTTGAGATTCGTCTAGGGGTCTTTCAAGCGGCCCATAATGCGGCTGAGGAGGAGGCCAGTGCCGTTCGAGCGTGGCTGGTTGAGTTTGACGCTGCGGTGGTAGGTAAGATGAGTTCCATGAATACTTCTATTCTGATTTCCACCGTCTTTATCTTGATAGTTTTCTGTGATCGCCAGCCCAGACGGTGCAGTTGGAATCTCTCCAACTGGCGGCGAACGGGGACGTAGACGCCGTGAATGCTTGGTGTTCCCTCATTTATGCTCGTCTCCAAGACATCTCGGCCCGCGTTCAGGAGATTGCCCTCCAAGGCTTTTGTCGTGGCACATCGGTGGCGCTGACCGCGGCGCAAGTTCAGACAATGTACGAGCTCCATGCCATGGAGACCGGTTTCCCAATGGGCGACGGTCCTGAGAAACATGAGGACTTGATGGAAGAATTCGTCATAGCGGCGGAGGCCATCGTGGACATCACATCCGTTCAGGATGTGGTGAACAAGGTCTTCGATTAGCTTGTACTTAGGGCAAACCAATGAACAAAGACTCCTGTTCTTTCATGAATGTGTCTCAGTGCAATGTCCTTGTGTATGACTGTCTTTGTTTTTATTTCTTGCTCCGAAGGCGATACATATCGTATCGGCTTTTATGTCTTCGAAGATTTTTCATTTTTTGAACTAGAGGTGATACCTCTCTGGTACCAGCTATTAGAGCCGATGGTTAATCAAATCGGCTATCAAGTGTTAATCCAATGCTAGGATGACATCCCTTTAAATATTTGTCGTGGAATTTTTCATACCAAAGGTTAAACGATTGATCAACCCAGGTCAAGCATCCCATTAAGCGAAACAGAACTTCCTTTAAGAAATCCATCAACTCTGAATCGCACTTACGATTCGACTCAGCATTCACATACGTCGGCCTAAACCCATCTCCAGGACTAATGCTTATTTTTCCTTTAATCCAATGGCCGACGTGAAGCCATGACTTTTTACTAAAACAAACTCTCAGAGCCGATTGCTTGCATCGGCTACTGGCTTTCGTTGCTGATTTTAATGAAGCCTCCTTCCCATAACTTGCCAGAAAAGCATTCAAAATCTCCTAGTTCCCAGAAGACTGGATCGGCTGTTGTGATGCTCACAGACTCATCAGCGCAAACCTGTTTGACATCATCTCTATGCCATTGAATCAAACACTGATGCATGTTCGATGGTACACAACAGTTCGCATGAATTCAATCACGACCAAGGAGCAAATTGTACGACCCTTTTTCATCGATGACGAAGAATGTGGTGAACAGAGTCTTACTCTCAATTGTTAGTTCGACGTTTATTGCACCTCGGGTCTTAGACGCATTGCCTCCAAAATCCTTAAGCATCATGTCAGTCTCCATAAGATCTCCTGGTCCCTTACCAAGTTTATGAAAAGTGGTGTAACGCATGAGATTGACAGAAGCACCTCCGTCCACCAACATCTTGTTCATCGGCTTCCCATCAACAAAACCTTTCACATATAAAGCCTTTAAGTGCTGATGCTTGATTGTTTTATCAAATATTGCTTGTTGTATAACCGTCAACTTGGCAACTATCTCCTCATACTCTGATTCATCGAAATCTGAATAAACTTCTTGATCTGCCAGAGCTCTGAATTCTGATGGCAACAGAAAAGCCATTTGGATATTAGCCGATGGTTGCTTTCTATCGGCTGTTTGCTTAGTATGCCATACTTGAGGTTTACAGGATGCCTGAGCCTGTTCCAACTCTTTATTCCTTAGGCGTTGCACCCTTCTCTTCTGGCTTCTTGTCAAACCTCCTGGACACCATTGGCCTTCCTGCCAAACATATTCTCTTTCATTGCCTTCTTTTTCATAATCAGACCTGTCTTGGTCAACAACTCATTTTCCAAGCCAATCATGAACACTTTTATTTTTTAAGCGTCGATCCATGTTATTATGATGATATGCATCTTGAGCATGGATAGACCGGTCGTTGGTTTGAGATTGTCTAAACTCCTAATATTGATTGCTGTATTCTGAACAGTCATGTCTGGTAGGCAACTTCAAACCTTCATTTCCAGCAATATCTAAAAAAGGACAATTCCAATGTGACTAGGCTTGTTTCCTTTCATACCTCTCTTTTTCTAGTTGACGCTGGTATTCTTGATCCTTTAACCAACGCTGATAATCCTTTTCCTTCCGCCGCTGCCACTTATTCAATAGAATTCGAGATGTAACTCGTGGCCTTGTCGCCCCTGCTTTTGACGTTCCTCCCTATTCATATTGGCTCTTTTGGTTATCACGACGCCTTTTAATTTTCCTGTACTCGTCAGCCGATATTTGCATCTTGGGATCGACTGCTCCAACTTCTTTTGATTTGGTCGATGTCAGGGCCATAGTCTTTCCTTTGAGCAGCCTAGCATCAACCAAGTTTTGATCTCTTGGGAAAGGATTATCATCAATTTTTATTTTCCGAGGCGTATCCAATTTGAGCCTCCCTTGCTGAATAGCCCTTTGTATATGCTGCCGGAAACTTTTGCATTCATTAGTGGAATGAGAAGTAGCGTTATGGAATTTGCAGAACTTCTTATTCTTCAACTGATCAGGGGGCAACATAACATGATTATCGGACAACTTGATCTGCCCCTTCTCAAGCAAGAAATCGAAGAGCTTGTCTGATTTTATGACATCAAAGTCATAGCTCTCCTCGACTCCTTTTTCCCAAGGATTTGGCACCATTTCTGTTTTCTTGCCCCAATTCCATTTAGCCGCAGCAACCTCTTCTTCTTCATCTTCATAGCCGTCATCGACTGAGTATGGATTATAAGGTTCAGCTACTGTGGTACTCTTTTAAAATCGGGTATCTCTGCGTATACTATGGAATTGGCTATTAAGTGCTGCCACTCGTTGAGTCAATTGACCCAAGTTGTCAAATTCTTGTCCTAACAGTTTTTTCTTCCACATGGGCAGCATTCTTTGAACGGCTAAAGCAGCTAAGTGATCATTAGCCAAGTATAAGGAGAAGCATAAGTTCCTAGTTTCTTGAAACCTCTGAAGAAACTCAGTACTCGATTCATTAGTCTTCTGCCTTATAGTTGTTAGATCGGTAATCTTCTTTTCTCCAGTCCTAGTATAAAAATATGTATGAAATTTCTTCTCAAGGTCAGCCCAGTTGGTAATGGAGTTAACCGGCAACGATGAAAACCAAGTGAAGGCTAGCCCTGACAGGGACAAGGAGAAGAAACAAACTCGATGGGCTTCCTCAACTGATGCCTCGCCCAATTGTGTAAGATACCGACTGACATGTTCTATCGTGCTTGTACTGTCTTGGCCAATGAACTTAGCAAACTCTTGAAGCCTGTAATTTGTAGGAAGAGCGACTAAATCATACCATTCTAGATATGGGTGTTTGTACGAAAAGGTTAGCCCTTTTGGCTTTAGACCGAACTAATTCTTCATCATCTCAGTCACCTTCAGCAATAACTCATCAGCTTGCGGATTTGGATTTCTCTACACCTGCTGACCCATCTGTGGATTGAAATCCTGTGTGCCTTGATACCCTAGATTTGGAATCATGTGAAGGGTGTTATAATCTATGCTATAATGATACCCTTGTAGAATCTCTATCTGCTGGGTCCTTTGCTAGCTTGCTGCTTGAAGTCTCTGATTGTAGACATGAGGATCTATATCTCTATGGACCCGTTGAATTGATGAGCTATTTTTTGAGCCGACGACGGTATGTGGCCTGATGTGCCAAAATTGATCACCTGATTCTGATCTTGCCTCACCAGCTGTTGCACATGCTATACTGACGGTCTAGGATTATGCTATATCTGATTCGTAGTTGTACCTTGAGCTTGTTCAGATGAACCCTGAACTGCTTGGACATCATCATTACCAGCTGGTGCTGCTCCTTGATGGTTGGTGCCGACTTGATTAGTCCATTGGGTCGACAGATCTGGAATGTTGTAATAAGCTGGTCCAACTTGACCAACCGGAAACCCATGAATCGCTTCTTTCATGGTGTTATGGAATGTGTTCAAGAAAGCTTCATTATGGCTTGATATGGCATCACAAACAGATTTATCTACAACTTCTGTAAAGAAATGCCTGTCTTTAGCTTCAACTATATCTGTCTGCCCGTGTAGTAAAACTCTTGGTAGTGAAAATTTCTGAACAATTGTGTTGTCACGTGTTTTGGTGTAGGACAACAAATATTTATTCTGAAATTCTTTTGTAGCTTTGTCGATGACATCTTTATCTCCATCAGGTAGATCTTCATAATGTATCATAAGGATGTCGTTGTTGTTGTGAACCGCCATGACGATTGTGGGGTCCCACCGGTAGTGCCAGAAACGTGTGTCGACACAGAATTTCGTCCCATGCCGAGGGCACACGAGTAAGCCGGAAGGGTCCGCTCGATGGAGCTGGAGATCCGCCTAGCTTTAGCGTAGGGATGGTCGATCTTGCGCACTCCTTCCGAGACGTGGCAGTCAATTTGACCCTATAATTGACAAGGAGAGAAAGTTTATCAGTAATTTAGGACAGAACATGCCGGTGTTGCCAGATTGTCCCGAATGTGCGGCTCTAAGAGCCGATATAAAAGGAGATCGACTAAATAGTCGATTCCAGCATATTTATAAGAATAAATCAGTTAAAACTCATGGGATTGTGTAAGAAGTATCGATTATCGTTCAGGATGAATATCATTATTTAGACAAATATTGGTCAATGGCAATAAGATGTCAACAATAATTAGTTTATGCTAAGCCAATGACTGCAAGTAACCAAACCCATTTTGTATAAATGAAACAACTCATCATCATTTAACAATTTAATAGAGATAAATCTAATAAACATATTAGATCTCATCTATCGCTATGACCAGTGGGGCATGAGACAGAATCATGTAGGCCGTAGAAATAACAATAGACTCGACGACCCTAACTTATTACTAATATCAGTGGAGTATGAGGCAGAATCGTGCGGGCCATAATACAATAATAAGATCATGGGGCTAGCACATCTTTCAACCTATCTCTACTTCAACGATCTCGTGATGTGAACTGTTCGTGAAAGCGCTTGATATCGGCTAAAACAACCGATTCAGGCATAGCACACAGTTAAGGCCATGCCCTCTTAGGAACAGATCTACCAAATAACGATTCCCACTCCACGGTGCTAACAGTGGAGTGTGAGGCAGAATCACACAGGCCGTGATAACGGGCTATGGAACGGTTTTCGCTAGCCAATAGATCTACTCAAAATCAGACACGCCTTAACCGCACGCTATGCACGATCAAGATTGATATAAAACAACCGATAAAGCATAACTCATCGTTTAAACTGCAGATTAGATCAAATTTAGATTAACAAACGATGGGTTAAAAAGGATATAAGGCCGATCTAGATCAATCTCAATCGGACGAAGTGATATTGCTGTAATTAAATAAATAATGGAAGTAATAAGCAATATCGGTAACTTAATTAATCTATCCGAAGGAACGCCACCCTTAGATAGAGTCGATAACTTGACCTTCATCTAGTTCGAGCAGTGGTGGTTGACCGGATCGATGTAGCCTTACTTGAACTAGACAAGAGTCGATAACTAACTTATACCAGAGTCGCAGTGGAGGTCGACCGGATTGATGCAGCCGTACGAACAAAGGTATAAGCCATGACGGTACTTACAGACAAGGAGTGGAGGTCGACCGGATCGATGCAGCCGTACTTGCTGAAGAACTCACCAAGATCTACTCTACTCCTACTCCTACTCCTAAGGGGTGGCCGGAGCCAAAAAAAAAGTAAATAACTTGTATTTGAATGATTGTGTGTCTTTTACAATAGCCGGGTTCTGATATTTATACCCGGGACCTGCACATGACTCCTATCTAAGCACGACTCATCACAATCTTTGACCCTAGAGAAAACATTCCTAATTTAAGATAACTTGGACTCTAATCCTTTTCTTTTTGTAGAGTCCAATATGTCTTGTCCCGGCGCCGATCGTAGTCTTTGTCGTTATCTGCTGGCGCTATCTGAAGAAAGCCGATTCTAGTTTTTGCATTCGAATTAGCTGATACCGACCTGCACGCGGTTAATTACTTAATGACATGATCTTGGGAGCTTTTAAGTCCCTGCAACTCTCCTTCTAAATTTTGGTGTAAACACATTTCACATTATGTTAGATGATTTATATGCCAGCACATTCTGTACTTTGCTGGTACCATTGATTTGAAAAGTTATATGTGTGCTTATTTGAGATAGCACTGAATGATGCTATCTATTTTTAGAGTTCATATTACTAATTGTACAAGATGTATGCTTACAGAAGCATAGTTGTTGTTCTGACAGTTGACAGTGTTTGATTCCACTTCGAATCACTGCATTTGTTTTGTTATTCATTTTGCTTTTGATGTCTAACCTAATTTATTGCAGATTACAGACTAGCTTCTTGCCGTTATATTCAAGTCATAAGTCATTACACATTATTTATAGATTTGTTGCACCTTATTATTTGATAATTTGTATTTTTGTTCTGACAACTAGGAAGCCAATAAGATGGGGGCAACCATAATGTTTTTTGTGTATTTATTTCATTTTTGCATCATGTGCATTTGTACAGAATCTTCTTTCTGGCAACTGTTATACAAGTCTATTTGACATTTTGACCTACTGAATAATATAAATGTGTTCTTAGCACATGATATGTTACTGAATTAGGTTGAGTTGTGCACATGTTCTCCCCTGCAGTTATTCTAGTTGCATAGAAATGTGTTTGTAATCCCATTTTGCCTACTCCTATCACCAATTTGGTTGGCCCTTGTTATTTTATTAATTTTCTTAGCCATGCATTTTGTTATATTTTTAGTTCAAAAACCTTGATCTATGTCATTAATTACAAATATATTTTTATTCAAGTTACATCGTATTATTTGGTGTAAATGCAGTCTTAGTTCACTGTAATTTAATAAGTTCATTAATCTGAATTTTTTTATGACTTGTAGTTTTCTTACTTTGATTTGTTTGTTTGATTCAAGACCCTCAAATTTATTTGTATTTGCAATTCATAGAAAGAATATAGTTTTTTGTATTTTTTTTCTTTTTGATATGATTGGTTTATTAAAGGCCAAGTAATTTTGTTATTTTGCATCCATAAATTAATTTTGAATTTTGTCACTTTGATTATTTGTCGTATGTATATGATTTCCTCCAATACGTACCCATTCATAGATCCTCCTTTATGCTTGGATGGGCTAGTGTGTATAGTAGTTATTTGAGGGCGTCCAGTTGAGTCGGTAGCAATGATATGTGTTTTTAATAGAGAATATTGCTTTTCTGATAGTAGTAGTTGGAGTGAATATGTCGACTGATTATTTTTATTTACTGATGCATATGTCTTTTCTAGTGATTTTAATGTGCTGAGATCATTCTTATTGTATACTCATCCATGTGCATAGGAATGCGTTTGTGATGTCTGGCCTTACATATCTATTTTATTTTATTTACATAATCTTGGATGTTGTAATTGTAGTTATAGATCACTGTAGTTATTTTAGTATTGCTTGTGACCGTCTTTGTCATGCCACCCCACACATAGCACATTCTGTTTTCTAATCATTCATTGCCCTTTTTGGTTGTTAACTGTTGATTCCCGGCTGAAAGCTCACGTTGCTCTTGCCATTTTTGGCTACCATGTTCTGGTCCATGCTTGTGCTTGCTGCTTCCTGCTTCTAATTCCTTTGTCTTTTAATTTTTCATTGTATCTGTTTGTTTGAATTTGATTTCTATAGAAATTTATTTGATTTCCAGTTTTGATTTTCTGATTATCTGTTTGTTGTTTTTGATCTTGCTTTCTTCTTGGCAAATCTACTAGCACATATCTGCATCTAGTAAGAAGGTATGGCCCCACCTGATAATGCACTTAATTAATTTACTATCATGTTACTATGAATTAATTTTTTATTTACACTAGAGTTCAACTAAACTTACAGTGGTTAATTAGGTGTAATTGTTAGTTATTATTGATGTATCTAATACTAAGTGAAAAAGTTTATTAGGCACATGTTTGCCTCATAGTTTGGATGGACTATGTTTATTTTGATTTGTTTGTTTGAGGCAATGTGTAACACCCCCGGTGTTACATTGTAATGTTTTGCTAAAACATCGCATGAGCATCATGTATATGTGCATATGTGTGTAAATTGGAGTATAAATCAATATACGACATTTGAAACGTTTATCCGAAACAAGAAATAAATACTGAGTTTCATGACGCTTTATACTATTTAGTATTCTAAACGAATTGTTATCAAATAAAAATGATGTAGAGCGTGTATGTGAACTTTATTAAAAATTTGTAGTACGTACTCAGTAGGCGACAATGGAACAAGTAAGTCGGAATTGGAATTCGACGCGAAACCGTTCGAAGTTTAAGTCATTTCGCGTAAGTTATAAATGGGTCGACGAAGCCACTTTTGGTAATTTGTAGAAAACCCGTGCACGTCATCTGCTTCGGACAAGCCATCACTGACCATGGTCACCACTGTGCCTTGGTTTCCTGCCACCGCACGCAAGCACACTGCGCACGGGTCATGTCAGCTCTGCCTCGCCGTCGCGTCGCGCGGTGCCTTGGTCGCGCTATACGCCGCCGTCGCCGCGCCGGTACTATTCTCATTTACTCGCTCTGGCTGCACGCACGCGGAACGATCGCCTCGCTGTCTCCGTCGTTTTGTGCACGGGTACGTTGCGTTGACAACCACGGCTGTGTCAGGCCATGCCACACCAGAGCCCATGTCTTCGTTGAAGCCATGGCCAACGGTACCTCTTGCTTTCAATTCGACGTGACCGTAGAACGTTAATGAAATTCGTCGCATCCTTGGCTCCGCGAGACAGCCAGCAGCTTGATTGACACCACCTTGCCCATTGTAGCACCTCACTGTGCTTCAATTTTGGAAGCACAGCTCCGCCTGCTCCATAAGAACGAGGTGAACTGCGCCGTCGTCCATCCACTGAACCAGAGCATACCAGTTCAATTCACCGCACTGCTAGCTTCTCCTCCAGCTGCTCATCGCACTGCCCACTTCTTTCAAAGCTCCACCACCGTTTTGCGTCTTCTTCGTGGCCGGCGGAAGATCGCCCGAACAGAGCTAGCTTACAGCAGCCGGTGGTGCGTTACTGTTCATATTAGCTTGCTGACATCATCATGACGTCACCCCTACGTCACACGTGTTTGTGGCCGCTTTTCATGTAGGAAAATAAAGCTGTAATACGTTGAAATACGCCATGGGGCCGTTATTGGGCTGCTATTCTTCTTGCTTGCTGCATTTGCTTCGCTGTTTTTGTGTCGCGCTTCATTGTGGGTGGGCCGCTGCTGCCGCCTTCGGCCTTCCATTATTTCTTTGCTGCCATTGCTGCATTGAGTTGGCTGACGCTTGTTGGCCGATTGCTTCGCCGCAGCGCTTCATTACACAGCGCATCGCTCGTCAGGCCATTGCTCATTTTGGGCGCTTTTGCGCTTCTTGCGCTCTTATTTGGGCAGCGTCTTATTCTTTGAGCCATTGTTGCCATTGCGCTGCCACGTCTTTTCTTGTTTCATTGCTTCATTGGGTTGGTCACATATTGCCGCTTTCATTGCCCATTGGTCAGCGCCATTGCTTCCGCCATTCTTGGGCGAGTCGAGTCAGTAGTGCATAAACATGTTTCAGTTTCTTTATTTCCTGAGAATAGAAATGCTTAGTTATTTTAGTTATGAATCCAACTTCGATAAATCGTAGTAAATGGTGTAGATGTCCAAAAATAGTGAAACCAAGTTTGTTAGGTTCATAAAAATACCATCTACTTATTAGTACAGTTAGATTGCAGTTAGCTATTATGATGATAGGTTCATAAATTTTAATTAGCAAGCTTAGCATTATATAGATTGATAATTGTAGGTATTATTGTGGCAAATCGGTAATAGTTTTATCTTTGAAAAATTTTCAGTAGGTTCACTAGGATATCGTGTACTTGCTTTGTAAATTTTATAGCCTTAGAAACGAGTTGTTAGATAGAGTAGCTATTGCCTTTGCTTTATCATATATATAGCGTAAACTAGCGTTAGGGGTAAGGATAGCTGTAGTTGCTATAACAATAATGATACTTCGAAATGGTTATCGGTGACAATAGGTAGCCTAGTACCGTGGTCGATATCCATAGCTTAGTAGCTAAATCAATGTACTCTTATTTTAAGAGCTGCTGTTGTTATATTCCTAAGCATTGCATCATCATTTCATGCATGTAGATCACGGTGGTAGACTTCATGTGCCCGTCGTCGAGCCGGAATCTGACGAGGTGATCGAGGAGTACGAGGAGGAGATCTTCATACGGGAGGAAGCCAGAGAGCTTTGTTGGTGCTTGACTTTCTTTGACTAAGACTGCTCAAGGCAAGCCCGGTGCATAACCCTATTTTTAAATGATCACTTGAATATATTTATATGATATGCATTTACGTTCTGAGGCATTTTATGGAAACTACATGCATAGATATATCTACCATGAGTCCTACTAGTGCGGTCGAGTAGTTTGCTATGCTCGGGATGTCGGTAGCGTGAGTAACTGCCGTTACTACTCGCAAATAGGTGATTACACTATGATATCATGATGAAATAACGGAAAGGAAAAATGGTGACCGGACGGGGATGTGGATTTGGTACTTGGTGGGTGTGAGGGGTTGTGTCCTGCGGCCAGCAGGGGCATAGCTCGAGTTACACTTTTTCCCCATGTCGTGTCGATTAAGGACCGGTCGTTGCATATGACTCTAGGCAAGTCACAGACTATTGTCCCGAGCACATACTTGGGTATGGGCGCAGGGAAGACTTGTTTTGCTCTCTTGTCGCGGATCCGGCTCTTCCGGACGGACCGATGGGAAGAGGAGGTGGTGGAGGTCCTGCGCGCAAGACCGAGTCCGGGATTGAGAGGCGGGCTTGGAGTCCAAGTTTGGACGGGGACCTGGACACCCGGGACAGGAGAGTGGTGGGTTAGTCCTGCTTGTGCCTGGGGTACAAGCGGGGCGTGTGTCTTCGGGGCACCCAGCTGGGCACATTGATTCGTGAATTGCCAGGTTATCCGGTACGGCTTGTCTGCGGTTTAGCACCGTAGTAAGAACTGGAAGTGGAAAAGGAGAAGGAACAGTAACGATTGCTCAACTCTTGCTTGAAAGTAGCACAGGTGCTTATATAGATTGACTAGATAAAAACTTAATACGGCTGATGATAATAATGTATCAATAAGGACCCACTATTAGTTCTGCTTTTGGCTAAAGAGAACCAGCAACCATAAAGCCTAGCATATTCCTTGGAGTCGGGAAAGTATTCCCCCTGATCGGATAAGTCTTGCGAGTACATTGTGTACTCAGGGTTTATTTACCCCTGTTGCAGGTGACGCTTGAGGAGTGTCTTGTGTGGAGGATCCATCTGGTGGGCTCAGACGGACTCCTCGTTATCTTATCGTTAGATGTTATCTTTTAATATTCCGCTGTTTATTATTCTGAACTCTGTATTTGGTATTGTAATAATGTACTTTTCAGAAACTCTAATGTATGAGATGGACTTGTGTTGTAACTCATTTTCATTATTGGATCCTTGGGGAAAAATGTGGATCTTTCGGGCTCTCCCTCTGGGTGTGTCCGACGGATACCGCTCGGGGTAGTGGCTTTCGGGGTGCTTAGTGTCTGGTGGAAGACGAGCGCCTCCGTAAGTACGCTATTCCGGGTGGTTCTGCCACAGTTGGTACCAGAGCCAATAATGGTCATGAGTTCCTCACTCTTTTACAAAACTAAAAGTTTGACCAACAAAAGTTTTGCGAAAAGTAGGATGCGATTAAGTTAAGTTATATAAGTATAAGCCCTAGCTATATGGTATCTAGGATAGCGGCACTGATTTTATCTAATCAGTTTTCTACAGGTACACTGACTTACGTTGCGTAAGAAATCGCTTAGTATACGGAAAGTGAGTGTGCGATGTGCCGAAAATGTTACGAACGCCGCTATATTCCGGCTTGAGTGAACGTATAGGTCGAAGCATGCATCATATAATAGCATCTTACTTGAACTAGGAATCCCCCTTCACGTATAATGAAAGTAGTAAATTGGTAGAACTAACTTAATGAATGCTTTAATAAATGTGCTACCATTTCTTTAATCTCTGGATCCTGATCAGGAAGGTGTCCTAATGGTTGGTTCGTCTCTCTTACAGATGAATCTGAGGTCCGAACGTGGGAGCACCAGTTCGGGAGCGGCCAACGAGGGCCATGGTGACAATGCTCGGGCCTTTGAGCGTGACGACGAGGGAGCTCAGGAGGTTCCACCTTTGGTTCCTCATCCTTTCCCGCCGCCGCCACCGCCTCCGCCGCTGTCCGCCGCGGAGGTCATGGTGGAGTTGTTGGCTGCTCGTTAGGAGTCAGCCGCTGCTCGTTAGGAGACAGCTCGTGCCATGGAGATTATGGCACAGGGCCGTCGCGGGTCTCGCCCGTGGAGGCCCCGGAGGCAACGGTGGGAATGGGGGTGGTGCTCGCCGTCCTGAGGGACAGTCCTCTTACCAGGACTTCCTCAAGACCCACCCGCCCACGTTCACGCCGTTGGACGATCCTTTGGAGGCGGAGCACTGGCTTCGCACACTGGAGCAGAAGTTTCGGCTGCTTGGAGTGGCCAACGAGCAGAAGGTGCACTTTGCGTCCCAGCAGCTTTTGGGGTCCGCAGGTGCCTGGTGGGAGACTTTCCAGGCCGCGGAGCTGCCGGATCACCCGGCAACGTGGCAGGAGTTCTCCACCGCCTTCCGCGAGTTCTTCATACCTGCTGGTGTTATCCACCAGAAGGTGACCGAGTTCATGGAGCTGCGTCAGGGGAGCAGGACGGTAATGGAGTATGTGACCTAGTTTAACCACTTGGCTCAGTATGCTGGTAGTCAGGTGGACACGAATGACAAGAAGAAGGATCGCTTCTTTCACGGTCTCACTCCTGCTCTTCAGGAGAAACTGTACCTGGGGAACTATCAGACCTTTGGGGCTCTGATGAACGCCGCCATTGCTCTTGAGGGTTTTCAGCGGGCATCTCAGGCGGATTGGAAGCGGAGGAGGGTGGCAGCTGGATCCTCCAGCCACCCTCATACTCAGAAGGTGCAAATTGTTAGGCGGGGGCCCTATCAACCATCCGGCGGGCCTCCGTTCCGGTCACCCCAGCAGACATCACATACTTCTGCTACTCAGTACAAGGCACCTCAGCAGCAGGTGCAGCCCCAGCAGACTCAGGGACAGCAGGTCCCACCTCGTCAGGGATTCGGGAACAAGCCTGGTGCTTGTTTCAAGTGTGGCAAGGAGGGCCACTATGCCAGGGAGTGTCCTCAGCAGCAGACAGCTCAGCCGTCTCAGCCATCTGCAAATTCCAGGCTGATTAAGAGGACTTTCATCAAGAGGAAGGTGCCCAGCAGATCTGGTCAAGTGCACTTCACGGATGCTCAGCAGGTTGTGCATCAGGAAACAGTTATGGCTGGTATGTTTACCATCGAATCCCATCCAACTTTGGTGTTGTTTGATTCTGGTGCATCGCATTCCTTTATGAGCATGGGGTTTGTAGAGCGACACAACTTATCACTTGTGGTTATACCGTATGCCTATAAGATACGTACTGCGGGTTCTCAGATGTTCATCAATACCCGCACGGATACAGTAAGTTTGGTATTAGCCACCCACACTTACCGTCTACAGTTCATGATAATGCCTGGGCAAGGCATTGATGTTATTCTTGGAATGAACTGGTTGCGGGCGTATGGGGTAGTATTGGATATGAAGAGAAGAAGTGTAGAGTTACGGCTTCCGTCTTCTGAGGATAGGATGTCTCTCATCATACCCTCAGAACCGGTCTTACCTGTTGCTGCCCATGCTGAAGCCGTTCCTGATCTTACCTCCATTCTAGTAGTATGTGAGTTCCTAGATGTTTTCTCTGAAGATCTTCCTGGATTGCCACCGGACCGTGAGGTAGAATTCTCCATTGAGCTTGAGCCTGGTACTGCTCCTATCTCTAGGCGTCCATACCGCATGGCTCCGAGAGAACTGGCAGAAATGAAGAAACAACTGGAGGAGTTGATGGACAAGGGTTTCATCCGCCCAAGTTCTTCACCTTGGGGTTGCCCTGCAATTTTCGTGAAGAAGAAGGATGGTACTCTACGGATGTGTGTGGATTACCGCCCTCTCAATGCGGTAACAGTTAAGAACAAGTATCCCTTGCCCCGCATAGATACTTTGTTTGATCGGTTAGCAGGTGCCATGGTGTTCTCGAAGATAGATCTCCGATCGGGCTACCATCAGATCAAGATCAGGAGCCCACAGGATATACAAGGATGACTTTCTCTACTAGGTATGGGTTGTATGAGTACCTAGTGATGTCTTTCGGTCTCACCAATGCCCCGGCTTTCTTCATGTACCTGATGAACTCAGTTTTCATGCCGGAGCTGGATAAGTTTGTGGTAGTTTTCATTGATGACATCTTAATCTATTCCAAGAATGAGGAAGAGCATGCCCGTCACCTCCGGATAATACTGACTCGGCTAAGGGAGCATCAGCTGTATGCTAAGTTCAGCAAGTGTGAGTTTTGGTTAGATCGAGTGCAGTTTTTGGGACATGTGTTGACACCTGAAGGCGTTTCTGTAGATCCCAGCAAGGTGCAAGATGTATTAGATTGGAAGTCTCCTAGGTCTGTACACCAGATCCGTCAGTTCCTTGGGCTAGCTGGATACTATCGACGTTTCATCCCTGATTTCTCCAAGATAGCCCAGCCCATGACTAAGTTGCTCCAGAAAGAAGCTAAGTTTGTTTGGAGTCCAGCTTGTGAAGAAGCTTTTAGGTCCTCGAAGACTTTTCGACCACTTTGCTCTGTATTGGCTCAACTTTGATATTGAGAGGCCCTTTGATGTTTTCTTGTGATGCCTCAAAGACGGGTTTGGGGTGTGCTTATGCAAGAGGGGGCGTGTGATAGCTTATGCTTGGCATAACTGAAGAAGCACGAGGTGAACTACCCTACCCATGATTTAGAACTAGGCTGTCTTTGTAGTTCACTCTCTCGAAGATTTGGAGGCATTATTTGTTGGGCAACAAAGTGCATATCTTCACTGACCACAAGAGCCTTAAGTATATTTTCACTCAGTCTGAGTTGAACATGAGGCAAAGGAGATGGTTAGAGTTGATCAAGGATTATAATTTGGAAGTCCACTATCATCCAGGAAAAGCCAACGTGGTAGCTGATGCCTTAAGTCGTAAGTTGCATCAAGGTTGAGGAAATACCTTGTCACTTCACCACACAGAGGTGCTAGCTCATATTGCATTGACATCGAATTGCTGGAGCAAATTATTAGAACAATGAAGGAAGACCCGAAGAGATTCCTCACATCAAGAAGTTGCTAGTGAAGGACGTGGACCTCATTTTAGCATTGATGAGATGGGAGTCGTGAGATACAAGAATAGACTGGTGGTTCCGTCTAATGAGGAGCTGAAAAGGAAGATTCTAAAAGAAGCCCATCATTCCAAGCTGTCTATCCACCCTGGTAGCAACAAGATGTACCATGGTCTACGTCAACTGTACTGGTGGTCTTACATGAAGCAAGATATCACCCAGTTTGTTGCAGAGTGTGACACTTGTGGTAGAATCAAGACGGATCATATGCGTACTCCTGGATATCTGCAGCCCTTGCCCATTCCTGTTTGGAAATGGGAGGATATTTCCCTGGATTTCATTGTGGGTTTACCCCGCACCTCCTCTGGATTTGATTCTATTTGGGTCATTGTGGACCGTCTCACCAAGTCTGCCCACTTCCTTCCGGTGGACACTAGATACAATGCAAAGAAGTATGCGGAATTATACTTTGATCAGATTGTGACCCTACATGGAGTTCCTCTCACCATCATCTCTGATAGAGGGTCAGTTTTTGTCTCTCGTTTCTGGGAGAAACTCCAGGAGTGTTTGGGTACTCATCTTCTCAGAAGCTCGGCATACCACCCACAGACTGATGGTCAAACTGAAAGGGTGAACCAGGTGCTCGAGGATATGCTGCGGGCTTGTACCATCTCTTTTCCTGAGAAGTGGGATCATTGTTTAAAGCTGGCAGAATTTTCTTATAATAACAGTTATCAGGAGAGTATTCGCATGGAGCCATTTGAAGCTTTATATGGACAAAAGTGTAGGACGCCACTAAACTGGGTTGAAGTAGGAGACCGTGGGTACTTCAGGCCTGATTTCATAAAGGAGGCTCGAGAGAAAGTAAATATAATTCGTGAACACTTGAAGTTAGCTCAGAGTCGACAGAAGGCTTACGCAGACAAGCGAAGAAGACCTTTGGAATTTGCAGCTGGAGATTTTGTGTATCTCAAGGTATCTCCTATGAGAGGGGTACATCGGTTTGGTGTCCATGGCAAGTTAGCCCCTCGGTATGTGGGTCCATACAAGGTGTTGCAGCAGTGTGGTCCCGTTGCTTATCGTCTCCAACTCCCGGAAATTCTCTCGGCAGTTCACAATGTATTTCACGTCTCGCAACTGAAGAAATGCCTACGAGTTCCTGAAGAATCTGTGGAAATAGAAGGACTTCCGCTCCAACTTTGATCTGTCTTATGTGGAGCATCCTATAAAAATCTTGGATGAGAAGGAGAGAGTGACCAGAAGCAGTGATAAAGTTTTACAAGGTACAATGGCAAAACCATTCGAGGAGGACGAAGCCACACGGGAGCAAGAGAACTACTTAACAAAGCATTACCCCATCTCCTCTCTCTGGGTGGGATAGTTAGTGTTGCGCCAAATGTACTCCCTATCTCTTTCTCACACTAGGCACATGAAATCTCGGGTCGAGATTTTATTTTTAGGGGGGTAGATTTGTAACACCCCGGTGTTACATTGTAATGTTTTGCTAAAACATCGCATGAGCATCATGTATATGTGCATATGTGTGTAAATTGGAGTATAAATCAATATACGACATTTGAAACGTTTATCCGAAACAAGAAATAAATACTGAGTTTCATGACGCTTTATACTATTTAGTATTCTAAACGAATTGTTATCAAATAAAAATGATGTAGAGCGTGTATGTGAACTTTATTAAAAATTTGTAGTAACGTACTACTCGATGGCGACAATGGAACAAGTAAGTCGGAATTGGAATTCGACGCGAAACCGTTCGAAGTTTAAGTCATTTCGCGTAAGTTATAAATGGGTCGACGAAGCCACTTTTGGTAATTTGTAGAAAACCCGTGCACGTCATCTGCTTCGGACAAGCCATCACTGACCATGGTCACCACTGTGCCTTGGTTTCCTGCCACCGCACACAAGCACACTGCGCACGGGTCTTGTAAGCTCTGCCTCGCCGTCGCGTCGCGCGGTGCCTTGGTCGCGCTATACGCCGCCGTCGCCGCGCCGGTACTATTCTCATTTACTCGCTCTGGCTGCACGCACGCGGAACGATCGCCTCGCTGTCTCCGTCGTTTTGTGCACGGGTACGTTGCGTTGACAACCACGGCTGTGTCAGGCCATGCCACACCAGAGCCCATGTCTTCGTTGAAGCCATGGCCAACGGTACCTCTTGCTTTCAATTCGACGTGACCGTAGAGCGTTAATGAAATTCGTCGCATCCTTGGCTCCGCGAGACAGCCAGCAGCTTGATTGACACCACCTTGCCCATTGTAGCACCTCACTGTGCTTCAATTTTGGAAGCACAGCTCCGCCTGCTCCATAAGAACGAGGTGAACTGCGCCGTCGTCCATCCACTGAACCAGAGCATACCAGTTCAATTCACCGCACTGCTAGCTTCTCCTCCAGCTGCTCATCGCACTGCCCACTTCTTTCAAAGCTCCACCGCCGTTTTGCGTCTTCTTCGTGGCCGGCGGAAGATCGCCCGAACAGAGCTAGCTTACAGCAGCCGGCGGTGCGTTACTGTTCATATTAGCTTGCTGACATCATCATGACGTCACCCCTACGTCACACGTGTTTGTGGCCGCTTTTCATGTAGGAAAATAAAGCTGTAATACGTTGAAATACGCCACTGTGGGCCGCTGGCTGGGCCGCGCTGCTGCTGCCGCTGCCGCTGCTCGCGCTGGTGCCGCGCCCCCGCTGTGGGCCGGCCTACCGCGCGCGCTCGTCCCGCTGCTGCTGCGCTGCTCGCTGCCGCGCTGAGCCGCTGACGCTTGCTGGCCGCATCGCTCGCCCGCGCTCGCGCGCCGCGCGCTCGCGTCCGCCGCTGCTGGGCCGCTTGCTGCTCTTGCGCCTGCGCTGGGCCGCGTGCGCTGCTGGGCCATTGCCGCTGCCGCGCCCGCGCGCTTGCTCGCTCGCCCGCTGTGCCGCTGGGCCGCGCGCGCTGCTCGCTGCCGCGCTGGGCCGCGCCCGCTGCTCCGCCGCTGCTGGGCCGAGTCGAGCCGTGGGCCGCGAAACATGTTTCAGTTTCTTTATTTCCTGAGAATAGAAATGCTTAGTTATTTTAGTTATGAATCCAACTTCGATAAATCGTAGTAAATGGTGTAGATGTCCAAAAATAGTGAAACCAAGTTTGTTAGGTTCACAAAAATACCATCTACTTATTAGTACAGTTAGATTGCAGTTAGCTATTATGATGATAGGTTCATAAATTTTAATTAGCAAGCTTAGCATTATATAGATTGATAATTGTAGGTATTATTGTGGCAAATCGGTAATAGTTTTATCTTTGAAAATTTTTCAGTAGGTTCACTAGGATATCGTGTACTTGCTGTAAATTTTATAGCCTTAGAACGAGTTGTTAGATAGAGTAGCTATTGCCTTTGCTTTATCGTATATAGCGTAAACTAGCGTTAGGGGTAAGGATAGCTGTAGTTGCTATAACAATAATGATACTTCGAAATGGTTATCGGTGACAATAGGTAGCCTAGTACCGTGGTCGATATCCATAGCTTAGTAGCTAAATCAATGTACTCTTATTTTAAGAGCTGCTGTTGTTATATTCCTAAGCATTGCATCATCATTTCATGCATGTAGATCACGAGTGGTAGACTTTCGTGTCTGCCGTCGTCGAGCCGAGTACTGACGAGGTGATCGAGGAGTACGAGGAGGAGATCTTCGCATACAGGAGGAAGCCAGGAGCCTGTTGGTGCTTGACTTTCTTGACCCTAACACTGCTCAAGGCAAGCCCGGTGCATAACCCCTATTTTTAAATGATCCTTGAAATATATTTATATGATATGCATTTACGTTAAGGCATTTTATGGAAACTACATGCATAGATATATCTACCATGAGTCCTACTAGTGTGTCGAGTAGTCGCTATGCTCGGGATGTCAGTAGCGTGAGTAACCCGCCGTTACTCGCAAATAGGTGATTACACTATGATATCATGATGAAATAACGAAAAGGAAAAATGTGGATTTGGACGGGGATGTGGATTTGGTACTGGTGGGTGTGAGGGGTTGTGTCCTGCGCCAATGCAGGCATAGCTCGGTTACACTTTTCCCCCTGTGCGTGTCAATTAAGGACCCGGTCGTTGCATATGACTCTAGGCAAGTCACAGACTATTGTCCCGAGCACATACTTGGGTATGGGCGCAGGGAAGACTTGTTGCTCTCTTGTCGCGGATCCGCTCTCTTCCGGACCCGGTGATGGGAAGAGGAGGTGGTGGAGGTCCTTGCGCCAGACCGAGTCGGGATTGAGCGGGGCTTGGAGTCCAAGTTTGACGGGGACACAGACACCCGGGACAGGAGAGTGGTGGGTTAGTCCTGCTTGTGCCTGGGGTACAAGCGGGGCGTGTGTCTTCGGGGCACCCAGCTGGGCACATTGATTCGCGAATCGCCGGGTTATCCGGTACGGCTTGTCTGCGGTTTAGCACCGTAGTAAGAACTGGAAGTGGAAAAGGAGAAGGAACAGTAACGATTGCTCAACTCTTGCTTGAAAGTAGCACAGGTGCTTATATAGATTGACTAGATAAAAACTTAATACGGCTGATGATAATAATGTATCAATAAGGACCCACTATTAGTTCTGCTTTTGGCTAAAGAGAACCAGCAACCATAAAGCCTAGCATATTCCTTGGAGTCGGGAAAGTATTCCCCCTGATCGGATAAGTCTTGCGAGTACATTGTGTACTCAGGGTTTATTTACCCCTGTTGCAGGTGACGCTTGAGGAGTGTCTTGTGTGGAGGATCCATCTGGTGGGCTCAGACGGACTCCTCGTTATCTTATCGTTAGATGTTATCTTTTAATATTCCGCTGTTTATTATTCTGAACTCTGTATTTGGTATTGTAATAATGTACTTTTCAGAAACTCTAATGTATGAGATGGACTTGTGTTGTAACTCGTTTTCATTATTGGATCCTTGGGGAAAAATGTGGATCTTTCGGGCTCTCCCTCTGGGTGTGTCCGACGGATACCGCTCGGGGTAGTGGCTTTCGGGGTGCTTAGTGTCTGGTGGAAGACGAGCGCCTCCGTAAGTACGCTATTCCGGGTGGTTCTGCCACACAATGCCCCCAGAATCTCTTTGGTTTTGCTTTCCATAGATAATTCTGGATTTTGTATTTTATTTATTTGGTGCTGGTTTTTATTATTCTCTTTTTGTTTCTTGAAGTTCTTTTCTATTAAATTTAGATTGTTTATCCATTAGTTATTTTTGCCAAACAACATGTTTGTAGCAAGACTCACGGATACAATTGATCTATTTTATTTTAATTCTCATACTCAGATTTTGTGTCCATCTATTATATTATGTATCATTATTGATGTTTTGATCTCAAATTTTGTTCATTTGTCTATTTGGTATGTTGAGTTAGAGCTGAATGTGGTGGAGGATGTGGTTGTAGAGTTGTTTTCCAGTGTAGCAGAGAGCACGATATGGAGGTGGTTCCTTATGGTGTTCCTGCTATGGAGGTGGTTCCATAGAAATTTTCTGTTTTCTTTGTATTTGTAATAATTTATTTGTATTATGTTTATTTTTTTATTGTCTTTCTTTGTCTCAATATATGGGGGATGCATGGCTCGCTCTTAGTTCTACTGTTAAAGTTGGGAGTTGCCAGTGTTTTCTGCGACTGTTTCATTTGCGCATCGTCTTCTTCGCCATGTCACTTTGGACTTGTGAGAGGCGATTCCATCAGGATGCAAGGTTCGCTCCTTTTGTTTCCTTCGAATCCTCGTATTTTTTGTTGTTAGGGTTCGCTCATGAGTTTTGCCTTGTTGCAGCGGCAATGTGACATTGGCAGCAACTCTTGTTATTATTCTGAAACATTGGTATGTGTTTGTTGTGTTGCAGGTTTCTCTGGGTGTACTTTCCCTTTCAGTGCCACCAGGTACACTACATTGCCTACACGGCATTTTTTTATTATATGTTTGTGTTTTTTATCTTGTTTTGTTTTGGCAAATTTACTATTATATGGACTATGAATTAAACTTTCTGCATGCTTTGGATCTGCATCTTCTGCTGCAACCAAGAGTCTTGTTTTCTAGACTTGTTCTATTTGTAGCAGTAGACGTGTACTTACTGCGTGCGCACAGAGACTCATATGTGGTAGTGTTGATGGTTGCTAATGGCGTGGATGATGGCAGGTGCAGGCGGTAGCGGACGGCGACTTGGCAGTGGGGTGGAAGATTGGGGCTAGCATGATGGTGGAGGACAAGCAACAACTGAGCCCCGTGTTGGTTCTGGATTTCCCCTTCGATGACGACGACGGCGAGGAAGGGAGTGATGCCGGCACCTGCTCCTCCCCGGCCTTCCAGTTTATGTAAGTAGTACTAAGTGCAAAAAATTCATTACTTATTTCTATGATTTTACTTTTTTGTATTATCATTCTTTGAAGTTTGTTTGATTAATATAATGACCTCATAATTCTTTTGGTTTAGCTTTCCATATTAAAAATTTGTTGTTTGGTATGTTTGTATGAGACAGTTCCCTCATAATCTTTGTTATTTTGCATTTCATAGAAAATTTTTGGTTTTTGTTTTCTTTTATTTTTTGTATTTCTTTTTTTGTTGTTTGGTATGTTTGTTTGAGGCAGTTCCCTCAGAATTTTCTGTGATTTTGCAATTCATAGAATTTTTTTGGTTTTTGATTTTGTTCTTTATTTTTTGTTTTTACTTTAAATATTTTTTGTTTCAGTTTTTGTAGTGGTGGTGCGGGAAGGTATTTGGTGGTGTTTGGTAATCCGAGTGAAATTCAGGTTTGTTTCACTCGAATTTTTTTTATTTGGCTAATTGTGTGTTTTCTACTGTATGATTACTCGTGTGAGCATTAGGCTTGAGTGACGGGTTCGAGAAGCTATTATTACATATGTCCATGTGGAATCCGGATCCGTCGTTCGTGACGGGGTTGGCATAACCCGCATGGGGCATCCTACTGCTCCTTACCCGTCTCTCGGTAGTGGCGTGAGCCGTCCGATCGACTTGGGTGACCCGCTGGCATAGGACTTACTATTCGATGTTCTAGGCATTGACGAATACTTCGCCTTCGATGGTCCTAAGCTTGTAGGTGCCTAGTCGGAGCACCTCCGTGATGACATACGGTCCCTCCCATGGCAGAGAGAGCTTATGGCGGTTCTTGTTGCTCTGGACGAGGCGGATCACCAGGTCCCCGACGTTGAAGGCCTGACCCCGCACTCGATGGCTGTGGTACCGGTGCAACGCTTATTGTTACTTGGTCGAGCGAAGGAGGGCAACATCGCACGCTTCATCTAGCTAGTCAATGGCATCCTCAAGGGACGCCTCGGCTCCCTATTTGTCATACGCCCTAACCCTCGATGCTCCATAATCGAGGTTGGTTGGGAGGATAGCCTCGGAACATAGACCATGAAGAATGGCGTGTTGCCGGTGGCCCGGCTGGGGTCGTCCTCAAGCTCCAGAGCATCATAGGAACCGCTTCATGAGGACATAGTCCTTATATAGGTGCTCAACGGGGAAAGCATGGTTCGGGCATGGCCCTTTGAGCAGCTTCTCAAAGTGTTTCGGGGAACCCTCGGCGGCGGTCGGCGGTGGCCACGAGCGAGCCCTCGCGCTGCTGCTTGTTCTTCTTCTTGCTAGGACGGTTAGAGGCGCCTTCGCCGACATCCTTATCCCGCTTAGCCTTGCCTTTGAGGCAATCGAAAATTGCCCCGACCGCCTCCTCGCCCGAGGCATCGCTGGTGGCGATGTCGAGGAGCTCTTTGGTGGTTCACGGGCCCTTACATCCTAGCTTGTGAACCAGGGACTCGTAGGTGGTCCCAGACAGAAAAGCTCCTATGACGTCGGTGTCGGCAACATTAGGCAGCTCGTTGCACTACCAGGAGAAGCACAGGATGTACCCACGAAGAGTCTCCCCAGACTTCTGTCGGTAGTTTTTGAGACCCCATGGGTTCTCAGTACGTGCGTATGTGCCCTAGAAGTTTCCCATAAAGATCTCTTTTAGGTCCGCCCAACTTTGGATTTGGTTGGGCGGAAGGTGTTCCAACCACGTTCGCGCTAAATCGGCCAGGAACAATGGAAGGTTGCGGATAATGAAATCATCATTATCCGTTCCACTGGCTTCGCAAGCAAGCCGATAATCCTCGAGCCACAGTCCGGGGTTCATTTCCCCAGAGTATTTCAGGATGTTGGTCGGCGGTCGGTACCGCGGTGGAAAGACGGCATTGAGGATGTGTTGGCCAAAGGCCTACGGTCCCAGCAAGTTAGGGCTCAGGCTTCAGTCCTCACTGCTGTTGTAGCGTCCGCCACAATGAGGGTGGTTGCCACGGCTAGCCTCCTCCCTTACGTCTCCTTGGGTACGCCTGCGGGCGTCGAGGGTGTCGCGCGTGTCACGGTGGATGCCGAGATGTTCATGCACCGGGACCGTGGTGTGTGGCCTGCCGCCTTGTTGCGCCTGGTGGACTGACACGTCCTTGTTGGGTCACTCTAATGGCGCGCGCTAGCTCGCGTCGAGCTCACGTCATCGGGACAGCGAACTCTTGGCCTACTATGCCGCCGCACACTTGAGTAGCATGCAAATCTCGTGATGGACTCGACGATCCTTAGGCGTCGCAGGTCCTAGAAGCCCCCGAAGCAAGACCGCCACAGCAGTGATGTTCTAGCTTGCCTAGGTGAAGTGTGGGAGGGCTTCGTCGTCCTCGATGATCCTTTGGTTCATGTCGTGGGCCACGGCGCGCGCACGCCCACCGTCTCCGTGGCGCTCAATTTCTCGCTCAAGCTCCGTGCGTTCCTGCTCGAGCTGGAGCCGTGCTTCCTCGATCTCTTAATGCCAGGCCTTCAGCTGCTCTACCCACAGGTGAGGTGGGGCCCCTACATCCTCCTCGACCTTGTCATTGAGGTTGTTCATTGGGGTAGCCTCTCTCTCGTAGATGCTTTCGACGTATCCCTCGGGGGTACCTGCCATAAAACATTCACAAGAAGGGTGATGGCTCCCCCTGCTAGAGTCAGAGTCGGAGGGCGACCCTGATTCTCCCACGAGGAGGTCGTGGAAAGATTCCACGATATATTCGGCCATCCCCATGAACTCGTCATTTGCGGGGGATGGAGGAGTGTGTTGCGCCACAAGATGGCCAACGGTCTCTGCAGCGTTGCGGAGACCGGACGGGAGCATGGTCGGGGCACTCTTTAAGAGGTATTTCAGGGAGAGTGGCTCTCCCCTGGCCAACTGTGTTATGACATTGGCGAAGGAGAAGGTGAGGCGGCCCAGGTCCTCCCGGGACGGTCGATGTCCCAGGAAGGCATCGAGCTGGCCCTCTAGCCTACCGTAATCGAAGCCGAGGAGCTGGTCGCTCTCAGGGGCACGGGCCTCCGGTGCGTGTAGTCACAGCTCCTCGAGCGCCTCAGCGATCGCGTCGAGGCTGGTGGAGTGGAGAGGTTGGACGGCGACGGGAGCTTGCGTCAACTCTCTTTCCGTCGTGATGATGAAGTCCAGGTTCTTGAAGCGCACGTGCACGCCCGAGACACAGCTGACGTCGTGACTAGCCATCCGAGGCCTGATGTGGACGTCGAGACGCGCAAAAAGCCCCTACCTGGTGCACCAATTATCAGTGTTTCAAGTTATCAGCTAGTAAATTTCTAGTATTGCGCGTCTGGCTCAGATGGTGTGCTTAGAGGACACGAGGTTTATACTGGTTCGGGCAGAAAGTCCCTACGTCCAGTTCGTCGCTGCTGCTCATGTTACTAGCACTGAAAGTTTGTAGTATGGGTTACAAACGAGCGAGAGAGGAACATGTCTCAAGTCTCTGATGTGCATGTGCTCCTAAGGCATGTTAGGGCATGTGTTTTGATGTCTACCACCGTGTAGAGTGGTGAACCACCCTCCTCCAAGGATGTCCTGCTTCTCCTTTTATAGACGAAGGGGAAGAGCAGGTTACACAGAGAGAAAGAGGGAGAAGAGCTAAGGAGAGGAAGGCTTTCAGGACCGCCGGGCCTTTCTTTTCCTTTTATGCGGGTCATCCTTGGGTGCCAGGGATGGCTCCCCGTTGGGTGCCTATTCGCCGCTGATGCCACGCCCCGGTGTTGTGAGCGGGTCATGACGTCCCATTCCGTCCCGGCGGGCGACGCGGCGAACCAGCGTGCTGGTCAGTGGCCGTACAGGGAGTTGGTTTCATAGTGACCATGCGTCCGTCACTGTTGGTGATGTGAGTTCCCTGGAGTGACATGTTGTGGGCATGGGTCATGTTGAGATGTGCCCACTCCCTGTAAGATGCCAAAAGTTTGACCTTGGGTTGTACTTTCTGGCCCGTAGTGGTTGGCGGCGGTACGGGCTTCTGTCAGGAGACGCGACTGAGGGGTCAGGTGAGGTGGAGCCCCCGACCCACAGGTCAAGCGAGGCGGGGCAACCGACCCAGAGGTCGGGCGAGGCGAACCTCGCCCCAAGAGGTCGGGCGAGGCAGAGCTCGCCCCCAGAGGCCGGGCGAGGTGGAGCCCCTAACCCAGAGGTCGGGCGAGGCGGAGCCCGCTCCCTAGAGGTCGGGCGAGGTAGAGCCCGCGCACCTAGGGGTTAGTTGGAGCTGTAGTTGCGCTCTTGACTGCTCAGATGAATCAATGTTGATGACCATTAGCTCCTCCTATTGAGGCACCCTAGTATTGATCCCCGACATGGTGATTCGACTTCGTCTGTGAGTTCTTCTTAGCTTTTCTCATATGAATCTTGTAGATCTGGTCGACGCTATCCTGATCTGTCGTTTCCTCTCCGTAGGTTGTTTATCTGTGTTTGATTTTTGTGTTTGTCTTTGTTTCGTCCGAGCATATTCGAAGGAGACCAGTTGCGTCGCCGGCGGTGAGCCCTCTCTATGAGTTCTTCTGTTTCTCTGCAGCGCCATCGCGCTGTCGTCCACCCCTTGCGCAGCATCGTTACCTTTGTGTATTGCGGTGGCAGCTTCGACCCCCCCCCTCACAGAGAGCCTCAACACCACGTCCCAGACCCAAAGGCAACTATAGAAGCGTTCATCTCCACCAGGCTATCCCCATCGCCGCCACGATCATCTTCGGCCTCGCAAGTACGCAAAGAGCAGTCTAGCCACGGATCGGCATGGATCTAAGGCCACCACGCCAAGTCCAAGGAGGTCGCCTTCCTCCATAAATGTGAGCTCTCTGCTTCTGATTACCCAGGTGTGTGGATGGGCCTATTTTTTGTCTGTATAATGTTATTACCTATTTGGTTTCTATATGTAATTTTTCTTCTGATATGATACACTAGGATCAGAAGCTGAGGTTTTCAAGTGATGCTATGAGGAAATTTAGTTTTATCCTAAGTGTTGTTTAATTTATGTATGAAACTGCTTTTGGGAAAGTTGTCCTTGGGCATGTGGCGAAGTCTAAGATTTTGTTTATTGTGAATGATTACATCTGACATTCTTATTGATAGTTTCATGGATTAGTGGACATTTTTCAAGGTTTCATTTCGCATTATGTTAGATGATTTATATGCCAGCAGATTCTGTACTTTGCTGGTACCATTGATTTGAAAAGTTATATGTGTGCTTATTAGAGATAGCACTGAATGATGCTATCTATTTTTAGAGTTCAGATTACTAATTGTACAAGATGTACGCTTACAGAAGCATAGTTGTTGTTCTGACCGTGTTTGATTCCACTTCAAATCACTGCATTTGTTTTGTTATTCATTTTGCTTTTGATGTCTAACCTAATTTATTGCAGATTACAGACTAGCTTCTTGCCGTTATATTCAAGTCATAAGTCATTACACATTATTTATAGATTTGTTGCACCTTATTATTTGATAATTTGTATTTTTGTTCTGACAACTAGGAAGCCAATAAGATGGGGGCAACCATAATGTTTTTTGTGTATTTATTTCATTTTTGCATCATGTGCATTTGTAAAGAATCTTCTTTCTGGCAACTGTTATACAAGTCTATTTGACATTTTGACCTACTGAATAATATAAATGTGTTCTTAGCACATGATATGTTACTAAATTAGGTTGAGTTGTGCACATGTTCTCCCCTGCAGTTATTCTATTTGCATAGAAATGTGTTTGTAATCCCACTTTGCCTACTCCTATCACCAATTTGGTTGGCCCTTGTTATTTTATTAATTTTTCTTAGCCATGCATTTTGTTATATTTTTAGTTCAAAAACTTTGATCTATGTCATTAATTACAGATATATTTTTATTCAAGTTACATCGTATTATTTGGTGTAAATGCAGTCTTAGTTCACTGTAATTTAATAAGTTCATTAATCTGAATTTTATTTTATGACTTGTAGTTTTCTTACTTTGATTTGTTTGTTTGATTCAAGGCCCTCAAATTTATTTGTATTTGCAATTCATAGAAAGAATATAGTTTTTGTATTTTTTTTCTTTTTGATATGATTGGTTTATTAAAGGCCAAGTAATTTTGTTATTTTGCATCCATAAATTAATTTTGAATTTCGTCACTTTGATTATTTGTTGTATGTATATGCTTTCCTCCAATACGTACCCATTCATAGATCCTCCTTTATGCTTGGATGGGCTAGTGTGTATAGTAGTTATTTGAGGGCGTCCGGTTGAGTTCTTTTGGCCCTGTTCGCTGGTCTGAAACTTGGCTGAAACTGGCTGAGAACACTGTTCCGGCTGAATTGCTGTGACAGAAAAACATTGTTTTGGCTGAAAAAAGAAGCCGAACAAGCCGAATATTCGGTAGCAATGATATGTGTTTTTAACAGAGAATATTGCTTTTCTGATAGTAGTAGTTGGAGTGAATATGTCGACGGATTATTTTTATTTACTGATGCATATGCCTTTTCTAGTGATTTTAATGTGCCGAGATCATTCTTATTGTATACTCATCCATGTGCATAGGAATGCGTTTGTGATGTCTGGCCTTACATATCTATTTTATTTTATTTACATAATCTTGGATGTTTTAATCGTAGTTATAGATCACTGTAGTGATTTTAGTATTGCTTGTGACCGTCTTTGTTATGCCACCCCATACATAGCACATTCTGTTTTCTAATCATTCATTGCCCTTTTTGGTTGTTAACCGTTGATTCCCGGCTGAAAGCTCACGTTGCTCTTGCCATTTTTGGCTACCATGTTCTGGTCCATGCTTGTGCTTGCTGCTTCCTGCTTCTCCAATTTTATAACTTTGGCAGCTTGCTGATGCCTCATAGCTGATCGTTTTATCCCGTGTCGTTATGCTTCCTTATGTTTTTTTTACAAAAATCTGGTTAATTCCTCAAGAGTTGTTTCATCTGGTGCTTGCTATCTTGCCTGTTGTATATATGCGTTATCTGTTGCTTTCTCGCCTTGTTGTTCCCTGCATGATTAGATACATGCCCTTCAGTTTTTCCTTTGTCTTACTATGAATGTGTTTCCATGCTTAGACTTGGTTGCTTGATTTTACTTACTATGTGTTATTAGAAGCTGTTCCTGTATTAGTATTTTTTATTTACATATCATTTATAGTAGTTTGTATTAGTATTTTTTATTCACATATCATTTATAGTAGTTTTACATGACTATTTTTGGTGTCATTCATCATATGTAGTACTGTAATTTGTATTCTAATTCCTTTGTCTTTTAATTTTTCATTGTATCTGTTTATTTGAATTTGATTTCTATAGAAATTTATTTGATTTCCAGTTTTGTTTTTCTGATTATCTGTTTGTTGTTTTTTATCTTGCTTTCTTCTTGGCAAATCTACTAGCACATATCTGCATCTAGTAAGAAGGTATGGCCCCACCTGATAATGCACTTAATTAATTTACTATCATGCTACTATGAATTAATTTTTTATTTACACTAGAGTTCAACTAAACTTACAGTGGTTAATTAGGTGTAATTGTTAGTTATTATTGATGTATCTAATACTAAGTGAAAAAGTTTATTAGGCACATGTTTGACTCATAGTTTGGATGGACTATGTTTATTTTGATTTGTTTGTTTGAGGCAATGCCCTCAGAATCTCTTTGGTTTTGCTTTCCATAGAAAATTCTGGTTTTTGTATTTTGTTTATTTGGTGCTAGTTTTTATTATTCTCTTTTTGTTTCTTGGAAGTTCTTTTCTATTAAATTTAGATTGTTTATCCATTAGTTATTTTTGCCAAACAACATGTTTGTAGCAAGACTCACGGATACAATTGATCTATTTTATTTCAATTCTCATGCTCTGATTTTGTGACCATTTGTTATATTATGTATCATTATTGATGTTTTGATCTCAAATTTTGTTCATTTGTCTATTTGGTACGTTGAGTTAGAGCTGGATGTGGTGGAGGATGTGGTTGTAGAGTTGTTTTCCAGTGTAGCAGAGAGCACGATATGGAGGTGGTTCCTGATGGTGTTCCTGATATGGAGGTGGTTCCATAGAAATTTTCTATTTTTTTCTATTTTCTTTGTATTTGTAATAATTTATTTGTATTATGTTTATTTTGTTATTGTCTTTCTTTGTCTCAATATATGGGGATGCAGGGCTCGCTCTTAGTTCTACAATTAAAGTTGGGAGTCACCTGTGTTTTCTGCGACTGTTTCATTTGCGCATCGTCTTTTTCGCCATGTCACTTTGGACTTGTGAGAGACGATTCCATCAGGCCGCAAGGTTCGCTCCTTTTGTTTCCTTCGAATCCTCGTATTTTTTGTTGTTAGGGTTCGCGCATGAGTTTTGCCTTGTTGCAGCGGCAATGTGACAATGACAGCAGCTCTTGTTATTATTCTAAAACATTGGTATGTGTTTGTTGTGCTGCAGGTTTCTCTGAGTGCACTTTCCCTTTCAATGCCACCAGGTACACTACATTGCCTACACGGCATTTTTTGATTATTTGTTTGTGTTTTTTATCTTGTTTTGTTTTGGCAAATTTACTATTATATGGACTAAGAATTAATCTTTCTGCATGCTCTGGATCTGCATCTTCTGCTGCAACCAAGAGTCTTGTGTTCTAGACTTGTTCTATTTGTAGCAGTAGACGTGTACTTACTGCGTGCGCACAGAGACTCATATGCGGTAGTGTTGATGGTTGCTAATGGCGTGGATGATGGCAGGTGCAGGCGGTAGCGGATGGCGACTCCACGGTGGGGCGAAAGATTGGGGCCAGCATGATGGTGGAGGACAAGTAACAGCTAAGCCCCGTGTCGGTTCTGGATTTCCCCTTCGATGACGACAACAGCGAGAAAGGGAGTGAGTTCGACACCTGCTCCTCCCCGGCCTTCCAGTTCTAGCGCTGCACGCTGCCGAACCTCCACAGTAAGGTAGCGTCTTGCCATTGCCATCCCTACATTGCACATCCATCTTCTATCTCATTTTTACCTGATTTATTTAATTAACTGTATGCATACATACCAGCTAGCAGTTTCAGTTTGATTCGATGCTTGTTACAACTCAGATGTTGTTGTTCAACATGTTGTGGTATTGTAGTTTCTTTTGAGCTTGATCTGTATGGTGTTTTTCATCTTGCTTTCTTCTTGTTAAATGTAGTAGAAAAATCTGTACATAGTAAGATAGAATGGCCCCACTTGGTAAATGCACTTAATTAATTTGCTATCATGTTACTATGGATTAATTTTGTACTTACACTAGAGTTCAATTGCACTTACAGTGGTCAATCAGGTGTAATTCCTTGGTATTTTTTATGTAACTAGTACTATTGTTCAACTATACTTTCAATTTTTAATGAGGTCTATTTGCTAGATATTACTGATGTATATAATACTAAGTTAATAATTTTATTAGGCTCATTTTTGGTTAATGGTTTGAATGGAGTTTGTTTATTTTGTTTTGTTTGATTGAGGACATGGCCTCAGAATCTTTTTGATTTTGGAAACTATAGAAAATTTCCGCTTTTTGTTTTTTCCTTATTTGTTTTGACCTCAATTTCTCGTGCTCTCATTATTTGTTCATTTGTTATATTCTATATCATTTTTCCATAGTTTGATCTCAATTTTTGTTCGTTAGGTCCGATATGTTAGCTCCAAATGTCCTTCTCCCTCATTATGTATGAAGGCTCTCACTTACAAATATGAGGTACTGCTCTACTCCTTCATCATCTCAATTATCCCACTCTTCTTTGCTGACATAGTTTTTCCTATACATTAGGTCTGAGGCTTTGCAGGTTCTGAAATATTGGTTTCCTGTGTTTGTTGTTGATTTCCTATATTTGTTGGTACTTTAAGGCAATGCAACCTTACTTTTTATCTGAATTTCTATATTGTTCATAAGACTCTTTTCAGTCATTGCTTTTATGTTGGCTGTCTATATTCAAATCTTTAATGTTTGTGTCAGATCAGTTGAAGTTGTTTCTACCGTGTATGCCATGTTCGCTTGAACTTATCAGCCGGCTTATTAGCTAGAATCTATAATATTTTTCTCTCACAACAAAACAGCTTCAGCCGGCTTATTAGCTAGCTTTAATACCAGTCGAACAGGCTAGGTGTTCTGAAATTTGGAGCTTAAATAATATAAGTCGTGCCACATTGTGTGATCACGCTGCCATTTTTTCATCTATATTTTGTTTAACGTATCGTATATAGAAAAAGTGAAATGTAATCCTTAATCAGTTGCTTGCCATTTGGCAGTACCGCTGGTATATGTCAAACTTCATATAGCAATAAGCAAAGAAGGCTACATCCAGGCTAGCCCGGTAATTCTGGGACTCTTCCAAGTCTTGGGTCCACTATAAATCTTTCTTGTGTTCCTTATAACAGGTGTATTATGATTACAAGGGTGTGGCTTATTGCTCCAAGATTTGATTGGATCTTTGCTTTCTTTTCATTTACCATGATTGTTAACTACACAATTATCCTAGTTACAGTAGAGTTCAACTTCACCTACAGGTGTTCATCAGGTGTAATTTATAGGTATTATTTATGTAAGTAGTACTAAGTGCAAAAAATCCATTACTTATTTCTATGATTTTTACTTTTTTGTATTATCATTCTTTGAAGTTTGTTTGATTAATATAATGACCTCATAATTCTTTTGGTTTAGCTTTCCATATTAAAAATTTGTTGTTTGGTATGTTTGTATGAGACAGTTCCCTCAGAATCTTTGTTATTTTGCATTTCAAAGAAAATTTTTGGTTTTGGTTTTTTTTTTATTTTTTGTATTTCTTTTTTTGTTGTTTGGTATGTTTGTTTGAGGCAGTTCCCTCAGAATTTTCTGTGATTTTGCAATTCATAGAAATTTTTTGGTTTTTTATTTTGTTCTTTATTTTTTGTTTTTACTTTAAATATTTTTTGTTTCAGTTTTTGTAGTGGTGGTGCGGGAAGGTATTTGGTGGTCTCTGGTAATCCGAGTGAAATTCAGGTTTGTTTCACTCGAATTTTTTTTATTTGGCTAATTGTGTGTTTTCTACTGTATGATTACTCATGTGAGCATTAGGCTTGAATCACACAAATTTTGTATTTTGTCTTATTTGTGTGATTTGTCCTCTCAAATTGCTTGAGTGTTCAAATGGGTCAAATCACCAAGTTCCAAATAGACAGATCCGTAACAAAAAACTGAGGATACAAGTGCTAAGAAAGTCAGTTTGTTGCATCCGGCCCAGCTCTGGACGCCCTCGCCGCCCTCATTCCCCGTAACAGCGCTCTCAGCCGCCGGTGCTCGCGCAGGCGGAGCCAGTCGTGCGCAGCGTCCGGCAGGATGCCCGCGAGGCACCACAGGAGCTGGTAACCCAGAGCAGGGGTGCAGAGCGGGCCGTGGCCGATCCAGCGCGTCGCAGCGCGAGCGTAGGCGTCTGGTGTGGGGACGAGCGGCGAGAGCCAATTGTCTCGCACGGCCCAGCCCACCATCCTGGTCGCCACGAAGAACGGGGCCTGCAGTGCAGTGCAGTGCAGACCAGTGAATTGAATGTGAGCAACTAGCCGATGTCTAATCTTTTTGAGCTACGGAAATTTGCTGGTTACCTGGCACTGTACATCAATCTCTTTGCTTCTATACTCGACGTGAAGGCTCCGGGAGAACATGGCAACGTACCTGCATGCGCTTAAGATGAACAGACGACGGTGCAGGAGACAGCTAGCTGATGAAATGAATGAAATCCAGCAGCAGCAGCAGCCTCTGCTTTATGTAACGTCGTACTACAGCATATAATAGTGTGCTGAAACGTACGTACGTACCTTTTAGTGGCGGCGTAGATGGTGTTGAGTGGGAAGGAGGGGATGGCCTCCGACGACGCGGAGCCCATGTTGACGATGGCTCCCCGCCCGCGCTCCAGCATCCCCGGCAGGACAGCGGCCGTCACCTCCGTCAGGGCCCACAGGTTCACACGCACCATCTGCACCAACGCCTCCACGTCGGCCTCGTGCAGGTACACCATGGACGGCCTTGCCACCCCGGCGTTGTTCACCAGCACACCGACGTCCAGCCCCTCCATCGCTGCTCGGAGCCGCCTCATGGACTCGTCGCCTGACAACCAAGACTCCAAGAGAGGAGGAAGCTAATGCAAGTGCCCGTGCGTGGCCAAACGCGGAGGAGGTACCGTACCTCGAGCGGTGCCGACGAGTGAGAGGTCGAACACCACGGTCTTGGTCTCCACGCCGTGGCGAGACATGACCATGTCGGAGGTCTCCTCAAGGTTGGCGGCGTCGAGGTCGAGGAGGACGAGGTTCAGGCCGCGGCGCGCGAGCTCCAGAGCCACGGACCGGCCTATGCCTGACGTCGGGCCGGTGACCACGGCCCACGCGCCGTACCGGCGGCGTAGGTCCCTCGGGCGGCGCAAGGAAAGAGCCAGGTAGGAGAGGAGGCGGAAAGACATCGACGCCGAGTAGACGCCGCCCACGAAAGCGAGCAACAGGAACAGCCATGCTGGCGGTGGTGGCGCCTGTTCTGTCATCCTCACAACTCAGCAGAAGCGCGCTGTCTTTCTCCGTCTTCCTTCCTGCTACGCTTTTCCTTTTTGTGGCTCACTACCCCTGCTGTTACTATATAGTATCTCGCGACCATGACTGCCCCCAGCTACCAACTGTGTGCTCACGACATCCACCAATGCTCCTTCCGTATCTCATGCCGTGCAATTGCCCCGGCTGGCGGCTGCCACAAACCATCCAACCGGCTGCACACAGACAGACTCAGGTGTGGAAAACGGATTAAATATCCATGTATAATCAGACATAAATATCACTTATTTATCATTTTTTTGTCCGATATGAATACAACTATAAATAGATTGAGGGCGTGTTTGGCATGACTCTTTCGGGCTCTTGCTTCTCACTACAGTACCAGAGGAGTTAGAGCTAGAGCCAGAGCCAAAGGAGCTAAGAATCGTGGCTTCTCTTGGCTCCTAGTTTATTTTGACGGAAGAGAGAAAAACGGCTCCTACGAGCAGTGCTGCTACAGTACGATATGTAGGAGCAACCGGAGCCACGAGAAGCTCCGCCAAACACGCCCTGAGTTTTGCTCCGGTAGTCCCTTTCATGAGAACTGCACAAGTCTTAAAGCATCCAACTAACAAGTTTATTTAATTTCGTCCTGATCAGGCCCAATGGACATATGTTCGTGCCTGTGAGCTTTTACGGCCTCGCCATCGGTGAGCCTCGGGCACGAGCGCAGAGGGAGGCAGCTTCGCCTGCAGTACGAGACGTGGAGACCTCAATGTCCTTCCTGCTCTCAACCTACGCCAAGTGCCTCAGGGCGTCCAAACAGCTGCAATCGGTGCGCCGGCATGGCCGTGACTCCATCGGTCCTTTGCAACACCTCGTCCAGGATCAGGTCGGAGGAGCAACGGGCTAACGGTGAGTGGTGCCTTAACATGAACGAGTTGATCCCTAGCGTCGACGTGCTTGGCACGGACGCAGACACCTGCAAAGGTGGCTTTCAGTTTCAGTACCGGAGCCGCAGATGGGGACGGCTAACGGTGATCGTGCTGGAGCCCGGTGGGTGTTGCATTTGCATCCTCCCCTTTCTGATTTGACGTGTCGTACAGATCGTCCTATGCTGTAGCAGCTGATAATCTAGAAAACTGCACACACAAGAAGATGTACAAAACTGGACAACCCCAGTTACGAGGGTTGGGGACATAGCGCTTGTTTAGTTGCCGACGAATTAGCTAGACTTAATAAATTCGTCTCGTGGTTTATTGACGAATTCTGTAATTTGTTTTTTTATTGGCATCCGAATACCTCATGCGACACTTCCATACAATATTCGATGTGACAATCGAAAACTTTACATGTGCACGTAAACACCGATTAATTGCCCGAGCAATTGCTACACAGTCGTCCTGCTAAGTGCATCAGTCCTAGCCTCCTAGAAGACTGCAGCAGGATTGGTGCATCCTCCTAGAAGACTGTAGCAGGACTTGAACTAGCTCCCCAGGCAGCAGGTAATGTATTTTATATGTTAGCTGTACCTATACGTGAGTTGTATTTTTTTCTTCTAATGTGACAAAATTAGAGGTGTGCTTTAATAGTTTAATTATTTATCAAAAACTGGGATCATGAGTGTGTTGTTAACGAGAGCAGTCTTGAACGTGTTGATATTTAAATTACTGGTAATAAGAACGACACCGTACCTGCCTTGAACGTGTTGGTATTTAAATTATTTATTTATTTTTATTCATAATCCTAACATTGGTATTCTCGGAACGTTAGTATTTTGCAAATGTATGTTGGTAACAAGTTCTACGGTCAGTCATCGGAACATAACTTTTCACGCTGATTTATTAGATTCATTCATACCACCGGATGTATTCACGTACGTGGTGTTGGTGTACCTCTACCTTGCCAAAGCCGCTACACCCGTACAGGAGTATATGCCGCCGTTGCATGCTGTGCAGGTGCACCCATGTATGGCAACAAACAAGCTTTTGGCGTTGATTTAGTTTGTTCCCTTTTCTTTTTCCTTTTTTCAATATATTTTAATTAATTAATACTTACTTAATTATTGTATGAATTTTAAGAATCAAGGGTTGAGATTAATTTGAGATCTTACCTCCTATAAGGTAATGGAGAGGTATCTTAGCAAGGCCCGTTCACCATGAGAATGAGATGCAGCACTACGTCACTACCATTCACATCCAGCGCCCCAATACCTAAAGAACAGAGGAAAAATGAGAAGAGTTCGAAGAATCTTGCCTTCTCGCTGAGACTGGGACATGGCCGTCGTCGCAGCAACAGCAGCAGGCGTTGCCGCTTGCACTCCCGTGCGCTCTCGCCGCTACCCTTTGCAGTCGCTGCAACAACAGCAGCCGGTGCCGCAGCTCACCGCCGCCTGCACTTCCGACGCCCCTCGCCGGTCTTGCACCCTCGCCGCTCGCCAGTCACAGCAGCAACAGCATCCGGCGGCGCCGCCGCCAGCACTCACACGAGCTCGGGAGGAACGGTGTCCAATGGCCAGGGTTATGCATGTGACAGCTTCCTATCGGTAGATTTCCCAGCGATTTGGGCCTGCGCGTGATTTTGGCCGAGGAAAATAAAAGCCCACGCAGAATAGTGGCGCTAAATGAACCTCGACTTAGCGGAAATAGCACGCTATTAGACGCTAATAGCGGAAAAATTAATCTAGCGCCAAATATGTCATAGCTTAGCGTCCGACATACTAATTATGAGGGTTGGGGACATAGATTAATGGGTAAAGTATAATTTACACCCTCCAACTATCGCGAAAGTATAGATTTCAACCTCGAACTTCAAAACCGGATAACTTTGGCCCTCCAACTCTTGAAAAAGTTCAAATTTCAACCTTACGGGCGTTTTTTGCGTATGAGACTCTATTTTGATATTTTTAGGAAAGCTGAAATTTTATATGGATTTTGAAGCATCTTAATGTCCTCAAATGAAAAAACTTAGACTACAAAGTTGAGATCTACAATTTACAAGTTTTGATAAAAATTTTTTCATTTGAGGACAGTAAGATGCTCGAAAAAAATAATATAAAATTTCAGTGCTATAATAATCGCTAACTAGGTGATTATTATGGATTAGAAATTTTATATATTTTTTGTATGGAGTTCAAATGAAAATACTTTTTACTACCAAAGTTGTAGATCTCAATGAGATATACAATTTACATAGTTTTATCTTCATTTTTCATTTGAGGAGGTTTTCTATTTAAGATGCTTAAAAAAATAATATAAAATTTCAGCGAATCCTAAAAATATCAAAAATACTGTTCATACGCAAAACCGCCCAGAAGATTGAAATTTAAACTTTTTCAAGAGTTGGAGGGTCAAAGTTATCCGGTTTTGAAGTTCGAGGTTGAAATCTATACTTTCGCGATAGTTGGAGGGTGTAAATTATACTTTACCCTAGATTAATTAATCGAGCAATTGCTACACAGTCGTCCTGCTGACTGCATCAATCCTAATAACCTCCTAGCAGCCTCCTAGAAGACTGTAGCAGCCTTAGAGCCTGTTTGGGACAGGCTCCTAGAAGGCTGTAGCTAGCAGGACTTGAACTAGCTGCCCAGGCTCCAGGTGCTCTCCTAGCTAGTCCTGCTTCATTGTCAACACGCACATATCAATAAAAACATGCACTTGTTGCACTATTGCGGATGCACACTGTTAATGGATGAGCACCTGCCATCAGCTTTAACAAAGCTCATGCGTCACTTGAGCCGTCACTTACCGATGGCAGACGTCTCACCAGCCTCAGAATTCTTGGCCTTTGCGTGCGGCTACATGCAGTATAAATAACACCATGCAGCACCGTGTTGTTTGCTCCATCTCTCGCCAGACATGGATCCGTTCTTGCTCCTCATAGAGCTGTTCCTTATTCTCTGCTTTCTCATCCTGTACTACCGCCACCTGCAATCTAAGAAAACGAGCCATTTGGCTCCCATCAAATGGCCAGTAGTGGGGATACTCCCCGGCTTGGTCGCCAACATCCACTACTTCCACGACTGGACCACCGCCCAACTCGCCGGCGCCGGCTACACCTTCAGAGTTAAAGGAGTCCCCGGCCAGCGGTACTTCGTCACCTGCGACCCGGCCAACGTGCGCCACATCTTCACCTCCAACTTCGCTAACTACCCCAAAGGCCACGAGTACGCCGAGATCTTCGACGCTCTTCTTGGCGCTGGCATCAAGAACTCCGATGGGGAGTCGTGGCGGCGCCAGCGGGTGAAGGCCCAGATGCTCATGACCGCTCCACGGTTCCGCGCCTTCACGGCACGGTGCAGCCGCGACAAGGTGGAGAAGAGCCTCCTGCCGTTCCTCGCCCTCGCCGCCGACGAGGGAAGGCCGTGCGATCTGCAGGACGTGTTCCTGAGGTTATCGTTCGACCTCACCTGCGCTCTCGTCTTCGGCGTCGACACTGGGTGCCTGGCGACCGGGCTGCCAGAGGTTCCCTTCCTGCGCGCCACGGACGTAGCGCTGGAGACGATTTTCCTCCGCCACGTCATCCCCATGGCGTGCTGGAAGCTGATGAGAAGGTTAAATGTTGGTCCCGAGCGGAAGATGGCCACTGCACGCCGGACGATGGACAGCTTCGTCGCGGAGATGATTGCACGAGTACGACGACGGGCAGACATGGTGAACGAAGGTGCCGACGACTACTTGCTTTCATCCTACCTCTGTCACGATAACACAAGTGACGACCAGAGTACCGACGAGTCCATACGTGACACGACGGTGAACCTCCTGTTCGCCGGCCGCGACGCCCCGGCCACTGGGCTCTCGTGGTTCTTCTACCTCGTGTCCAAGAACCCACGCGTGGAGCAGAAGCTCCTAGGCGAGCTGTCCACCGTCGTTGCTTCCCGGGATAATGCAGGCTCCACTGTGGACACCGGCTGCAGCATGGTGACGTTCCACGCGAGCGAACTCAACAAACTGGTATACCTGCACGCTGCTCTGTGCGAGTCCCTAAGGCTGTACCCACCAGTCCCATTTGAGCACAAGGTCGCGGCCGCCGCCGACGTGCTGCCGAGCGGGCAGAAGTTGAAGGCTGGCGACAAGGTCCTGTTCTTCAACTACTCCATGGGGAGGATGGAGGGCGTGTGGGGCAAAGACTGCATGGAGTTCCGGCCGGAGCGGTGGGTCACCGAGGAAGGGAAGCTGCGGCGCGAGCCGTCCTACAAGTTCTTCTCCTTCAACACCGGGCCAAGGTCGTGCCTCGGCAGGGAGATGGCGTTCGTGCAGATGAAGACCGTGGCGGCGGCCGTGCTGTGGAACTTCGCCGTCCAGGTGGTGCCGGGCCACGTCGTGGAGCCGAAGCTCTCCCCCATACTTCACATGAGGAATGGGCTTCTTGTGTGGGTGCACCGGAGGGGCTTCATAGGCCACGACTAGCTCATTTCATCATGTCAAGTAGAAGTATATCCCGTAAGAACATAAAGGAAGCATGTACACATACAGAAGTTTATAGATGGCTAAATGGGTCCGGCGGCCCATTTGGCCATCTATAATCCCATCTTATTGTCATTCCTACGTGAGCGCTGTATTTTAATGAACTTTATGGGTGTAACCGTTTGTAAAAGGTTTATTTAGCAAGAAAAAAAGAAGAAGAAAAAAACAGCTTTACACAGAACTGTACCAAAGAGGGCCTGAGAAGAACGAATACGCGTCTAGTTGGGCTTAGCTGTGTGTGGCTTGTATAAAATGGCGGCATACAAATCGGGATCGCCTCATTAGACGAGGCAAGATTGTAAACGAATATTCAGAATACTAATCCTGTCCTCGCCATTCTTTTCTTGCTTATCTAGGTCTTATTCCTCTCCAAGCCTTCGCTCATAACACCAACTCATCACTCTATTACTAAAAACTACGGCGGCATTCTTCAAGAAAGTGTTGGGCGTAGGGTGAGCACGAAGCTCCTGCCTCCTCTGCGTGAAATCCGTGCTACAGAAGGGTAATCGAAGGGTCAAATATGACCATGGATGAGCTGATGGTGGAGAATGGATATAGGAAGGAGGATGTGTCGTCCTTTGTTGGCATTGGAGGCGATGAACAACAATGGGGGTCGATGTGGACGCAACACCGGGCATATGGTATTGGACAATCAGTTGATGTAAGAGCAACTTCAGTCTTCTCCAATGGCAGTAGATATCTCGGTGGTTTTCAGTAGGCCGTTTGAACGGCGACTTCGATGTGGGTTCGTACGAGCGAGACGAGTTGGAGCAACAGGAAGAGAAAAGGATTGGTGACGAAGTTAGCGGTGATTCAGAGGCTTCGAACGATGATGAAGCAGCCACAGACGTGCCAGTCGGTGAAGGTACCGGTTACCCAGGACCAGCTGATGAGAGAGCAGTCAGAGATGTGCCTTTTGCTACTCACGTAGAGGAGGTTATGCCTGTTGGTACTCTCGTAGAGGATGTTACTCCGTAAGATTCATGGGTGAGGATGAGCGAAGCACAAAACATTACGTGGCAACATAGCCTTACACAGCCACTGAGATGATGCAACCGAGGTCGATGAACCACCAAAAGCTTGCTCGGTTGGCTGGTTCGTTTCGTTGCTGGTTCGTGAAGAAGTACTGCTGGCTAGTTTGTGTGAGAGAAAAATACTGTTCCAGCTGAAAATTTACGATCGTTTACGACAAGCCATAGCCAAACGAACAGGCTGCAAATTGGGAGTGACCACCAACTTGCTCCGGAGGTCGATATGGCCGGGGGGAGGCTTGTGGCGCCGGTTCTCGCGCTAGGCGCGCCCAGCCGAGCGGGGAAGGAAGAAAGAAGTGAGGGAGACATAGGGGGAGGGAGCTGAGCGCAAGTCTGTATGTTAGGTGGGTTGGCGTGGCGCTATCGCACTGGAGTCGACGGCGCGGCAAGCGCGGACACGTCGGCAGTCAGCGGCCGGCTAATTGGCCACGGTGGTGGGCCAGCCGCGCCATGCTGCTTGGTGCGGCAGCGTTGTTTGGCCCCGCTAGGATAATAGGTGCGACCAAATATGTTTGATGTGAAAAAGTCAATGTTAATTTTAAAATATGTTTAAAAAAGGTTAAAATAAAAAAACACGGAGGTCAGGGCGTGGCGGGGGATAGGCGTGAGGCGGGGATGAGAGCGCGGCGGAGAAGTGACGCCGCGAGCTGACGTCACGATGGGACGTGGGCGCGGGGACTAGCGTTGGATGGGATGCAGGCACGAGCGCGAGAGTTGTGTCCCGACGTGGACGTACGTTAAACATCCAGGCGCTAGCTGCGCAAAAAAAAAACAGCTTCAGATAGTTTATGAAGTTGTACAAAAAGGGCCTAAGAACAAATATGCATCTACTTGGGCTCAGCGGTGCGTGGCTCATGTAACGTGATGGCATATCCCATACAAATCGGGATGGTCTCGTCGAGGAGTCAGATTCTAAACGAACATTCAGAATATTAATCCTATCCTCGTCATTCTTTTCTTGCTTGTCTAGTTCTTATGAGGTGTTTTGATACCCTGGACTAAAGTTTAGTCATGTCAGATCGGATGTTTGACACTAATTTATAGTATTAAACATAAACTAATTACAAAACTAATTACATAGATAGCGACTAATTTGTGAGGCGAATCTATTAAAACTAATTAGTTTATGATTTAACAATGTGGTGCTACAGTAGCATGCGCTAATCATAATCATAATATTAAATTTCTCCTAGTAAGGTGGGGTTCCCACACTGGTATTTTGGTATTCAAAATTTAGTATAAATTTTTCCTACTAATGCCTCTAGAGAAATTCTCGTGTGCTATGACTAGTGGTAATATTTTAATACTACTTAAAAACACTAGAAGAATTCCACCATTTTAGTAGTGAATGATGGATTAATTAGGCTTAATAGATTTATCTCGCAAATTAGTCTTTATCTGTGCAATTAGTTTTATAATTAGCTCATGTTTGGTCCTCAAACGTTCGATGTTTTTGGCTCTGTTCGCTTGTATTATAATCAGTACTTTTCAGCTTATTTTTTTAGCCGGAACAGTGTTTTCTCTTTAAACAAATCAGCCGGAACAGTGTTTCGGTTTATTTTTTTAACGAAATGAACGGGGCCTTTTTCACGAGCAGGTTTTCACCCGTTTTTCACGAAGAGGGAAAGCATTTTACAACCAACACAAGGAGAAGGTGGCGGCGAGGAGCCCCCAGCAGACGCCCTGACAGACCTAGCTATTGGATCCTAGATAGGCGTTACATTACAGCATTGTTTTGCGACCACAAATGAGCCAGCACAGACATGGGCGCGAAACCAGCCATCGCCCAATCCTCGCCCTCCTTGAACGCCGCCCGGACAACCTCTTGCACGGATAAATGCGGCCTCCCGAACACCCTGCAATTCCTCTCCTTCCAAACCGACCAGGCAACCAGCAGCAGCAGCGAATCGAACAGGGATCACGATGCCGAATCCACCCGGCGGCGTTGGTGTGTCCACCACTCGCCGACGTCGCCGCCTTCCAAATGTTCACACGGACTAAACTTTAATTCCGGATCCAAACACCCCATATTCCTCTCCCAGCCTTCGCTCATAACACCAACTATTGCTCTGTTCGTATAAACAGCAGCGGCATTCTTCAGGAAAGTGTTGGGCGGAGAGCGAGCATGAAGCTTGTGCCTCCGCTGCGTGAAATCCGTGCTGTGTTCTAGCCACCACCTCGACCTCGGAGCCGCGTGATGATTGCTACGGACAGGTGCTGTACGTGGTGGCGGTGGCCGGTGGGTGTTGCATCCTCCCTTTCTGATTTGACGTGCGACGGGTACAGATCGTATGTGCTGCAGCTGATAAGTACATACTAAATCTAGAAGTGCACGTACAAAGAATGTTAGGATACTATATGATACTACTATGAATCTGATATAGGATAGTACGGAGTTTACAAGCTCCGGTGGCTAAGGTTGCCACCGGCCAACTCGAGCCGCAACCCGCCGCCAACAACTCCGACGACAACCAAGACAGCGCTTTGACCGGTCGCAGCTGGGCTTGGACCGAGTTTGCATCAGTTTTGCCACTCCGGGCCTAGTACGCGCTTGTTGGGCTTCTTGGCTCGCTTTCCGCCTGGGCCAATATGAAGTAAAGAATCAAGTCACAGAGGAGACATACGATTTAATGTGGAAAACCCCTTCAATGTGAAGGAAAAAAACCACAGGCACCAGCCAGCAACAATCTCACTATCTCAAGAGTTTTTGGGTTACACGCCTATGACGGCTTATAAGAGAGAATCAAGTCTCCGACCCAAGCCTCCGGCGACGGGTCTCCGCTCCGCTCCGTCAGAAGCCCGGCCTATATCCTGGAATGAATTTGGAACAACTCCAACAAACTCCACCTTGAAACAAATTCATCTTGTATCATAAATCAACCCTTCATCCTGAACATAACAAAGATAGAAAATCACTAGTGCCAACAATAGTTTCTTGGACTATCCAATTAAACCAACTAAGCTTGAGCACAGCTCAAACTTAGCAACAAGAACAGGCTTTGTCATCATATCAGCAGGATTATCAAGAGTACTAATCTTGCATACCTTCAGCTTACCTTCTTCAATCACATCACGCACAAAATGATACTTGATATCTATATGCTTAGTTCTCTCATGGAACATCTGATCTTTAGTGAGTTAAATTGCACTTTGACTGTCACAGTGCAAACTTATGCAAGATTCAACTCCACAAAACTCAGCGTACAAATCTTTCAGCCAAATTAATTCTTTGCACGCTTCACAAATAGCCATATATTCTGCTTCAGTAGTAGACAAAGCAACAACTGACTGTAAAGTAGCCCTCCAACTCACAGCACAACTGCCAACAGTAAACACATAACCTGTAAGTGATCTTCGCCTGTCCAGATCACCAGCATAATCAGAATCCATATAGCCAATAAGACCCTTATCAGTTCTTCCAAACTTTAAACAGGAATCTGCTGTGCCTCTGAGGTACCTGAAAATCTACTGAACTGCCCTCCAATGTTCTTTGCCAGGATTAGACATATATCTACTAACAAGACTCATAGCATATGACAAATCTGGACGAGAGCAAACCATGGCATACATCAAAGACCCAACAGCACTAGAATAAGGAACCCTCGACATGTATTCAATCTCTGCATCTGTACTAGGACACTGAGCAGCTGACAACTTAAAGTGAGGTGCAATAGGGGTACTAACAGCCTTAGCATTTTGCATGTTGAAACGCTGAAGAACTTTCTTGATATAATTTTGTTGACTAAGAAATAGCAAACCAGATTTTCTGTCTCTACTAATTTCCATACCAAGAATTTTCTTAGCACTACCAAGATCTTTCATATCAAAACCACTACTCAATAGCTTCTTTAACTTAGTGATTTCAATCTTACTCTTGGCAGCAATCAGCATATCATCAACATATAACAGCAAATATATAGGTGATCCATTAACATGCTTGATGTAAACACAGCTATCATACTTAGATCTTTTAAAACTGTGTGCTAACATAAATGAATCAAACCTCTTGTTCCATTGACGAGGGGACTGTTTCAAACCATACAAGGATCTCTTCAACTTGCACACATATTTTTCCTTGCCAGGCACTATGAACCCTTCTGGTTGGTCCATGTATATGTCCTCCTCAAGCTCTTCATGCAAAAACGCAGTCTTTACATCTAACTGCTCAAGCTCAAGATCATGTGAAGCAACAATACTAAGGAAAGTACGAATTGAACTATGTTTTACCACTGGAGAGAACACATCATTGTAGTCAACTCCCGGAATTTGACTGTAGCCTTTAGCAACTAACCTTGCCTTATACTTTGGAGGCTCGCTTGGAGATAAACCCTCCTTTCTCTTGAAGATCCATTTGCAGCTGATGGTCTTCTTATTCTTAGGTAAAGGTACAATCTCCCATGTACTGTTCTTCTCAAGAGACTACATCTCCTCATGTATAGCAGAAATCCAATTCTCAGTATCACCACAACGGATAGCTTCTTTATAGGTTGCTGGCTCATGAATATTCTCCACCTGTTCAGCACAACTCAAAGCATAGTAAGACAAATTACACTCTTCAATAAGACGCTTAGGAGGTGCAATTGTCCTTTTTGACTTGCGTTGAGCAATAGGTAAATCCTCCTCTAACTGCAAAATAGGAGGAGTTTGCTGAACATCATCATGAGCATCATCCTCAGCAACATCATTATCATGGTCACCATGCTCATCAACAGGCTCCACCTGCACACCTGTATCATCATCAACATGCTCCACCTGCATGCGCATACGCTGCAGCTCTTTTTCTGGAACATGATCTGAGGGCAAACTGTCAGTAAACATCACAGATTCATTGAAAACAACACTCCTGCTCATAAAAGTCTTTCCTGTTTTAGGATTCCACAATTTATAGCCTTTGACTCCCGAACTATAACCAAGGAAAAGACACTTAACAGCTCTAGGCTCTAATTTTCCATTATCAACATGAGCATAAGCAGTGCATCCAAAAACTTTCAACTGTGAATAATCAGCAGGCGTACCAGACCATACCTCAATGGGAGTTCTTTTATTTAGTGGAATAGAAGGCGACCTGTTTATCAAGTAACAGGCAGTATTAGCAGCTTCAACCCAAAAATGCTTGCTCATCCTGGCATTAGACAGCATGCAACGGGCCTTGGACATGATGATTCTGTTCATGCGTTCGGCCACACCATTCTGTTGTGGAGTATGGGGTATGGTGTGATGCCTAACAATGTCTTCCGATCTGCAATAATCATTAAATTCACGCGAACAAAATTCTCCACCATTATCAGTACGAAGCAATTTTACCTTCCTTTCAGTTTGTCTTTCTACCATTACTTTCCAGTCCTTAAAAGCAGCAAAAGTATCATCTTTCTGTTTCAGAAAATAAGGCCAAACCCTTCTAGAGTAATCATCAATAATTGTAAGCATGTAACGAGCACCACCAAGTGAGGACTTACGGGAAGGGCCCCATAAATCAGCATGAACATAATCAAGAGTACCTTTAGTGGTGTGAACAGAAGTGTTGAAATGTACCCTTTTATGCTTCCCGAAAATACAATGCTCACAAAACTTTATTTTACTCGAAGTGCAGCCATCCAGCAGGTTTCTCTTCATCAATTCTGCCATACCATGGTGACTCATATGTCCCAAACGCATATGCCAAAGGTTAGTTTTACTAGGTTCATCATTAGTAACAGCAGCAACAGCGGAATCAGAACCAGGTAAAGTACACCCTCTAAGGACATATAACTTTGCAGAATTAAGATCACCTTTCAAGCAAACAAGAGAACCTTTTGATACCTTCAGAACGCCATCTGAACCGGAATATTTGTAACCTTCTGCATCAAGTGTGCTCAATGAGATAAGATTTCTGGACATCCCTGGTATATACCTGACATTTTTCAGCGTGCGTGTCATGCCATCATCAGTCTTGATCTGAACTGATCCAATCCCCACAATGTCACACGGGTTATCATCTCCCATCCGCACAACATCCTCTTTCTGCACAGGCTTATACGAGCTAAACCAATTTCTGTTAGTGCAAATATGAAATGAACATGCGGAATCGAGAATCCATTCATCATGACCAGCAACACAACCAGCAAATACTACCAGACAATCTCCAGAATCATCATTAGACGCAGCAGCAGCAACAGAGACCTTACCAGCCGACTTGTTTTTCTTCTTCTCCTTATTCTGTACTTTTCTGCAATCCTCAACATTATGATTTGTCAGCTTGCAATAAACACATAACTTTTTATTACCATGCGGCTTGGACTTTGAACGGCCTCTCCTTTCATAGTTCTTTCTTCCATCATTGCCATCATTGGAGGATCTATTTTCAGTTCTGCCTCTCACATGCAAAGCATCGCCCTTGGAGGACGACGTCCCGTCATTCTGCACCATGCCTCTCATCTTCTCCCTAGACTGGAGAGCCTCATAAACTTCCTTTAGGGTTAGTTCATCACGGCTCAAAAGTATGGTGTCACGAAAATTTGCATATGAATTTGGCAAAGAACATAGCAGTAAAAGACCTAAGTCCTCATCATCATACTTCACCTCCATCGACACTAGGTCGACGACGATCTTCTTGAATTCAGCGATGTGGCTCATCACTGAATCCTCCTCCTTCATCTTCAGGGTGAACAGCTTCATCTTCATCTGCATCTTACTGGTTAGATCCTTGGACATACAGATCAATTCTAGTTTCAGCCATAGTTCTGCAGCAGTTTTCTCTTTCAGACACTCCTGCAAAATATCATTATGAAGATGCAACTGAATTAGGACGAGCGCCTTCTGATCCTTGCAGATCTCTTCTGGAGTCCACTCGGCCTTCCTCTTTTTGAAACTATCCAACGCCTCATCATAGTCATGAGTCTGCGCCAGAATCCCCCGCATCTTGACTTGCCATAGCGAGAACCGCGTGTCGTAGTTCAGCAGCGGAAGATCGAACTTCATCGACGTCGTCATGAACCCTAACAGCAACCAAAGCTCTGCGCTCGGCCCAACCGAAGCCCATCCATGTGAGCTATACACGTCGTAGCTATACTGGAGAATTGATGTGCCACTTCAAAAGCCCAGGGACTATTGGAGATCCACACGTCGTAGACTCGTAGCCCAACCGAAGCAACATCCTGTACGTCGCTTGGCCGGCTTCTGGAATTGCAACTCGCGAGAGACCGAGGTTCACGTATTCTCCTCCGTACGGCGCGGGTGCGGCCATCGAGATCGGATCGAGCACAGGGAACGGCGACTCCACGAGGACCTCAAGTCCACGACAGCAAACGCTAAGCCGTGACTCCGTGAGCAGCAACGACGGCAAACGCTAAGCCGTGACTCTGTGAGCAGCAACGACGGCAGCAACCAGCAACCCAGCAGCCATTAGGATTAGGTACGTATATCAAAAACCTAAGATGAAGACTCAATTGCTATTTGCTAAACCAAAGCCCTACTCTGTACTCACGTTTCTCCTTTTTCTTTCAGCTTCTTTTTCTTTCAGCCAGGATTGGAGATTCGGAGGATCCACGTTTCTTCAATTGGCAAGCTAGGAACAGCAAAAGTGCACAGGGTATGGGTATATAAAACTGATTTAATTTTAATTATATGTTTTTTACGGTATTGGATTATTGGTTTGGTAAATTGAAACGTCATATAATTCTCATGCAGATTTGTTAAAAATGAAGAGGAGTGGTGATATTGCCTCCCTTTTCCAGAAATATGAATCAAAGAAGAAGGCTTGTTCTCAATCTCCTTCTATGGCTACAGCTGTTCCAGAAGAGCAAATGGAAGAACATGATGGACAAGATCAAGATAGAGTGATTGAAGAAAATGTAACTCCAACTCCAATGTCTGAACAAGAAGATGGTCCAGATCAAGATAGAGTGATTGAAGAAAATGTAACTCCAACTCCAATGCCTCCAAATCCACCTCCAGTTGCCCAAAAAGAACCTATTTATGATATCAGTCGGCTTCCACTTGATCCGGGGGAAAGACAACCCATTGCAAATTATCCAGTCAATGATCAAGATGCAGTTCGACGATCATATATTATTAAAGGTCTATTCCAACCTTATGCACATCAATTTGAAAGTAGAAAAATTGGAAATAGGGATCGACAATTCAATCCTATGTGGTTTTATAAATATCCATGGATTGAATACAATGTCAAGAAGGAAGCAGCATTTTGCTTTGTGTGCTACTTGTTTGGAAAGGAGAAAAGTAAGAAATCTGCATTTGTTGAAGGTGGTTGGAGAAATTGAAATAGAAATGATGCACTTGATTTACATGTGGGAGGTGTAACAAGTGCTCACAACGCAGCTCAAGAAAGATATAACTTATTTATGACTCCCCATGGTGCAATTGATGATAAAATTGTGAAGGTGGATAATGAGGAGCGCCGTCTCTACAAGATTAGGTTGACTTATTCACTTAGATGTTTGAGATTTCTTTTGCAGCAAGGATTAGCATTCCGTGGGCATGATGAAAGTGAAGAGTCTAGCAACAGAGGGAACTTCATTGAGCTTTTGAAGTGGCTTGCAGCAAATAATGAAGAGGTCGACAAGTTTGTTTTGAAGAATGCTCCAGGTAATTGCACATTAACTAGCCCAGACATACAAAAAGAAATTATTCAATGTTGTGCAATGGAGACTAGAGATCAAATCATTAAGGAAATTGGGGATGATCACTATACAATTTTAGCTGATGAGTCTAGTGATGTCTCTCATAAAGAACAACTAGCCCTTTGCTTGCGTTATGTTGATAAATTAGGAAGGTCATGTGAGCGGTTTCTTGGAATTGTTCATGTAGATGATACTACTTCTTCATCACTTAAGGAAGCAATTCAATCTTTACTAGTTAGTCATGGTTTGACTATAACTCAAATCCGTGGTCAAGACTATGATGGGGCTAGTAACATGAAAGGAGAGATTAAAGGGCTGAAAACCTTGATTATGAAAGAATCACCATCTGCTTATTATGTTCACTGTTTTGCACATCAACTCCAATTGGTTCTTGTTGCTGTTGCCAAAGACAATGATGATTGTGTGTGGTTTTTTGATCGAGTATCCCTCTTGCTAAATATTGTTGGTAGCTCTTGTAAGCGTCATGGCATGCTTCGACATCACCAATATGCCAATGTCATGAAAGCACTTGAGTATGGTATACTAGAATCTGGAAGTGGGTTAAATCAAGAGATGGGGCTGCCTAGACCTGGTGACACTCGGTGGGGCTCTCATTATAAAACTGTGGTCAACATGATTGCTATGTATCCCACAATTCGTGATGTACTCATAGCTCTTGGATGAGATACTTCACAAAGGGGTGAATGGCCAAAAATACATACTATGGTTGGAGTGTTTGAGTCATTTGATTTCATTTTCAGTGCTCATTTGATGCTTGATATTCTTGGACATACAAATGAATTGTCTGAGTGTTTGCAAAGAAAAGACCAAGATATCCTTAATGCAATGTCACTTGTCCGTTTGGCAAAGAGTAAAATGCAACAAATGAGGTCTGAAGGGTGGGTTTCATTTTTTCAAAGGGTTACAATATTTTGCAACAAATATGGTATTCAAGTTCCTGGAATGGAACATAATTATGTGCCATATGGAAGATCAGCACGTTTTGCTCAGGACCAAACAAATGATGATCACTTCATAAGAGAAGTATATATTGGAGTCATTGATAAAATTAGTCAAGAGCTTGACAGTCGGTTTGATGAGGTAAATATGGAGTTGCTTACTTGTATGGCTGCTTTGAATCCAACAGATTCCTTCGCTTCTTTTGATGCAAACAAAGTACATAGACTTGCTAAATTTTACCCTAATGATTTTTCAAGCTCTGACTTGCTAAGACTCGATCTGCAACTTGAAACTTTTATTGATGACATGAGGAAAGATGAAATGTTCAAAGGCCTAAACAATCTTGTTGACCTCTCAGTAAAACTTGTTGAAACAAAGAGGGATAAAGTTTATCATTGGGTCTATTTACTTATCAAATTTGTATTGCTTCTACCGGTGGCTACTGCAAGTGTTGAAAGAATATTTTCTACAATGACCTTTATCAAGAATAAGTTGAGAAATAAGATGGATGATAGCCTTCTCGATGATTGTCTAGTGACTTTTATTGAACGGGATATGTTCTTACAATTGAGTGAAGAAGAGATCATCAACACTTTCATGGCTATTAGAAGGCGAAGGCCTGACAAGAAGAAGTAGTAGTGACATATTCTTCTTCAACTATTATAGGTATGTAATATTTCAATCAATTCTACGTTAAGAAAGCTATACTCGTCTATTTTATGAACTCTATATGTCATTTTTCCCTTAATTGTATTTTGTAATTCATATACTTGTGTATTGACAAGTTAAATTTATAACGGTTAAAAAAATTTAGACAATGGACCACCATAGCTACAAATCCTAGCTACGCCACTGCTGCCAGAGGTTCCCTTCCTGCGCGCCACAGACGTCGCGCTGGAGACGATTTTCCTCCGCCACGTCATCCCCATGGCGTGCTGGAAGCTGATGAGAAGGTTAAATGTTGGTCCCGAGCGGAAGATGGCCACTGCACGCCGGACGATGGACAGCTTCGTCGCGGAGATGATTGCACGAGTACGACGACGGGCAGACATGGTGAACGAAGGTGCCGACGACTACTTGCTTTCATCCTACCTCTGTCACGATAACACAAGTGACGACCAGAGTACCGACGAGTCCATACGTGACACGACGGTGAACCTCCTGTTCGCCGGCCGCGACGCCCCGGCCACTGGGCTCTCGTGGTTCTTCTACCTCGTGTCCAAGAACCCACGCGTGGAGCAGAAGCTCCTAGGCGAGCTGTCCACCGTCGTTGCTTCCCGGGATAATGCAGGCTCCACTGTGGACACCGGCTGCAGCATGGTGACGTTCCACGCGAGCGAACTCAACAAACTGGTATACCTGCACGCTGCTCTGTGCGAGTCCCTAAGGCTGTACCCACCAGTCCCATTTGAGCACAAGGTCGCGGCCGCCGCCGACGTGCTGCCGAGCGGGCAGAAGTTGAAGGCTGGCGACAAGGTCCTGTTCTTCAACTACTCCATGGGGAGGATGGAGGGCGTGTGGGGCAAAGACTGCATGGAGTTCCGGCCGGAGCGGTGGGTCACCGAGGAAGGGAAGCTGCGGCGCGAGCCGTCCTACAAGTTCTTCTCCTTCAACACCGGGCCAAGGTCGTGCCTCGGCAGGGGAGATGGCGTTCGTGCAGATGAAGACCGTGGCGGCGGCCGTGCTGTGGAACTTCGCCGTCCAGGTGGTGCCGGGCCACGTCGTGGAGCCGAAGCTCTCCCCCATACTTCACATGAGGAATGGGCTTCTTGTGTGGGTGCACCGGAGGGGCTTCATAGGCCACGACTAGCTCATTTCATCATGTCAAGTAGAAGTATATCCCGTAAGAACATAAAGGAAGCATGTACACATACAGAAGTTTATAGATGGCTAAATGGGTCCGGCGGCCCATTTGGCCATCTATAATCCCATCTTATTGTCATTCCTACGTGAGCGCTGTATTTTAATGAACTTTATGGGTGTAACCGTTTGTAAAAGGTTTATTTAGCAAGAGAAAAAAAGAAGAAGAAAAAAACAGCTTTACACAGAACTGTACCAAAGAGGGCCTGAGAAGAACGAATACGCGTCTAGTTGGGCTTAGCTGTGTGTGGCTTGTATAAAATGGCGGCATACAAATCGGGATCGCCTCATTAGACGAGGCAAGATTGTAAACGAATATTCAGAATACTAATCCTGTCCTCGCCATTCTTTTCTTGCTTATCTAGGTCTTATTCCTCTCCAAGCCTTCGCTCATAACACCAACTCATCACTCTATTACTAAAAACTACGGCGGCATTCTTCAAGAAAGTGTTGGGCGTAGGGTGAGCACGAAGCTCCTGCCTCCTCTGCGTGAAATCCGTGCTACAGAAGGGTAATCGAAGGGTCAAATATGACCATGGATGAGCTGATGGTGGAGAATGGATATAGGAAGGAGGATGTGTCGTCCTTTGTTGGCATTGGAGGCGATGAACAACAATGGGGGTCGATGTGGACGCAACACCGGGCATATGGTATTGGACAATCAGTTGATGTAAGAGCAACTTCAGTCTTCTCCAATGGCAGTAGATATCTCGGTGGTTTTCAGTAGGCCGTTTGAACGGCGACTTCGATGTGGGTTCGTACGAGCGAGACGAGTTGGAGCAACAGGAAGAGAAAAGGATTGGTGACGAAGTTAGCGGTGATTCAGAGGCTTCGAACGATGATGAAGCAGCCACAGACGTGCCAGTCGGTGAAGGTACCGGTTACCCAGGACCAGCTGATGAGAGAGCAGTCAGAGATGTGCCTTTTGCTACTCACGTAGAGGAGGTTATGCCTGTTGGTACTCTCGTAGAGGATGTTACTCTGTAAGATTCATGGGTGAGGATGAGCGAAGCACAAAACATTACGTGGCAACATAGCCTTACACAGCCACTGAGACGATGCAACCGAGGTCGATGAACCACCAAAAGCTTGTTCGGTTGGCTGGTTCGTTTCGTTACTGGTTCGTGAAGAAGTACTGCTGGCTAGTTTGTGTGAGAAAAAATATTGTTCCAGCTGAAAATTTACGATCGTTTACGACAAGCCACAGCCAAACGAACAGGCTGCAAATTGGGAGTGACCACCAACTTGCTCCGGAGGTCGATATGGCCGGGGGGAGGCTTGTGGTGCCGGTTCTCGCGCTAGGCGCGCCTAGCCGAGCGGGGAAGGAAGAAAGAAGTGAGGGAGACATAGGGGGAGGGAGTTGAGCGCAAGTCTGTATGCTAGGTGGGTTGGCGTGGCGCTATCGCACTGGAGTCGACGGAGCGGCAAGCGTGGACACGTCGGCAGTCAGCGGCTGGCTAATTGGCCACGGTGGTGGGCCAGCCGTGCCATGCTGCTTGGTGCGGCAGCGTTGTTTGGCCCCGCTAGGATAATAGGTGCGACCAAATATGTTTGATGTGAAAAAGTCAATGTTAATTTTAAAATATGTTTAAAAAAGGTTAAAAAAAAAAACACGGAGGTCAGGGCGTGGCGGGGGATAGGCGTGAGGCGGGGATGAGAGCGCGGCGGAGAAGTGACGCCGCGAGCTGACGTCAGGATGGGACGTGGGCGCGGGGACTAGCGTTGGATGGGATGCAGGCGCGAGCGCGAGAGTTGTGTCCAGACGCGGACGTACGTTAAACATCCAGGCGCTAGCTGCGAAAAAAAAAAAACAGCTTCAGATAGCTTATGAAGTTGTACAAAAAGGGCCTAAGAACAAATATGCATCTACTTGGGCTCAGCGGTGCGTGGCTCATGTAACGTGACGGCATATCCCATACAAATCGGGATGGTCTCGTCGAGGAGTCAGATTCTAAACGAACATTCAGAATATTAATCCTATCCTCGTCATTCTTTTCTTGCTTGTCTAGTTCTTATGAGGTGTTTTGATATCCTGGACTAAAGTTTAGTCATGTCAGATCAGATGTTTAACACTAATTTATAGTATTAAATATAAACTAATTACAAAACTAATTACATAGATAGCGACTAATTTGTGAGGCGAATCTATTAAAACTAATTAGTTCATGATTTGACAATGTGGTGCTACAGTAGCATGTGCTAATCATAATCATAATATTAAATTTCTCCTAGTAAGGTGGGGTTCCCCCACTGGTATTTTGGTATTCAAAATTTAGTATAAATTTTTCCTACTAATGCCTCTAGAGAAATTCCTATGTGCTATGACTAGTGGTAATATTTTAATACTACTTAAAAACACTAGAAGAATTCCACCATTTTAGTAGTGAATGATGGATTAATTAGGCTTAATAGATTTATCTCGCAAATTAGTCTTTATCTGTGCAATTAGTTTTATAATTAGCTCATGTTTGGTCCTCAAACGTTCGATGTTTTTGGCTCTGTTCGTTTGTATTATAATCAATACTTTTCAGTTTATTTTTTCAGCCGGAATAGTGTTTTCTCTTTAAACAAATCAGCCGGAACAGTGTTTCGGTTTATTTTTTTAACGAAACGAACGGGGCCTTTTTCACGAGCAGGTTTTCACCCGTTTTTCACGAGGAGGGAAAGCATTTTACAACCAACACAAGGAGAAGGTGGCGGCGAGGAGCCCCCAGCAGACGCCCTGACAGACCTAGCTATTGGATCCTAGATAGGCGTTACATTACAGCATTGTTTTGCGACCACAAATGAGCCAGCACAGACATGGGCGCGAAACCAGCCATCGCCCAATCCTCGCCCTCCTTGAACGCCGCCCGGACAACCTCTTGCACGGATAAATGCGGCCTCCCGAACACCCTGCAATTCCTCTCCTTCCAAACCGACCAGGCAACCAGCAGCAGCAGCGAATCGAACAGGGATCACGATGCCGAATCCACCCGGCGGCGTTGGCGTATCCACCACTCGCCGACGTCGCCGCCTTCCAAATGTTCAATGCGACACGGACTAAAGTTGAGGCTGTGTTTAGTCCACGAAATAAAAATTTTTAGATGTCACGTCGGATGTTTCGGAGATATCGGAAGAGGTTTTCGGATACTAATGAAAAAACTAATTACGTAGCTCGCCTAGAAACTGCGAGACGAATTTATTAAGCCTAATTAATCTACCATTAGCGCATGTTAGTTACTGTAGCACTTATGGCTAATAATGGACTAATTAGTCTTAAAACATTCGTCTTGCAATTTTCAATCAAACTGTGCAATTAATTTTTTTTGTCTATATTTAATACTCCATGCATGTACCGCAAAATTTGATGTGATAGTTTAGGGTGAAAATTCTTGTAACTAAACCAGGCCTGAGTTCCGGATCCAAACACCCCGTATTCCTCTCCCAGCCTTCGCTCATAGCACCAACTATTGCTCTGTTCGTATAAACAGCAGCGGCATTCTTCAGGAAAGTGTTGGGCGGAGAGCGAGCATGAAGCTTGTGCCTCCGCTGCGTGAAATCCGTGCTGTGTTCTAGCCACCACCTCGACCTCGGAGCCGCGTGATGATTGCTACGGACAGGTGCTGTACGTGGTGGCGGTGGCCGGTGGGTGTTGCATCCTCCCTTTCTGATTTGACGTGCGACGGGTACAGATCGTATGTGCTGCAGCTGATAAGTACGTACTAAATCTAGAAGTGCACACATAAAGAATACTATTAAATCATTTGAAATCATCCTGATCCTTACCAGCCGAACATCCGGAGATTTCGAATGATTCAACAATGTTACATAAAAGAGAATAAACTAAAATAAACTGAAACGAGGAAAGACTTTGATCAGCCGAACACTCTCATTAGGATACTATATGATACTACTATGAATCTGATATAGAACTGGATAGTATGGAGTTTATAAGCTCCGATGGGCAAGGTTGCCACCGGCCAACGCGAGCCGCAGCCCACCGCCAACAACTCCGACGACAACCTAGACAAGTCTAGTTTCTCCTCCCCTTCTTCTCTCTATGCGTTCTGTTATAACGGCAGCGCCGTGAGTCACCAGTCGCAGCTGGGCTTGGACCGAGTTTGCATCAGTTTTGCCACTCCGGGCCTAGTAGCGCTTGTTGGGCTTCTTGGCTCGCTTTCCGCCTGGGCCTTGCTTGGACTTCCGGGCAGTGCTGACCCGGGTCGTGACAAAGAAGAAGTAAAAACCTCGACACTCCCAATCCTGAGGGTTGGGGACATGACAGAATAGCACATGGATTAATCGAGCAATCGCTACACCAATCGTCCTTCTAACTGCATCAGTCATTCAGTATCCTAGACTCCAAGCAACCTTGTAGTACCTGTGTGTATATGTGTAGATTATTATTTTTCCTCGAACGTGCACTTTGCACGGGATTCATTAAGCAGAGTAGAAACAAGCTACAGAACGACTACCGGAACTACAGCAGGGTAAGCAAAGACAGTAGGTGCTTGAACCCTGCTAAACACCATTCCTCCACCTCGTCCAAAATCGCAGAAGCCAGACCCCCCGCATCTGTTGAAACTCCATTGAATGTCCGCGCATTCCTCTCCTTCCATAGCCTCCAGCCAACGAGGAAGAAGAGCGAGTCAAAGCCTTTGTGCACCTGCTTGGCAACGAGCTTCATGTTACGCAGCCACCAGACCATCACATCCTCCTCATGCACGAGCACCACCTCCTGAAGATGGAGCCTGGTCAGCAGCATGCTCCAAACCTCCCTGCTGTAAACACAGCCCAATATGATGTGGTCCATAGTCTCTGGAAGCCGGTCACAATTAACACAAATACTGGAATCCTGAAGGCCATGGCGGAACCGCCGTTCCGCAGTCTAGCATCTCCCATGCATCACCAACCAAAAGAAGAGGCGAACTCTTGGTGGTGCCGAGGTTTTCCAAATCTCCCTAGCTCCAAGCTGCCATGATGAACCAATAAACATAGCACCATATGCCGACGCCGAGGAGTAGGCACCATCGGCCGTGAACCTCCACCGGAAAACATCTGGAGTACCAGGCGCCAGCTGAACCTTCTGTACTCGTTGCCACACTAGCATGAACTCGTTGATGACCTGAACCGTGTGCACTCCTGCCACTACTGGAATCTCTCTTGTTTCTGTGTGTGCGAAAACCCACGGAAAAATTCGAATACCGTCAGAAAATAACCCACAGAAATAGAATGACAGAAAAATCGACTTTTTCTGTGGGTTCACCGTCAGAAATAATTTTTCTGTGGGTCTCACACGCACAGAAAAACTGTGTTCACCCAGATTAAAACTAATTTTTATGTGTGTTTGTCCACACAGAAAAAAAAGAAATAAACGCACAGAAAAACACATTTTTTTTTTCTGTCGGTCTAGTGAACTCATAGAAAAAATCATTTCGCCCAGATTAAAAATAATATTTCTGTGCAGCCAGCCTCACAGAAAAATCGATACAGTAATGAAGTCTACAAGCACGGCTCATAACTAATGACTATCATCATATTTCATCATACATGAATAGTATCATTTAGCCATGCATCAACATGTTACATTCAGCAATCTCAATACATATAATCAGCATGAAAGTTGTTACATATAATTGTTGTTCATAACAATGGACTCAATGTTTCAATGTCATTATACAGTTACAAAACACAATGTTATTGAAACCATATAAACGAAGCATGGCTACTGATCAACATATCTACAATCTGTTCTCAAACTAAGAAATTCCCAAAGCCTCCTGCAAAAGACCATTTTTCATTAATTAGAGTAATCTTGTGAATAGAAAAAATATTCAGAGGTAAAGAGAAAAGTAATTTCTAATAGACATTGAACTGAATTAACCATAACTCAAGATATATAGTGTTTAGACACTAGTTCACAAATTTCAGTAAGTTTATGAACCCAACCACAAGCCAAGCTAAATCTACAGTTCAGTGTTTAGACCACCTTTTTATTGGTGGGGAAAAGGCTATTGGGCTAACAAGCGTGTCAGCAGGGGAGAAAGCTGTGAGCAAGGTAACAGGAGACAGCATGCATGCAAGGATTACACTATTATAAAGAAATAGATATGCTAGATTGGTCGTCAAGCATGAATTCAACTCTAACACAATGAACCCTCCATAGCAATCCAAGTACTTCATGTGTACAGACTAATGGAGAAAAAACAATGGACAAAACTGAAAGACCTAATACTTTTCTCCACTAACTCTAATTAGAAAATCAGAGGCACATCATTTTGGAGATGAAATAAGAAATATGCCTATTGTCAACATCAAGAATAAATAAAAAATAATTATAAAAAAACTAGTTCAAATGAGAATACCTGAAGACAGCCAGCCATAAGTATATTTGTCAGTCAAACTATACCATAGACACACATCTAATTAAATAGGATGTACATTTCATTCTCAAGAAATGAAAAGAGAGTTACAGTAGTTCACTACAAGAGTGATCTGAGCACTGCATCCCGCTATATATTTACAAGGTTTGCTCTTGAATACATTCATAGAGTTCCTGTTGCAAGGTTGTCATGTAACTTTCCATATCAAGCAGAAATGCAATAACATGGACACCATAAAGAGAAAAACAGATCAGGACACGTGGGGAAATGCCAGGGGCAAAAAGAAGGAAGATGGTAACTACTAATGCATGGTCTGAATTTTTAGACGCAAGCAACATATACGCAACTGTATTTTCAATTCTACTACGAACCACATATCAATCTCACTAGATCTCTTTTTAATTTAATTCTAACACAACCAGACATGACATAGAAATATTAACTTTTTACTAAATATACAAATGTTACTACTGCTAGTCATCATATAAATTCACAGGTCAGAACTAAGGAAGAAAAAACAAACAAATATCATAGTACTAAAACACTAGGAACAATTAGGAAATTCTCAAGCAGCACGGAAGCAAAGCACTAGGAACAACCAGACATGAGAAGGATGACACCCTGCAAACATGAGCACATAACACCATCGGCATCCGGAAAATTACAACTAACAACAGTAGAAGTCGGGTAACAGACAGAGAGCTAGAATTACCAGGATAACGAGGGCAAAGGTGAGCACGGGAGGCGAGCGTGACTTGGGGAGGCTTTGCTTGGAATGCTGGAGATGGAATTGGAAGACCAAATGCCAAGTCTAATGCAGGATCCAGTTGGGGTGAGAAAGATAAGATGGAATGTTGTGCCTGCTGAGAACTCACAAGGTACTGCTCAATAGAAAGAGACAGCTGATTCTAGTAACAAGGACTGGAAAGCAGATGGATGGGGTGCCAAATCTGGTAATAGGAGCAGCCAAAGAAACAATCCTGGGAGACCCCAAGGAGACCGGATGAGAGGGGTCCACCTCCACCAAGACAACGGTTTGAACATTCTTCTAGAAGTTGACCATCTCCAGAAATTTCACATTTGAAAGTATTACCATTGGAGCACACAACAAGCCTATATCCAGAATGTGATCAACCGGATTGGAAATGAGTGTAATCAGATCTGCAATGTTGTGCAAAGTATGGAATTAAAAAAAAGGCCGCCACCGGCCTCCACCGCCAGATCCGGGAGAGGGAGGGGCGGCGTCGGGGAAGAAGAAGGCCGGGGAGGGGCGGCGTCGGGGATCACCACCACCACGCCAGCACCACGAAGCCTGCCACCACGCCGCACGCCGCCCGCCACCACCAGAGCCCAGATTCGGCCGCCACCGGCCTCCACCGGCCGGATCCGGGAGAGGGAGGGCCGGCGCCGGAGAAGAAGGTCGGGGAGGGGCGGCGCCGGGGAAGAAGAAGGCCGGGGAGGGGCGGGCGGGGAGGGGGGGGGCTGGGGCCGGGGGTGCCGGGAAGGGGGGAGGGAGGGCTAGGGGTTGGGTGGAGGAAGAAGAAGGAGGGGAGGGAGCTACTGGGGTTGGGTGCGGAGGAAGAAGAAGGGAGGGGGAGGGGCGCCGGGGTTGGTCTGTGCTTGGGGTTCGGGTTTTCGGGGGCGGAGGAAGAAGAAGGGAGGGAGAGGGGGAGGGGGCGCTGGGGTTCGGGTGTGGAGGAATTAAGGGAAGAAGAAGGGAGGGTACTGCTCGTTTGAATTTTTCTGTGTGTACGTATATTTTTCTATGCGTTTTTTAAGAACCGACACAATAATTTGTATTTTTCTGAGAGTGTTGATTTTTTCCGCTTGATTTTTCTGTGGGTTTTCGTATTTTCTGTCGGGATATTTTGGAACCGACAGAAAAATCGTAATTTTTCTGTGCGTACCGAAAAAACGCACAAAAAAATTAAACACCCACAGAACAATTCGAGTTTCCAGTAGTGTGCGATATGGCGCACCCATGCATTGCCCGGAATTGCCTCAGTGACAAGCGCCCTCCGTCGTCTAGCTGACACTGCCCGAAAGAGCGCTGGTGCCAACGACTGAATGCTTGTGCCATTGAGCCAATTGTCTGTCTAGAAATAAGTTGATTCTCCGGATCCAAGGACGGACACTGTTGCTGCCTTGAAAACTGCAATCACCATCTTCTCCTTGCTCTTGTGCAGGCTGCTCCAACACAGATTGTGGTCCACCCGACATTTCCACTCCCAGCGAGCTCTCAGCGTGACACCCACACGCCGAAGATCAATGATGCCCAGTCCTCCGAGGTCACGTGGTTTGCACACTGTTTTCCAGGCCACCTTACACTTCCCCTGCACTAATTGTCTGCTCACCACACCAAATGAAAGCGCGGCGTCGCTTGTCAATTTGCTCAAGTGCCCACGGCGAGAGACACAACGCAATAGCCATGTGGACTGGAATCGCCGAAAGCGTAGCCTTGACCAAGGCCGTCCTCCCAGCCACATTCAGTATTTCCCTTCTAGTGTGGAATCCAAGAAGCAACTGAGTCCACCAGCCTTTGTTCACCCGCCCTTCTGACTCTGTAAATGGAGAGAGGAATCCCCAGATAGCGACATGGGAAATTCTCTACCTTGTAGGACAGAGCGTCCCGCACTACTTGGAGCACCCAATTGATGTAGCCACACACTAATCCATGTTGGAGAACAGACCAGAAGCCAGGACGAACAAATCCACCACCCCAGAAGGTCATCAATTTTGGGGGCGATGAACAAGACGACATCGTCGGCGTAGAGGCTGACCCTAAACGGCAATGCCACGATCCCAAGAGGCGTTAGGAAGCCCTGAGTATCCAGCCAACAAACGAGATGGTTGAGCACCTCCATGACCAGCACAAAAAGCATTGGTGAAAGCGGATCGCCCTGGCGCAGCCCCCGAGCATGACAGATTCTTCTCCCTGGTCGGCCATTGAGAAGAATCTTAGTGCTAGCCGTGGACAGGATGCTGAAAATCCAGTCCCTCCAACGTCGGCCGAATCCCAGGTGCGCCAATACCTCAAGCAAGAAGTTCCATGCAACAGAGTCAAACGTCTTGGCAATATCGATCTTGAGTAGTACACAGGGAGCGCGCTTGTCATGGATCGCCTTGCAAGACAGGCGCACCATCTGGAAGTTGTCGTGAATGCAACGACCTCTGATGAATGTTGTTTGGTTCAGCCGAACCATGCTGTCCAGCACCCCTGCCAGCCTTTCTGCCAGGCATTTAGTGATCAGCTTCCCAAAGTTATGGATGAGACTAATAGGGCGATAGTCTCTGATCTCCTCCGGCTGCTCCTTCTTTCTCAACAGGATCATGTATGCGTCGTTAAGTAAGTAAAGGCTTCTGGTGTCGCAAGCCCAGAACACGTTGAAAGCATTCAAGATGTCCTTCTTAATTATGGGCCAAGCCTTCTTGTAGAAGACGCCTGTGAATGCATCCAGGCCCGTCGCTTTGTCGTTCGGCATTTCAGATATCACCGACCAGATTTCGGCCTCAGTAAAGTACACCTCTACGCTCGATAGGTCCACCGAGGGCAGCCCAATGAGACCGAGGTTGAGCCTCCGAGAGCGAGCAAAGGCGGCACCCAGGACCTGATCATGGTATTGAAATAACTCCTCGCACTTTTCCACCCGTGCGCTGGGAAGTTGCATGCAAGCATCAACGCTACCGGCAAGCAGGCCACATCTGCAGCGCACGAGCACAAGACGCGCAGGCCGTCAACCTTCGCCACCCTCTTCCCCGGCCGGCTGGCCTGCCGTCCGCGCCGCCGCGACTGAAGCCGCCACCGCTGCGATCGAGATTGACGCCGCGCCTCCTCCCACCGGACTCCACGGCCACTCGGCTGCCCCGGCCGGCTCGCGCCGGAGCCAAGCGCGGCCAGCAGCAAGGGCACCACGGCTGTCTGCGTGCTCACCGCTGCCGCCTCCGTCGAAGCCGAGTTCCGTTGCCGCCATCTGCTGCCTCTGTTCCGCCATCTCGCTCTGCTCTCTCTCTCCGTCTCGGTTTGCGGCAAGGGAAGAAGACGCGACCCAAGAGGCCAAGACACCGTTTCCCTGTGGCCAATGGCCTCCATTCCTATGACGTGTGGGCCCACGAGCCTATCGGTATCTGGAGGGCCCACGATCCGGTCGGCATGTGGAGAGCCGATAGTATCCAGCCGTCAGCCGACAGGCATTGAACGACGTTGTCCAGCATCCTGAGGCCAGCCACGTCGCTAGAGCCAATGGGAGCGCGCCACGTCACTACTGCGGGACCTGACTGCATGTGACTTAAGCCCTCTCGCGATGTCAATGAACTTGGTTCACCTAAACCACCCACAGCAGCAATGCATGTTCACGGCACAGTACAGGAACGGGTTTACAGAACAGCGCCCTACAAGCCCACGTCCGAATGCATGCCAGCAACTGTGCTGTGTAGAAAATAGTACGCGCACCCATGAGATACACAAGGGAAGCTGTTTCCAGAAAAATCCCAGAAAATTCCTATAAATATTAGAGCCACTCCAAAGCCTACCCAGACCTTTCCCACGCCTTCTCCACCGTCTAAAAATCCACAAATAATTTTCAACATCCTTGCCATATGCCTTTCTCCATTAAACCTTTGATGATCTGTATATCCACCAATTTCCAACTTCGAATCACTTGATGCTTCCACTAAAAATCTCCTCAAAATCAACCCTACATATTTATATCTTTTTTCATAATTTTTGGTGCCCATTTAAATTCAAGTTACGTTTGTTTTACGCTTAACCGTAGTTGCACGCTCACGTCCATGCATACGTAGTGGGTATATTTATATACGCGCATAGGTATATATATATATATATATATATATATATATATATATATATATATATATATACCAATAATTATGGATGGCCAACCTTATACCCATCTTTAATTTTCATCTTAACTAAACACAGGCATATACACATGTATACGTGTATGTGCCACTAACCTAGCCATCACTCCCAACCATGCACCCGTGCTTAGCCTAGCTACGCCCCTTTCGGTATATATGTGTATAAAAATGTATATGCACGTACCTAACTACCCCAAGCTTCTCTTATGTATACTAATATGTGTACGTGAGCTCACTTAGTAAACCTCGCCAAATTCTGGTGCAAAGAGTCGGTCAAGTCATTTATGATGACTTGGTCAGACTTTCTTTTTCAGGTTCATGTAATAGTAAAATAAATCAATGTTTTTCTAACATTTTTTTCCAACTTTTGGTAATAAGGTACCATTTTTTTATTAGATTTCATGTCCGTGTGGTAAAATCTACTACAATCCTGGTATGTTCGCATGGGATTCTAGGATTCTAAGATTTTTCTTATCTGAATTCTTAAAATCTGTAGGTATCGAAACAAGACCTATGTATGAAATTGTAGTCTAGGGAAACATTATCTACTAAATTAATTTACTTGATCATAGGATATAATTTTTTTTGTTGCATTCAAGCAGGTTGCACCTAATGTATTATGAGTGAAAAATTCAATTTCCTTAGTTTTTTGAACTTTTTCTGTTTTTAGTGTAAAATCCAATTTGAGGTATATATAAACCTTTTTAGAGCTCTAAATATTTTATCTATCTATGAGAATTTTATCCAAATCTTAGAAGTTATGAAATATTTTTAGGGATTTAAGATGATTTTATTTTTTTTCTTGAATTGTTGACCATCTCTGTCGTTGTAGGATGCCACCTCATATAGACCTACAATGTTAATAGGCATCCAAACAAGTTTCTTTCCAAGCTCGAGCAAAGCCAGAACTGCTTTCTACTTGCATTCTAGCTATAGATCGGTGCTGTAACGTTTGAATTTAACTTCCTGAGTGTTCTTAGATTTCTCAAATCAGAAATACTTCGACACGGTTCGGACCCGGCTTCTCACTCTGCCTCGCCCGTCTCTTGTAAGAAAAAAAATCTCCCCACTCCGTCTCGTCCTCCCCATCTCTCGGTCTCTCTCTCTCGCAACCACTGGCAGCAGCAGAGCTCAAGCCGACCACGCCGCCCCTCCCACAGTTCGGTAGTGCCTTCCCGGTCTCTTCCCCAATCCAGCGTCGTCGGGATGCCTCGTCGTCGTAGGCCGCCGCCCCCCTACCGATGGTGGCTGGGCGCACATGCAAGGGCGCCTCAGGTCGTCCCCGGCCAAGCCAAGGGGCACCCACGAGCGTCGCAGGTGCTGGTGGTGCTCATGCGCCACCGCTCGCCGCCGGCTGTAGGGTCGAGATGACGGACCAGTGGGAGGTAAATAGTCCTTTCTATAAACAATCACGTTGGCTAACCGATATAAGTGTGGAATTAAAATTATCGGTCTAGCCAAGACTACACCCCTCTTTCTAAGTTATCAAGCACCTTGAAAAGATCCTAAACAAGCAACTAAGGTGCCGGGCTAGCTAAAGCTCACCTAACCAATTCTAGGAGCAATGACGCACAAACATATGCCACTAGTACTTCAAGCACGGGGGAGCTTCTACACAACTAGTAAGCAAAAGCACAAAGCTCCTAAGCTCACTAGCAATGCTCAATAACAAGGCGGCTAATGCCAAATTAGAGAGCACACATTATTAAGCTACACAAACTAAGCAATGTGACTATCAATGTTACTAAAACCAAATTAGTCACGCATGGGAGCTACTTCTATGCTACACAAGTGTAACACCCTAAAATTTGCTCTTTTCAAAAAAGATATAATTTGAGTTAATTTTGAATTTTGTGCTCATGAAAACATAGGAAAATAATTTTTTTCATTAAATTAAAATTTAACTTAAGGCTTAGCAACATTTTTGTGCATTCATGCTGGCACATAAGTTTTAATGTACTGTGTGGATTTGACCAAAGTTCAAATTATTTTAAACTAAGTTTGAAAATGGATTTGAAAATAGAATTCAGAAAATGAAAATTGGAAAATGAAAATCCTCCCCCTCTCTCAATCTGGTCGACGGACTGCTCCATCTCTCCTCTCTCTCGGTCCAGCCCACCCTGGCCTCTCTCTCTCAGCTCGGCCAACTTCATTTTTTCCCACGCGGCTCACCTGCTCCTCTCCCTCATTTCCCCAAGGCCTAGTTGTCTCCCTCGGCCCACTCCGATGCGTTGGCCTAGCCAAAGCCGATGGCAGCAGGCCGCTTCCCTTTCTTTCCTCTCTCTCCCTGCCCGCTGGCCCTACTCCTTTCCCTCTCTGCCGGTGGACCCGCCTTGTCAGTCCCTTCCCCTACCTCCGTCGTGTTGAGCTCAGACTCCACGCCGTGTTCATCTCTGCCCCGCCATGACTCCTTCCGATGGCGTGCGCCCCACGGCCTCTGTCCCTTAAATACCGAGCATGTGCCGCCTCTTTCGAACCCTAGAGCCTCCAACTGCCCTCGCTCAAGCCCTAGCCGCGCGCCGTGCCGTTGAACCCTAGCCCGCCGCTGAGCGCATCTCGTCGCTACCGTGCCTCGTCGTTGTCTCGAGCCGCTCTCCGGTCTTCGCGTGGTGGTAAGAAAGCGAACGGTACCGCGCTATGCCCCCTCTTGCTCTCTGCTAGCTTCGCACCGCCGCCGAATCAACGCCAGCCGTCAAATCGAGCCACCGCGCCCATTCTCGCCACCTTGGTTTCAATCGATACCCTAGATGGATCCGCCATGTTCCCTTCTCCCTCTCTATGCTATTCCCATGTCGTAACATGGTCCCTAGCCCCGTAAGCCTTGCGCTGGTGAGCTCCTCGTCGTCGGTCATGTCTGACCACCGCGTCGACCGCTCTGTTCCAGCCGGCCGATCCCCATCTCCCTCCCTTCTATTCTGCACCATCCAAATCTGAATCAACGATCCAGATCCAATGTTGACTCGGGTCAATACCGGTCAACAGAGTCAGCTCGCCACTTTTGCACAAGGGACCCTCTGTTTTCCTTAAATCAACCCACCGTCCTGAGTAGTTCAAAAGTAATTATAAATATGCCCCTGGTTTATCTGTTTTAACTCCTGGACTTTTCCAAAAACGACGCCCGGTCCACAAGACTGTTTTAATTTGGTTTTTAATTATTTTTAATACAGAATTGATTTCAAAATATTTACAGAATTGCCATTGATCTTATTTTATGCGTAGTTTCTCCGTTTTAACTCCGATTTGATCCGTTCAAGTTGCGTACGATTTGTAATTGCGTAATCTACATGTTCAAGCTACTGTTAAACATGTTTTCAACTTTATAAATTCAAGGTTAGATTTAATCTATTATTTTATTAAAGAAAATCTTGTTTAATTCATAACTTCTTCGTTATAGCTCCGATTAGAGTGCTTTTGGCGTCTGTGTGTTCGTGATAACGTGTAGAACATCTTTAAAACCTTTTTACTTATTGTTTATTATGTTTGGTGTACTATTCTAATTTAGATCTATTGTTTGCTTCGTGTATGATTGCATGGATGCTTGTGTGGTGCTTTATGATCATGTCCAGTCGGTGAGCTATGCATGGTGAATCAAGAAGCAGATCTTTGATGGCTTGGACTAGAAGAAGATCAGGGTTTAAGGAAAGTATAGCATAGAATCTTCCTTGTTGTCCTATACACCTTTAATCATTTAATTCATGCTGCATGTGTCTACCTTGATTAACACTAAGGATTTCCTAGTACTATGTACCTTGTTCCTTGTCACCTATGGGGTATTGCATTTGGGTAGTATGATGCTAGTGCTCAAACTAAAGCCATGATCTTGTAACTTGACTAATGGTACATGCAATAAACACTAAAAGATGCTTTTTAGCAACATGGAACAAGGGGGCTAGAGCATTAGGCTGTTTTTATGGTGCTATAGATTTCTCTCCTTAAGGACTTATCTGTAAGTGATCATCTAGGACTTACAGTACAACTGTGAGGGCTACATGGCTCTGGCTTTAGCTCAGTATGATGACCTTTTCTAGCTTGTTAGTGGTTATCTTTATTGGCGTAAGAATGGCTTGCCGAATCAGGTATAGTGCGCCCTCTGTCCCCTTGTGTATAGGTTGCGCGTCATTGTGCCATTGGCAAGGGGGGCTCTACATCTGTTTGTCGAGTGAATATAATGGCCCTAACTTGTTAGATGAACCTTTGAAAGGCTTCATAGTGAACCCTATCGACCTTCCTTGGAAGTGGGTCAAGAGATTAGCTACCTCGGGCGAAAGGGTAAATCACGACTTACAGTGAAAGTGTACAACCTCTGCAGAGTGTAAAACTGCTATATCAGTCGTGCTCATGGTCATGAGCGGCCTTGGAATCCTTACGGAATAGATGATGAACACTAATGATTACTGTTTATGCTATTCATTATTCATGTTTACCTGATCATGTGTTTATATGGACTTGTGAATAAAATTGTTGCCACCCTATTGCTAAAATCATGACTCATTAAAAGCTAATCATAGTTAAACCAGTGTCAGCCTTTTTAGCCTTGTGAACCCTATGTTATATTTGTTGAGTATGACATGTACTTACGCTTGCTTTACTTTTCAATTATTTGCAAAAATCCCGGATGGGTACCAGATTGCTAGTATGGAGGAGTTAGGCTTGTGATCAACCAGTTAGTTGTCCCTGTGGAATTAGAGTCTTCACCCGAAGATCAGAGTTGTCTTTCTGTTGTTTGCTGTCTAAGGTTATATCCTTTATACTAAGTATGTTATATATTGAGCATTGTCTTTCGATATTACCCTTATTTGTAGCTATATGTGAGATTTGACTTCCTGGACTCACATATGGTGTGTATCTAGTTTTGTTCTTAAAACCAGGTGCTACAACAAGCAAGAAGGTAACTAGCAAGCTACTAAAGCTAAACTCGTCACAAGAGCAACTACAAAAGCAGAATGTAAATGAAAGTAATGCAATCTTGTGTTGCGCGGAATGCAAACCACCGAAAAGATGATGAAGACAATGTTGAAACGGTGATTTTCTTCTGAGGTTCACTTGGTTGCCATCAAGCTACGTCCCTGTTGTGTCGACTACTCACTTGGTGGTTCGACGGCTAATTGGCATCACCCGCCAAGACCGCACGTCAGGCACCGCAAGAACCTACCCCAAAAGTGACGGTAGCTCAATGACACGCTCAACTAGAGTTGCTCTTCGCGATCCCCGTGGGTGAGCACAATCCCCCACACAAATCCTCCTCTGGAGCACCGCATAATCTTCTCACATGCTTCAACGGAGTCACAAGCCACCAAGCCGTCTAGGAGGTGGCAACCTCCAAGAGTAAATAGCACAACCGGCTTGCAACTCGATCACCTAGTGCCACTCGATGCAACCTCATAATGCAACGCACTAGAATCACACTCACTCGCAATCGGATCGCACTCTTGCAAGCACAAGTGAGTTAGAGGGCATCCGACCACACCAACACTAGCCACCAAGGCTTAAGGTTGCTCAGCAACCGGCCCAAGGCCGGCCACCACTTCTATTTATAGCCCCAAGGGCTAAACTAGCCGTTACCCCTTCACTGGGCGTTTTGCGGGCTGACCGGACGCGCTGGTCGCAATGACTGGATGCGTCGCCCTAGCATCCGATCGCGCTATGCCGTCCACGTGTCGCTCTGGGTTCAACCAGAGCCGCTCGATCTCAATGGTAACTTCGCGTGCCAACGGTCAAAGACGTCCGAACGCGTCAAATCCATGACCTGACGCACCCGAGTTGTGTCAGATCACTCCCCCACGTGTGCAGCCAACACCTGACCGGACGCGCCTCTGCTCCACGACCTGACGCGCTGCCGCCTGAGTCTAGTCATTTCAAGAGAGCTCCCCGAGCCTCTGTTTTGTGACCGGACATGTCAGGTGAGTCATGATCGGACGTAGCACCGGAGTTCGGTCCTTCACCGCCTGCCACGTGTCAATGCTAAGCCCGCTCCACTGTGTCAGCGAACACCAAAGATGACCGGACACGGCCCCTGCGCGTTAGGTCACTCTTCGCGCCAGTGTCTGGTCACAAGACCGAGACCGCGCGCTCTTAGCTGCCACTTGACCGGACGCGCAGTTCCTCCCGAGGCCAGCGTCTGGTCACTCACAGTGACACTTTCTCGCCTCCGTTTCTTCGCCTGGTTGATCCACAACAACTCTAACCACTTCTCCTTTGTAAATGTGCTAACACCACCAAGTGATCACCATCTTGTGCACGTGTGTTAGCTTTTCACAAATATTTTTCCAAAGGATTAGCACTCTTTTCTCAATGCCACTCGATCCTAACACGTATGCAAAGTTATATCACTCAAGTGGCACTAAATGACCGATATACAAATAAGTTTGCTCCTCTTAATAGTACGGCCATCTATCCTAAACCCGGTCATCAACTTCTCTACACGCCTATGACCGGTGAAATGAAAATACCCTAGGTTATACCTTTGCCTTGCGCATTCTATTTCATCTCTTTTGATGTCGATGCAACACATGCACCAACCAATCACCAAATGATATGATCCACTTCATATCATCACGTGACCGTATTGGCTCGTCGATCTTGACAACATTTGCTCTTCACCGTTGCTTCGGTCCATCGGTGCCAAGTCATCACTCAACTTGCCCTTTAAACTTGCAACCGGTCCGTCGAGCCAAGTCTTGTCTTGATCTTCTCCACCTTAGTAACATGACTCAATGTCATGTCTCATATTCAATGAGCTCCATCATCACATGTGTGAGCCTTGCAACAAATCCAAGCCATCTTCACCGTCATGGTATGAGTTGCTCACACAAGTACCTATGGACTAATCACTTATGTATCTCACATTAAACACAATTAGTCCATCTAAGGTTGTCACTCAATTACCAAAACCAAACAAGGACCTTTCACCGGCTCTCACCTTGACGGCCAGAATCGACAGGCCCCGGCCTCTCCCTATGTTGCAAACATATGTTTCAATTCTTTCATATGTTTCAGAGGCATCTTGCAAGTGTTTCATTTGGATGTTATAAAAGTAGATCGGAATGTTGCATATGTTGCAATGGCTATACATGTATGTTAAAAGCGTTTGTTTCAAATGTTTCATCTGTTTTTTCATACGTATGATGCGCCATGTTTTTATTTGGATGTTGCATATATTTCACACATATATTGCAAGTGTTTTTATCTGGACGTTGCGTATGTTTTGCAATGGCTTTTCAAGTGCTTTTGCATGTGTTTCAGACGCATGTTTCAAGTGTTTCATCTGTCTTCAAACGCATGTTGCAAAAAATTCATCTGTATATTTTAAAAGTAGATCACGTGTTGTACATGTTGCAATATAACTCACCTTTCAGCTACAACTGCTGGGGCGTCGTGCATGCGTGTGGAAAGCGAAGGGAGGAGCACTGCGTGGCTGCAGGCGCGGGAAGCGGATGGAGAAGCGCGGGGAGCGGCGTGGGCGGTACAGCAGCAGCGGTGAGCATCCGGACACCAGTACTGCCCCAAAAATACATTGATTATTTAGGTATTAATGGGCTGAGACGGTGCTGCAGCACGACCAGCACCTCCCCTGTTTTCAAGTGTATGTGCATCTATTCTATTCTATACTATAAAAGAGCGAAAGAATTGAGAAATAATTGTTACCCAAAAGTTTTTTACCCATCTTACCTGAGAACCATTGGATGACTTAGGTCTTTAAATCTAATGGTACTAATTAATCTTACTGTGGGCCCTTCCTTCCGCAACCGTGGAATCGGCGCCTCCGTTCCGTGGGTGTTGTTCGGCGCCTCCCTTCCGTGGGTGTTGTCACCTGGTGCGTTGCTAGCGCCGGCGTCGCCTCTCAACCCACCACCGCCGGCGCCACCCCTTAACGAGCCGACGCTGCCTGCTTCACTTCCTCTAGCAGGCGACTCTCTCCCTCCGAGGCGGCAGCGGCGGCACGTGGGTCTCTTCCTCTAGGCCGGCGGCACTCGTGTGCCCCATCCCTGCCCTCGCCCCTCGGCTGCACATCATCCTTATCTCCCGCGACAGGTGCAAGCATACGCTGCAGCAGGGGACCTGATCTCTTTCTTCTTGCTATCTACTAGTAGGTGTCGGCTTCTCCCCATGCTTCATCCTCTTGTGCTCTCTCAGATGCATTAATTTGATAATGACTAATCTAACTATAATTTCATGGAAGGAATTCACTAAGATTGATAACCATAGACATTTTTGCATTGGTCCGAGAATTTGAGTAGATTTTGAGTGTTGCAGCAGCAGTAGTGGGATTTAAGCCATTATGTTTGCTTTGTAGTCAGACATTATGTTCGTCAGTGTCTCAATTCTATTTTTACGGCCTTCCAGCCAATACATATTCGGACCGGAAAAGGTGAAAACTACCACCTTTCCAACTTATATAGGCAGCACAGAAGCTTAGCCTCGTAATTTCTGTGTATGTAGGACATGCGAAAAGAGGGCTATACACTTGCCAAGTTATTTTTTCCCTACTTGCTGATCAGTGATATCCCCAATAATTTCGAGACACAAATACAGTAGATTTTTGTTTTGTCTTTACTTCTATAACTGATTACAAATTTAGCGATTTTGATATATTGTTCGATCAAGCACAGATGCTTACTAAATTATAGAATAATTCTAATTGGACTGAATTTTTCAGGGCTCGGGAATCAGGATCATACTGATGAGAAAGTAGCATCAACCCATATTTTGCCAGCAGCTCGTTACTCTTTGCTCTCATCCCGGAGTCGCCCTTCTACCTTGAGGCAAGGGCGGCCTCCTCGAGTTCGTGGAGATTGGAGAAGCACCTCCGCAACAACGGCCACATGGTCCTCGTCGTGGCCAAGGGCACCGGCCAGGACCCCATCACCAAGAGCATGTGCTTTGCCTACACCCACGACGTGACGACGCCTCTGGCAACAAGGTGCTGCACGACGTCGGGCTCTGGCTCACGGCGCCATGGCTGGGTACGGAAGTTGTATTTGCTAATTGTGTGCCAATTGTTTTGGCAGGGAGCCATTGAAAGCAAAACGACTACACATCACTATCAAACTACAATTTACATGTGCCTTGATTCTGGTACAAGGGCTGGGGCTTCTTGGAGGACCCAACAAACTTTGACTCCCTGGTTGTGGTGTTCAACAGGTAAAAAACGCTAGATCCCAAATCAACGTCACACATGTTCCACACGCTAAACGATTGCCGTTAGGCTAGCGCGACTCTTGTGTTTGAGGACACGTCTCTGTGCATCCATCCCCATCAAAGCAGCAGGTGCTGTCTGTCAAACCCTTAAATTGCTCGTGCTGTTGCCCACTTTTTGAGGTGGGATTATGTGATGATCGACCTGTTTCGGGAAATATTTGTGCAGATTGAGCAAATTTGGAAGGCTCCAGGGAGTGAAGTGTGCGATTGCAGCAAGGAACCTGTACACGAGGTTCAGCTGCAGCAAAGGGCATGCCATGGGGATGAAATTGGCCTCCAAAGGTGACGTGCTGGACTACGTCTAGGCTGACTTCCCTGATATGGATGTCATCAGCATATCTGGTTTGTGAATTTAACCTGCTTTATTTATTGTGCATCTGATTGTTTGTGTTTGAGACAAGAACATTCAAATTCAGGAACCAGTAAAAAATTCTTACTCTACTTCCTCTGGTCGGAAATATAAACCCATTCAGGCATCTACACGGTCTCTAATATATGCCACTTTGACTAGCAATATCTATAATATACAATGCCTTAAATGGAAAGTAATATAGTTTATAAAAAACGGCCAGGTGCTTCTGCCTTCCCCTGCTCCTTTTACTACTAGATTGTTCAGTTCTTGCTGGGAGTATACGTTTGCATACTGCAATGCAGTAGTCTGGCCAGCTCAATTTCGTTTGTTCCTGCTCAAGTTCATTAGCTGCAAGCCATTAACATGCTTTCATCCCTGTGTTGTGTCCTAAGATCCACCAGTACTCAGTACTCACGAACTCGCCATGCCGACAGGCCACCATCCACGGGCGGAGACGTGGAGCCATGAAGGCATAATTCGTGCTGGTGCTGCTGACCCACCGGAGGCATGAAGGCATCATTCGTGCCGGTGTTGCCAACCCGACGAAGCCATGAAGGCACAATTTTTGCCGGTGCTGCCGACCCATGTATCGGTGTTGCCTGTGTACAAAGACAAACTGACGAACACGCTCTTCCACTTGATCAGGTAAGGGCCATAGCCGTAGCTGCTTCTGTTCCTTCGTATTGCTTATTAGTTGCTCTTACTACATCTATAATATTATTTACTTCATTAGTTTATTTGATCTATTTGTTGGCTAAATTGGAAAGCAATGCATTAGAAAAGAAAGCACAAGCGCAGTATCAAAAAAAATTGAGATTTATTATTATCTATTACAATTTGTATTTTTAACATGTTAATTTCGATATAGTTATTTGGCATCTGTGTTTATACACTTCGGTAAATTAAACGGTGACGCACTAGAGATGGTTACCTTTGTTATCTATATTATGAATTTTGCAGCCACCGAAGCCACCGCGGAACAGTAGAAAAGCGGAGGAGTTAATCCCAGGTCAGTGAGGCATACCATAATGATGATAGCAAACTTCAACGGTTCGTTATGTTCTTCCAATCCTGTAGTTTTGTTTACGTCTATATATATTGTTTAATATAATAATGTAAAAAATTATTGAATCATGTTTTAATTTTAATCAATAGTGTCTGTTATTAAGGGAAGTTATTAGACTTATATATGTGATAAGATATATATATATCATCTTGGAATTTGGATTTGTCAAAGTCTGGCCATGAATTTGATGGAAAAATTGATAATTAATAGTGAAAATAATATAATAGGATGTCATCTATCATAGCTATAAACACGTGCATGCTGCACGCCGGGATTATATGGTAAGGTTTCCAAACCCCGCGAACTCCCTTGCTAGAGCTATGTGATGTTTTGGCCACCTCCACTCCTCATGGGTGTTTGCGTGCTTGCTTGTGATTCTGATTTAAGTTTAATGCAACTTGTGGAGTTGTTGAGTATTTCGTGGCGATGACACGTACGGACTATGTTGCTGCCGAAAGAGCCCTTATTTCCAAAAGGTAACAACGGCTTTCTCTCTCTCTTTTCAAGGCTTAAAAACTTGGTAATTCTTTTGCTCTTGTGCTCTTAAATGGGGTTCAATTCTATGCATTGTAATTTGGGAGCTCTTAAAGCATTGGAATTTTAAAATGAAAAGCTCACTCACACACTGCTAGCGTAGATTATTGAGGTCTAGATGGCATATGGCTGTAATCTCCTAGACAAATAGGCCGGTTGCATAAAAAATGTGTATACAGACCCTTTGTGCCGTGTTACATCATTTTTTTGCATGATTTTGTGTATCCTGTGGATGTTGTAAGTTTAAGGTCTTTCTAATGGATTTGTAAACTTATATGGTTTATATCTCAGCAGGAATGAGTTGGAGAGCCTTGTGGGCTACACTGCACAAGACTCAGTATTGAAAAACCTAGCTCAGTTAGCTCAGAAGCTCAATTCCCTTCAACGAGCAAATGCACATGGATCTGCACACAGAATAGTGGATGATGTAGATGAAAATGATAGAAGTGAATTTGGAGTTGCTTTTTTACAGAACACAACACGGCAATCTTGAGATTACAGTATACTGTTCTATTGCCTGTATACTGATCGATTTTCTGTTTAAATGCAGTCCATTATAGTTGTTTGATTTGAATAAATCCATTGACTGTGTAATTATGGCAACATGTCACCTTGGCTGAAGTTGTCTTCCTGCAATTTTCCTTTTTGCTAACAGGACAACCAGTCTAATTCTGCTTATAGATTTAGACATCAGCAATAAGAAACTACATTGTGTACTTATGCCGTGCTTTTCTATCAATTATTTTTGATACACTTGTTTCCGTTGAGATTCCGCATAATTTTTGTAACAAAATATTTGTGGTATATACAAACTCTTTTATGTCGATACGTGCATGTCGTACGTGCATTTTCACTAGTTATATTAACAGCTCCTGAAAGGGGCCACGTGGGCAACCAATTGCGTTCCTTAATTAAGGACATAACATGTCTACATGATTATTGCTCTACATATAGGTATGTCTTGCATGATAATTAGCTACAAATTAGGTCCAAAATACTGATTAAGGATACAAAGTTGTAAAAATGACATCTAGTGATTGTAATCAGGAAAAGTTCAAGTTATACAAGCACGCTAGACCGATTTAAAGTTATGAATATAGATAGTTTATTATTTATAGCTGATTTAATTTTATTTTTTCATGAATATATCTCCTTTCCTTGCATGTCTGCTTCTTAATCTCTCTTTCCTTACATGAATATCCATAAATATCTCTGATTATTTCAATCTTTTGACGAACTCTACTCGCTTCTACCTTTAACTCTTGATTAGTTTCCTTGCATTCGCTGCTAACCTTAGAGCATCTCCAGCAACTCCCCAGTATAACTCCTCCAATAACATAATAATGGGGATAACCCAATACTACTTTTTAACTTATTGGGGGAGATACAGCAGTAGATAGCCAATAATTATCGCCAATAGAGATGGGCCCACTTGTCAACGAAAGATGTTATATTTTTCTTTCGTTCGTTGTTTTCCCCATGCGGACATCGCTCTCCTCGCCGCTTCCTTCTTTCGCAGTAGCCCGTCACCGCTCTCTCGCTTGCCCCAACCGCCGGTTCCTCTCCCTCGCCGGCCGCCGCTTTCTCTCCCCGAGTACTCCATTGCCGTGGGGCCCACCTCGGATTCCTCCTCCCTAGATCTCGATCCGCCATAACCAATTCGAGCTCTCTCTGCACACTGCTCGTGGTGAACGCCGGCTCAAGCTTGAGGAAGCATGCCTCCACCGAGTGTGGGCTCCCCCGTGGATGCTGGCGTTAGATCTAGCGGCACCCGCATGGTGTCCCTCTCCACCGCCACGCCTCACGCCTCCTTGACGCCCCTCCAACGCAGTGGCCCTCCTCGCCAAACCCATCCGCGTCCGTCGCTGCACCAGGAGAAGCCTCGTCAGAACAGAAATATCCACGGGAAAAAGAAATCCAGTAGTTGGGATGTGGGTGGAGTTCAGTTTACCGATTGAGACATGAATATCAAAGGGGACCAATAGAAACGAAAATCGATTGAAATTTCGATCAAAATTTTCAAATCTTCATTAATTTCTGACTGAAATTTTGAAAAACCTGAACAAAATGGAACTAGAATTTATGACATGTGAATTTATCGGAGGTCACTGATAGAAACGAAAATCGCCGGTTTCAATAAAAACCGGCCAAAATTTTGAACGTTGGATGCAGGTGAGTTTTCGGGGGAGCTATATCTCCCCCTGGATGGGAGGGGGGAGTTGGGATGTTTTTTTTGTGGCCACCAGTAGTTGGGGATGAGAAAGGGAATCTGCTAGGGTAACGATTTTGAGCCAACTCCTCCAATAATAGGTTTTTGGGATATTGGGATCTGCTGAAGATGCTCTTAACAACGAGCCAACGAATTAGCATGCAAGGCAAGATTAATACTTAGTTCATTATGAGATACCGCAAGCAATATACTTACTCAGTATCATAACAGTCTGGATTTGATCTCTTAAACATTAAACAATAAATACCAAACGAAACCAAATCATTCCATCTGACTACTGTGCTTCTGATCGAACTCCTCGTCTTCATTCATGTCCTCTGAGAAAGGACAGAACACGGAGCGACGAACCAAACTAAAACTAGTAGCATTTGCTAAGCGCTTGAGTGGCACAGGAAGGCGTTTTCTCTGAAACACGCCAAGATGAGGGACAGCCGACGGCAACCTTGCTTCGAGGTGAGAACGAGGAGGGAGAGGGACGGCGGCGGCCTTGCTTCTTCCATACTCCAGCGCATGCTGCGCACGCGACATCTCCGACAGCTTCTCCATCTTCCGCATGGCCGGAGTCACGAACATTGCCGATCCCGCACATCCAAACTGAAGCCCCGACGACAAAGGACATGCGAGCCGCACCGACAAGCCGCGCTGCTGGGCGTGCGAGCTCATGCCGGCGAGGAAGCACGCGCGGCCCGTCAGCTGGTACTCCCGTTCGTCCGACACGCGCAGGCTTAGCTCGTGCAGCTCGACCGCCAGCGCCCCGCACGTCGCGTCGCCGGACAGTGCCGGCGCTGACCGGGCCATCGACTCCCGGTGGGCGTCGAGGATCCGCACGGCCTCGGCGTAGGAGCCGCGCTCGGCCGCATCACGCGCCAGAGCCATGTCCTCCGCTGCCGCCACGCGGAGGGGCTCCCGCTCGACCTCCATGCACCGCGCCACGTCCGTCGGCGTCACCACGAGGGGCCTCTGGACCTCGGCAAAGTGGGCAGGCTCGTACGGCAAAGTGGGCCGTATTTTGCCGATGAGCCTATCTGGCTCCCTGGGGCCGATAAGGTCCTAAAATATCTAGGCGGCGCGTCTACCTCCTTCCCTCTCGCTCACGCTAGCTCTCTCTCACCGTGGCGCCGTCGGCCGCCGCTGCTCGCCCGCCCCGCCGCGTGGGCGGCCTCCCCGCGCCGGTAGGAGTCCGCCGATGCACCGCGTGGTCCTCGATGAAGGAGAACATGCCGCCTGTGACCTCCGAGATGTTGTGCATGGCCGTCGCCGCCGCGTCATGGTAGGACTCGGCGTGCACTGGTAGCCGGAGGCCCAGACGGGCCGGAAAAACGGCGGCACAATGACGTCGTTGCAGTCGCCTACTCGCCTTTGTTGCCCTGTCCGCCGGAGGCAAGGATCACGCTGGCGACGTCGTTCCAGTCCCGTCTGCCGCCGAGCACCTTTGCCGCCTCGTCGAGGCCAGCTCAGACGTTGGTCGATGCCGGCGTGCTCGCTTCGAGGGCCTCCACGGCGAGCTTGGCGGTGGCCTTCGCGTCGTCCGTCATGCGCGTCAGCGGGATGACCTGCCGGGCATCGCCTGAGAAGGCGACGACGCTAAGGCGGTCGCGGGGGCCGAGGCGGTCGATGATGAACGCCATGGCGCGCTTCACCTGCGCAAGCTTGGCGCCCGCCATGCTCTCGCTGACGTCGAGCACCGCGACGAGATCCAGCGGCGCCACGGTCACCAGCGCTGGCGCCTTGAGGTGCACCATCACCGCGAACCCGTTGTGGTCCGCGCCGTTGGCGACCGCCGGGTACTCGCAGTACGTGTTCTGTTCAAGCACCCCCGCTCCGCGATGCGTGCACCGGTACTGGCAGCGGAGCCTCATCTTCGTCGTAGGGGCAGCTCATCGTGCCCGTCATGGAGTTAAGCTCTCCTTGTCATCCTTGATCCATCTCCATGGACATGGAGTAGCAATAAGCCAATAAATCTATCGCCGGGAAGGAGATAATCTCTATATTTATGGAAAGAAGTAATATTTTTAGAAACCAATCTTTACTAACTATACGGAAAAGCCAAGCTCAAAAAAAACCTATATGGAAAAGACTCCGTCGGCGTTACGTGCTGCCACTGAACGACCGATTTTTTTGTGAAAAACACAGACAATTTTTTATCTAAAAATCGTTTGGGAAGGTTAGGATTCGTGGCAATAAGATTATTACTATGTTTGAGATGCTCTAATAAGTATGTTATATTTCACTTTTACTAATCCTCAGGTGCGTGAAAATTTAAGTTACACTAGGCGACGTGCTGGCCATGTGGCACAGCCACATTGTATTTGTCCTCTTGCCATTTGTTTATCATTTATTAATTGTCTTTGTGTTACAATATATTATTTTTTTCCTTATCTAACTAAAAATTATAAATTTTTAATTGTCTGTGTGCCAATATATATTAGATTTTGTCAGGGTCCTGGTTTTATCTATCTGGTTTTTTTATTCTAGGATCCGAAAATTGCAGATTATGTCTACAGAAATTGTAATAACGAACTAAAGCTGCAATTTTAACATGAAAAATATGTAATATCTGTCGCCTGAAAAAAGCTAAAATTCATGCACCTTAATTTTAGCAACTCCCATATTATTTTGAAGTTGTCTATAGCCCGACCTAGCACCCGATTTTTGGACCGCCCGATGAACCTCATCTAATGACCTAGCATCACATCTCTCTAACCTACTTTTCTTCTTCCTTTCACATTCTTTCCTCCGATCCGCGTGCTTACCCCTCTGCCCATCTTCCAGGTTCCCCACCGCCAAATCTGTCGCCGCCATCCACTCGAACGATAACCTAGCTCCGCCGTGCTATCACCGTAACGCCCCCACCCTATCACACCTCCAAAAAAACTATTTTATAGAATGCACAAATAAATCAATGTTTTTCTAACATTTTTTCCAACTTTTAGTAATAAGGTACCATTTGCATCCTTAGAGATTTTAAAAATCTGGGTAAAAAAAATCTAATGTGTTTTATTAGATTTCATGTCCGTGTGGTAAAATCTACTACAATCCTGGTACGTTCGCATGGGATTCTAGGATTCTAAGATTTTTCTTATCTGGATTCTAAAAATCTGTAGGTATCGAAACAAGACCTATGTATGAAATTTTAGTCTAGGGAAACATTATCTACTAAATTAATTTACTTGATCATAGGATATAATTTATTTATTTTTTGCACTCAAGCGGGTTGCACCTAATGTATTATGAGTGAAAAAATCAATTTCCTTGGTTTTTTGAACTTTTTCTGTTTTTAGTGTAAAATCCAATTTTTGAGGTATATATAAACCTTTTAAGAGCTCTAAATATTTTATCTATGTATGAGAATTTTATCCAAATCTTAGGAGTTATGAAATATTTTTAGGGATTTAAGATGATTTTAACTTTTTTCTTGAATTGTTGACCATCTCTGTCGTTGTAGGATGCCACCTCATATACACCTACAATGTTAATAGGCATCCAAACAAGTTTCTTTCCAAGCTCGAGCAAAGCCAGAACTGGCTAGATGGAGGTGCTTTCTACTTGTATTCTAGCCATAGAACGGTGCTATAACGTTCGAATTTAACTTCCTGACTGTTCTTAGATTTCTCAAATCGGAAATACTTCGACACGGGTGTCTGTTCGGACGCGGCTTCTCACTCTGCCTCGCCCGCCTCTTTTAAGAAAAACATCACCCCACTCCGTCTCGCCCTCCCCATCTCTCGGTCTCTCTCTTGCATCCACTGGCAGCAGCAGAGCCCAAGCCGACCACGCCGCCCCTCCCACAGTTCGGCAGTGCCTTCCCGGTCTCTTCCCCAACCCAGCGTCGTCGGGATGCCTCGCCGCCGCAGGCTGCCGCCGCAGCCCCTACTGATGGTAGCTGGGCGCACATGTAGGGGCGCCTCAGGTCGTCCCGGGCCAAGCCAAGGGGCACCAACGAGCATCGTAGGTGCTGGTGGTCCTCGCGCGCCACCGCTCACCGCCGGCTATAGGGTTGAGATGATGGACCAGTGGGGGTAAATAGTCCTTTCTATAAATAATCACGTCGGCTAACCGATACAAGTGCGGAATTAAAATTATCGGTCTAGCCAAGATTACACCCCTCTCTCTAAGTTATCAAGCACCTTGAAAAGATCCTAAATAAGCAACTAAGGTGCCGGGCTAGCTAAAGCTCACCTAACCAATTCTAGGAGCAAGGTCGTCGGATCCGGTGGAGGGTAGTAGGGTTCGATGGAGGCCCGCTAGATCCGGTGGAGGACAGCCAGATTCGATGGAGAGTGGCCGGATTCGATGGAGGTCAACCAGATCCGATGAAGGACAGCGTCGGCGGCGGCGATGGGGCAGGTATAGCTCTCCTCATCTCTCCCTCTCTTCCTCACTTCATCACTCTCACTCCTCTCTCATCCCTCTCTGCTTTTGCAGATCTGGTATCAGCTAGAGTCGCACGGACGACGACGGCGGGCAGAACCCTAGGAGCCGACACGGACGAGGAAGACTGCGGCGGCGAGCCGGCGGACGGTGGCGCACGAGTGGCCTTCGCGATGGCGACAGGAGCCGGCACGGACGGTGGAAAGGATGGTCCGGGTGACAGCGGCTCCAGAAGCTGGAGCAGCTTCCATAAGCTAGAGGTGGCTCCGAAACCTGGATTTTTTTTAATTTTTTTTATTGATTAACTGAGGCGGGTGCACTAGAGTGACCGCGTAGAGAGAGGGAGCAGTGAACTTCGCGATCACCGGCCACGACGCTGTGGCCGTGATGCTATCGTGGTTCTTCTAGAAACTCCTAGACGAACTCTTTGGCGCCATTGCTTCCCGCGATGAAGGCGCGCGCGCTGTTGACGATGCCATGGTTACCTTCGACGCGACCAAGCTCAGCATTCTGGTGTACCTGCACGCTGTGTTTTGCGAGTGCCTTAGGCTGTACCCACCCATCCCATTCGAGCACAAGGCCGCGGCCGCCGCCGACGTGCTGCCGAGCGGGAAGCAGTTGAAGGCAGGCGACAAGGTGATCATGTTTGCCCACTCCATGGGGATTTTTTTTATTTTGAACACATTTTTAAACTATTTTTAAAATTGACACAATTTAATTTTTTTTTTCAAATCTAATACTTTTAGCCGCACCTATTCGCATGGCGCGGCGAATTTAAGCTGTCGCGCCATGCATGGAGGCGCGGCGAGGCTGCCAACGTGGCAGCGACCAGGGCCACTGACCGGTGACGTGGCCTAGCTCTGCCGCACCACAGATCACGGCCCGTCAGGACTGCCGCGCCATGCATCACGGTGCGGCAGCCCCTTGTACAGGCCTGCGGCCCGACCTCGCTTCCCCTCTCTTTCTCACGCGTCCCGTTTGAAGCAGAGCCGCCGCCGCGCCACTCCACCGCCCTACCCGCCGCCCACGCATGTCGGCCCCCACCGCGCCAACCGTGCCCGTACGCCGGCCGCCATGCGGTCACGCCACGCCCGCCGGCCACACACGCCAGCCGCCCGCCGCGCTCGCCACCGCCCTCACTGCCGTACCGCCGCCCTCACTACCGCGCCCGCCACTGTCGTCGCCGCCCTCACTGTCGTGCCACCGCTGTACACCGCTCTCAACTGTCGCACGCCCCTCTTTCTATCCCGCGTCCACCCGCCGCCGCCACTGAGGCCAGCGCCCGTGCGTCCCCCAGCGACCACCTGCCTCCCGGCCCGGTCTAGCGCGCCGCTGCCGCGAGGACGAGTGCCGCCGCCGCCACGAGGACGAGAGCACGCTGCTGCCGCGAGGTACTCCCCTTGTGTATTTGTTGATTGAATCGACATTGTTAGTATAATAAGTTAGCACAATAAGTAAAGTTAGTATAGTCAGTAAAGTTAGTATAGGCAGTATAGTAAGTTAGTATAGTTAGTAAAGTTAGTTAGTTTAGTTAGTACAGTTAGTGAGTCTAGTTAGTTATTGTATTTAGTATAATTAGTTGTTGTAGTTAGTCTTGTATAGGTGTTAATATTAGATTAGTTAGTATAGTTATAGTTAGAATAAGTATTAATATTACTATGGATAGTACGTACAACGATTTCGACGACTTGATGAAGTTTCTTGAAATGCTTTTGTAGATGGATTGTTGTGTTAGAGTTTTTTTACGGAGGAAGTGTTAGGAGATAAGATGGTTTGTTTGAGGATATGGAAGAAGAATTGGAATGGTTTGATGAACCTCCTAGCTTCAACGACCTTGGTGTCCGTTTGAATGCAAAGTTTGGTGGTGATTTCACACTGAAAGGGAGGTTTGATACTGGGAAGACTAGGGCACACTATGTCCTGATGCCCTTGCGCGACCCTGCTCACTGGTCCCGCTACACTAGGGTCCTCCAAGGTTCCAATGTGCCCATGGCTGAGGTGGTGGTGGAGAATGGGTACAGGACGTAGGGTGTCTTGAACGGGTCGTCCATTGATGGTGTTGGAGGCAATGAGCAAGAATTGGGGGTCGAAGGGGAAGCAACTCAGGGAAACATGGATTTGGACGATCAATTAATGCAGGAGCAGTTAATTCAAGCCAAGTAGGTTGTATAAGCAATGACTTCGATGTGAACGAGTTCGAACTGGAAGAGGAGGAGGACAGGGTCAGTGATGTAGTTAGAAGTGTTTCAGATAATTCAGATGATGACCAGGGAGATAGACATGCTATGCCCACATCGGTTGATGCCATGCTAGTACATGTTTATGGTATGCCATTACCAGTACCAACTGAGGTTTTGCATGCTATCCAGACTCAGGGTAGACTAGTCACAGATTTGCCAGCAGATGATACCCCCTATGATTCATGGGGCAGAATTAGCAAAGCGCAGCAGTATGTTCCACCACCACCTTACACAGCGACTGAGCTTGAGCAACTAAGGTCGATGAACGTACCTTTCAGGGGCGTTCTGAACTATAGGGATGTCAACATGACGGATATGGCAATTTGTGACACCGGTCTCTAGATGTATAGGAAATCATTGTATGACCATGAGAAAGAAATCCTTAAGAAGGGGATGATATTCAATACAATGTCAGAGATGAAGCCCTTCCTTCAGGACTATGCTGTGTATCACCATAGGCCGTACAGCATCACTCATTCGGACTAGGAGTTGAGGTACCACGTGATATGCAAAAATGGTTGTATGTGCAGGTTAAATGCACGAAAGAGACAGAGTGATGGCAAGTGAAGGATAAGTAAAGTTGTCGAACCCCACACTTGCCTAACAAATAGGGAGAAGAAAAATCATCAGCAGCTCACTGCACGTTACCTTGCCCGTAGTATATTGGGGCTCGTTGATGACAATAACAACATTTCGGTGTCTTCTTTACAGCAGTCCATATCTGGATTCGTTAAGTATGATGTGAAGTACGGAAAGGCTTGGCATGCTAAGCAAATTGCCCTGGCGACTCGTTGGGGTAGTTGGGAGGAAGCATACAATAGGGTGCCCCACATCTTATGTGCAATGTATTACTACAACCCTAGCTTGAAATGGTTTGTGGACACTGGAGGGATGTATTTTCGGGACCCGTTGAGGCATGTCCTCTATCGTGTGTTCTGGTCGTTCACGCAAACGGAACATGCATTCCAGTTTTGTCGGCCAGACGTACTTGTTGATGGCACTTTCCTAACAGGAAAGTACAGGGGCACCTTGATGATGGCTGCTGCTGTTGACCCTGAGGACCAGATAGTACCCATGGATTTTGCTTTGGCAGAGGGAGAGAACAATAAATCATGGTCATGGTTCATGCGGCTTCTACGTGTACAAGTGCTTGGCTCATCTCGCACTATATGTTTGATCTCGGACCGTCACCTAGGGCTTCTTAATGTTGTAGCTGAGCATATAGATGGGCTCCCGCCTCTAGTGCATAGCTAGTGCATGAGACACTTTGCCGCTAATTTCTAGCGGCGTCAGAGGAAGAAGGAGGTATGTGACAAGGTAAAGGTTCTATGTTGTGTACGTACAGAGCACCAGTTCAAGGAGACAAAGAGAGAACTAGACAAGGTGCTAAATGAAATGGGAAAGGCCTGGTTAGAGGCGCTGATGGAACAGAAGGCTCAGTGGGTGTTAGCATGTGATGAGGGGGGTTTCAGGTATGGCATCATGACCACTAAGTCCTCGGAGTCTTTCAACCGTGTATTCATCGGAGTTTGATCGTTGCCTGTGTCTAGAAGTATTGAATTCTCCTTTCATAAGTGCAACGAATATTTTGTCAAGAGGTGGGAACTTGCGCAGAGGAATATAGCTGAGCAGGGGCATTTTGGAAAGGCCAGAGCAGAACATTTGAAGGAGGCCGAGAAATTGGCCAAGCAGCACACCACCGAGCCGTATGGACCCCGCCGCCATATCTTTAGTGTACGGGGCAAGGGTGGCACAAGCTTGGGTGGCGAACGTTATGGTGGACGAAACTACCGAGTTGATCTTGAAAAAGTAGAGTGCAGTTGCAATGTCCCTCAGATCATGCATGCCCCTTGCTGTCATATGATCACGGCCTGCAGGGTTCGCGGGTATAACTATGAGGATCTACCATATATGTCACCCTTGTATCTCCGTTCGAACACCGTTAGTATTTGGGAGAGAAGCTTCGAGCCATAACTTGACCCGACACAGTGGCCACCTTATCATGGTTATGACTATGTGCCGCAGCCGGATCTAATGAAGGTAGGCAAGGGTAGGAGGAAGAAGAAGCGACTCAAGGGGGACATGGACGCTATGAGAGGGTACGACGAAGACATGTACGGAGGGGGAGACTTCAACAAGACCCATGGCAGGAATCTTTGCTCTGTTTGTAAAGAACCTGGTCACAAGGCTAGCAGGCATAGAAGACAAGGGCAACAGGTGCATATAGCATACATTTTATTATATTAATGTTAATTGTTTGCTATGCTATTTAAAACTACTATGTTAGTACATTGGAACTTTGGAGCTATGTTTATTATGATATATGTTTATTCTCTAATTTTGCATAATAGTTTATTCCTTTTATATTTACTTTGTTTTTATGCACTAATGTTCCATCATATTATAGTACTCTTAATGTTTGTTCTAACATATCCATTTGAAATTTGAACCAGGATGGGGGATCATCATCCGTAGTACCCCATTCTTGAGGTGCACTACGACAAGGACCACCGAGCCAAGCGCCTGTCGGAGCTTCAGGAGGACTTGGTACCTCTTAGACTACGCACACACCAGCCACACCGCTAGGACAAGCGATACCGGCCGTACATACAGCGTGCCGGCTTCCTTGAGATCGTCCGGGTCTTCAACACTGGGCTACCGACCCTCGACCCTGCACTTCTCACTGCTGCTGTCGATAGGTATGATTTGATACACGTTTGCGATAGTACAAAAGCATTGATTTGTCTTATTGTTTGAATTAAAAAACTTCTTGTATTGAATTAAAAACCAACAGGTGGAGGCCAGAGGCCCACACCTTCCACCTTCCGTGCGGCGAGATGACTATCACGATACAGGACGTGAAGATGATTCTATGTCTGTGGTTGGGGGGTCTTCCAGTGACTGGGATCCTTGATAATGATCACTGGATGGACTTGGTGGAGCAGTTCTATGGCAGAAGACCACCCGAGGACGAGGATGCTAAGAGAGCAAAGTAAGAATTTCTACGTTCCAAACATTTACCATTTTGACACCAGCACATATTCTGTAAATTATTTTGCTATTTACATGGAGGGTGTAGTACATAACTATTATGATGCGTATTGTCTTTGTCTAGTTTAATGTTTGTTTTTGTTCCCTCAGCTCTCATGTAACATCCGGTGTCAGCTCTAATTTAATGTTTGCAAAATATTTCAGGAAAACATCCGGTGTCAGTTCGAGCTAGATAACAGAAAACTTTGGGGCGCCACTGCACCCAAACGCTCCAGAGTAGGAGATCGAGAGGTATGCTAGGGTGTGGCTGTGACACTTCTTAGGCGCTTTCCTATTCCCCGACGCATCGGATAACACCCTCAGCTGGGCCTTCCTCAACATACTGAGCTAGCCATGGGAGAATATAGGAGCGTACACCTAGGGCAGCGCGGTCCCAGCATGGATCTATCGTCAGCTCTGCGTTGCCTGCCGACGCAGTACAGGAGGTGCCAACCTAGGAGGTTGTTCCCACCTACTACAAGTTTGGTGTTGGGAGCGATGGTCAGTCGGGAGGCCCGTTGTTCACGGTTTACCTGTAAGTGCATCGATTTTTAATTTTTCTCAAACTTGATGCCGCACTTGTGACTGACTATCCTATTTAATGTAGGCATGGAATCACATGGACATAGGACCGACTGCTCTTTACGTCTGGCAAGAAGCGAAGGTAGTTAGAGGGAACCTGAAGCGGTGGTACAGGCAGTACTCAGACACGCTAGATGTCCTGACACAGCACCAGGTAACGACCACTTTGATACTGCTAGTCGGTGTTGTTGCTTTTTTATTATTCCAAAAACCTAACTGTAGTTACCTAACTTTCAGGTGAATTGGTGTCCCTGATCTAGATTGGAGCTAGAGGGGTACCTGAGTCCTCGCACTGAGGAAGAGTCGAACGAGTGGCTTTTTAACGGGCCACTAATTTTCTTCCACGTGGTCGAGATGCACTACCCTATAAGGGTGTATAGGCAGTTTGAAAGATTACAGCCATGCCCACCGCCGCTGTACACAACCAACAGAAAGTTACACGAGAGCGACAACTAAAACATAATAATTTAGCAATCATGTGCATACATACAACCACTAACTTACGTTAAACTTGTAGGTACGATCGAAGGAACAGGTACAAGGAGAAGAATTGGGCTGTGACGCACGCCCCGTTCATCCACGAATGGGACAGTCGGCAAAGGGTCCTGATCGTCGAGATACCGCTTCATGACCAACGCAACTTCGACCGCTACCTCCAATGGTTGCATAGGAGTACCCGCACACATATGCAGGCCCCCTACACTAACAAGACAATTGATGAGGACGAAGATGAGGATGACATCGCTGATGCGTACGACGAGGCGACAAGGATGGAGACACAGCTTCAGAGAGCCCCGCAACAGAGATACGTGGTAAGAAATTTGAATTTCAATACAACTGCACGTCGGTGTTCCTATGAATTGTACTGATGCAAACTTAGCTCGCTTGTGTATGCAGGCATCACAGTTGACAAGTTTGTCCAACAAAGCAGTTGTGCGACTTCACGAGACCAGACGGGAGTCGCACGGCATTCTACACGTCTTCGTCGATGTACGTTCTATTCTCAAAGCCATGACAGTTGTTAAATGGTTCACATGACTCATTCATCCGTGTTTTCTTTTTTTGTAGAAAGTGAGGAGGAGCTGCAAGAAGCTAGCACAAAAGCTCAGCTGCGTGGATACTCCATGGGAGATGCCCTATGACCCAGACCTGTCTAGTTCCTTACGCTCGAGCACTATGCCGACACGAGCAGGTTCCTCTGACACGACGGCTGGTGGGACCTCTTATGTTCGTACTCTCGGCAATCACGGCAAGGGTCCTACGGAGTACGATGTTGAGGAGGATGAGGATGAGGAGGATGAGGAGGAGGAGGAGGACTACGATGAGATTGGGATGTCTCAGCTTGGTGATGCACCATTTCCTACATAGTTCGACGCACGGGTACTTGAAACAACCCTTCGCCATATACGTCACAATTACTTAAACATTGTAAGTAATGATGCCTATATTGTAACTGCAGGGTCCTAGTTACACTCAGCAGTACCGTCGGGTGTACCACCAATGAGACCGTACCGACGTTGGGTTCACCCCTAACGTGCTGCCTTCACGTCCGAAGAGGCAGCGACGTCCACGGTACCCATATACTCCTGGGTCGTAGGAGTTCTTTATGATGACATGATGCACTTATACTCGGGCACCCATATACTGATGGAACATGTAGTATATCGAGTAATGTCGAACTTATATATTGATGAACTTGTGTCGTAGTTATGACTTGCTGAACTTATGTCGAATAGTGATATTGTTGAACTTACGATGAACTTGGGACGCGTACAAGTTAGTATTGCTAAACATGTGTATTGATTGTCTCGTGCACTTATCCTTCATGTTGACCTATTCGTTAAACCGACACGATGACATAACAGAAGTGCCTTGTTCCTTTTGCTACCGCTTTGACCGCCGCGCCATGGACGGTGGCGCAGCAAACCCATGCTGGGCGCTGGCCAGACTCCCTTCTGAGCGCATCAGCAGCAGCATTGTAATACCATTTTTCATGGCGAAAGTTTTATGAGATAACACAATGTTCGTTACAAAAATTAAAAGTGTTTGTTACATGGGTACAATACATAAATAGTTCAAATGAAACACAATGCAGCATCGAGAAAGTTCTACTATGATACAAATACCAAATCTAAAACATTGAACTAGCACACCTGTACCAATCCTCAGTCTGAAACATACTGAGTAAGCAACTCGTCATCCGAGTACCAATCCTCTACCACAACCCTGTTGCTGTGGCTAGGCTCACCTGCATTGACCTGATCTGCCTGTCGCCTGTAGTAAGCGGGCTTCGCTTCATCTGCGGCCTAAGACAAGAACGTGTTCTCTTCCTCCTCGTTCATGTGGCTAGGCTCAACTGCATTGCTTTGACTTGCGTGTCGCCTGTAGTAAGTGGCCTCCGCTTCATCTGTGGCCTCCACGGTCTGAGTGAAGAATCCGTCGTCATCCTCCTCCGTCTGCAAGCCCACCTCTGCTAGAGCGATGAGCTCGCTCAGTCTGCCAATGTCATCCTCAGCCTCCTCCGCCTGCAAGCCCATCTCAGCAAGAGCGATGAGATCGCTCAACCTGGCAGTATTGTCCTCATCCTCGTTCCCCTCATCAAACAACACAATCTGTGCTCATGTAACTTCTTTTCCTCAAATCTTGCACGGGCCACCTCTGCGGCATGGTCCTTGCTACATCCAATCCCTTCAGGTATGAAATGCAACAAGTTAGCAACGCGATTATATTACATTTAAAAGCAGGCAATGAAAATAACAAGGCTTCCAATGACTCACTGGCACACAATGCAACAACATGGTCGTTCGAGACCTGCATCTGTACTCTTTCCTCCTCCCTTGCCTTCTTCCTTGCCCTCTCCTCCTCTAATGCCCTCCGCCTCTCCAATCCCCATTTGTCAAGGCCAACATCGATCGGGTTACGAATACCGCGCTGTCTAGCAAACTCACGCATCTTGTTTTTGTGATGTTTAACGAATAGGTTAACGTTGTCAGGTCCATATCCCCTCTTTCGTGCAATTACTTGCCTCCCCTTTAGTTCATCCAAGAACTTAGCTTGACCATCGTAACATTCCCACCTGTATTTCTTAGTGCTCTGTTCAAACGAAAAATTATATCATATATGTCTTAGCAAAAGAAACAAAATGCGATTTCATGTTTACCACAAAAATAACCAACCTCATCATAGTCAACCATATGGCCGTAATAATGACCTATTCGAACCTCCAAAGGGACTAGACCGTAGTTGAATTTAACACCACATTCGCACTTGAATGGAGGTGCTTTATAAATTAGCCTTTCTTTCTTCTTTTCCTTTGCCTTTGGTGGCTCCGGCCATTGATTCTTAGGACCGTAGAGCCACTCATTGAAACGACACTTCGCAAATCCATAACGCTACAAGAGAATACATTAGTACACGCACACATATAGAGCTAAACATTTAAACAGATACATTTTCTACTTACTTCGTGTTTGTTCGGACACATAAACTCCAATATATTCTCAGGGTTTATCACAGCTCGATCTCCGCATTCGCACAGAGGAGGTTCCTCGAGTCGTCTAACTGCGACTAGATGCTTCTCCTTAGCCGTCATTGGCGGGGGGTTAGGGGGTGGAACCCACCCCTGGAAGTGCTCACGTGGATGTCTCCCTCTACACCAATCGTCGAAAATGAGGTACCTAGGGCCAAACTTGTCTGCACCGTCGATCCACTGAAAGAAAAAGCACCTCTTATGGTCCTACACAACAAGATTTCAATAAAATATTAGTAGCCTACTTATACAAATAAAGAAAAAAGATTGTGGAAACAATTACTTACATTAAAACGACTGCATGTGTAGAAGCAACGCGCCGCTGTGTCTGGATGTCTCGATTGAAACACGTCGGCCGGAAAACCACAGTCACAGTTAGGGACAGGGAGGTCAGGAGGGACGGGGGCATCTTTGCTAGACGCGCTAGGGTATAATTCTTGAGGACGGCCCTGTTTTCGCCAAAACTCCTCCCGAGACATTTCTTGCATCTAACAAAACGGTTGTAATTTAACAAACAAAAATCAAAACATCACAAATTAATGTCAATGAGAATCATTTGCATTACAACAAATAAAATATAACCTAAACTTTGGTGTAAACTCTATCTTAGATGCAAACATGAAAACTATATAAAAACTATACTTTGGTCAGTAAAAAATAAAATTTGGTACATCAACAGTGTGTCTATATATTTATTCACATATAAAAGTTAAGATGTAAACTCAAACAAGCAAAATACATGGTAATCATAATTTTAACTAACCAATTAACCTTAACATTGACAATTCTAATCATAATCCTTCAATCCAATGCTCTAACAAACTCATATTTTCCTCCATAGCTTAACTACTCATTCAAATCATTCGATCCACCGTGAAGGCCGAGGAGGAGCTTCATTACCTTAACAAGGCTGAGGAGCTTCGGGGAAAGTAGGGAGGGGAACGACAAGGGAGGGAAATTCGGTGGCCGGATGTGGGGGAGCCGAGAGGCAATGGCGCGGCGGTGCGGGCTAGGAAGTGCGGCAGCGGGGCCTGGGTGGCACGGAGGCGGCTGTTGTGCGGCGCGGAGTGAAACAGAGAGGGAGGAAAGGGACTCTGCCGCGTCCTGACGGGTGGCGCGTCATAGCCGCGCCGTGATGCGGTGGCGCGGCAGAGCTGGGCCATGTCACCGGTCTGCGGCCCTGGTCGCTGCCACGTACTCACCCCTGTCGCGCCACCATGCATGGCGCGGTAGAGTTGTTTCGCCGTGCCGTGCAAACAAGCGGGTCCAAAAGTGTTAGTTTTGAAGAAAAAAAAAGCAGTGTTAGTTTTAAAAATAGTTTAAAAAGTGTTTAAAATAAAAAAAAATTCTCCATGGGCAGGATGGAGGGCGTGTGGGGCAAGGACTGCATGGGGTTCCGCCCCGAGAGATGGCTCAACGAGGAAGGCACCAAGCTTCGGTACGCGCCGTCCTACAAGTTCTTCTCTTTCAACGCCGGGCCACGGATGTGCCTGGGCAAGGAGATGGCGTTCGTGGGGATGAAGTCCGCGGCGGCGGCAGTGCTGTGGAACTTCACCGTCGAGGTGGTGCCGGGCCACGTCGTGGAGCCGAAGCTGTCCGCCATACTTCGGCCCTTTTGGCAGGGCTCTTGGAGGCTCCGGCTCCTCCTTCAATCTACTGCAGCGACAATCTACTGTAGCGACACCGTTTGGCACTGCCGTTTTGATTCCCGAGCCAAAAAAATAAACTAGCAAGAGGAGGAGCCGGTGAAGCCACAATTCCTGGCTCCACCAGCTCCGCGCTACAGTGATGCAACAGTAGTGAAGCCGCACTCAGGAGCTGTGCCAAACGGGCACTTCGCATGAAGAATGGGCTCCTTGTGAGGGTGCACCGGAGAGGCTTCATGGGCCACAAGTAGAAGCATGTCGCCCGGCCAAATTCTACATTGGGCCCATGACAGTCCGTGTATGCAAGACTTAATTCGGAGGCCAATGTAGGCTAGTGTTGGACCTCCGAGTGCAATAGATAACCAACCCAGCCCATGATTCGATTGCCATCCGTCCGTGACGAAAAAAAAACACAGAGCTACTTGATATTGTAATTTGTCATCAAAAAGTGTGGTTATCAGACTACAGTGTTTCGATGTGGAGCACCGCCAAATAAACGAAGAATTATCAATCATGTACAGGCTACAGTGCTATCTGAAGCTCCTTTTCACATTCAGATAAGATCAACCATCTAACAACCTGCTTCTATGCTGTCAACAGGTAACTCTCATCTGATGTCATGACAGCTTTTCTAGCGACAACAACGCAACATGTCGCAACCATCACAAGTTTGACACGGCCCTTGTTGGTCGCTAGAGCAGCAAGTTTTCAGGCAAGCATTCAGGAACGTACGACGAATAGCCACAACAAGTCAAAAGAAGAGAACAGCTGCACAGCAGCACAGCTGTGTGGTTATCAGGTCAGCAATGTCCATACAGCAACGGCGCAACGCTAGCGACCAATTAACCAATGGTGGTAGCACCAACTACTACCAAACCCTAGAGTTAAAATCTGGTTCTGGAGCATATGGAAAGTAACTTTCCATAACAAACCAACCAAATTGACGCTCAACCTGCTCCTGCAACCTTAAATAAGAGACTAAGTACGTTCAGCCTAGACCTAACAGGTATTTTCATTTGGCGGAAAAAAAAAACAAGAGAATCAATGTACTCCTGGAACCCTAAGCAGAGAGGCTAAGAAGATGACAGCCCCGAGCTCATCTACCAATTTTAATTGGGAATCAAAATAGCCCCCAGAAGTGGACAGCTTCTTTCCTGAACTGAACAGCTTGCCACCTCTTTTCCCCTCTCTGCCATCATGGAGGGGTGGCACCCTCACATGGCCAGAGGAAGAAGAGCCAAAAAACACCCCCTCTGTATTCCACTCCCCAGTCACCACCTTGAAGAAACAAACATACACAACCCTACCATCAAAATGCCATACCATGCCCCCCCGAATGCCTTTGTCCAGATTCTCCTCCCGTGCTCTCCCATCAGTAATCTGCAAGCACAGGATGAGATAAACACAGGTTTGGTAAGGAGGAACAGTCAGCCATATGGTGAAACAAACAGCAGTGGGAGCTGCATATTGGTGGCAGCCCAAAGAGAGCCGTGGTGCTGCTCATGCTCGTGTTTCCACTAACTCACCATCCTTCTTCTTGACCAGGCTCCTGGCGAAAAGCAAGCAGATGACCACGAAACCCAGGCCTACAGCTCCCCCGAGCACAATGGCTACAGTCTTTGCTGTCTGCTGCCCTGAGAAGTGAGAAGCACAACGGGAAGAGGCAAATCGATTGATCAGACTAGGGGCACCATGGTCTAATCATGGGAACAATCATACATGCATATCTCCGGTAAATTCAGGAAGAAAGGCAAAAAGGCAATGAACACAACTTTTATCAAAGCTTGAATAGACAGATGCATAAACAAGGTGGGAAAATGGAACTGCACTACCCTACTACCATATAGTACCTACAGAAAGCGTGAGCCAAACAATGGGAGTTAATGGAGGTTCAGTAACGCACATCTCCTAAGCTGAACTAATTAGCTGAAGAAACACGTAGAATGTGGAAGAGAAAGAGAAGTATATAGGCAAACAAAAGTATCCATGTCTGTCAATTCATAAACTAAACAGACATGATAAGAGCAAGATCATGCCACATCTCAATCAAAGTTCCACTTCGTCAGAGTCACAGCTAACTATAATTCTGTTCTGGACCACTCAAGGATTCTAATGTATACAATGATACACCTGAGAGTGGACTAATCTACACACATTTGCCCAAAACAACCAAAGGAACAACCTAAAAGGTACCAATCGCTATCAATCAATCAATTCTGAAGCACAAGTGAACAAAGAGCACTGCCAAGATCTCACCTACACACATACAAACAAATCTTCCAACAAAACTTCAAAGTCATAAACTAGGCACCCACATGAATCTTAACAACTGGTTGCAATTGAACAATGATGCTGCATTTGCCCGATTCATCAATCGGGCCAATGTATCCACGGACCCATCAACAGGCAATTGGAGTGAATCGGAATGCTGGACGCAAATGAAACTTGCAAGCACAGCCAAGGCACCAATTTGTCAAATCGAACAGCGTTGCATAGGTAAAGCCAGGAGAGGACACTGACCTCCCGCGCCGCCGCCGTGGGGCACGCCGTGGGGGTAGTAGCTGTAGCTAATGTAGCACTTGTCGAGGTAGACCTGTCCGGAGGGCGCGCCGCCGCACTCGACCTCGACGTGCTGCACGGCCTGGGTGACGCACTGGCTGCAGTCCCCCGTGGAGAGGTCGCCCTCGCACTGCGCCATGGCGTAGACGGCCTGGTAGCTGGTGGCGACGAAGCCGCCGGAGCTGGTGGCGACGCCGCCCTCGAGCGCGGCGAAGGCGGTGTCCCTGCGCATCTCGAAGTCGCCCCCGCCGCCGCCGCCGCCCGTGCCGCAGGTCTTGAAGAGCATCTGGATGCCGGAGACCTGGGGGAAGCCGGACACCTCGTAGAGCGCGAGGCAGCCGGCGAGCTGGACCCGCGCGGCGACGGAGGCGCCGCAGACGCCCGGCCAGGAGGACGTGGCGCGGGAGACGCAGGCGGCGCAGTCGGTGGCCGAGAGGTCCCCGCGGCACTGGAAGAGGCCGAAGACGGAGGTGGCGGAGGCCGTGGAGGCCGAGGAAGAGGAGGTCTTGTAGAACTTGGCGGAGGCGGACTGCGCCGAGAGCGTGGCGGAGAGCGCGGCGATGCTCGCGGGCGCCACCCCGCCCGGGAAGCTCTGGTTGGCGCAGCCCTTGTAGATGAGCGCGTAGATGTCGGCGCACGACGCGGGCGGCGGCGCGTGGAGCAGCAGGACGGCGACTGCGACGGCCGCCAGGAAGAGGAACCGGCGAGCTCTGCGAATGCCCATCATCTCGCCACCAGGTCCTGGGGATCTCTTGGCCTCGTCTCCCCGCCCTCGACTCCCGCACCCACTCTCTCCTTGCTCTGCTCTCCCACTCCTCTGTGCCCCCTCGTCGCGGCGGCGGCGGCGGTGATGGTGTGGAGTGGGAGTGTACTGGACTGGAGACTGGACCTGAACTGCCACGCTCGCGGCTCGCCTGCTTCTGCTTGGTAGGGTGGGTTGCCTTGCCTTGCCTTTGCCGCCGCCCCGCGCCGCGCTCCTCTCGCCCACCGCGGCAAGGTGCCTTGTTTCTCTCTCCCGTTCCGTTCCCCCTCTGCGTTTGTTTCGGCTGATGACGTTAATGCCGCGGTTAATCTCTGGCGTGTGAAGTGAACAAGAGCCGAGGAGGAAAAATCGGAGCTTGCACGCAAATTGCAGCTGGTGCCACTCATCAGCTTTATATTTTCGTCCGCAAAACCGACCTGCTGCGGTTGCGAAAATGCTAACAAGATTACGGTTTTCAAAAGCAAAATGTCGCGGACCAACGTCTCGATGGGCTAAAGCTAAAAGAGGATATACTAAATGTTGTTGTCAGGAAAGAGACTTGGGGGTAATCTTAGGCTAGAGGGTTTTGTTGCAACGGGACGCTTTTGCACTTGGAAGACTTCAGCAGGTTGACACTCCTTCTGTCCCTGACGCCCAACGGCCCAAGTTCAGGTGCGCTGCTGACAGGGCATCGTTTAATACCGTTAGATGGTTTGCAATAGTATCTGCTTTGAAGGGGAGGGAATGCAAAAAATAGTTATTATTGATGTCTGAAAAATATGTGGCTAAAGTAATAATTATTTATTTATATTGACTACTCCTTTGTAGACTACTCCTTTGTAGCCTACTAGTGCTGGTTGTAACTTCTTCTCAACAAACGAGCGAACCCGTGGTTACAGGAGTGTTCGGCTGAGCAAGTTCAACTTTTTTTTTTTTCTTAGTCGGAATAGTATTTTTATCTCACAAAATTTTAGTATGAACAATGTTTCAGCATGAACAGTGCAAAATTTCATCCCAGCCGAACACTCCCGTACATAGGAGAAATCTTTTAGGTTATCTAAGATCATAATTTAAAATTTTGACCACACATTATTTTTTACTTTTCTAGTTTAAATGTTTAAAATAGTATAAGTGTTTTTTTCCTTAAAAATATCTTTTTTTCAAAAGTATGTATTTGTTGTATTTTACAAGTATATTCTAACAAAATATTAATCAAAGCCTCAAACGGTATCAAATGCCCATAATAAAGACACTTATACATGCATACATGGTTACTAAACAAGCGCGCACGCACGTGTTACTTCTATGAGCACTTTCAAAAGATTAAATTAATAAATCTCGACATTGACGATCATCGATTCATCATCTGGCTCTCGTGACATGTTCTGGTGGAGCGGTAGCAAATCTTGTAGTATTTGGAGTACGAGTACTTCCATCGATGCGTTGAGCCTTATTTTCAGTCTTTGATTGTACCCTTAAGTTAACGCATTAATTAAGTTAATGCTAATGGCCTTCTTTACGTCGTAGTACTTGGGGGTGCAGTTTTTGGACGCACGGTGTACCAGATGTGGGTAGGACCAGGGATTCTCATTTGGCGTGTCTTTGGATCTTCTACAGTTCTGTCTCTATCTAAGACCGTCTCCAACGAACGATGCATACCGCTACCCAAACCCATTTTGGGTCTGACACAGTGAAAAACCGGCTTCCAACGGAATAGGCAAAGCGAGCACCTATTTTGGGGAGGAGGAGGGAGGAAACGCATATATGCATCCTCTTTCCGTCGTCTCTCTCGTCGACCCAAATCCTTGCGCTGGAGCTGCGAGCGCATCCTCCGTCAAGCGGGCTACGCGAGCACGCCATAGTCTGAGCTCCGCCCCTGCCGAGTAGCTCAGCGCCGGTCGAGATCCGTGCGTCGTCCCGCCGCTCGAGATCCGGCGCTGCCTGAATCGTCCCCGACGCCCGAGATCCCCCGCGCGCCATCTCCGTTGAGCGAGGTGCGCCTGGCCGCCGGAGCACGCCGGTGTCCACGCGCCGCGCCGCCACTCGAGATCCGGCGCCGCCTGCATCGTCTCCGACGCGACACCGCCTCCCGAGATCCTGTGCCAGGCCTTCGGTGGTGGATCTGTTGGTTGTTGATTCGCAGGGGGATCCAGGTCTGTTGGTTGTTGATTCGTAGGGGCTGGTGGTGGATCCATGTTGAAGCTAGTGGATTGGTTCCTAATCTTGGTCGGTTGGTTTTGGATTCAGGGGAATTTTTTGCTCCATCTTGCGTCTGCACGGCAGGGCCTGTTCTACCTAGCGCAGGGCAGTTCATATTTTGGGTTCGCTGTCGGAGGCATGAAATTTTGAGGGGATGACTCAGTTACTGTGCGTGACCTAATTCTTAGAATGGGTCTTGTGTTTGGGTTTGGCCCGTTGGAGATAGCCTAATAGGAAGTTTTTACTTCTCCGATGTGGCTTGGGGATCTTCTACAGTTCTACAGCTGCCTCTATCTGATTGCCTTAGTTCTCGATCACTTTATTATATAAACAAAAGTGGCTTCTTCTATGTTCATTAATTTGTGCTATCTTGTTTTAAACCGATTCCATTTAAAGAAGCGTTTGTTGTGTCAGCAGAAGTTTTATCCATTGCAAAGCTTAAAGCTCACACCACATTCATTTGTCCTCCAAAACAAACGCGTCTTTGGTCATGCAGCTAAGAGGCCAATTTGGCTAGACTACAGAACACTTCGACCCTGGCTTTTTTTCTTTGAAAGAATGTGCTATAGAAAGTGCATATTTGCTAGGATGTACCAAGATGAACAGCTACAAAAAATTTGGTGCCATGGCGTTTTTAAGGATACCTCTGTTTACTTTACAGTTTAGAACTTGTTAGCTAATTGCTAGCTAGTTAAAAATTAGCTCTAGTCCGTTCAAATAGGAGAGCTAGTTTGTTAGTCAAGTGTTAAATTATTTGTTAGCTAACTAGCTAGCCAATTATATATAACTAATTTGAGCTAATTTTTAGTCTCATTAAGTAACTAACCATGTGTACCATTACGGGTCCATAATCACGAACATCGCCCACCATTGCACGGCCTGCCTAATAATATCACTGCCTGTACTAAAATTTTTTGGCCGCAGAAGATCCACATGCGCCCTTCTCCAAGTGTCCTGCTTTCCTTTGACCGCAACGTTCATTTTTCTGCACCTAAGATCTCGTTGTGGAGTGCTAGAACCGAGACTTGAGGATTACATTACATTACATTAGATACAACCCCCCCCCCTCCCCCCAGCTTTTCATGTAACATGACAGGGATTAGCAAATTATTAGCCTGTTCGATTGGCTGTGGCTTATCGTAAACGATCGTAAATTTTCAGCCAGAATAGTATTTTTCTCTCACACAAATTAGCCAGCAATACTTCTTCACGAACCCACAACGATACGAACCAGCCAACCGAACAAGATGTATACTCGCAGCACTCAGGAACTTGGTTTGCTGATGAAAGGAGGAACCAACGAGAGTACTCTCTGCTTCCCATCATGCCTGTCAATTTCCCTGTCATGCACTCGTGCTAAGGATGGGGATGGGACTTGACTCCGCCAGCGGAGCAATGCAAATGCAGCAAGGAAATGCATGATGCATGTGCATGTGCATGTGCAGACGGTGCATCGGCCTTTTTAGAACGTACTTACTAGCGATTGTTGGCTTGTGCTACTGTAAAGGCTTTGCGGTTTGCAGGTGCAGGGAGGGAGGATCGGCAGCAGGTGAGGCCGTGATGACATCCCGTTAATAAAAGAGGTGGAATGAGGTTTGGAGCAAAGGGACGTCTCAGATGTTTTGGGTCGCCGGAGGCTCCGCTGTCCGTTCCGATCGCTGCATGCCTGACCTGCCGTCCAGGAGTTGTGATCAGTGACCGATTTGACATACACGCGCTTGGCTTGATAAGTCATATTTTTCAATTAACGAATAGTATTTTTCTTTCACAGTAAATCAGCCAACAGTACTTTCAACTCAGCGCGTGTGCCCAGCTTACCTAGCAGTGAGTGGTGCTGGTACAGTACCTGAAACGAAAGCTGCTGCACAGTACTAGTACATTTCACTCTAGCCAACCCAAGCGGCTACGGAATAACTTGCCCAGACGGTCTCTTGGCCACCCACAAGGCCCGACCGACGCTTTCGCCCACCGCAGAAAGCAGTTTTTTCGCCCCCGGCCGGCCCGATCGATCGCTGCGTGATCGGTGATGGCTTTCCTTTCTACCCCGTCTCCCCTGCTTGCACGCATACGCATCCTTTGGGCAAAGTGAAAAAAAAAAAACACAGCAACACAGGGAGGGACCGAGAGAGGGAGAGGCACCAAAGCAAGCACGAAACTTCCTCTCGCTTTGATCTCCTTCCCCCTTTGGATGATTGCCTCTCTCACCAGGTGCAGTGGCAGTGCAAATAAGAGCCTTTCACTTTCGACCAGTATGGCAATACCTTACCTTACCTTACCCCACAACACACATACTAGGTCATAGGGGTGTACCTCCAAATGCACCAGCCCGTGGTTTTCCCTCTCTCCTTGGCTAGTGCTACTGTGCACGGCCGGTCGCCGGGGCCCCAGATCAGATGCATGGCCAGTTGGCGTGCTGGGTGGTTCATCCAGGGCATTTGGGAAATTGGGAGCACACCTTAGCCAATTGCAGTGCGTGGAACTTTCACGGCCGATGCAAGTGCTGGTAACTTGCGTTCGAGATACATCATATGCTGTACGTACATGTGTGCTAGCTTTTCTTTACACCACTGGCCACTATCATTGTACTTTTGTGGCCTTGCCTTTGGGAAGGACAAGATGAGTGCGAGGGTGTGTGCCACCCTAGTGGGACAAAACACCAAACGCTCCCGCAAGAATCCAGGGTCCCCGCGCCCCCGGTCCGGCAAGGGGTGTGTGTGTGTGTATCGTATCGTATCGTATGTGCGTGCTTGTCGCAGACACATGCATGTGGATGCATGGACCATAATCCGACAAGTCAATCGGAGCTACGTACGTACTATATATGAACCCTAATGGTTTCTAGTGCTAACGAGGTGGTGTTTTTTTGGGACATAGTAGTGCATGATTAACGGATCGGGAGCAGTCCTCGCCTCCAGCTTGAGAATTGAGATAGCCTACCACAGGAGCCGAGTAGCTGACTTCTCACTTGCTCGAGCCTTTCGCTGTCTCATACTCTCGTCTCTAGACCCGCTAGACGGTGTTAGAAGGTCCGAGAGTGGTGTGAGAGGATTTTGTACATCTCTCATCTGGGTATAGTTGTAACATCTGTTCATACACGAACGCACACCACACTCACAGCAAGTGCGCACAACTAGACCTATGAGGCTACGACTATATATAGATCGGTACACTGCGTCCTTCCAGGGACCACCAGAGATCACCAGGACCACCCATGGATCCGTAGATGACAGGTGCATCGCAATCCCTTTGTGGCTTCACACGAGAGAGGCTGCAGACAATATTGAGAGCAAGTCGCGGTGAGAGATGTGAGTGATTCCTGAGAATCGAACTCACACCGACAGTGTGCACATCAGCAACGCTAATAACCACCCAAGGAGGTTTTGGCCAGTGAAGGGAGAACAACTCAGACAAGAAATTTAGAGTGCTTGCCATATATCTTTCTTCTTTAGCATCGATGTGATGCATTGAGTGTTGTTGTCTTTACCGGAGGAATACAATCGCTTCATGGAGATGACAACAAAATTGGAATAATTATTCAGCAAGTTATGTGATGAAGTAGGGATACAATGGGGATTTGAGCCTCTACTTCTTTGTTCCGTGTTTTGTACCCTATATATATGGTGATCGTATTATAAGTACTACTCTCTCTATTTCAAATTATAAGTTGCTTTGACCTTTTTGATACATAGATAGTGTCGGATTCATAAACCCGGGGTCCCCAATAGACCCGCTTCCCTGCAATACTTGGCCCACAGCAGACGGCGCAGCGACAACGAGCGTCTGGGTCGGCCTAGATACACAATGACAGACCGAGACCACGATCCGGTCCCCGACCGGCATCTCCGGCTAGGAGACCTGGTCGGAGCCCCGACCGGAAGGCCTGGTCGAGGTGGGACCGCAGTCTCGGCTCGACCCCGTTCTTTCGACCGAGGATATACCGGACCTTTTCTTGCCTCTCTTTTCCGACCGACACGGTCGGGGCCGGCTGGGAACGACCGACCAAGACGCCTGCTCGGTGTGGGCCCGGGGAGCAGACGGAGCAGATAAGGTAAGGCGCTCAAGTCAACCGCAATACCAAGGACCGTATCCTTCCATGCCCTATACACCTATAGGATGGTGCCATCAGGCCATGTTAGACGGATACTATATAGCTTGCCAGACACAGCAAAGCACAAACAGTATTGTGGGCGCCGTCGTTTGCCGTCCCAGGTGAACACTGTGCAGTCTGCTAGGTCATGAATTGTAAGATGGGCGAACGCTGTGTAGCCTGCCAAGTCATGAACAGTAAGGTGGGCGAACACAGTGCAGCCTGCCAGATACAGCAAGTCATGAAGAGTAAGATGGACGATGGCATGTCATACCCGATGGAGTGGGCAACAAGACTAGGTAGCACCTGTATACACTCTCTTCCTTTCCGTCTTTGACTTGTAAGGCCATCTCCTTCATCTATAAAATGGGATGCGCTCTCTTCTCTGAGGACAACAGCACAACAGCTCTAGAGCTCGACAGCTACACAGTCTACACGCTCTCAACAGCTGATAAGTTCGGACACACAGAACATACGCTCCAATACTTAGCACACTTTTGAGCATCCGTCATTCTCTTTCACTCGGTTTAGAGTCCGACCGGGCCTCTAACACCCCTTCTCATTCCTTACTCATTTGTAACCCCACAGCAAACTTCGAGCACCTAGGCTCATGAATAAAGTCACCGACCGACTGAAACTGGATGTAGGGCACGTTACCTGAACCAATATAAATCATGTGTCATCGCGTGCTAGGCCACATCCGATCATAGCACACAGCAAAATTACAAATATTTCGCACCGACAGATAGATTTCGATAATGCTTAGGCTCGAACGTCCATCCATCTGGACCCGAAAAATAAAGTCAAATCTCCCCACTCTGTGCTCGATGCTCGTCCATCGTGCGGCGTCCGCCCGTCGTGTTGCTCGCCATCTCCCGCGGCTCCTCCATCCTGTGCCACGGCCCACTCCGACGTGCCACCATAGCCATCCCTCGTGGCACCCCCATCCCCCACCGCACCTTCGTCCCCCACCACGCCATGCCCATCCTCCGTTGCGCCCAGGCCAGGCGACCAAGAGAGGGAGGTGCCGCTGGCGAGGCCAGGCCAGGCGCAAGCGCAGTTGGCTGTTGCCAGGCCGCGCCACCATCCTCGGCTGCCGGCTCGCCAGAACCGGCCGTTCCCTCACTCTACGCTGCGTCATACGAAAGGAGGGTGAAAAATGCATGTTGCAAGCCTTATGTGTCAAGTGTTTTAGATGTTTCATACGTATATTGCAAAGTGTTTCATATGGATGTTGCAAAAGTAGATCAGGATGTTGCATGTGTTGCAATGGTTGCATTGCAACCTTCTCTTCCCAATGTTTCATCTGTTTTCCAGACCTACGTTGCAAGTGTGTTTATTTTGGATGTTGCGTATGTTTCACACATATGTTGCAAGTGTTTATCTGGATGTTGCGTATGTTTTACAATGACTTTTCATGTGTGTTTTCAAGTGTTTTTGCAAGTGTTTTAGATGTATGTATCAAATGTTTCGTCTGTCATGTTTGTTGCAAGTGTTGTATCTGGATGTTTTAAAAGTAGATCGGGTATTTCGTATGTTGTAATGGCGTCGGTGGCTGGCGGACATGTGCGGGAGCAGCGTCCGGACGAGTCATGTGGCCGGACAGCCGGGCGCTAGCCCTTCCCATAGATTTTGCTGTATACCTAGACATAAGTTGTATCTAGATACATATCAAAATTGATAAATAAAAAATTAAAACGTCTTATAATTTAAAACAGATGGAGTGTATGTGTTACACACATTCCTTATAATAATCTCTCATGGTCAACTGTGACGTCAAAGTCTGCACAAGATTTTTACCTGCACATGGACAGCGAGAGGCTGACGGTGACGAGCGGGTCAATCATGGCCCATAGACCTTCTTCCGGTGGGCAACGGGGCGGGATCAGGCCCAGCATGGCCCACACGACCGGACCACACGCCCCCAAAGCGGCAAGGGCGCTTCTCCTCTAGACTCTACGGAGTACCTGCGATGGAGGCTTCAGGATTCGCTGCTCGCCTGCTGCGTTCATCACTGAAACCGTGAAGGGGTAGGAGAGAGTCCGCATCTGGCACGGGCCCTACGGGCCGACCCAGGCACGACACTAAGATGCACAGCCTGGCCCACTCTAATCGTGTCCGTGCCTGGCATGGCCCAGTCGCAGTGCCATGCCTAGGCCTCCATGTCGGCCCATAGTGCCAGCCCAGGCGGCACGGATAATGGGCTGACACTATACTAGCCCGATTCGTATGAACCGTTGGATGTTTGATATTCTTCCTAAGCCGTTGGATGTACTTGATTGGAAAACCCTAGAATAAAACACTTCTCCCAGCCGGCCAGCCGACCTCCCATCCCTCCCTGCGCCGCTATCAATCGCTCAAGAGGCAGTCCCCATGCCGCTATCTCTCGCTCTCCAGCCGCTCCTCTCTCTTGCTCGCTTCCCCAGCAAGGCGGCCGCCTCTCTCTTGCCGCGCTGGAGGCTGGTCGCCGGGGCAGGCCGCCACCGCCTCCCCCTCGCTCGCTCCCCGGACGCCGGCTACTGCTCCCGAATAGTGGACTTCCTTTCTCTCTCGCTCGCTCCCTCGGCCCTCTCCCGCTCGCCGACGCTCCCAGTGATGGCGTCCTCCTATCAGACGGCGACGTGAGGCCGTGGGAACGGCAGCGACGACAGAGACGGCGAGGTCGCTCCTCGCGTGGAGCTGCAGTGCCCGAGCCAGCATTGGCACGCCGGGCTGCCGTGCTCGACGACACGGCACGACACGGCTAACCACCCATTGGGCCGTGCCTGGGCGAGGTCTCGGCACGGTGGCACTATCAGGCACGGCACGGTTAAGCCACCGTGCCTAATCGTGCTCGTGCTAGTGCCGTGCCGCCCGGTTGGCCATGTATAGAGGCCGGCACCGCACAGGCAGACCGTCAGCAAAGAGTGTCCGTCGTTACTCCTCCCTCCGCCCCCACCGGCTGCGAGCTGCGTTCCTTTCCTCTTGCTGTCTTGCACATTTAAGCCGCCCGGCCGTCCGCACCGGGCCCAACCCGGTAAAAAAGGTCTACGTTTTGCTCTGCTCTCTGCTGGTAGTCTGTCTGCCTCCGGAGTGGGATAGCCGGTGAGGATGAGAGGAAGAGGAAAAGGAGGAGAAGAGGAGAGCGCGGTGGCGCTTTGACAGGACCTTTTTTCTCCGGTCCACGGTGCATCGCATTGGTTCCCTTTCAATGCCATGATCAGGGATTCAGAGCTTCAGAGATTCAGGTCATGGCGGCAACCTTGGCAGACGTGTCCACCGCCTTTTTTGCAGGCCAGTTCGGTTTGGAGCCGAGTTTGATCTGCTCAAAGATTCGGTCTGCGAACCTGTTGACCAACCAGGCAACCACAGAGGCCACTGGTCTTTGCTTGCGAAATGCGAGCGCTGACCACCAAGCCTGCAGCCAACGTCGTCCTCGTCTCAGAGAGGAGACAAGGAAGGAAATGTAGCACGTCAGTCGGTGTTCAAGTAGTACAATGCTGCCGCCTAAAGAATATTGGGCAAGGTAAACAACAGTTCATCAACCTAAGCGTGCCCTACAGTTCGGCAGAGTAGTTGTATGGGGGTGTATTTAAATTGCATTGGACTAGAAGGAGAAGGATGGAAAACACACACGTTGCCCAACATTCTTGCCTGCTCGGCTGCTCCTCATGCCTGATTCCTAAATAAATTATTATGAACTTGGCGTGCTACCTGGACTCTTTCTATCTGTAACCTGTCCAAGTTCAGCACCTAGCGCAAGTGCTTGGGATCCAATGCATTGTAACTGCTGCCCCCACCCTCATTGCAACTCGAAACAAAACCTGGCCATCATGAAGGAAAAGAACATGATATTTTCTAGACGAGCTTTGATGTGATCATACTACATACCTGGAGCCCTCATGCTTGGTCTCTCTGTAGTCTGTAGTCTGTAGTCTGTAGTCTGTAGGCTCCTCCTTTCAGTCCTTGTTTCCCTTTGCAGCTTAGGTTGCGATGCAGTTCTTGAGATCAGATCACACACCTACTCTTGCATCTGGGAACGATTTTCCAAGTCTTAAAAAATATATTGGCCACTTGTCGTCCTGCTCACTCACACATGCACAGAGGAGAGAAGGAACCCCTTGTAGAAATTCTCTTGGATTCTTTATTGCAGACAAGAATCTTCGCTAATGACAGCACGTTCACAATGAGACAAGGATTATTTGTGGGTGCCACCATCTCTCCCTGCTCTCGTGACAGAATTCAGCAGCACCAAAAGGATTTGAACGGTAAAGAGACAAAACTTTCAGAGTTCAGCAGATATACGGTAAATTAGCATGCACATGCAACAAATTACGGAAAGGAGAGCGCGTGCTGGCGGGCTGCTTCCGCTAGGCCGCCGATTGGGCCATCGCCCTTGCTGGGCCTCGCGGAAGAGAGGAAGAGGTAGCAGCAAGCCGCGCGGGAGAGGAGGGAGGAGTGGGCCGAGCTGATGGTTGAGCCGGTTGATTTTCAACTGAGAGAAGGGAGGGAGAAGACTGGAGGGCTGGGCTAGATTGAAGAAACGGGACAAAAAGGGAGGGAAGGAAAATGAGAGAAAAGAAAGGTTTTCTTTCATTTCAAATATTTCAAAGAAATTTTCATAAAATCATTTCAAACTTTTAAAATTAAAAAAAATTAACTATCATCTTAAACCATTTATGTTTGAACTTTTCAAACCCTCTTTTGAATCCTTTTAAACTCTATTTTTGAAAAGTAAATTTCGAGAAAATATTGTTGAAAAGGGACAAAACCTATCCGAAGCTTGAATGTTTTTTTTATAAATTCACTTTTCACTCAAATTAAACTATGCAACCAGCATGAATGCAACAACAAACTTTCATTGGCTTGTAAACGTTTTATAGAACCACAATTTCGTTCACTCTTGAAATTGGCAACTAAAATCTTAGAAAATTTTAGAAAAATATTAAATTATTTATTTTATTTAGTATTTTTATTCACAATCCAAAACTAGAAATTTGAGGTGTGGTAGAGGGTTGTTGCTCCACCGGTGGTTACGGCTCTCACGAAGTTGGCACCCCCGGCGGCTACACAGCCGGTAGCCGGCTGACACTATTGGCTGCGGTGGCCACCCCCGCTTAGATCTCTTCATCGACAGAACAGGGCATGGCTAGACCTCATCTATGGGGTGGGAGGAATCCTCCTCAGAGCCCCCCTAAGCCCCTAGTGTTGTTGCAGGAAAAGCTTAAACTTTCATTCTAGATCCACCGTTGCCTCCTCGTCACCAGTACAGTGGCATGTTGATGCCTATTGTACAAGAGGTGCTGCCACCGCTCCAAGAAGGGCAAGCACGTAGCGAGGAAAGCAAGGACTGGCACAGCCACAACCGAGCCACCATGGGCGAGGCCACGGGTGGCAACGCTTGGTGTGGGGTGACCATGAGGTTGTGGTCTTGGAGGCTTACCAATGGTCAGCCCCTCCCGGCGATCGAGATCACCTAGTAGTCTGTGTGTGTTGGTGTTTTCTTTGTTATTATTAGTTCATGTCAAGCGTCATTTGGTGTCATTCTCTATGGTTTCACTTAGTTCTCGTCGAGCGTTTGGTTGTTCGTTGTTCTATGGTGGTAGTCTCTGTATGGAATAAAAAGTATAATATGGGGCTGTGTTTGTGTGTGAAGTAATCCCCTTCTTCTTCTCTACTACATCTCTACTGTATTGTCTGCCCAACGCACTACGCCCACACTACTATAGATTTGGACATCACTGCCGGCCTCATCACTGTCGGATTTGTGAGAACCGGCAGTGATGTACCTTCACTGCAGGTTCTGAGCTTAAAAATGAGAAAATGATTAGGGCTGGGCTAAAACCGGCAGTGAAGGACCACATCACTGCCAGTTTATGGCTTGCATCGACAGTGAGTTGGCGGCCACTTATCACTGTCGGTTCTAACCAAGAGTCGACAGTGATTTGGTGCTATCACTATCGGTTCGAGCCAAGAACCGACGGTGATAAAATAGCAGTACAAAAGGTTGGCGCCGTCCTCTCCTTCCTCCTCTCTTCCATCCCAAGCACAGAGGCGCGCGTTTGGGCCGCTCCCTCCATTGTTGCGGCTGCTCTTCACCGTGAAGCTAGCTCTTGGTTTTGGAAGAATGGCTTGATCTTTTTGCTTTAAGGTTAGTAACAAGCATCCACTTCTTTGTTTTTTTAGCTTAATTAGCATTGTTTTGATGTCTACATTGCTTGATTCTCATTCTAATTCTTTCTCCATTCTAGAGAGCACTTTTCCAATTGAACTTTGTGCAAGGCTTCCAAGCAAATTATGGTGAATCCATTGTCCCAAAGGTTGGTGTTTTTGAACACATTTAAAATCCTAGCTAATTACATAGTGGTCAAGATCATTGTTAGTATGTGATGCTATAATTAGTTCTTGATAAGAGTAAAGTAGATTCTTTTACAATTCTGTTGAGCAAATTTATCCATGTGTCACCTATCAACACATTGTTTGGAGCTACATTGTTGTTCATGGTCATGTCCCAATTTTAGTCTTTTTAAAAAAATTAGTGTCTCCATTTTTATGTGGCATCGGGCAAGATAATTGTTCTTCATTATTGTGCAATAATTGTTTTTTATGGGGCTACGATTTTTAATTTATATGGCCGGGGCTACCAATTTCAATTTGTTAATAATTAGTGTACAATAATGTTTTCCAAAAATGATGTGACTAAATTAAATAAGTGTAGAATAAATGGTACTTTTGAGCCACAATTGTTGTTCATGAAGCTCGACTTCTTATTAATTTCTGTATAATTACTGTCTCAATATTTTTTTGTGCAGAGATGGATCAAGAGTGGATGCATCTATCCCGAACGGACAAGTGGTACATGCATGGCTGCAGCCAGTTTATCACCAATGCCAAAGCCCAAGCTAGGAATGAGAATCCTATCTTCTGCCCATGCAAAGATTGGATGAATCAAAGGAAATGGGCTCAAATTGAGTCTGTATGAATGCACTTGATTACCAGGGGGTTTATGCCAAACTATACGGACTATGCATGGCGAGGTTGGTGTGAATGTTTCATAGGAAAACGATGATGATGTGGCCATGCCTGACATAGCCATCCACGATGCTGACGAGGAACCCAGTGTCAACACGGAACCTATGGCCACAGTTAATGATATGTTTAGGAACATGCTAGCTGATGACACTGAGGATAACGATGGCATTTCTCAGCTGCAACGTAATGTAGAGACCGGATGTCTTAGTGAAAGACAGCTAAGAAAGCTAGAGAAAATGAGACAAGATGGCAAAACATCATTGTATAAGAATTGTCCAATGAGCAAATTGGAAGCCGACATCATGTTGTTAGAGTTCAAATCGACAAACGGATTGAGCGATAAATGCTTCGATCAGTTGTTAGGTATAATAAGGAAAATGCTCCCAGAAAAAATGAGTTGTCAGAAAAGACATACCTGGCCAAGCAAATGATCTGCCCCATCGCCTCGAGGTTAAAAAATCCACGCGTGTTCCAATGATTGCATATTGTACTGTGGAGACGAATACAAAGACTTGGATGCGTGCCCCAAGTGTGAAGCTCCATGGTACAAGGAAGGGCCATCAGATGAGGGTACTAAGATCAGAGGAGGTCCCGTGAAGGTCATTTGGTATTTCTCTATAGCTCCTCGGGTGCATAGGCTGTTTGCATGTGCAAAGTCAGCCAAGCTGTTGCGCTGGCATGACAAAGAGCGTAAGAAAGATACAATGATGAGGCACCCCACCGATGGGAAGGACCGGAGGATAGTTAATACTATGTTCTATAAGAACATCGATGGAGAGGTAAAACACCTTTGGTTTGGTTTGAGCACAGATGGGATGAATCCTTTCGACCAAGTTAGAAGCAATCATAGCACGTGGCTAGTGACACTCTGTATATACAACCTTCCACCTTGGCTCTGTATGAAGTGGTCAGACCTCCAGATGCCACTACTGATCCAAAGGCCAAGACAACCTAGGAATGACATCGATGTATTTCTAGAACCAGTTATCGATGAACTAGTGGAGATGTTTGAAAAGGGTGTAGAGGATGTTTGGGACGAGTACAAAAAGGAACATGTCACGATCAAGGCAGTACATATCGCTACAATCACCGACCTACCAGGTTAAGGTTGCTTGTCTAGAGAGAAGACAAAAGGCTATATTGGATGTGTCGAGTGGTTGAATGACACCGATGCGGTACATCTACCAAAGAACTCAAAGATAGTTTATATGGGACACCGTAGGTGTAACACCCCTGGTGTTAAATGCCCAATTAGTGATAGGCTAAAGATAATAAAACTTGATTAGTAAGTTTCATGCGCTCTGTAATGATCTTTTGTTTGTAATAGTAAAAATGTGGAGAAAATGGCTAAAAATGCCAAAAACCTTACCTTGTTTTAATTGCTCAATAGCCTTTTGGAGGATAAAGAAATAATTATTTTATATTGAAACTGTAAAATATGTTCGTGTGAAAAACTTAGTACAAGCTATGAGCTTTGTGGTAGAGTGCTTGTTGGTGTTTAGTTTGCATGTTTGAGAGATTCGTTAACGCTCCAAAGTTTGAATAAAATGCTATTTCCTGGGAGACTTAGTTTCCAAGTGCTCAGCGTTTTCGCTGACACCGCGATGTTTAGAGTTGTTTATCTCCTAATCCATGATAGTAATGACCTTGGGCACTTAATAAGAGTTAAAAATTGAACCGAGGTGAAGATATTTTATTACTGTGGCTTGGACCGAATCTTCTTGGAATCTCCTAAAATGTGGGTCCCGTAGGGCCACATCGTGCTGCCACTGCTCTGCTCTGCTCTGCTCGTGCCCATGCCCTGCTCTGGTGTCGGACAGGGGTGCCATGGCCGCCCATGCCCTGCTCGCCCACTGCGCCCATGCCGCGCTATCGTTGACCGCGCCCTGCTCCTCCCTTGCCCCGCGCTTAAGTAGAGCCCCAGCTCGCCCAGCCGTGTTCTCTCTCCCTCGCTCGCTCTACTCTGTCTCTCGCCCGCTTTGGACAGACGAGCAAAGCATGCCGCGCCGCGTTTCCTTACTCCTCGCCCAAGCCAAGCACTCCCTCACCTCTCCCTTGCTACGCTCCTCACCCTAGTGCCCTTGTCGGTCGCCGCTGCCGCTCCATCGCTAGGGCAGGAGGGCCACACGATACCGGGCCGCCTGCTCCCGTGGTCAGGCCGCCATGGGCTACCGCTGGCCGAGATGTCTCCTCCCTCGACTGCGTGTTGGCCTAGGCATGCTCAAGCGCCGCCCCTTGCCGCTGGTGCGCTCCCACGCTGGCCAAATCGACAGGCCCAAGCTCGTCCCCTGCTTTGTGTACGTGAGGAAGAAGGATGGCCAAAATGTAAATAGAAACTCTTTCTTGGGTCTAGATGCGAAACTCTTGACTTATGTGAATAGTGTGTGATGTACTGAGGATTGATTTGGGGAAAGTTCAGGGGCCTCGGTGCTAAGTGTTTGTCTTTTATGGTTTTTCCTTTTCTTTTATGTTTTATTCGGCTGAAACTTTGAAAATTTGTAATAAATTGGAGAAAAATCCTAAAATGCCAAACTAGTTTTGTTACACTCCACATGACCAGATCTATGCAATAGATATATAATATCACATGTTTTAGTATAAAATTATTGTTGTATTTTTAGATCTATGTTTTTCCTTGGTAAATTAATAGAGGATGTTTGGGTAGTGCAAATGTAGTGAAATTTTTATAGTAAACTAGTATGGATGTGTGTGTGCTCAGGTAAAAACTTCATGTCCAATGGATGTTTATTTACTGAGTTATTGATTTATCATGTGTCACCTGCTTTTATTACCATTAAATCTTAATTAACTGTTAGTAAATAATCTGCTTATCCATAAATTATGAAATTCATACAGTACCTTTGTTTAGTTAAGATGTGCCTCCCATAAAATTTTCACCTCCAAAATAGACGTTTGGCGCAACACCTTTTTATTCCATGTTTATATGTAACTAAACCATCAAGTTTAATAATTACTTAATCTTATGTTTACCACATGCTTTATATATTGTTTATGCCACTGGTTAGCTAAGTACAATGTTAGTTAACTCTGGTTAGTAGTGGTTATATGCGTAGCATGTTGCTTGGTCCTGGACTTGTGTATTTAGTGCAATAATCAACTCACGAACAAGTCCCGATGAGAGAGGATGTGAGTGGAAATTGGAACATTTAATACCCTAGTTTATCCACGTCGATGTGTTGCTTGTCTTGTAAGTTTGTAATGCCTATGTATATGCTTGTTTGACTTAAGCATGCATTACATTTATGCATATGATTTAGGAACGATGATGGATTAATGGGTCAACACAAGGATGTTGGCGTCAAGCGCGAAGATGATGAATGATGAAAGTCCTGAAGATGTTGGTTGGATCACATCCCGAAGTTGGAGCCAACTAACTTAGTGTTAATATGCTGCCCAGGCAAGCCCCGGTGCATAACCCTTATTTTTAAAGCACTTATTATTATGTTGTTTGTGCATTATTAAATTTTAGGAGTTGTTTGAAACCCACCTACATAAATATTCTATCCTATGAGTCCTACTAGTATGACAGGAATCGTGTAGAATGCCATGCTATAGGGCTACGATAGAAATCGAGTGATGGACGGTCACTCGCGAGAAATAGGTGATGGTTATAATATTATTACTATCACATGGATTAAGAGATGGATAATAATTGGAGACTAGGAGGGAAGTGGGAAAATAGATTTTTGTCGGGGAATTGGTGGGTGCAACAGGGCGTGGCCCTGGGTGCACGTTTCCTGCCTGCGTCAGTTAAGGACCATACCATTAGTAGCGATGTGGCAAGTTTGAAGGTACCGAACACATAATAGGGCCCTGAGTTATAGTTGACCGTGAAGCTAAGTACTTTCCTACGAATCAGGGTCCCTCAAAAGTTTATTGGAGTGTTACACTGACCATTCGAGGAGTTGTTAGGAGGCGGGGGATGTCCATGGTAAAACTTATGAGGGGAAACCCATCGTCGGTTTGTGGGATGGGCCTCATAGGGTGGGTTCCCCAGGATGGTCGGGTCGCTTTCAGACCTGGGTTGTACTAGAGGAAAGGTAGCCTTGTACTTGCTCCTTCGAGAAGTATGGGCGTGTGTTTGGGATTGCCTAGCTAGATGTACATCGATTGCAATTGCCGCCCTCCTCGGATATGGATACCACTTGTCGCACCACTGTTATCATAGTTAATGCAACTAGAACATGGTGTTGATGATGAGGCTACTGTTGTATTATGAAATATATCCTGATTGCTTACCACCTGCTTGAAAGTAGTCTAGGTACTTACTTAGAATGGTTAAGTAAATGAACTTGATGTGACCGCTAAAACTTTAAATATAAGGATGCACCATTAGTGATGATTCTCTGCAAAAATAACTAAATAGCTAGCCAAATAGCCCCTTGCATATCCTTGAGAGTCAGAGACTACTCCCACCTAGTCGTGTAATTCTTGCCGAGTACATTGTGTACTTAGGGTTTTTCCCCCTGTTGCAGGTAATAGGTGGATGTTGGAGCTAACTTTTGTCGTGTATGGATACCTCCTGGTGGGCTCAGCGGGACATCCTCGTCGTCGCGATTATAGAAGTTTTATTCTTAAAACTCTACTTCTGATTCAATGTTCAAATTTTACCTTCCGCTGCTTTTATAAAATGATCTCTCTTCCGCTGCTTTATGAAATCTGTTTGTGATAACTCTGATTTTATATAACCTTGTGATGTATGAAATGGCTAAGAATATTGTAAGCTTTATTCACTTGTTTATGATCCTGACGAAAACATGGATTTTTGAGTCCTCCTGTAGGGTGTACTCGACAGATTACCGGGTTTAACTTGGTCACTGGTGTACTTTGTGTCAAATGACTGAAAAGTATACTTGGGATTAAGTTAAATTGGGCGGTTCTGCCATAGTAGGTTCCTACCTAAGGATCACCCTTACCGCAGGAACAAAAAAGATTTTGACGGGATTATTGAGAAACGCTTACCTCCAAAATATCGAGACGGGCCTATGATCCTTCGAGAAGTCAACAAACTGGAGGTTATCCTTGGGAAGGGGGACAATGTAGTAGCAGTGCCTGATGGGAGCGTCTGGAAGAAAAAAAATCGGTTTTCTAGAAACTACCTTACTGGCCAGTGCTGAGTGTACGCCACTGTCTTGATCCCATGCACATTACTAAAAACATGTGCGGTAACACGCTTAACACCTTGATGGACACCGTGGGGACATCGAATGATTCACTAGCCACACGCCTAGACATGCAACACTTGGCAATCAGGAAGGAGCTGCATCCCATGGCGCTAGAGGATGGCCAGTTAGAACTTCCGGTTGCGTCGTGGACCTTGAAGAAGGAAGAAAAGCATGTGCTTATTTCTTTCTTCAATGAACTCAAAGTCCCGATGGGCTACTGTGTGAACCCAAAGAGGCTAGTGAACATGACAAAACTCAAGTTCAACTATGGCTATATGAAGGCCCATGACTGTCATGTCATTATGACTCAGTTGCTCCCTGTTGCCCTGTGTGGTATCCTCCCCAAAGGTCGACGCCCTAATCATAAAGTTATGCTCGTTCTTCAACGTGATCTTAAAAAAGGTCATTGATGTGTCCACGTTTGACCAGCTACAGCGGGACATAGCCAAAACTCTTGTTAGGCTTGAGATGCATTTTTCGTCGACTTACTTTGATTTCTCAATGCATCTTCTCGTTCATCTTGTTGACCAAATTAGAGCCCTTAGCCCAATATACATGCATCAGATGTTCCCTTTCGAAAGGTTGATGAAAGTTTTTAGGAGGTATGTTAGGAACAGATTCAGACCAGAAGGGGGCATGGTTGAAGGATGGTCAACGGAGGAGGCCACTGAGTTCTGCACATATTATATGGACATCAATAGGGTTAGAGTTCTAGAATCTCATCACGAGGGAAGACTAGGTGGTAAAGGAACGATCGGAGAGAAATCTATCACAGTAGATGACCCTATTTTTTAGACAGGCACAGTTCACTGTTCCCCAACAAGTAGAGGATGTGATGCCATACATTGACGAGCATAGTCAATCACTGCAAACTTTGTATCCGAGCAGTTCGCGGCTTGGCTTGATAAAAAACATAAGGAGGAATTTATCAGCTAGTTGCGATGCCGCTTGATTGGAACAACGTTGGGTAATCAGCTGGATATCTTAGCCAAGGGACCTTCGACTACATTGCTTAAGTACCAAGGGTATGAGATCAATGGATTTACATTTTACACAAAAAAAGCAAGATGGAAAGAGCACATACCAAAACAGTGGTGTTCGTTTCGATGCTCACGACGAAAATGGCAATGTGCAGGCAACATACTATGGTTTTATAGAGGAGATATGGGAGCTAGACTATGGTCAGTTGAAGGTAAATCTTTTTCACTGCTAGTGGGTCCGGCTTGAGGAAATCACCACCGACAGAGAAGGGTTCACTACCGTTGATGTCACCAAGACCGCATGCAGAGGCGACCCCATCATTCTTGCAAAAGATGTTATGCAAATCTTCTATGCAGGAGACAACAAGATAAAATGAAGGCTAAAAGTAGTCCTAGAAGGAAAAAAGAAAGATTGTCGGTGTCGATAGAGTGACGGACAAAGAAGACTATAGGGGATATCAGAAAATGCCTGCATTCGAGGCGAACGTACCCCTACCTATCCTTGAAGAGGGTGACAAACCTGCTTACGTCTGGCGTGATCACACTGAGGCCCTCATTGTTGGACCCGATGAAGATAGTTAGATTATTATTAACTATGTAATCATTATTCAGACGTTGTATCAGTAATTCGCACTGAATATCTAATTTATATTTTGTGCGCATCTCTATAATTAAATTATTGACTATATAATCAAATATTGAGATGATGTCCACAAATACTATTGTTTGATAATTATAGACCACTAATTAATTATTATAGAATTAAATAATGAAGACACAAATTTTTGTCTAATTTTAGAATATAAACTAACTGTATTATTGCTATTAATAAATAAAAAAAGAAAAGCAAACTAACCGAACTACCTATCCTAGCTCAGTGGTTAAGGCCGCACACTCTGTACTCTTAGACCCACGCTCGAATCCTAGGTGAGCCAAACTTTTTTGGTTTTTCATTTATTATTTAGTAGTGCGTTATGACGGGATAAAAGGAAAAATAAAACCAATCTAACCGAACTCCCTATCCTAGCTCAACGATTAAGGCCGCATACTCTCGACCCCGCGATCCACGCTCGAATCCCAGGTGGGCCAAACTTTTTGATTTTTTATTTATTATGTAGTAGTAGTGCTTTACTATGGGATAAAAGAAAACATACAACTAATTCTAACATAATCCCTATTCTAGCACAGTGGTTAAGGCTCCAAACTAAGAACCCCGAGACCTGGGTTCAAATCCTAGGCGTGGCAAAAAATTATATTTTTTATAAAAAGGCTACGACGACAGGCAGCCTAGCTGTTGGGTGTCAGCATGGCAGGGCCCATCACTGTCGGTTTTGGTTTAAAAACCGACAGTGATACAAGCTATCACTGTCGATTCATAGAACCAGCATAGAAGGCCACCTTCATTGTCGGTTTTTAAACCAAAACCGACAGTGATGTCTAGATGCTCCTCGTAGGCCAACAGTGCTCCCGCTGACCACCACAGCAGGAGCACTGCTCCCATCTACCCTGATACTTTAGTTAAAAAAACATACCACGATTGCTAGCCCCTATAAAATGGCTCTCAACCGAGGGAGCCTCTCAACTGCCAAGTCTTGCCACCCTCTTGCTGCTTATTTCTCACTTTGTTCTCTCTAGCTAGTATACACATCTATGTCCTCTCTGTGGGAAAAAGCCCTCCACATACAAATTTCAATAAGCGTGGTCATCCGCAAGGATGGTGCACACAAAAGGTATTAGAAGAATATTTCTGAAGATAGAGCAACGCCAAAACTTGGGGACGCCACGAGGTTGATAGAGTCATCCTATGTGGTGTGCTCTGGACTGTCTGACTAGAGTGGCATAGATTCATCGGTGCTTGACAACCGTCCGATGTGCTCTGGATTGTCTGTTCGGAGAGGCATTCAACAATGCCCAGCAACCTCTCCGTTCGTCTCCCGAAGGCGTAGCTCGTCAGCCATCTTCGGCATTCTCTGGCGGCTATTCGCCCCTACTTGGGTGCTAGAAGAATGCTTCTGAGATGGTTATCTTATAATGTGTTTGTACACTTCGATTGTAAAATTAACCTAGACGGAAATAGGTTTTTATAATCGTATATTTAATTTTAGTGTCATGTCTTTGTTATCGTATATGTAATTTTATTTCAAGGTTTCTGTTATTTTATGTTGTATTTCAGTAACCAAAAAATATATATATATATTGATGTTTGTCTCTTCAAATGGTAATGCATGTATGGATATTTTACATATATATGGTGCCCTAATAATTAATTATCAAGCTTTTTTGGGTGGACGACGGTGTTTTTGTACCCATATATGAAATTATGCAATTGATACGAAATTTTTAGATATTATTTGAGCATTAAATAAAGATCACATGATTACTATTTTTTTTAAGAAATGACCTTTATTGCAGCATGCATGCAATGCATTTATTGCTACATGCATGCTTGCATGGAAGCACGTGCTGTCAGCCACATCACTGTTGGTTTTCATACAAAACCGACAATGATAGAGTTACATCACTATCGGTTTTATTACAAAACCGGCAGTGATGGACATCATCAGTGTCGGTTTTGTTTTAAAACTGGCAGTGATATATCCGTCCTCCTATAAAAAGGAACCAGGAACATACCCACGCACGCACCCTCACTTCACTCTCATTTCTCAATTTCACGTACTCTCACTTCTCACTCTTTTCACTCTACGTGATTTGGCCATGGCTCCTGAATATTTCATTGTAGGTATATATATACATATGTTCTCTCTCTCACATTGTAGCTATGTATATATGCATCGTCGATCTATATTTATTTAGTTTGCCACATTTTACTTGGCTTATTTTATATAATGCAATATATATTTCTATTCATATTTCTTGAATTTGATTAGGTACAATGCAATATATATATTCTCCTCTTCCATATTCTAGTTATGTATATATATGCATCGATCTATATTTATTTAGTTTGCTACATTTTACTTGGCACATTTTATATAATAAAATATATATATAGTCATATTTCTTGAATTTTATTAGGTGGGATGAACGGACCTCCCCACCACAAGAACCAGATTTCCACCCTGGCGATGATCTATTCGATCCTGATGTGGCCATTCCAAACCACCCTATTCCAGCTATCGTATGAAATATTTTTCAACATCTTATTTTTGGATGCTAATTATTTAATAATTGTAGTTTAAATTCCGTAATAAGTGTTGTTTCATGATATGTATGGACTCATTCAAATAATATTATTGTTGCATATGTTGTACACGATAGCCCCGATAGAGTGGCTGCAAGCAACACTTAGCTTGCTCATGGTGTCGGACATCATTGAGAACATGTTATCTGCTAATGATGGTCAAACTTGGAAGTGTGAATTAAGCTTCTACATCCCTTCGAGGCTACCATCAGGGCATCAGGAATTTATTTGGCAGACATGATCACGGATGCCTAGCATGAGAAGCGCCTAGTTCTCTATCATGCGCAACTGTTTGGTGGCACTTCAGCACATTTGCTATCAGGTGCCCGATTTCTCGCACTTCAAGATAGAAGCTTTGTGGGGTGGTGATGTCACCGTTCCGCAAGTAAGCGAATACTGAGCGAGCTACAACTAAATGGATGTGGTAAAGTCGACGTCCGTGATACCTGAGTCATGGTTATTTATTGTATTGTTATTGTAATAACGATCTCTCATTTTTTGTTTTTCCCGCTTGCAGGTGGTGCTCCATGACAGTACCTATGCTGCATTGGGCATGTCAGCCATTCTAGACCAAGCTACGGAGAGACACGGGTATGACTAGGAGTACTACACTGGGAACCTTGGCCAACACACTACTGCAGGACGCCAGTTCTGTATAAGATTTACTAACGGGGCCAATGGTCGTTCAATAGGTTACATCTATGGACGACCATGTCGCCGGTCTTTTGAGGCACGAGAGAGTGCAATCGTACGGGCATTGGCCTTCATCGATAGTTGTGGTTACAGAATCCGTGACATCAATTACCATGCTTGGATGCAAATGTATGGTGCTGCGCACCCACCCCCTCATTAGTGTTTATTTAGATTTAATTTACAAGGTTTAAGTTTAATTCGGCTTGTATTTGTCATGTAATTCATGTGATGTGGAACAAGAACTCTAAATTCCAGTACCGTATTGGTCTCAAACTTTTTCTTAGGCTTGCACGTGCCATGGGTGAACGAAACACCAAGTTTGGGATTTTTTTGAGATGGTTTGGTACTTTCTCCGATTTAATTGAATTTCCGCGCGACATAACCGATTAATTAGAGGTTGAACTGAGCCTACCCCCAAAATGATCCGTAATGGTGCCAAACTTTTCCACGGGGCCTTATGTGACTTAGGAACTAATTTTTGGTTGAGGTGGATGCAAAATTCTAGTGTGCCCAACATGTAATTGGGCCTCTTTTGTCCCTTTTAGCACAAAGAAAAATATAATAATAAAGAAAAAGATTAGAAAAACCTAAGATCTGGTGTGGGGTCATAATTTGGGTGTACATGTTTGCAAAAAAAATTGAAGCCATTGGGACATAGGCGGTACAAACATGCTTCACAAACCTATAGAAACCATCTTATGTTACAATGACTAAACACCTAGGTTCCCAAGATTTCTATGGTTCATATACATTTCAGTGTCGTATTGGTCTCAAACTTTTTTTAGGCTTGCACATGCCACAGGTGAAGGAACCTCTAAGTTTTGGATTTTTCTGAGATGTTTTGGTACTTTTTGTTGTTTAATTGAATTTCCACGCGACGTCACCGATTAATTAAAGGTTGAACTGAGCCTACCCCAAAACAATCTGGAATGGTGCCAAACTTTTCCACGGGGTATCATGTGCCCTAGGGACCAATTTTTGGTCGAGGTGGATGCAATATTCTAGTGTGTCCAACATGTAATTGGACCTCTTTTGTCCCGTATAGCATAAAGAAAAATATAATAATAAAGAAATTGAGTAGAAAAACCTAAGATTTTTGTGTGGGCCATAATTTGGATGCACATGCTTGCAAAAAAATTCAAGCCATTTGGACATAGGTGCAACAGGAATATAAATGCATGAATTTATTCAGTTTTAAAAAGGAAAAGATTATGTATAATCATCACTGTCGATTTCACAAAACCGACAGTGATGGGCCAAAACCGATAGTGATGACAAGTATCATTGTTAGTTCCGCGTTCAAAACCGGCAGTGATATCTATATTTTTAAAATCAAAATCAAAATCAAAATCAAAATCAAAAAATTGTGCCCAGCCTTGGGTTCGAGCACGTGTCTCGGGGTCCAGAGTGCGTGGCATTAACCGCTGCGGTAGTCTAGGGAGTTCATTAGGTTTTGTATTTTTTTCTTTTTTATCCTATTATAACGCACTATTTAAATAAGAAAATAAAAAATAAAAAAGTTTGGCCCGCCTGGACTTCGAACGCGGGTCTCAAGGTTGATAGTGGGCGCGGCCTTAACCGCTGCGGTAGTGTAGGGAGTTCGTTAGGTTTAGGTTTTTTGTTTTTTATCTTGTTCTAATGCACTATTAAATTATAAAATAAAAAAACAAAAAGTTTACGTCGCCTAGCATTCGAACACGGGTCTCGGGGTTGAGAGTGTGTGGCATGAACCGATGTGGTAGTGTAGGGAGTTCGTTAGGTTTAGGTTCTTTTAGTTTTTTGATCTATTCTAACTCACTATTAAATTATAAAATAAAAAACAAAAAGGTTTGGCCCGCCTGGGATTCGAACATGGGTCGCGGGGTCGAGAGTGCGCGGCCTTAACCGCTGTGCTAGGATAGGGAGTTCGTTAGTATATGTTCTCTTTTTATTTTTGACCTTTTAAACAAACCGGCAGTGGAGCTGCATATCACTGCCGGTTTGCCTTTGGCACCGGCTGTGATGTGATGCTACATCATCACTATCGATTTGTCGTTCGCACCGGCAGTGATGTGCCACGAGTATATAGCCCAATGGCACAAGGTGAAATTTTTCTAAGTCATTTGAACCCCGCACCATCCACTTCCTCCAAGCCGATGGAGCACCGCCAAACCCCCGCACCGCCGTTCGCCACCCCTCGCCGCCGTCTATAGCCCGACCGCCCTCATCTTCTTCAACGCCGATGTTCGCGCGTCACCGTACGGCCCACGGTAGCGAGGAAGACGCGTGATGCCGTCCTCCACCCCGGCATCCCCCACCCCGCGGTCCTTCATGCCGACATCCCCTACCCCCGGTCCTCCATGACCCCTCCCACCGCGACGCTGGCAACTCCCAACACAGCGTGGATTTGAAGGAGCGCACGGACAGCGACATCCCCAACCTACAGGGTGAGCGCCTCTCTCACTGCGCCCCTTAGGTGTTCGATGGATTGCCGCTAACCATCGCTGCCAACCTAGCCACACCCATGTCGTCGTCTTCCTCCATGTCAACGGAGCTCCACCACCACCCGCGCCGCCATCCGCAGCTGTCACGCCATCCTCTTCTTCAATGCCCGACACCGTCCCTACCACGCAAGCGCCCTCTTCTTTCTAGATGTCGCTGGAGCACCACGGCCGCCCTCATCTTCCCGTCCACCCAGCGGTACTGTACGATGCAGGCCATGCCCCCATCACCACGCCTACATCTTCCAAGACCGAGGCCCTCAGGAGCGCACGGAGAGCTACTACCGCCCCCCACGATGAGTGTGTCTGACACTGCCCCTTAGGTGTTCGTTGAAATGCCCATCAGGATGACATCAGCCTGTTTATTCCATTTTCTCTAGATTTCATGTAGAAACACTTTAAATTTCCTTAGTAGCAAATGTTCTTTGATCTATGGTGAACAAATTAGCTTAAAACACTATGGTCATTTGAAGCATGGTTGAATACATACTAGTGCTCAAACATACATTGAAATGAGTTAGATGTTGACATTCATGATTTAGTTGTGTTGGAAATTAAAGTTTGAATATTTGAATATAGTCTACAACTTTGCTCGATACACTAAACTTAGTTTGCTTGGTCTACAACATGTTTGAATGACATAGCACTATCAACCTAATTTGGTTAAATGTATAGGCAACCATGGCATGGTATGTAGTGCATGTTGGTTGGGTGCCTGGGATCTACCTGACCTAGGAAGATTGCTATGCTCAAGTCAATCAATACCTAGGTAATTGTTACAAAAAATACAACATAGAAGCTGAAGCTTTTAGGGCCTACTATAGTCCAATGAGTGCAAACCATGGTCATCCGCCGACACTAGAGATTGAAGAGGAGCCACCCGCCGGAGATATGAAGATTAGGAGAATTGCTCCTTGGTCTTGAAAAGATGACATGCTTTTATTTATGGCTATGGTCATTGCTTTTCTTATTTGGAAGTTAATGTAGCCTTTGTTTCATAGAAAAGTAGGTGGACTTTGTTGTATGAGGCCAATCAAACAATGCATTTGTTGTACGTGAACTGTATATGGACTTATTATTAGACTTTGCATTAAATCTCTATTAGTTGGGTAATATATATATGCACAAATTCTACTAGTAGTTGTACGCAGCCAAAATTGACCACGATCATGTCACAACCATGACTCGTCATCGCCCAAGAACTGATAGGCAACAAGAAGCGACTGATATCGACGGGACGGGAGAGCCGCATGATTCGACAAACGGTGGCGGTAACAATCAGGATGGTGAGAACGAGGTACCATGGACCCCTACCACTCTTCTCGAGCTGGATCAAGATGACCAAGATGACTAGGTAACTTAGGTATCATGTGACTAGGTAGCCACACACGCTAATTAATTGAGAGTCTATTAGCTTACTTGGTGTCTCGGCAGGAGGTTTAGCCGACCGAGCAGGTAGATGGTTCGAGTAGCAGCAAGGCCAGAACCAAGCGAGGTGTGTCATAGCTTCCTACTGGTAGGAATGCACACTGGCACATTACTAAGTTTGACCAAGTCGGGGAGCCGCTTGCACCTAAAAAAGTTGTGGCCAAATACAAGACTATCATCGGGACACTTGTAAGGGACTACATCCCGATTAAGTACAGGAAGTGGATTGGGAAAGATGATGACCCATGGAGGGTTCCTAAAAGTGAGAATGATGACATATGGGAGAAATGAATCCCATAGTATTTCACTTTCTCATAGGACTATGACAAGGAGCAAGTCAAAAAAAAAACAAAAGAAATCATGGGGACATGCTTGAAGACTTTCAAGGGGATATTGTACAAGAAATTTATCCTCGAGGATAAAAAGCCAAATTGGGATGGTGGACAGTACGCCAAGAATAAGGACTTCTGGTAGGAATTCAAACAATATAGGCAATCCGAGGAGTACTTGAAACTGAGCAGGAAGAATAAGGAGAACTCGCTTAAAGCGACGAATCCTCATAAACTTGGCTCTCGTGGCTACATCAGTAAGATGGATGCATTTGAAAGGGAACTTGAGGAGGTGGAACGCCTTGGCATTGAGCCTGAGACTACCAATTGGGAGCCCAGATCAATATATTTCTATACGACGAGGGGGGTACACCACGGCCCGGACGGGAGCTTTAGCTCCACAAATCCAGCCATAAGCAGCCTCGTCTAGAGGATCTCTGAGGTAAATGATGAGGTAAGGAAAGGGACCCGCGTGCTAATAGGGAGAATGACGTGTTCACCCAAGCACTCGGAAACAAGGAGCACCCTGGTCGCACTAGAGGAGCCAGTCTTATTCCTTGAAAAATAGCATTCGTGGAAGAATCTTCCACTTATCGGAGCCACTGAGGGGTAAAGCGGCACAAGAGGCAGAGTATATGAGGGTTCTGAAAGAGATGGAAGACAAATTTGAAAAATGGATTGATGAAAGGGTTCAAGAAAAAGTCAATGTACTTATGGCGTCCACGGGATCAGGAGTAGTACCACAAGAACCTGTTCCGACTAGCTTTAGCCCACAGTTTAGGGGTCACAGCAGCTACGGATCGACCCCGTTTGACGATGAAGAGGTGAATGCGCCTCATCCGGTGGACAGCATCACCGAACCCGTCAATGTCAGGCTGTACATCCATCAGCAATGGACAACTGACAAGGTGGCGGTTGGCCAGGCCTGGCCTGCGGGAGACGGGACCATTAATGGCCGCCCAATTCCAACAGGGCATGCCCACATTAGCATTGATACTATACTTGATAAGAAGTATAACAAGATGCGCATTGATTACCTCGCACAGGAAGATAGGCAACGCCTTGTTTAGAACAAGGGCGCTCATGTGGCCTGGTGCAAGCACTTCATTAAGCTTGATCACAAGTTGTCTTCGGATGATGATGAGGACGACGGCAAATATTCACCGCCCAGAGATGATCACTCACCATCTCACAACAGAGGAGATCACACTACCTTCCCTGCTTCCTTGTCATCACCACCGAGAAGACAGAAGTCTCCTCTTCCTCCTCGTCCTCCATCTTCATCAGCCCCAACAAAAGAGAAAACTCCTCCTCCTCCCTCTTCATCACCTCTGAGAAAACATAATTCTCATCCTCCTCCTCCTTCACAATAGCCCAAAACAAGATCTAAGGCATCCTCGTAGTCGCAAAAAAGGTCCTCGGATTTGGTCGCTAATGCTCCCAAAGTGGACCAACAAAAAAAAGAAAAGGACGATGAGTGGCAGCGTTACAAACTTGATGAACCAACAAAAGCCAGAAGTAGCCTCCAAGGAAGACAAAGTTAGATTCTAGAATCTATTTGCCTCACTGCCTAAGTGGAGGGTGTAGTCCAAATTCAATAGGCAAACAGAGAGTAAGCATAATCAATTAAGAGTCAAAGAAATACACAATGAAGGAAGATAAACAAGATTGTCGAAGACAACCTCGGATTAACCAGGGATGATGCCACGAACATATATTATGATTTACTATATGAGACGGCAAGACCGGCAATGTAGTTTCAAAGAGGCAATTTCTTGGTGGACGAAGGAGTATAAAAATTTGAAAACATATATGCGTGACTTGCATGATTATTACATGGCCCAAGCACTTGAGACGGGGCAGGCGGGTTTCAAAAATATTATTCGCCCGTCGCATGTTTTTCATTATCCTAATGAAGAGAAGCACTTTGTCGGTTGTGATCACTTGTTTTAGCTATTCCAGAGACGTGATCTCGATACACAAATGTTGACGCTATGGACTATGTAAGTACCCAACTCGCACGATATTATAATTAACTACTCTCTCGATACACAAATAGTTAATGACTGCACATTCCCCATGAATTATGCAGGTGTGTAGCAAAACATTGCTTCAAAACAAAATACGCTCATATGTCTTTCCTGGACCCCGAGCTAGTCAACGAGAGAACATGTGGAGGCATGCATGGAAATAAAGTGGAAGATCTGACGAAGACACTGACTGCTATTTTCAAAAATTTCAAGATGAGTAATAAAACCGAAATACTTCTAGCCTATTATTTTTAGGCTTGTTTTTTGTAGTTACGATTATTCGTTAACTAGGGTTTTATGATTGCAGCAACCATTTTGTCTTCATTGTTGTCGACATTAAAAGAAATTGTATCAAGGTGTGGGACTTGAAGAAAAAGCCACTTTCTTTGCTTGATCCCCTAGTCGAAGTGCTTAATGCGTAAGCGAACCTAATAACACATTAGTCGAAGTTCTAATCGCACATAGCATGTTCTAATGTTGTCCCTTTTTCACACTTTATAATGTGGCACAGTGTCCAGGCAAGAATGGTCGATGGGACGAAGGTCCCATTCCAGGTTGCACCAATGCAATTGGAGACCCTAGACTAGACGGCGGGAAACAATGAATGCGGGTTCTACGTAATGTGGGCAATGCTTCATTACCTCGGCGTAAAATCGGAGGCAGCAGATGCTTTGGTGTGTATAATCCCCATTTCATTTATATTTGTTAATTCACTAACATTTCTGCCTTTCGAAACCGGTTTTTTTGAATGACAGTGCAAGAAATTTAAACACAATAGGTGTTAGAAATGGAGGTCATAGCACTATCATCGGAGCTAGTTGCCTTCATCGTATCAGAGTGCTTGGAAAAAAAAGGAACATTCTCCATTGCACAGTCCGTGAAGTACAAGGCGCAGTACGGGCCAGAGCGGCTCGCTAGACTATTATAATTTCTTTTTTATTTCAAGGGATCGAGAGCTTCATAAGTACATTTGAACTGTAATCGTAACATTTATAATGATTAATGTTGAAGGATATGTCGTCTACATAGCAAATATAAAGCAAAACATGATTCCACTAAAAAAATTATAAAATAGTAAAATGTGAAAAGGAGATCACTGCCGGTTAGCACAAAACCGGCAATGATGGTAAAGAGGGCACTGCCGGTTCATGGCATGAGCCGACAGTGTTGATTGAGCCATCATTGTCGGCTTGAAATCCAAACTGGCAGTGTTGCTGAAGACAACACTGTCGGTTTGACGTACCAATCGACAGTGATGGCTCGACCAACACAGACAGCTTGAGCCATGAACCGACAGTGATGGCTTGCTCAACACTGCCAGCTTGAGACACAAGCCAACAGTGTAGGCTTGCTCAACACTGTCGGCTTGAGTCAAGAACCGACACTCTTGAAGCAAACATCAATGTCGGTTGTTTCTACAAACCGGCAGTGTTGTTCAACTAGACACTACCGGGTGGAGTCAGGAACCGACACTGTTGCCTGTAGATTAGTGTCGGTTTTTAGGAACCGACAGTAATGTCAACCCTCCGTCACTGCCGGTATGCTACTGTCGGTTCAAAATCCGACAGTGAAGGAGCTTTTTGAATTGACGGTATGTGATATCAAGATCGGGGTAGTGTCATGCCTACTCCTCTTTGCCCCTTCGGTCCTCTTCAACTTCTATCCGCTGCGCCATGCTAGTCGTTCGTCCGGGCTTTCGGATCCCACACACTAAGGAGCACATACGAAGTGCATGCTCGTACCTGGTGAAGAGTAGAGCGAGGAGTACTTCCAAGCGGTAGCCAAGCACACAGTCCTTGATCAGTACGTAGTTTGCTTATATATCTTGCATCCATTTGTTCAGCAGACAAAAGCATATAGGCCGTTTGAACATATGATGAGGCAAAGTCATTTTCTACGACAATCATTACATGGTTTGCTTAGATATATCTTGTACCCAAAATTGAAAGAAGATAGCAATTTGTATTTTTTGACATTTCTGTAAAGAATTTGAGTTTGCAATTTTATTGTTTGCTTGTGTTGCATATGCATTTGATGCTGATTTTCCTTCTATAAAGCTTGCAGGCGATGGTTGGTGGAAAAGTTGAATACCTACTTTAATGGGGGGAAATAAAAGTCAAGGTGACAATTCTTGGTGGAAAAAGTACGTGTGTCTATTGTCACTGACAAAAACTACCACACACTTCTGTATCATGTTATCTGCTTGTTATGTTGCTTTTGTATGTAAATGCGTATATACGCATAAAGCCTACTTCAAATTTGATATGTATCGTGTACTGTTGAAATTACATCATATATGATATAATGCAAGAGATAACTCTTCTAATCAATCATGTATCTTCCTGTGTACTGTATTGAAATCCCATCATATAGGATAGAGTTTGCTCTTGTTGCTTTTACCAGCTCGATGCACTAACCATGCATTTGCTATGTAGATTTGTCAAAAAAAAACTTATGTATTTTTTTGTATAGAAAAGAATATTTGGGGTTCATAATATATGCTGGGAAAATAACAATATCATTGCATCAAAATTATCGTAAAAAATCCCGCTTCAATTTGATCATCTGTCACGTTGATTTGTTGGGAGAGAAAAATATACCAATTTGACGAAATCGCAACCCCAGTAAGTAAGAAACATTTATACATAAAATTGCATGCTTTAACTCAAGCGTTATTATAACTTGACCGACATAATCGCATCAAAATTATCGAAATAACGGCTTATGGCTTATAATGGCAGCCGAACACTCCGATAATCTGTGGCCTATGACCAATCATGAAGTATGTAGACTGTCAAAGTATGAGTACTTGTCAAGAGAAGTGTCTGTGTCGTCCGCTCCACTTTTTGTCCGCCCAAGGCACGACTCCCATGCCTACTCCTCCTTGCCCCTCTCGTCCTCTTCCAAATCTATTTCAATTCTCAGGAAGGAACTGCATGTTCACGCACGTACGATGACCAACGAGCGAATTGTCATTCCATGTTTCATTAGCTAGCTAGTCCTAGGAGGACGTGTACGACGAGAGCGGCTCAGAGGTCGGTGGCTGAACCAACGTTTTTTTTAGCAGGCAAAAACAACCAGCCCCACAAGTCAATGAGATCGATGATGGGAGACAAAGACACCACAACCACAGCAATGCATGTACTGTGGAGTACGGTATGCCACAAGACTGCTGCTGGGTTTTCTCTGCATGCAAATGCATGCATGGTTGCCATGTCAAGATAAAGTATGGCACGACGATGAGGCAAAGAGTTTTCAAGAAATGGGAGTGACATGTGGTTCACCCTCTCACAATGATTGGGGCAGGAAATGAACAAATACGCGCGCCATCTGGCCGCCTCTTGTCCTTTACATCCTATGCACGCTAGCTGGTAGATGAGACTAGACGAGACTAGCTCCCGTTCGATTTGAATCCCCAACCACAGAGTCCAGCATATTACCCGTTTGAAATATGATGCAGACCCCAACCAAGAACAAGAACAGGAATAGGAAAAGACATAGATCAAGCGAGGGTAAGAGTACTGAATCGAAGCTGCCATCGCCGACCAGATCGAGACCAAATTAAGGCCACCGTCAGAAAAACTCGAACAAAATTGAGAAGCCAACACGAACAAAATTCAAAACAAATCATGGGAGCTCGGAGGTGGGGTGGAAGTCAATGCCTCAATGGAGAAGAGACACTTGTGGCGGCTGGCTGCCCCTGCTCACGCTGCACCGTGCGCGTGGAGGACGCCATACCTTAGGAGAAGCTCATTATCCAGGTGTAGGAGAACACGGTCGTGCATGTGGAGTAACATGGAGGATCTGGTGCTTCCACATCCGAGGGTAGGAGCTCAGATTTGGCTAGAAAGGCAGCCTAGCTCGCATTAAGAGGGGGAAGCGAGGGATTAAGGGAGGAAGAGCGAGAGCATGGGAGCTCACATGTGAGGTCGTTTGCCGGAGTACGACCACTATTGAGTCCATGACGGATGGATGAGTCTTATCTTAGCAATAAAGAGGTGACGGAGAAAGAATAGGATGGAATAGACTATAGTTCATAGTTGGCCAAACAGGCGGCCCAGCTCTAGCACGACACGAGCATGGCATGTCACGGCACGATCAATGTTGAGAAATAATTTTGCCATGTAATCTTTGTTCTTCACTTCTCGTTGCGTCGACAGCTTTGAGAGGAACAATGGACCAGCTGAAGATGCAGCAGCAAAGTTGATAACGTCAGTCCCATCCATCACTAACAAGAGACAAATGATGCGATGGGCTTCCAAGCCTGGCCTTTGGGCTTAGGCCTTTGCTGATCCATCCAGCCCACGTATAAGCCTAAGCCTAACCCATTGCCCCAGTGCACACGCGACCGCCGTCTCTCTTTCCCCTTGGTTGATTCTTTCTTCTTCTTCTTCTTCTTCTTCTTTGACGGAGGTAATACCCAGCTTTTATAGAACAGGAAGCTCACAACTGGCTGTCTAGCAGCGCGATACAAAGACAAAAAAGACTGAAAAACACAGACGTTGATTCTTTCTTCTCCATCTCCACAATGCAATGCAGTGCTGCCGCCACCGTTAATCGCTGCTCTCTGAAGCTAGCCACCTCCCTCGGACCCCTGCCTTCTTCCATCTCTCGGTCCTCCCTGTCGCGCCCCGTACCTAGCGGCGTTGCGACACCGACTCATGGCCTCGTGGGTCATGGCATGGACCAATCCGAATCCTGGCGATGGTCGTTAATACCTGCGAAATACAGAGTTGTAGAGACATAAAGAAATCAGCCAATTACGAGTAAATCCTCAAAAAATTCTCAACCTGCTGGTTGCTTCCTTTTAAGATATGTGTCGCATCGTGTCCATGAAAAAAAAACCAAGTCTTACATGTGGTTAGAATCATAAAGTGTGGTAGAAAGAATTACATATACTTTATTCTACCACACTTTACATTCTTCTTGCTATATTATCTTGAATCTATATGTAATAAATTAGTAGATTGAAATAATAGTCTAGGCGTCTAGCTGTATCCACTTAATTTAAATCAAGTCAAAATAAAAAGAATCGAAGATAATTCTTCATTGAAAGAATGCAAATAGAGAGGAAAATAATACGAGAATAGACTAAAGTATAAAAGAAAAAAGGAAAAGAAAAAACCTAGGAAAAGCCAAACAATCATAAATAAAGGGAGAGAAGAATCGATCTAACTCTCACACGTTTACAATAGTGTATTTGTTGTACTACACTTGTTCCCACAAAGCTGTAAGTCTTCTGCTCTGGAGTTAATTGCTTTTAACTGGCACCAAATGGGATGCTACAGACCACGGAGCAACTGAGGAATGGTACTTCCTCTCAGCAGTTTATGTTACCGGAACAAGATGAGCATAGCAGCCCCAAGACAAGAACAAGAAGCAACTATTAAGCACTATTGAACTGGGGCATCTCTGAGAACCCAAACTGTTAATCAGCAGGCACAAACGGTTCCCCAGAGTAATTGCACCTAAAGGGCATCACTTGCCCTCTTAATTTATGCTTCATGAGTCACAAGATGCTTTGGTGTCTATCCGAACAAGATGTTATGGTGTCTGCAACACCATAAGACCACAGCTCCCTTCAAGATTTCAAACATGTAGGGAAGTTAGCCATATGGCAACAACTTCAAGTAAGTTTCCAATGGATCCTGCAGTGAGTTTTTTCTGGAGTCAGTTATCTCGTGGTTTATCCGAAAATCAAACAAATGGTTCTTGCATCATAGTTTGTCCTGAGGATAAGTGTTTCACCAGTAGTCTCTGCAACTGCAATCACCTTTCTTAATTGTGTGGTACCTATTGACATCCCGTACTACAATTACTCTGTCGATCACCATGCTAGCATACTTGAAGAATTCATGACAATGGGCACATATTCTCAAGTTCTTAACTATTCTCAACACCTTTCCTGATGGTGCAGCACCACTGATCAACCCATATGCAAGGGCCAATCTTTCACTATGATGCCAAAAACCCTCATCTGCCTCCTTGTACCCTAACTTCTCTACCTCTTGAATCAATTCATTCAGCTTGTCATATATCTCTAGCAGCTGTTCATGCCTTCTTTCGTTTGCAACAAACACATGTACCATCCCTCTGACCTCAATCCAACTCCGGCCACCTTCCTTCCTGACTCCACGATCCCTCATTGCAGTCCATGCCTTGGCCTCCTCATTCTTTTTCCCAGCTGCTGAGTAGACGTTGGCAAGCATGACATAAGTTGAGTCATCCTTGGGATTAATCTCCAGAAGCCTCTGCCCCATGGATTCTGCCATGTCAACCTTGCGGTGAACCACACAGCCCATTAGAAGCGTCCGCCACACTGCTGCATCTGGTTTGCATGGCATTGTACAAGCAACACTCTCTGCATCCTCTAGACGTCCCACCCGTGCCATTGCACCCACCACGCAAGTATAATGCTCAAGTCCAGGCTTCACACTGTACTTCGACTGCATTGCTTCCAACCAAAACTCAGCTTCAGTGGCTGCTCCGGCATTACTACATGCCGTGAGAACAGCAAGGAATGTTAGCCCATCAGGAGCAAAACCCAGCTCCATCATCTGGTTAAACAGCCCAATGACCGCTTGCACATCTCCCTGCTGAGCGTGAGCAGACAGCACCGCATTCCATGTGATCAGGTTCCGGTCACCGCCCAACCCCTCAAAAACCTTCACTGCATCATCCACAACTCCAGCCTTACCATAAGCATCCACCAGGGCGGTCCCAACAGCCACATTTCCATCAAGCCCAACCACCACCGCATGCGCATGAATCCCACAGGTCTGCTCCAGCACAGCAAGCCCTGCAGTGGCACGGAGAGCACCGGACAGTGCATACATGGTAGAATCAACAGCATTTGTGCGCATACCAGCGAACACACAGAGAGATTCTTCGTACCGCCCGTTCTGTGCGAGCCCAACAATCGTGGAAGAGTAGCAGACGGGGTCACGATTTGCAACGGGGATTTCATCGAACAGGTGGCGGGCGGACGCGGGGGAGCGGGCTCGGGAGTATAGGGTAATAAGGCACGAGGCGGAATAGGGAGACGAGGAGAGGGCGAGCTTGAAGGCGAGGCCGTGCACGAGCGGTGCGAGGGACGGCGGCATGGAGCGGAGGAGTGAGGAGAGCGGGCCGTCGGCAAGGAGGGCCGAGGACATGCCGAGGACGCGGCGTAGGAGCGGGAGCGCGGAGGCCGGGGAGGACGCGGAGAGGGAGGAGAGCGAGGAGGTGAGCGAGGCGGCGGTGGGGCGGAACGGGAGGCGGGAGAGCAGGGGCAGCGAGAGCGACGGAGGATAGCGGGAGAGAAGGAGGTTGTAGGCGGCGCGGGAGGGCCAGGCGGTCTTGACGAGGACCGCGTGGAGAACGGCTGGGTCGCCGCCCGCTTCGGCCACCGCGGAGGCCGAGGCCCTGAGGGACGCGGACCCGGCGAGCATGGGCGTCCTAGGCGGCGATGACCGGCGACGGCGAGGCGGCGGTTTCTGGGGATGAGCTGTTTTGGAGCGGCGGCAACCCGGCAAGGCTGGTGCTCTCCGTTTGGATTTGAAGGCGTGTTGATCCTCTACTAGTTCTTGCTGCCCATCCCCTGACGCTGACGTCACTGATGCTCATGCCTCCGCCTCCCTACCCGCCGCTGCTGCCGCACCTTCTCCGCGACCTCCGCGGCCGCACGCTCACCATCCAGCTCCTCGAGCCCCTCATCCGGTCCGCCTCATCCTCGCCGTCCCCCTCCCTCTCCTTCTCCCTCTTCATCCTCCTCCTCCGCTCCTCCCTCCGCCCGTCCCACTTCACTTTCCCATTCCTTGCCCGCGCCGCCGCGCGCCTGTCCTCCGCCTCCCTCGCGGCTGCGCTCCACGCGCACCCGCTCCGGCTTGGGCTCCTCCCCGCCGACCTCCACGTCGCCAACTCCCTCGTCCACATGTACGCGGCCTGCGCCATGCCGGACCTCGTCTCCTGGAACGCTCTCCTCGATGGGTACGCCAAGTGCCGGGACCTTCCCGCCGCGCGGCAGGTGTTCGCTCGGATGCCCCAGCGGGACGTGGTGTCCTGGAGCGCCATGATCGACGGGTGCGTAAAGTGTGGAGAGCACCGTGAGGCGCTCGCGCTGTTTGAGATGATGGAGAACACTGCCGCCAGGTCAGTGGAGGATGGTGGGGGTGGGGCGAGGGCGAATGACGTCACGATGGTGAGCGTGCTTGGAGCCTGTGCGAACCTTGGGGACCTTGAGCGTGGGAGGCGGGTGCACCGGTCCCTCAGGGAGCGTGGCTTCCCATTGAACCTCAAGCTTGCGACCTCACTCGTTGACATGTATGCCAAGTGCGGGGCCATCCGTGAGGCGCTGGAGGTGTTCTGGGCTGTGCCGGTGGAGAGCACTGATGTTCTGATATGGAATGCTGTGATTGGTGGCCTTGCGGTGCATGGCATGGCCACCGAATCGGTGGAGATATTCCAGAAGATGCGGGTTGCTGGGGTTGCACCGGATGAGATCACGTACCTTTGTCTGTTGAGTGCTTGTGTCCATGGCGGTCTAGTGGATGAGGCTTGGGAGTTCTTCCGCTCGCTTGAAGCGCAAGGGCTCAGACCACATGTCGAGCATTACGCTTGCCTGGTAGATGTGCTTGGCCGTGCTGGGCACTTGGAGGAAGTGTATGGTGTTGTTAAAAGTATGCCGATGAAGCCCAGTGTTTCTGTGCTTGGTGCTCTCTTGAATGCCTGTCATTTGCATGGATGGGTGGAGCTGTCCAGTTGCAGCCAGACCATGATGGCAGGTACATTGGCCTGTCCAATATCTATGCTATTGCCAGACGGTGGCAAGAGGCGAAGAAAGCTAGAAAGGTAATGGAGGACAGGGGTGTAAAAAAGGTCGCTGGATTTAGTGAGATTGATGTTGGTGGAGGGCTCTCCTGGTTCACTGCCCAGGACAAGACTCATCCTGGCTCAGCGGAGATCTATGACTTGCTGAATCTAATAGCAATGGAGATGAAAATGCAGGATGATGCTACTATTCCAGATTACCTCTGTGCACACTGCTAGAATGATGGTTGCACCTGTGGATCACTCAACAAAGAATTTCCATGAAGCTGTATGATCATTTTCTCAGAGTGAATCTGGACATAGTATTTGCCACTCTTAGTCCTGGCCACTGAAGCACTATGGAAAGCATCAGTTAGGCTAATCTAATTGGAATCTAAATCAAGAGGTCAACCCACAGTTGTGAGCAGATCCACCAGGAGATATATATTTGAGCATTAGAAGCAGCATTTGCTGCAAATTCTCTGCTGATAGCAGGGACGTGGAAATATGGGACGCAGATGGCATATATTGCTTGAATAGCAGACAGATAGTGTTCTATGAGAGAGAATAAGCTGAAACAAGCTGAAACTGGATCAGCCGAACGGCTTGAGTATTGACATCTAGATAAACTTTCTTCAGAAATTGCTTCACCTGTAGCTACTGCCTATATGACAGATTTTGCAATAAGGTGAAAACTATATCGAGTGTTTCATAAGTTACAACCATCTGCTAAAGCTGTGCATGGAGCAATTTTGCAATCTGCCAGGAGCCCAGGAGCATGTTCCAGCAATTTATATGGAAGTGCACAAGTCATTCTGCTCTTTTTATGGGTATCAGCTGTACAAAGTATAGGGAAACAGAATTGTGCAGGGAGGTTGCGCAAAGTGCAACACCTGTGAATATATGAAGCAACAAGCTATAGGCACTACAAGAATACTCTTATTTGGCACTTCATACACTCAAAATTCACTCCACAAAACCAAGCTAAACTGTACAGTGAGCCTTCTACAAGGAGAAAGCACTAGCTGAGCTTTGATTAAGCTCTGAGAAAAAACGTAGAACCTCAAGTGAGTGGAGAAGATTGCCTATCAGCCTACGTGTGAACCCAGAAAATGTGGACCTATCCATTATTTAGTGGTGGCCGCCATGGGCTGCACCAAACCGTTTGTTTACAATTGTCATATGCTCTGACTTGTATGCTATATGCAAACTCACAGGTGTACCTTTCAGTCATTTGCTGTTTTTGCTACTTACCACGCAAGTCAAGCCATGCAAGAAACACCTCATCTGTTGATGATGTGAATCATTGTGTTCTCACAAGCTTAGGCATCCGCCTCTCCCTTCCCCACCTTTAATATCTGCACTTCTGTTAAAATCAAGGCCTTTCCTTTCCTTTTCATCACTCGCTAATTCCTTTGAATTGCTGATCAGGGGATGCTCTGATGTTCCAATTTTGCTGCTCTCAACGATCTTCTGCACTATCTCCAGTACCTCGCTCATCTTGGGACAGTACCTGGCTTGGTGCACGTACCAGGCATTTATTTGCCACTGAAGCGAGCTGGGCTGCTTATTTTATGCTATAGTTCCCTTGAAGCCTTGTATCGGTTACAGTCTCAAGCTTCTAAGAGTTGGAAGAGTAGGGCTTCACCCAGTCTACAAGATTCTGCTCGTCTCTTGGCCTGTTTTGGTGAGGTCGCTGGCGAGGTGGCCTTGACGAGTACCGCGTGAAGAACAGCCATATAGGCTGAGGCCCCGAGGCCAGGGGTGTAGCTGCAGCGAGTATGAGCTGCTGTGAGGCGGCGGGCTGGGACTGTGGTGGGCGGGCCGGGCGGCGGCGACCGGCGAGGTGGTGGTTTTGTATGATGGTGTTCTCCGTTTGGAAATGTAATTTTGTTTGAACAATATTAGCTCTATGCAGTGTGCAAATCCTTGACGGTTGGAACTATTGTGCAGTTTTATTACCTGTTGATGATTAGAACCATTGTGCAATTTTATTACGTGTTGTAATCTATATGTTCTTGGTGTTCTGTTGTGCCCTCGTTGCACGACTCACTTGGCCTAGCTGCAACCTCAAGTGTATAAATCAGTTAGGTCAAAGATTAGTTCTCATATACGGTATATAAATCAATGACGCTTGGATGGTGACTTTGCATTCAAGGCTAACTCACTGCTTCATAGCTAATTTGCCGCTACAAGTAGATCATAGTGACCGGCGATCGGCGCTGGGAATTGAGAATAACCAGAGATTTCAGACCAGAAAAACTCATCTTCAAATTATTTGGCATGTGTAGGGGCCGAGCTAAGCAGCCACAGGCGAGGCAATGTTTTCACGAGTAACATCTTGAACATGAATCCCTCGAGCAAATACAGCAGGGCCAACTTGGTCATCCTACTCCCAACCTTACGGTCACCGCATGCAATTACTCATCACAACAACATATCATACCCGTCCACGATAGATTAAGGTAGTCAATACCTGAGCAAAAGAAAAAAGGGCCGACGCAATAAAAATAATCTAACAGCGAAATAACAAAGGCACTGCTAGAAAAAGTATAAGAATCTTCAAGCTCAGGTAAAAGTATCATCGACCAAAATCAAAATGGCTGCGCTGCTTGGTTGGCAGGATAGATAGGCCTGGCCTAATCACAGTACAATATTAAGTGTACAATGCAACAATACTGATTGCAGACTCTTGTATCTCAGGAATTCCATGTGCCAAAAGTGGTCACCATGCCTAGTTAACCGAGGTCTGCTGCCGGCCATCTGGGATCACAAACAGAACCACCGGTTTCGATGATCTGATAAAAGGGGCATCGCACCTATAGTAGCCTTTCCTCTCGAGCTGTATGATCTCTCCACGCTTAAGGTTCCTCATGTTTGCATCTCCAAGGGCCGGGTTCTCTCGTCGGGTGCAAGGGTTGAGATTCTCGAGGAAGTCATCTTCCTCCTCTAGCTGCCAGAGGCCACCAACAGAATAATTCAACATTAATTTGTCAAAGAACAAGGAGTCTTTCTAATTAAAACTTAACAAGGAATTTTCCCAAGTCTTTAATCTGGAGGCAGACATTGCACTCACTCCGACAATGTCCATTCTAAAGATTCAACAGACTTTTCAACAAAATAAAAAAAAAGGATTCAACATAGATTCTCTTGCAGCATCACTACACAAGGTTAATAGAAATTAAGGGGAAAACTTGTGAATGAAACAGCAGTTTTGCTGCATATCTAGAAGATAAAATGCCGTGGAAATCAGCATGCAATTTGATTCAGTGCGGCATAGTCTTCTATATACAAGACAACGCACAAATCACATTATAACATGTTAATATGTCATATCTAATTTTATGATCAAACATCATCAAGAAACATGGAAACATGGACAATCATGCACAAAATGATATTTTTGAGCGTCACAGGCTAGTACAATACATAAGCAATGGCTGAAGAGAGCAGATAAATACCTTTTTCTTGCTGATGAGATAATCAAATTCAACCAATGAGAGGGGGACTAGCTCCTCTATATCTGCTAGCCATGTGATCTTCAATTTTGTTGTCTTCACAGAGCCCTCAAGATGTAGGTCTCCAACTAGTTCAGTAATTACTCCACTCTCCACCTTGATCTCTTTAACGATAGCATTCCCCCAATCCATAAGGGTTACTTCCTCACCCTTGCTAATGGCTGCTGCATCAGCATAATCTAACCAAATCCTGTTGGCGAAGGTTGTAGCCTTCTTTCCAGCACCCTCAAATTTCTTATGCCTTGGTAAAATTCGAACAAATGGCTTCTCTGGACCATTTGTAAGAGTAAAGATGACATGCTGGTCTTTTAGCACAGCAGTATGTCTTGCGCACACTGGATCGATTATCTTCTTGTTGATTGTCCAGAGTTTATCCCACTCCATGAGATTCAGATTTTTTGAAGCACCCTTCAACAAACAAAATAGATATAGTTTCAAAAGATCAAACATGGATACGAAATCGGTACTAAACATTCAGGAAACATGAAGATAAAGCAAGAGGACATTAGCACAGAGGTGTACCTGTTGGAGTATAAATTGTATCAATGCCTCAATCTTCAAGCCACGACGTACTATGCCTTGGACAGTGGGAAAACGTGGGTCAGTCCAATCTTCAACCTTGTTGTTTTGTACAAACCAAAGAAGCTTCCGCTTGCTTAGAAGAGTGTAAACCATATTCAATCGGCTGAATTCATAAATTTCTACTCTCCTCAACCCCATGTCTTGAAGAATTCGGTAATACTGTGCATTCCTATCATGATATTCACTGGAACGAAGAGCATGCGTCACCCCCTCCAATGCATCAACATATGGGCAAGCAAAGTCATAAGTTGGATAGACCTTGTACTTTGAACCAACACGATGGTGAGGATCAATATTACAGCGGTAGTAAACGGGATCCCTGAGTGACTTGTTAGGATCCTGCATGTCAAGTTTACCCCGTACACAGCACTGCATGCCCCTTTCAGTTCCATTAACCATCTCTTTCCATAACGACAGATTTACCTCCACGGTATTATTTCTGCACCTTGACTCAATACCATCCATCCTCTCTTTCCTCATTTGGTCCTTTGGTGTGTCATCAACATATGCTTTACCCTGCTTTATCAAACTTTCAGCCATTTCCATTAGCTTTGGGAAATAATCAGATGTGTATGTGACAACATCATATTTGATCCCCAACGTCTCAATATCTTTCAAAACGTTCTCAACAAACTCATTGCTTTCTTTTGAAGGGTTTGTGTCATCAAATCGAACTATTAGGCGCCCTTGATATCTTTCAGCAAAGTATTTGTTCAATAGACCAGCCTTTGCATGCCCAATATGGAGGTAACCGCTAGGCTCTGGGGCAAAACGAACACAGACTTTCCCAACTTTTGCACCAGGGAGATCAACTTCTGGAGCTGATGGGTCCTTTGAATCATGTACCTTTTCCTTAAGGCTTGGTGCAGGAGATTTTCCAATTCCTCGTTTCCCAACATATGCAGCCACAACTTCGTACAGTGTGTCTCTGTATTCTGAATCTATGCTGTTGAACCAGCGGACAAGATTTTGGTATTTCTTTGATTTCCTTAGACTCTCCCACCGTTGACCAATTCCTGAAGGAAATGACGCAGCAAGCTAAACATTACAATGCCTAGAGCCAGACTGAAAGAAGAATGGTGAACAAACCCACAGCTTACCAGCAAGATTTGACCAAACTACAACGTCTGCAATTGTGAGGCCATGACCAACCAGAAAGGTCCGGGAGGCCAAGAATCCATCAACAAATGAGCAGGCATTTTCAAATTCAGAGCCTGAAAGGAAGGTGGGGGCATATTCAAGCCATTCAACAACCTGAGTTTATTAACAGCAGCCATTTAGAATTTAGAATATAGAAAATTAGAAGTAGTCAGGACAATAAGTAACTTATCGAAAAGCAGTAGACGGCAACATACATGCCCAAACTCAATATCATTCTTCCCAGAGAAGCAGGAAATTGATGCACTGCTGGCAATGTAGAGGAGGATTGGGTTGACACCATGGAGTGATTCTCTGTACCCAAACACAACAAAGTTGTATAAGAAATTATATAAACTCCCAGATGGTGAGTCAAACCAAATATAAACACATGAAATGAAACTAGATAAAAACAGATAGCATTCGATTATTTGGAAAAAAATACATATTCACACATACAGGATCAGGGATTGCCATTACAAAGTTGCAGACTCGCAAGAAACGGGTAAAGAATAGCAGAGTAGAAATCATATTAGATGTACTCCTGTCCTGAGGATAATAGTTAACTGTGTTAAAACACGATAGCTGCTGCAGCAACAAATTGTGTACAACTAACGGTGCATCAGCCATCTCTAGTTCAGGTTGCCATTGGCAGCATCCCCACACATATGAACTGTCTCAAAGCTAACTATGATACAAGTGGTATGCTGTTTGCAGCAATTGACCAAAGAGACATTTTAATAAAGAGAAAAAGAACATGTACCTGAGAAAAGGAGCAAGAACTTACCCAGAAGCAAACCGTAGGGTGGGTGCCGAGCCAGCAGCGAGGCTAGGGTCGATGGTTAGGGGTAGACCCACAAACTTTGCTGCACAAATTATCGAAATTGGTGGGCTGTCCTTGGAGAATGCCAACTTTGCCTCCATTAAATTTTTTTTCCTTAAAAACAGCAGGAACCTGGAATCAGCAGAAATCAACACATAAGCCAGCACAATGTGAACAGTTTAGGCTAAAATAGATTACATTAGATTCAAGGTATGCCAATACAAGAATAGTAAGATGGGTAAAGCACTGGTGGCACAAATATGCCAACAAATAAACTGAAACCAGGCATTCAAGTATGATACAAGCAGTCCAAACTTCAAATGATTCACAAAATTATCTTCACAATTTGACACAGCGACCTTTCATAGCTGCGGAACCAGGGGCGGACCCAGTAAGGCCTCATTTGGAAGCTAGTGTATTGGGGTGTATCGGGCCTCAAACCCTGCCTCCCGTGGATCACAACCCACGTCGGGGTGAACTCCCACGCACTGCCGAAAATCGCATTTGGATGTGCGAGTATTAGAATGGATCACGCCGCCATCCACGTCAATCCACGCGTGAGAGAAACATCTCCACCCAAGGTGTGGAATCGCGACCACACGTTCGGGCGCTCCTCCGAGCTGTTCGTCGTCGTCTCGTTCGAGCTGTCCGCTGGCCGTGTATTCTTTCTTTAGAAAACTAATCTGGTGTATTCGGTGTTGAATCAAAACAGTGTGGCCGTGTATAACAGTGGTCCGCTGGCCGTGTATTGGGTGGTCCGCGTGGATCAACCCTTCCCACGTCTGGGTGGAATCACCCGTGGATAATAACCTCATGTAGCCAAACGAAGCCTAAAGGACATGGGTGTACACATCTACCCCCGGATGAAACAATCGAATTCAGTAGGCTTAATACATGCATATACACTTTAAATTAGATCAGATCCGACGAATACAAATGGTAAGTTAGGGTTTGGGTGCTCGGTTTCGCACAGCAGGAAGGGAGGCCAAGGGATGGGCGTACCTGGTGGTGCTCGTCGCCGACGAAGGGCCCGAACAAGACCTGGGCACCTGGCGTAGGGCTGCTGCGACGGCGGCCCAGTCGTCGCCAAGAGGGAGATAGAGAGGGAAAGAGACAGAGCGCACGCTGGGGTTTATGGAGGAAGAAGAAAAAGGCACGCTTAGCCGCCCAGCCGTCGCCAGAGGGTGACGCCGGCGCGGATTGGTAAAGTAATGGCCTTAGACCGTCTCCAAATCCATATCGGCACCCGAATCAAAATAGGTAACAACGAACCTAAAAATTAGTACATAAGACCTATTTTAGGTTGTCTGAAGGACACAAACCCAGATATAAGTATTATCTCTTTTGTAAATCTATTTGTAGTAGAAAGAATTTTTTTTTTATCTAAAATATCTAATAGAAGATATCTAATATGTAATGAATCTTATATTTATTTTTGGATATTAACGCTTGGAGAAAAGCGAATGAATCATTAATATTTATATTTTGAATATTATTCCAAAATTTGGAAATAGCCTTCCCAGCCAGAAACGGCCAGCCGAACACTCCCAGCCTTCCCAGCGGCTGCTCGGCTCGCTAGCGAGGAGGATTAGGTATCCAAGCAGGAGGAAAGAGAAGCAGTAAAGTCAGCGAACAATGAAGCGCTTAGCTCGCACGTTTGCCGAGAATCTTCTAAGTCCTAACATGCTTTCAACCTATTCGTTTCGTCGTAAACGATCGTGGATTATTTACTGTTGACTGGTTTGGTGTGAGAGAAAAATATTATTCCAGTTTATAATCTACGATCGTATACGAGCAAACGAACAGACTGTTTACCATCATCTGACTTCTTACTTTTAAATTATTTTTTAGGCTCCACGTCAGCCGGCGATTTGGAGACACTGTTGGGGACGCCCTTACGGGCTGACTTTACCTCATCTAGATGCCATCTAATTATCATCCAACAGTTGGTGAGCACTTTACTTTATTAGTGCCTAGCCCAGATACAAATAGCAGCCCAATTAAAAGCCCAGTTGGCGGAGAGAGAAAGGATAATGGCGGATTTTTCCTTTTTCTGCGCCGCTTATCTTTTTTATCTTATAACTTTTAAGTATAACTAAGCATATCCCGCAGCGTTGCCACGGGATTTTCTTGAAAATAAATCTATTATATACATAGCATTATTAATATATGGTATTTTGTATATTATATATATATATATATATATATATATGAAATTGGTTTATATGTTATTTTATTATATCGAGGCGTAAAAATTGGTAAGCTAATAGAAGAAAATTAATAGAATATTTGATTACATTACAGAGGAATGGATGATGAAACAAATAGGATATGTAGATGACTTGTTAATACATAGATTAAAGATTAAAAGTATTGCACATGATAGAGATGACGTGGATATTTTTTAATTAATAAAGGATGGCATGGACTTAGTGGGGAGTGATGTGTGGACACCTTGCATGAAGAGATAAAACATCTAGTTAGGTCACTTAGTGAGGAATAATGTGGGACACCTTGCACGAAGAGAAAATCCTCTAGTGAAGTTAAGCTTTATAAGAGTATATATAGATAATAACTGTCTAAGCTTGAATAAACATAAAATTTGTATGGATTTGAGTATATATATCAACAAGTCTGTAGTTTATGAATTTTATATTAAAAACTGTTTTGTGCCAACAAAAATTGGTAAGGTATTTAAATCTGTATTTATAGATCTACTATACATTATATCGATTATTTCGGTACCAAGATGAATTCAAATGAAAATATTGTAAACTAAAAGGTTAGAGATCTCATCGAGAAATAAAAAATACTCCCTCCGTTCCAAATTTGAAGTCGCTTTGATTTTTTTGCTACATTCATTTTGCTATGTATCTAGATATAACATATGTCTTAGTACATAATAAAATGAATGTACCAAAAAAGTGAAAGCGGCTTATAATTTGGAACGGAGGACGTACTTTACAAATTTTATCTTTATACGAGACTATATAAAATTTTTTTGAAGATGTGTTATGTAATGGTGTGAATAAATTCCCACGAATTGTCTACTCCCTAGTGTTGCATAATATAGAAAAAATCGTCAAATTTTCATATAGCCTCGTGTAGAGATAAAATTCATACAAAAAATTGCAGATATTAAAGAGATCTACAACTACTAGTTGACAATATTTTCATTTAAAAGCCATAATAATACCAAAACAATCGGTATGATGTTTAGATCTATAAATACATATCTAAACATTAGTTATATCAATTTTTTAGACACAAAAAAAATTTAATGGAAAATACATAAAGTATAAAGTATGAAGTTGTAGATCTATTCGAGCTATATAATTTTCATATAAATTTGTATCTTTATCCGCATGCTCTTTTTTTTAAGAGTATGTTAGTTCTCTTGTTCTTGTCCTACTTCTGAACTAGGACTAGGACTTATTTGGAATCGTAGTGGGGCTTATTATAGATGCACTGGGAAAGTTGTTTCCTTCCTCGTCCATTGGATGTTGAATGAAAGGCATGGGAGAGGTGGGCCGGAAGTCATGTGTGACTTGGTTTCTCAAAGTTAAGGTAGCGTTGAGGGTATATATGGAACGAACGGGCGAGCCCATTTTATTACCAAGTGTTTGGTTGTGAGCTAGGTAGAACACGAATGTCCCATCTAAGGAATATTTCCAAAATATTCGCAAGAAACAGGGACGAGCTCGTCCCAAAAAAAAACACGAACCAACATGTCCCACTTCGATGACGTCGCTCTCCCCGCCATTTGTCTTCCTCGCCTTCGTCTCCATTATTCTTCCTTCTCCCCTAGCGGCGGACAGGCACAGTGGTGGGCCGAGCAACGCGTGGCAGTAAGACGAAGCCAATCAGTCGGCAAGCAGTGGCTCTATCCTCCCCTAGTGAGGTTCAGCACGGGTGAGTTTCAGTTGTTTACTCTCATGGTTGCGGACGGACGAGGTGAGGGTGACGGTGCACGAAGCCGAGGTCGGAGCTTGGCATCCTCAGGCGCGGACGAGCGAGGTCGGAGCTTGGCCTCCTCTGGCATGGACAGAGATCGGCACGCGCGGGGCCACCTCCGGCGACTAGCGTCGGTTGTGTTTGGTTTCGGGACAAGGTGGAATGTGATCGTCTTATCGTTGATTTTTCACATGGAACCATCCCAGCTTGCCATTTGGTTGAGGGTACAAAGTCATCTCTGCTCGGTAGTGTGGATCGAAGGGGTGGAATGACATTGCTTCTTGACATCGTTAAGTAGCAGCTAACTGTGGGTCCCACTTGATTTCATCTGGCCCCGCCTGTCATGCTTATAGTTTTTCCTTTTTTTTTTGTCACCCTTATATATATTGTTTTTTTAGAAAACCTGGGGCACGTGATTAGTTAGGCTGTTGGTAGATGCAGTGACAGTGAGGTGCCAAAATACAGAGTAGCCGAGGCAAAGGAACCAATGAAACGTACCACTAGTTCGGCCCTGTTCACTTCTCTTTTCATCAATTTTTTAGCTTATTTTTTCAGCTGGAATAATGTTTTTTTCTCACAACAAATTAATTGAAACAGTATTTCAGATTTTTTTTTTAGCGAAGCGAACGGGGCATCCGTTGCTCCGTAATGAAAGCAGGTCAACATTATGAGACTGCCAAGACAAACTGCAAGGAGATAAACGAAGATCTACAGGGGACCTTTCGTCAGCTCATTCACCTACCGTTTGCATGCATGCTTATTGCTAGATTCTTTTGGGAATAAGGAGCACACACACCAAGCAGCTGCAAGGTGATCTTCCAACATAGAGCGACATGATTGAGGAGTTTTGTTTCGGATGAGAGAAGAATTATATTAAAAAATAGCTGGGTACATCGACATGCTACGATCACTTTGGATTACACGAATATTCAGAAATTGATTTTCATCTAAATTGTACCCACGCTGTGAATAGCTCCAGATCTCAAAACCAAATCTGTACGACGCTTTGCAGTATAGATGACTGCACAGACCAACACTGGGCAAAAGGCATGAGAATAGATGCCCAACGAACGACGGCCAACATTTATGTAGGCGGAGTTGAGAAACTTATTCTTTCTGGTGTCTTCCATTCTTCTTCTGCGACCGAAGAACGAGGAAGACCGATCTAAAACTTAATCTCAATAGTCCTTCACCGTGGCTAGATCTAACCACGATAAAACGGAGAAGAGACTGGAGAAAATTATTCCTTGACGACGACACTATCTCCGCCTTGATGTCGCCGTCCGGAAATAAAAGTCTCTATATCATGCTAGTGAGAATGCTGACACATAGTTGTCACCCTCATCTTCAACAAAGCCACCATGGAAAAAACGATTTCACCCTGCATTTCGTCATCGCCGGAGGCGAGGAGGAGGAGATAAATCCCGAAGACTGAGGACCTGTTTGGCAGGGCTCCTCTTCGGCTCCGGCTCCTCCAGAAGAGCCCTGCCAAACGTTTTTTTCGAAGAGCCGTTTTTCAGTAAAAAACAGAGGAGCCGGAGCCGTTTTGGAGGAGCCATAAATTGTGGCTCCTCTAAAACGGCCCCGGCTTCTCCGGAGGAGCCCCTCAGGAGGAGCCGTGCCAAACAGGTCCTAAAAAACTTGGCATGAAGAGAGCAAGAACTCGATCTGCTAAAAAAACTAATTAAAAATGATGGATTTCCACTTCCTCGGTCTCCGCCGATATACCGAAGGGGGAAAGAGGGGGGCCAGCGGTGATAGAGGTGGGTCGGCGGCGGCAGCGCTCCAAGTGTGCGAGACGCCAGACCTGGGCTTTGGACTTTCAGCCTTCCGATGCCCAAGAAATTGTACGAGCTCTCATGGTTGAGGAGGTCTAAGCCGCACTTGCAGCCTGCAAGAGCATTCAGGTGATCCCTCGAGGGTCGAGGCACTGCAGAACAGACACATAGATAGATTTTTCTTTTTTTTTTTAAACGAACAGCCACTCAGATATGGCATCTATTTTTTTTAGTGGAAGATAGCATCTAGTGTCGTAATGGTGCGGTACTTTTTTTTCTAGCTGGGGAGGGACCTCTCTTAATGCGCGACTTACAAAGATCAATACGATTATGCGGCCCAGTTTGGCTTACGTAATTACGTGATTACGTCCCTCTGATTGCGAATAACATCACACGCGAAGTAATATTAGTACCACATCGCATGGGCAGACTCGTGGAGAAGACGAGGTGCATATAAAAGGAAGAGGTAACCTCTTGGCAACTCATACCTTTCTTGGCCATTTGGCTAAGATCAAGTGTAATATATGTTCTTACCAGTTTAATTATTAATATCTGGTATGTGGATCATGTGTCCACTTTGATATTAAATTTATTTTTTGTGGGAGAGAATCCATTACAATGGCTTGCCATTGGGGTTCTCAACTGTCGCTTAGCCGTTGCACTGTTGGCAGAGCCTGGCACATCCCAACCAAATTAGAAGTTAAATTTCCATCTCTATATAACTGAATATAATTGAATCTTTGGTAAAATTCAAGTAACATTATTCTGATTGAATCTTTGATTTGGAATATCTTGTTTCTCTAAAATTTTTGATTGGTGTCTTTTAACCGACATAAAAAAAAATCATGTCTAATTCAATGTTTCCTGAAAATTTCAATTGCTGCCTTGCACAACCTTTGTTGGGCTCAAAAGGTTTGTGGTATGTTTGTGCCAATTATTGACTGCTTTGGGGGTTGTTTTGTTCAAGTCTGAAGTGCCTTGAAATCCCACTCGGCTGGTGTGTAATTAGCTCCGTGGTGCCACAGTGGGAAGGTGTGAAACAAATTGCTTATTTAGAGCAAAGCATATGGTGGAAACTTGAAATTGAGTCTACATTTCTTAGCTAACAACTGTGGCTGCATGTTTAAAGTTACAAATCTTATTCATGATCATCTCTGAAAACATTTTCTGTGCATGATGAACTTCGTGATGATAATTAAAGGTGATGAATTAGTGACGAAGCTTCTTTTTTGTCTTAAGATACTGGAAAAAGACCAGCAGATAAGTTGATATTGCAGTGTTTTTCAGGCAAGACCTTGCTGCATGGTATTTCAGCTTTAGAGCAACGACTTGATGCATGTAGAGTGTGTGCTTGTTATTTTTGCAACATTTTTTCTTTTGCCTAGCCCTCTCCATCGAATTAATCTCATTAAACAAAATGTTTATCGTCCTAGGGACATAGCTCGGTTTCCCTGTGTCCACACAATCTAAGACAAAAGAAAATGGTTAGTTGTTGTGAGAACAAGTACATCACATTGAGTAACCTGCTTTCTGTGAACAGAGCATCCAAGAAAGGTGAACCAAAATACTGAATTTATGCAGGACACTTTTGGATTTGATTGCCCTGGGCACTTTGATCACTACTGATCCTGTTGGCACTTCATTTGAATTGCTCTGTGCAACTGTTGGTAATAATTTGGAACAAAATTTTACTGCATATCTGTAAAGCAGTACAGTAACATGAAAATTCTCAACGAAAGATAGATGCGGCGGTGTGAAAACCAATCCTAGCAAGGATCCGTCTTGTAGTTCGTGCTGGTGCTGCTGCTCGTCCTGCGCCACCAGTTCTGGATTTTTATAGGCTTGATATTTATGGTATCCTGCAAATATCTCAATGCCAGGACACAGAAGTACAAGGACACTTTCAAAGAGAGGCTTTACGCTGAATGTGTTGCCTGAAACTTTATTGAGTTTCAGACTCCATTGTCGTTGACGTGAACACGTTGCTTCAGAAATCAGAATTGAGCATTGCCACGAAGTGTCAATAATGAAGATAGGCTTTAGGCCCCGTTCGCTTCAGTTGAAAAAACAAGCCGAAACACTGTTTCGGCTGATTTGTTGTGAGAGAAAAATACGGTTCTGGCTGAAAAAACAAGTTGAAAAAGACGGATTATAAGAGAAGCGAACATAACCTTTATCGGACAATCAAATTTGTTTCCGTGGGATCGATGTGGCCTATGTCAGTATTAAGAGATGCAGAATGCATGGGAGTAACAGTAACCTGAAGAACCGATTGGCAGAATTATCTGCAGCAGCACAGTACCCGAACTCGCTCGCAAAATCATTGCATGGCTACAGACTCTGTATAGCACAACTGAACCTTCTCTCAGTTCTCTGTATAGCAGCAGAGTAGCTTTGCATCTTCAGATAATATAAGCATACTAGAGAGATTAACAACAGATCAAGGTTAAGCTCCCAAAGAGACTAAGAGAGTATGGAATCTGCTTGCTCATTGTTGAAACAAACATAAGTAGACATACGCTGCACTAGGCCTATGTTCGCTAGTATTATTGATAAGCTACAGATACGAGCACAGGCCACTATCATGCTAGCTACCTCCATTCATTCACTTCATAGTTCAGAGACGATTTGAGAGGCTGTTCTGTTCAGGTTGTCGCCGAAGCCAGAGTCGACGAGTGCGCAGGCTGTGCGAACCCCACGTAGCTGGTGAGCACGTCGCCGCCGCCCTCTTCGTCGTCGTCCGTGTCCCACAGGAACGCGGCGTGCGCGGCGAGGACGTGGCTGTTCTGCGGGGACGCCTTGGCCGCCCGCTCGAAGTAGCTGGAGGCGCGCTCCTCGTCGCGGTGCACGTCCCAGACCAGCTTGGCGTACTCCGACAGGAGCTCGCCGTCGTCGGGGTCGGCCAGTATCGCACGGGAGTAGTACTCCTCTGCCCTCCTGTAGTCCCCTTTCACCTGAAACCCAATGTGCAGGCAGCGACGGAGCTGGCATGAATGTGTAGGGGGCCAATTCAAATGTACACTGCTACAGTAATTACCAATAGCAGTACAGTTAATTGGAATTCTATGAAAAATCTTTGTTTTTTTAAGTTCTATCTATATATACTGCAATGAACAATTGAAATTCTATCAAAGAAGAATGAACAATGTACGGATTTACATACTTGTAAGCTATGATCCACTGATCAGCAACAACATACATGGTACGAGAAATGCAGAAATTAATTACATACATGCAGCGACATGTAAACCTGTAGAGTGCAGCCGGAGCGGGGGGGCCAGGACCCAGTTTGACCCCCACATAGCTCCGTCCGTGTGTGCAAGTGCCGCCGTCAGAATTCAGAAACAAAAAAAGGTTATTTTTTTTAAGGCACTGTTGGTTTCGCTGAAATTTAATTTAAGTTGATGTTTATATTGATTTTTAAAAAAAATATTGTTCATTCATTAAAAAGTATTGTGAAGTAGCTGAGGATCGGCATGCCCAGCAGATTGACACTAGAACGAACGGCTCTGCAGGAACGGAACGAGACTGGTGCTTGCTTTTGTGCTTTACCTGGTACAGGAACTGTGCATAGTTCCTCAAGAAGAGGCCGTTGCAGGGGTCCTCCTCGATCATCTTCTTGTAGTGCATCTCGATGCCGGAGCGGTCCCCTCCGTTCCCCGACGCCACCAAGTTACTGCCGCCGCCACCATCGCTGCCACCAAACCCGGCGCCGCCGCCGCCGCCGTCGGCGCTGAGGAGGCCCGAGCCGAGGCGGTCGATGCCGAGGCCCCTGGCCAGGAACAGAGGGTGTTCCTGCGAGTAGGTGCTGCCGGTGCCGCCGCCGGCAAAGCTGAACTGGCCGAAGCGCAGCTCCCGCTCCACCTCGTACGCGTCCTCCTCGTCATCGTAGTCCTCCTCATCTTCGTCGTCGGTGGACGCCTGCCGGCCCCTGAACGACTGGATGGTCTCGAGCGGCACCGGCCGCGCCCGGAGCGCCCCTTTCCCGGACGGAGGGAGGTGGTGGTGGTCGTCCGCGCGGACGCCGGCCAGAGACGCGAGGTTGTCCTCGGAGCACGTGCGGCGCATGCCGAGGCGCGAGCGCTCGTGGTCGGACCCGGATCCGGGCCCGGCCAGGTGGCAGGAGATGGGCGGTGGGTGGTAGGCGGCCGCCGGCGACTCGGGGAAGTGGACGGCCGGAGAGGACACCGCCGGCGAGTGGCTGCCGGAGGGGTGCAGCGCGCCGAGGACCGGCGTGGAGGCACTCCTCACAAGCATGGTGGTGGCTGGCTGTTTCGAGCTAGCCAAGGCTCCCTCGATGCAGACACTGGACGCCGGCACGCCTCGCGGGGGTCAGTGTGATCCTGATCCGGAGGCCGGACAGGAGCTTTGCTTGCAGAGGTGGGGGTGAGGTGAGGTGAGCTTGCCGTGAGATGCTGCTGCCGCAGTGGCGCTGCGGCGTTTGCTGGTAGCATAGCATGTGCTTGGGTTTTAATAGGAGCCCCGCGGTAGATGCGGCACATCACCTGCATGCGTGCACGTGAACAGCAGGCGTGTGTGGCGTCGGGTTGCCCTGCTAGCTGCCGCGCCGAGGCCCGCGTCGGGCCACTGCTTTGCTGGATGGGCTCGCCTACGGTGGAGGCGACTTGTGGTGGGCACTGGGCACGGCGCGGTGCGGCGCGCGTTGGCATTGAGCAGCCCTCACGTTTGAATGCGCGGTACGGCCCACTCCCTTTCCACCTCGGTCTCTCGTGTCGTCGTCTTCTTCGGCTTTTCTTTTGCACAAGAAGCCGACGTAGGCACTGGCGTACACATCACACACGGGGACTCACGTGGTTTACGCCGGCGAGCGCCTTGGCGACTGGTGCCTTCTGCTCGTGATTTTTATTAGCTCACCTCAGTCATCATTGCAGCGTTCGTCTCGTACGCGTTGGTCAAGCTGGGCCTCGGGACCGCGTCTACCGTGGCTTGCAACAACACTCACCTAAAATACAAGATATATTCGTCCTTTCAGTAGTTCTACAAGTAAAAAGTTTAATACCTATTCGGTATCTTCTCCAACAACAAGATCCAAAAGAGAATCCTTTTTGTAAATGGGTTTCAGGAAGAAGATGTCCATATTTGGGTTGTGCCTCTCAGGTAACCCAAAATAGATCTCCCGTATAGATCCTCTGTTGGAGGCTGATTTTAGGTATCTTGCTACTCATTTTGGGTTTGGATGTCTATATTGATTCTTTGTTGGAGACCGTCTTAGCACGTGTCGAGGAGAACTGGAGGGAAGGTACACGTGTTTAAAGTTTAATCATGTATTCATGTACGGTCTCAGTTTTTTCCTTCTCTTTTTTTTGCGTATGTATGGTCTCTGTTTGCTGTTGCTTTGATTGCTCATTTTGGGGAGCCATGAGCTTTGATATTTCGCAGCGTGTCCCAGAATTAATTAATTTTTAGTATATGAATCGAACGGAGGTAAGTTCTCTTCATGCGTCGCACTAGAGGAAAGGCAGTTCGGTTTCTTCATTGCTTTGCATAATTGCAATTGCATCCGATGATCCTACCTCTGGCCTTGGTAAGGCTCATTACCGTCTCCCAAAAGAAAAGCATAGAATCTCGGCTTGGAATCACTCTTTTTAGAACTTAGCAGGTCGCTTCTTTTCTCTATACTTTATTTTCCTTACTATTCTCCTAAGTCATGAAATCTTATCCCACGATATAAGTCTTGATCGCGACTCCCACGAGGTCTTGCTCGCGACTGAATGACTAAGGTAAGAAGCTGCTTTGCTCCAGGTAAGGGCCAACCAAGGACACTTACATAACATAAGATATATACTGACTGAGATTTTCTTTCTCAAAGCCTGTAAGTTTTACTCGTAAAGAAATAAGGATTCCCACTTCTAAGTCCACAGGCCGATATCGATGTAAATCTTCTTTGCCTAAGCCCTTCTTCTTTAAGAATCGTTGGACTTGACTTTTCTTACTGGAATTTCTCATACATAAGGCGGACCATGCTCACGGCAAGCAGCGCGCCACCACCGGCGCGCTCCTGGTGCTCGCTGACCGCTCCTCATCCTCGCTGGCCTGACGCTCCTTGCTCCTCGTCCCGACGTCCCCTCGGTGCTGCTGGCTTGGCTGGCTGCTCGCGACGGGCGCCGCCGTGTCGGCACTCGGCCGCGCTGGCCCTTGGAGCCCTGTCCATCCTGTCGCGCCTGGTGCGGAAGGCGGCAAAGCCCGAGCGACGACTGCGACTGCGTCGACAAGGGGAAACGGGCGCGTTGGGGGAGCTGGCAGCGGTGGCCGCCTACAGGACGCCGGCCGCACGCGGCGCTGGCCGTGGTGACTGGTGAGCCAGCCAGCCAGGGGCAGGGCATCACCGACCACAACAAGGCCAAATACTACCAGCACTGCGTCGCCTCACGTATGGTACAGGGAGACGCACGAGCCTACCACAACGGCCTATGATATGTCTAGTACAGTACTCCTATATGCTGTGACCGTTGCTCTGGAGTTGTCTGATGAATCGCTTGCGTCGTCGTAATCTTACACCGGCGTCCGGCAACGGCGAAGCAGTATGACGCCGTGCTTGTACTATTGTGAACGTAGTTGTGCCACCACAGACAGAGCATGCAACAGACTAAGCAATTTAAAATCAATCAGGACTGTAATAAACTTCCTCAACTTGTCCTATACATACATGTGTGAAGGGGTATTTATATCAACCCATTGATTTTTAAGAGTTTTATTTATGTGTGGTTCAGGCTCACAGGCTAGCTCCATTGTATTTACCAGACAGACACATATACATTGCCGTTTCAGAGTTTAGCTCCTACAGTATTTTCCAACGTGCACCCATGTGTGCAGAATCTGCAGGTGATGTATCCGTATCTTCACTGCCCCTCAGCTTGTTGAGCCAGTTGGTCCTGTCGCCAAACACCAAGCAGAACATACAGCTCAAACCACACCACAGTTTGAAATATACTAATAATAACCACTCCTACTTTTACAGTTTTGCATTTTTCAATTTTGATGCATAGACAATAAATTAACCTTGTTTGAAGGCTCTCAGCAATATAGCCAGAGATGCTATAGCAAAGTACAATACTGCAGAACGGATGCTAAGAAAAAGTAGGTATTACCTCAGTTACAAAGAAGGCATGGAATCCATAAGGAACCCTATTAGGAAGCTCAACCACTGCAACTGGATCAGCAGACATTGTCTTCGCATCTATAACGTTTACTTCAGATTTCCTGCATCCACAAGAACACATGTGGAATCAAATTGCAATCGTCAAATTGAAATATTAAGAGCAAGAGGCATATGTTGGCTTCTTGAGTTATCGACATCATCAAAACGATTGTCTATTAGACACTTCAGGCCTTCTATGAATGGCAATATATGCAGGGATAAGAGGATGCAGAGCCAAGGAATAGAGTACCCTGTATTTTCGTCGTGTACAAAGAATATCAGATAGCCATCGTCTTCTTCTCCAGATACACCTGGCTGCTTGGGAACAAAAATCGCCTCTGAACCGAATCTACCAGGTCCCAGGTCATATATGCCTTGTATATTTCCTCCCACTTCAAGTTTTTTCTTACCACTCTCCGGTTCAGCATGCAGATCAAATTTTATGATGCCAGTCACCTTCGCAATGCTGTCAAGTATCGTGCAGTAGACATACCGCTGCTTTCTGTTTTCAACAAGTGGAAAATTAGAAATCCTCAGAGCTTCTGGAAGCATCTAACTAGATTCTTTAATGAAGTTCAGTTCATAGAATATCTACCACAGAGGAAAATTGAAAAAAATGAAATTGACAGTAATCGTGCTTTCACTCCAACAAAAGAATCAATGGTAACTGAATCGAAAATATCCAATAGAGGTACCTGCCAGTATAGCTCTCATTAACACGAGGAAAATCCACAGCAGAAACAGACAGTTGCTTTTGTGAAGCAGCGCCCGATTTCATGTTGAATCTCATCTCGTACCTAAAATATTAGCATTAGAAAAATGGCAAGCACTGCATTACTTCATAACAAAAATATAGATCAAGATTACAGGTATATACAGCTCATTCCCGAAGTTTTCGAGCTTGTCATTTTGATGTCCATTCACTTTGTCCAAATCTGGGTTCTCAAGACGGCAGGTAATGAGAACAACTTCATCACCCTCTTCCCAAGCATTAGCTGTGACAACACATGTTATCAAAGATCAGCTCAAACTAAGAAACACATGGAATTGCATACTCAAGCACAGTAATCTGGAAACTGATCTAGCTTGAGTCCTGTTCTCCTGACATAATTCTATCAGAAGCTCCTAAAGGTAGAAGCACAAGTTTGCAAAAAAAGAAAGAAAGAAAAGAAAACAGGGTTCGACAAAAATCTAAAAAGGCCATACATTAAGAGTTTCAGCAGAAAGCTAAAGACGCCGTACCATTATGGAATATGAAGCAATTAGGGAGTTCAAACCATCTAATGAGTTTGTCATCCTTTGCATAGCGTGGGAGAATACCAAAACGAGCTTTCTTTGTAGGATCAAACTTGAAGATAAACTCACCGTTCTTCACCATTTCCTGTATACAATAATATAAAACAATAATGATCTAGTTATGAAAACAGGTTTGAAGCATTTCCCGACTGCATTAATAGGAATCAACTAGGACATCCATCAGCTAAATGTAAATAAGTAGCACAGAAAGAAAATGCAAAGAAAGTTTTCTGTGCTCACCTTTGGTCGGAACAACAAAGGGAGGTCCATAAAAATAGAGTAATTCTCCGTGATGGCAAAGTCATGCATCATTACAGATTCTGGTATTGTTATTGGCACAGGATCAAGCATAGCTCCGTCTTTGGTAATCACACGGTATGTACAGTATGGAGGTTCATGTGAATATCCGAATGTGAACATTTCATCTAAAAGGAGGGTAAATACAAACATTAAAAGTTGTCAGAAATCAGAGGGAAATCAAGAAATATTACTGAGCCAATGTAATTTACCTGTAAAAGGATCAACCTTTGGATGGGCAGTGAAAGAATGTTTCAACCTTTTGTCATAATCCAACAAGCCAAGAGTCTGCAAGTCTCCATCTTCAAGGACCTTAACAACATCTAAAAATGTGGAAAACATGTTCTGCATTAGCATAATTACTGCAATGGATGTGTGTGGTCTGTGGATAACAAAAGATTGCAATAGTGTGTAAAAATCAGGATGTGATCTCTGCATAGTTGCAAGCAGAATGTGCCATCGGAAAATATTTTCAAGATTCCTATGGCAAATCTGTCTTACACAGTGTGACGTCTTTTTGCTGTGGTAAATGTGCTTGGTGATTTAAATCCTACTATAAACGATTTTTTTTTTTTTTTGGGGAGCAGACAATCAATACAGACAGTGCCGAATATGAAACTGATTGTCATTATTTCCATATTTGTATCTTTCTTCAACCTGAACTCCTATTATATTCTTTACCCTCTATAGCTGCATGGCACAGATGAATCAATGTGTCCCCTGCATAGTGGAACATTATCTCAAATAGTGAATTCTACATATTGTTTATTTTTGTACTGTCACACAGGTTTTAGCATATGATTTCTTCATTGTCACTTCTTGTTAGCCACGAGAACATAACAATAGTGCAAAATTTTGGGGGGAAATTTACCAATTTTATTTATACACAGAAGTTAGGTGCCTTTCCAACAGGGCATGTCCACAAAAAAGAATGTGATAATGGGTTGAGAACTTACATGGCTTATCTGCTTCTGACAAGGCCATGAGTTTACCATGATGATATATAAGTGCAGTATTAGCTGGAAAAAGGAAGGCATCAGAAAACCAAAATGTCACCCCACAAGCAATTGCTCGTGAAACAATTGTACATTTACGTAGCATACAACAATGCCCTTAATTAGACATGATATTTAACAGACACATCATAAGCTAAGGTGGTACCTGTCCCAAATCCATAGGTAAAATCCAAGACTTTGAATTTTTTCCGAAGTTGCTGCATTTGGACCATAAACAATCCAAAAAATCCCTTCAGGTCTCCAATCTGCAAATAATTGAGAGAGGGAATAATCACGTGCATGCACCATTTTGTAGGAAGCTGATTGTAAAGGAGGACAGCTGGGTGGAGCTGGCTACTAGGAGAGGAATTAGACTAGACACTGGAAAGGCTTAAATAGTTAAATTGACTCTTCATTGTTTGATTAATTACAAAGGGTGGCAGCCTCCAAAAACTTGACAGACCAAATCCAGATAAGATGGGAGCTTAACAAATAATAGATATTCTAACATCCCTAACCTCATGCTACAATACAAAGGTACTATTCATGTGCGTGAACAGTAATTCGTGCACATAACACTGATGGCCAAAGCTAAAGTTGTAGGGTTTGAATTAGTACTTTAGGATCAATATTATCCTTGAACTGTCAGATGGTAAGATCTAAACATCATTTCTATGATACATTGTCGACTAATTGATGCCATAACAAAGAATAAAATATGCTCTAAAATTCAAACATGCCATCAATATAGCAGCAAAGAAACGAAGATGACATCACATAATAAGTCGCCATGAAGATATGACAATTTATAAGTAGAGGAAATAACCAAAACAAATGAGCATACCCCAAGACGATAGTCATCACATAATAAGTCGCCATGAAGATATGACAATTTATAAGTAGAGGAAATAACCAAAACAAATGAGCATACCCCAAGACGATAGTCATCGATTTGGAACTTTGGATATATCATTAAAATCTAAGCTGGTTTCAGAACAAATATTTCCATAGCAAAATGGTGGACCAAAATAAGCTTATGCCTAGTATGTATTCAGAACCCTAGTCACACATCACACATTAGTTAGTTAGCTAAAAAGAACAAACTTTGGAGATGGAGATAAGTAGGCATTACAGCGTCAAATGGTAATTTGTTAATAAAATGCTTAGGTTTTGAATGAAACAAGTAATTTTACCTTCATAAACTTCGCTCCACCAAAATACTCTTCTTGTTTGAGGCGAGCAGTCTTTACATATCTTGATACATAGGTAGCTTTTCCACCTTTAATACGCATGGCATGAATCATCCTATTAGACAAAATGAAGATGGTATCACAGTTAGTGCACCATGAAATATTAGTGTGACCTCTTGCATTTTTGTATTCACACGTCTTTCTTCATTACATCCTGATAAATCTTTTAAATTCTTTGACTATGGACATGTTTATAACTATGTTTCTTCATGTTCTCTTTTCTGATGAGCCTGTCTTTCTTCATTACATCCTGATAATTCTTTTAAATTCTTTGACTACGGACATGTTTATAGCTATGTTTCTTCATGTTCTCTTTTCTGATGAGCACTGAACAATCAAAATACATAACCTATGTCTTAAATTGTTCATCTGCAATTGCATGTATCATTGGGCATTACATTTATTATGTTTTCTTGTCACCAGCTGCAATTGTGTATGAAGAGAATTTTGTGATAATAGAATTGTTCTAATTCTATGCCGCTGTAAAGAATCAAATATACATGAATGAAACAAGTGGCAGCAGGACAGAACGAATGTACTGCTAGAACTTTGGTATTTTGGGAAGTACCACATACCCATCTCCATCAAACCTGCATAAACAAAATTGAAAAACAAGTAGTTAGTTACAAAATTTACACTTAAATATTGGGAAATAGGAATGGAATTTGCATTACAAACAAATAAGTAACTATAACCACAGCAGTACACACTTATGCGTAAATTAAGGAAGATGCGTGAATGCACATCTATGAACGAACCCTTCTGGAATTATATAGCCATATAGAATCTTATGCTTTAGTAACACTATACAATATGTGATTAAATGCCCTTGGATTGGAACTGCAAAATGGTGTTTAACCTTTTAGGCTTTTACAGAAAAGTGGAGCTGTGACTACGACGGTGTCTCTAAGGAAAAGGGAAGTTGTCAAGTAAGAGTCAATACCAGTGATACCCGGCAACAGGGACAAACTTTGGATTAGGCCCAACCCTGACAAACTCTCCATTCAAGCACTCCTGTAGATAGATGTCCAAAAAATAATAGTGAGACAACAAAAGGAGATATGAACAATCTAGCAAACACATGACTGCATAACGAAAATGTCATTCCTAAAGGGAGTTGTCTCAAAGAAAGCCAATTTTTATTATTGCATTTAAAGTCGTTCCTTTTATAAGGGAAGATTCATTAAATTAAAGGTGATTGCTACAGAGTGCTGTAGCCTAAGATTCATTAGTTTAAGATAGTTTTTAGTTGACTTGAAGAGTACATCTACTGGTAAAAGGAGTATTGTGCTCCAATGTTTCATACTCATACCTGTTGACTACCAGTGTCATGGCAAGGTACTAGTAGGAGTATTGTATTGGGTCTGGTTAAAGGGCGCACAACAGCACAGGTCAATGTTTTTGTTTGTTTATACAAGGAGCCTGAGAATCTGAATTCGTGACACTGTGACAGGAATTTTTTGTGTGGAAACAAAGGAAACACACAAAAATGAAGTATTTTGACGATACATACATGTAGTAGTAGAAATATTAATCCCTCGGTCCCAAAATAAATCAACTTCTAGGAGTGATATATAAATAATATATTTTCATAGTCTACTTTTTTGGTGTCAAAACTCAAAAGTACCTATAAAGTCGGTTAATCTACTCAAGATTCTAGAGTTATTTATTTTGGGACGGAGGAGAATAGTTGCTTTGGCGGAGAAGAAGAGAGGGAGAGATCAGAGATGGAAATGGTACCGGGAGGTGTCCGCGGACGGTGAGGTTTGGGGCCGGCGGGGTCTCCTCGACGACGGGGGCGAAGTTGCCGGAGAGCCAGTGGAGCGGCTTGGTCTTGTCGTGGCCGAGGCGCACGACGAGGGACTCGAGCAGGTCGAGCGCCCAGGAGGCGAGCCCCTTGCGCGGGCGCGGCGCTGGCACCACCACGAGGCCGTCGTGTTGGAGGCTGCTGTCCTGATGCTCCGCCTCCGTCCCCATGGCTGCGGCGGATGACTCGTGGCGGAGAAGGGAGGAGAGGGAAGGGGAGTGGCGGTATATCCTGGGAGTGGGCCGGCCGGAACCCACCTCGTGTCCTACTCCACTCCACTCCTCGTCTCGTGTCCTCAACCCCACTTCGTCGCCTCGTGTCCACTGGACACTCGTCTCTTGTCTTGTACTGCTCCCGGGACAGCAGCACCTCCTCGGGAATCCGCTCACGTCCTCACACACAACGATACGCCTCCTCCGCCTCGTCCGCCTTCCTCGCCTACTCGTCCATCTCCGCCTTCCAAGGCTCCAGCCAAGCCGTCGCGGATTTTTTTTTAATTTTAATATTTTTTTAAATTAATTCTAAATCTAACACAGTTTATTTTTTATTTTCAAATCTAACGCATTTGGCCACGTCTATTGCCAGCCGCGTCATGCATGGTGGCTCGGCAAGAAAGCTGACGTGGCGACGACCGGGACGCTAACCAGTGACGTAGCAGGGTCTGCCGCGTCACCAATCTTAGCGTGGCACTGCCGCACTCTGATCCATGGCGCGCAGCAGCCCACGACGCCCCGACGACGACTGTGAGACTGCAGGGCACCGTGCGAGCAAAGATCGATGGAGTGGACACGCCTACTCACGGCATGCACAGTGCCGCCTCAGAGAGCATCGAGCATCGGGTCTAATGCCAGAGGATGAGCAGTAGCGTATGGGCTGAGCCAGGGCTGACGCCTGCGCGACTTCAGAAAGGGTCACGTCGGTACGTCGCATCACCGACGACAATGGCACCCCTCGATTGTGTCTGTACATGCATCAGCAGTCACCATGTTCGTCGGTCAAAACAAACAGTGCATGTGACAGTCAGTTCCGCCTTCAGGTTTTGCTTTTAGAGTATATTTGTTTCAATTTCATTGATCGGCATGCATGCACCGCCTGTCTCGAGTGCAAGCAACGCTAGCTAGGAGTTAGTACAAACTAGCTCCCTTTAGCTAAAATATTGATGGCCAAAAGTTAGTTCTGCTATTAGCCCCCTCTATTTTGATAGCTAATGACTAATTTAAGCAGAAAAAAAAACGAAAAAGGGCATACTACTAGTGTAATATATTGGACCATAAATTCATAACATAATGACCATAACAAGAATACAATGCAAAAAAACTTGATTGCAGTGATTTACTCTAGATTTCATTAATGAAGATATCAATTTGTTTTAAATTAAAGAAAACAAAATTCGAACCTAGAAGCCTAGAGTCTAGACTGGAGAATGGACATTGGAGAGGGTGAGTTAGGGGGTGTTTGGTTACCTCTCCTAAATTTTAGTCGTTGTCCCATCGAATATTTGGACACATGAATGGAGTATTAAATATAGATTAATTATGAAATTAATTACATAGTTTACGACTAATTTGCGAGACGAATGTTTTAAGCCTAATTAGTCCATGATTTGACAATGTGGTGCTACAGTAACATGCGCTGACGATGGATTAATTAGACTTAAAAAATTCATCTCGTGGAGTACTGACGAATTATGTAATTTGTTTTTTATTAGTATCCGAACACCTTATGCAATACTCTCTCAACACACCTCTTAAATTTTAATCACTGATCCAAACACCCCCTTAAGCAGAGCTAGGTGGGGAGGGGGTGAGCCAACGAGGGAGAAGACTACGCTTCAACGCCATCCGCTCCACCGCTGGACATTGGTTGCCAACTACATGAGCGAGAGGGAGTGAGGCCGAGGAGGGTGCTTGAATCACATAGTGTAACCGTTAAGAAAGGTCACCTTTTCCTTGGGGGTTCAGAGTGCCTGTCCATGGCAGTCGGACACCTTTGGGCTTTGCGTGACGGAGGCCTGCCCTGCTCTGACTCGGGGCTTTTGGGGCGTCGGGCGCACGACGTGATGGAGAGACGACGTCGTCGACGATGTTGCCTGCTCGGCCCATACGCCATCTCTTGCTCACCCTCTGGCGTCGGACCCGATGCTCTCTGAGGCGGCACTATGCACGCCGCGGAAAGGTGTCAGCTCCTGCAGTAGACGTGCCCACTCCATCGACCTTTGCCCGCGTGCGGTGCCCTGCTGTCTCACAGTCATCATCGGGGCGTCGTGGGCTCTGCCGCGCCATCGATCAAGGAGCGGCAGACTCTGTCACGTCACTGGTCAGCGTCTCGGTCGTCGCCACGTCGGCTCTCTCGCCGCGCCACCATACATGGCGCGGCACATGCATTTCGCCGCGCCATGGCAATATACGCGGCCAAAAGTGTTAGATTTAGAAATAAAAAAAAAACAGTGTTAGATTTAAAATTAGTTTTAAAAAAGTGTTAAAATTAAAAAAATGCCAAGCTGTTCGGCTGGTAGTGATAAGTCGACTGATGCTTTTGTTGTAACAGAAAAATACTGACATAAGCCCGTCAATTCCTCCTGTCTCTGCCTCTTCACCGCCAACGGCAGGGACACCGGACACGTCTGCAGGCTCCTCTTTCCTTTGCGGCCCGCGTCAAAGGCCGAGTCGCGCATCCACAGCCGGCCGCCTGCGCGCGCTCGCCCTAACCGCTGTGGCCACCGTCTGGGCCGCGCCGGTCAACGACTGCGAATAAGCCCAGGCGAGGCAGAACGGCTGTGGCGACGACGGTGGTGATGGATCCGACGAAGCCGTACACCTCCGATGGCTTGGGCCGTGGCACGGGCGGCGTAGGAGCGGACCCTCGTGGAGTGATCCAGTCGCGGTTGGGTCGGTTTGCTCTTCGTGGGCCAAGTATCTATATGGGCTACCATAAAGTCCAGAACAGAGTATACAATGGCCGGCAAACTGATCTGGACAGAGTATACAATGGCCGTGGATAGAGTATACATCGAAGTCTTTAGATAAGCGAGATCATCCAAATCAAAGAACAAGGCAGCAATCGAAGTCTTTAGATAAGCGAGATTTTCCTAATCAAAGATTCAATTAGGATGAACATTTATTTTTTATCAAAGATTTATAACACTTAATTTTTATCAAAGACTAAATTATATTATATTATACAGATGAAATGTTATTTCTTGATTTGGTTGGGATGTGCCAAGCTCTGCCAATAGTGCAACAGCTGAGCGACACTCGAGAACCCCAATGGCAAGCCATTGTAATGGATTCTCTCCCACACAAAAATAAATTTAATACTGAAGTGAACACATGGTCCACATATCAGATATTAAACTGATAAGAACAGATACTACACTTGATCTTAGCCAAAAGGCCGAGAAAGGTATGAGTTAAACAATGAGGAGCCCCCTTGTTTTGTATGCCCGTTTCGAACTCCCCCAATTTGGCTGCACTGTGTGGTACTAAATAATGGACGGCAACTAAGGCTAATGGCAATGGCAACTGATAGAAATATAAGCGAGATTGGGACGTATCATCCTGTTGGGCCTTGAAGTCGGCCCATTAAGCTATCCTGGCCTGGCAGATAAGTAAAGAACGGCCATAACAAGGCTTTTCTCTCTTATTATATTACGGAAGAACTATATGTCTTTTTATCCCTTTTTTTTCTTCCCTCTTTCTTTATATTTTTTCCTTCTTCTTATTTTCTTTCCAAAATAATGATTTGGAAAAGCACGCATGTTCGACCATCGGCACAACTCAACGGGTTTGGTCGATGGACTGACTGACGCGTCGATGCCGTTCTCAAGTAAAAAAATGGATGGATGTTGTGTAGATTCCTGCCCATCCGTAGCCCGTAGGTCGCTGAATACATCTGCTCATCCGTAGCCTTTGGGTGTTCACCTCGCTCATCCGTGGCCTGTGTCTGCTCATCTCGGAGAAAGAACGAATGGACTGACGAAGACGCCGTTTGTTCTTGTTTAGCTAAAAGTATTGTTGGCTGATTTGGTGTGAGAGAAAAATATTATTCGTTGTCTGAAAAAGTACGACTTATAAGCCAAACAAGCCCAAACGAACAGGGTGTATGTTGACAGTCAGACGATGTGCAACGTTTTTTTTTCCCTGAAGGAACGAAGATTTATTTGGATAATTATTAAAGGTATGGTCTCTGTAGTAAGGCGTTATACACGACCATTAATAGAATATAAAACAAAAGAAAACAAAGACACACATCCATTACAAGAAGAATGATATCAGTAGACTGTCTAAGCGAAGACACCAGCAGAAAACCGTGCCAAAAAAAAACAGCCCTGATCAGCGGCTCAGTTGGCAGTTGCGGGCCATGTTTAGTTCATCCAAAATCCAAACTTCGGCACTAGGTAAAAAGAAGATTCATCGTCACATCAAACTTACGGTATATGCATGGAGTACTAAATGTTGACGAAATCAAAAATTAATTGCACAGTTTGGTTGTACTTTGCGAGACGAACGTTTTGAGCCTAATTAGTCAATGATTGGATAATTATTACCAAATAAAAACAAAATGCTACAGTGCTACCGAATTTAGGCGGCGCCGAATCCGGCCGGAACTAAACGCGGCCCTGGTTGCTTAGCTGAGAAGAGTACTACAGCGTTTGGAGTGTACGCTACGCTTTTTCTCGCTTTTAATCGGAAAAAAATTTACTGCCTCCCTTCCGAAATAAATCACCATCTCGTATTGAGAAGAACCAAATAATTTTTATTTTAATCAAATATATATCGAAATAATAATAATATTTGTGACACGAGGTAAACATCATTAGACTAATCGTGTCATATATTTTTTTAATAGTAAACATATTTAAAGATACATACAAATAAGTATACTGTTTTTTATAAACTTATTAGTTAAAATTAAGATGGATTGACTTCTTGAGATACCGGGCAGAGAATTGCTTCGGGACACATTCTTGTTGCGCGCTTTTAGTGGTTGTTTGGATCTCTATCTATATTTTAAACCTGTTTTAGCTAAATACGGTAGGTTTTAAACAGGAGTAAAAAATGGCAAATCCTTCCTGCTATGTGCTGCTACTGACTGCTCGTCTGCCACTGGTACTCTAGTCGCCTGTAGACCATCGTCCCTTTCGTTTGAGCTTGTTTGACTTATAAGTCATGATTGAAAGTACTATTGGCTGGTTTAATGTGAAATAAAAATATTATTCGCTGACTGATAAGCCATGGCTTATAAGTCAAAAACGAACGGGCTGCATGTTGAATGGCCACCTGAACGTCCGAACCACCCTGCCTTGTCCGTCCCATGGATCCCCCACTGGCCGACCGAAAGCTAGCCAGTTCGCGGTTGCAGTCTCTTGGTTCGCCGGTTCGGTCCATCCATCCTTTGCCTGGTTTGTCTCGCCAGTCGCCACGCACGATTGCACTGCACGAACGCTGAAATTTTCCCGTCCCCCGGACGCCCGGAGGGCTAGCTAGTTGCGTCGCAACTCGCAACCGCCAACCGCCGCGGCCGCTCCACATCAGCGCACGCGTCTGTTCCCGGCCTCCCCCGCTGGTGCATTTGCACGCGCGCGCCTGCCGTGAAACTTCCCATCCGTACCGTCCTCATAGGCGTTCGGTCAGTCACGCGCCCCGCGGCAGCAGAGGAGGCTACTACGCCCGCCGCGGGCCGTGGCGCAGAGCGTCTCGTGTTTTGGAGGAAAGGAGACGCGGGCGTAAGGCCGCTGGACGACCTTGTACGCCGACGTCGTTTTCAACGGTTCCTGCTAGCATTTTCCGAGAAAATCCGGTGGGCAGGCAGCGGCAGCAGCAGCAGTGACGCCGGCCCTGCCCTGCTGCGCCGTGTTGTGCCCGCGTCTGCCGATCTTTGCTTGCTTTCGCTAGCCCTCCGGCTCTCTTTCGTCCTTGTGTTTCCTTTACCGTCTTTCGGATCCGGCCCACTTGCGTGTACGTGTACACCATTGGCCAGTTTCAAAAAAAAAAAAATGCCACTCGGATAAAGTTGCTAGGAAAAAGTTCACATTACCTCCTCAACTTTCACGAAAGTTCGATTTTTCTCCCTGAATCCAAAACCGGCAAAACACATCCCTCAACTTTTAAAATCGTTCATCTTACCTCTCTGACCCTGTTATAAGCAGTTTTAAAGATGGTTTTATCTTTTTCCTCTGTTTTTTTCTTTTTATTTATTTCGGTTGAATCTTTAAAAAATCATAGTAAATCACATAAAAATTATAAAATAAAAAATCTAATTTTATTAGACTTCACATGAGTAGATCTACACAGTGAATATATAATATGGCATGCTTTAGTACAAAGTTTTTGCTGTGGCTTTAGATCTATGTTTTTCTGTGATTAATTAGAATAATTCATAGCTATAGCTTCTATGATCCGATTGTGATGAAATTTTTATGGTGGGTTAATTATTGTATGATTGAACTATAATAAAAATTTTATACTCATTGAATCATGTATAGCTTAGTTATAGATTTGTTTATATTTAATAAGCATAAACCTAAATAAAATATATAACTAACTTATACATGATCTTTTTACTTCAGCGGATGGGGTCATTGTGCAGCGGATGGGGTCTGCGGCGGAGGGGCCTGTTGTGATCAGTTCCGACGAGGAGGACGGCGCGCAGACGCCAGCCGCTGGCAAGCGCAAGTCACCGGACGCCGCCGCCCTTGCGTGGGCCGAGGCAATACTGGACCAAGAAGACTCCGACGACGCGGTTTTGGAGAGAGTGGGTTATCCGGCGACGATGCTGGAGATCTTGGATTCCCTGAAGGCTGAAACGGGGATTGTTGTTGGCGACGAGGGTGTGGTTGGTGCCAAGAACACGAGCACCGTGCCTGTTGCTCGTGGCAACGACGACGATGATGATTGCGTCATTCTTGACGGTGACCCTGATAAGCCGGTTGCCGTTGCCAAGGAGGGGGACCCTCGCGTGATGCCGCTGAGGATGAACTGCAGACAGTTGCGGAGAAAGGAGAGGTACTGCTCTTACGCTTGCTAGCTTTAATTTGTCCACTGCCGTTACGGGTTGCATGACGGTGTCATTGTGAGTCACTAGTGATTGCGGTGTCATCGTGAGTCACTAGCGATTGAATCCAAAGTCGTATGTGTGCGCTGTTGTCGTTTACAGCTCGAAAAGATTTTGACTGGGCTGGCAAAAGATTTTGAGTGGGTTGGCGCCTCTTCGCGAACTGCACTCTTGTTATGCAGTTAATGTATGGCAATTTATATCTCGCTACAGACAAATTTGTTTTCCGAATGCAGCTGTTGAACCACAGTTCATTTTATTTCTTTCGGTACTAGTAATGTTAATCCTAACTTTGTGTAAAATTTAACATTTGCATGGCCGCATATGCCATTATTGATGACCAATGTTACTTGTGAGGAGGAACTTGTTTATAATTATGGTCGTTGCAATACTCTGCCAATAGTGTTTAGTTTAATGCATCAGCTAGATCATTTAAAAAGTTCAGGTTGATGTTTTGATGTATCTACGTATTTGAATCTCATGTTGACTCCTTGATATGCCCCACATTATGGATGTCCTTAAAGGGGTTCCCTACTACTACTACATATGATATTCTTATGATTTTTTGTGCTTATGCATTCAGGAGCTATAATGTGGACTGACAATTGTATGTTCCTTTTTCAGATAGCATGCAGGGATTTCCCTCATCCACGCCATCTATGTGCTACCTTGCCATTCAGCACCAGTTCTCATGCAAGCCATTGTCGTATGGTCAGTAGTTAACTCTCTTTCCTCTGCTTGCAGATGATAATCTTTAGTCTACTCCTGCAGGCTGTAGCATGGACACATTTTCATTCGTGTGCTTCTCTCTTAAATGCAGTGCCATCGTTATGTTTGTGACTGTCCTGCTCCCTGTCCCTTGTGGGTCCATCATTGTCATGCTACAGATAAGGATTCAAAGTGGAAGAGACTGAGGCAATCCAAAAACAAAATCCAGCCAAATCCTAAACGAAGACTACCTCAGCATTTCAATCACTCAGTCACAACAGGACCATCCTCGCAGTATTCTGTGAATGTAACTGGTTTTAGTGGAAGATTTCCTGCACCATCTCCTATGCCAAGAACTATCCCGAGCTATGGATCAAAAGGTGCCCAGGTTGCTCCTCCACTTTATACACCCTCAAATGGTAATCATCTGCAACCTTCTGTTCCTAGCTATGGCCTGGTGCAGCCAGCACGGCCTCATGCATCTCAGCCTGCACAAGTTTCACCAGGAGGCCATGTTAGTGCTGAGACTTTTCAGAGGTACCCCCCTCAGTTTCCTGTTGGTGCACCAATGGGATATCAGGGACACCAGTACCGACCACCATCATATCCTCAGCTTGCTCCTAACACGGTTGTTGGCACTGGAGTGCCCCTCTCACGGTGCTCCTCGCTGAACACTCAGGCTCAGGGAACACAACGCCCACAAGTTCCATCGCCAGGTATATTATCGAAGGAATCACTTGCTAATTTGGCACGTCAGTTGGGATTATCTGATTACAATAGCAATCAGCCATTAGGTCAGCAGTCAACGAGCACACCTCAATATATGCATATGCATCCTACAGACATACTACTTGCTCAAGGTGCTCGAAAGGACAGACAACAGACTTATGTTAAGAAAAGCTATGTGGCAGCAACTTCACAAATCGGGGCTTCCAGCCATAATTCCTCAAATCATGCACCTGGGGGCACTGTTGTTTCATCCGGTTCAGTTCAGATCCAGCAGGCTTTGTGCCAATTGAAACCGGGCACTGTTCTTTCATCTGGTTCAGTTCAGACCCAGCAGCCATTGTGCCAATTGAAATCTCAGAGCAGTGTTACTCCGAGTGGAACCGCTCCAAATACTCTTTACCTTCCGCAGCCATGAACTTTGATCACCACCGTGTTCTCATCATTAGACTATTTTTCCTTTCTTTATTATGCTTGTAGTTTTTTTTATATCATAGATAGATAGGTTATCATCGACAGATATCTTGGTACCCTCTCTTAGGAGAACATTAGGCTGCTCCTGTCATAGCGAGCTTGGACCTAACCTTTCTGGTGTAATGGTTTAAACCTGTGAATTAATGGTCAAAACTTGCAGTGGTTAAACAGATTTTGCAAGGTACTATATAGCTTGTGAAGTTTCAGCACCTTGTCCAGTGGTAAAACAGGTGCTCATTCAAACGTTTTGCCCCCTTTGTGGTCTGCCTTAAGATTTAATGCCTTACGAATTTGTAGTAATGCTGGTTTCATCGTTGTTACGTGCCTATATAGCCTTAACCTACATCTGCCATTGACCACTAACTGGATGGTAACCTCTGTGGTTTGATTAAGATGCCAGATCGCAGGAATAGATTGCACAAGCTCAACCTGAGGTGCAAGTGCAATGTCCTTGGAGGATTTTCTGTTCTCGTGTGGCTATGCGGTTTTGGTGCAGAAAGTTGAAGCTTTTCAACGCAAGTTCGGGACCGAGTCTTGTGGGTGGTGGCATTCAGCGTCAGCTTCCACTCGTGGCCCAACGGCCAACCGATCGAATACAGCTTCCACTGGTGACCGAATCGAATACGAGTGAGGTCAGACGAGGAGTTCCAAGAAAAAAAAGCAATGTGGCAACGGCAGGTTCAGAAAGGTTAGGAAAGCAGCGCTTTGGTGTCTGCTGCTTGGAGAAGCAGAACTCGCTGCCTTGCTCTTTGTGTTCATGCTGTCCATCTTGGTGAGGACCGAGGAGAGGAGCTATGTTGAGGACCCTGACGATTGATTAGCCCGAAGGACTGGACTGAACATGTTTGTTATCAAATGACGAATATAAAACGAACACACAAGACAAGATTTTTACGTTGACCAATCCAGATTGGATTGAGTACCAAAATGCTAGGAATAACAATGAGACGTAAATTTTTAACATACACAATCACAATAACAAAAAAAAAACGTGGCGCTCTCTGCATCTCAGAAAAGATCCACATTATAATCTGAATCATACATTTAACAATATATTTGGTCTATAAGCTCAGTGACTCGACATGGCACTTTAAAACATTTATTTAAGTTTATTACCACAAAAATCCACAGCAAACAACCAAAACCTTGTTCTGAACTGGAAGCATCAACATGACTCGCATTCGAAGCAATAAGCATGACGATAGTGCTACTTGTGTTCTTTGTTACTTACTCCATAATTACATCATCTAATTTTACGCTAGTTCAGACTTGGAGGCTTCGATTATTTAGCCCCTATTTGCTTCGTTTCTGAACCCGCCACTTTCTGCCATGAATACTGATATGGACCTGTACCTTTCCCTTCGTCGATCGGAGGTTGTACGTGTGCTGGGAGGCTGGACGCGCGGCACGGCGGCGGGGCGCCGTGATCGCGAGGGGAAGGAGAAGAACAAAGGCGGCAGCTAGGGCAACTCCTGGCTCCCAAAGGAAGCCGAGTAATTAGATTACTCTTGCTTAATTCTGCCCATGGGAATTACAACTCCTATATATGGCTAATTGCTCTCTAATTATAGAAATAAACAATTAAGGATAAATATGGGTTTTTAGCCCCTAGCTCCTGCGCCTAATCCTCCTGGCCGATGGTGGCTTTAGCCACTAATGGGCCGGCACCTTTGATACTGGACGCCGGTCATAACATCTCTCCTCCGCGTCGACAAACAGCTCGTCCTCGAGCTGTACATCGGGGTAGAGGGCTTTGAAGTCGTCGAGAGCTTCCCATGTCGCAGCATCAGTCGGAAGGCCGTGCCACTTGACCAATGACTTCCAATGGCGCGTGGCGAACTGAAGCCACGACGACCGCTCGGGGCGTAGCAGCGCCCCTCGGAAACGGGTGGCACCACCGCCGGCGTCGCAGGAGGATCACCACGCCACTGCTTGAGCAGCCCGACGTGGAAGACATCATGGAGGCGTGCAGTCTCGGGCAGCTGTAGACGATAGGCCATCGACCCAATGCGTTCCAGTACGCGGAATGGGCCAGCGTAGCGAGGACGAAGCTTGCCCTTGGCCGGCGTCGCGAGCGTGTGGGTGGGCGGTGAAGAAGTCGGAGCAGCACCCAATCGCCCACAACGAAGTCCACAGCCCGGTGGTGCTCGTCGTAGCGCTCCTTGACGTGTTGTTGCGCCTGGAGGAGGCGCTCCCGGACCTCGACCAGGAACGCGTCGCGGTCCCAGAGCATGGTGTCCGCGTCCTCCGTCTCAGCCGCCCCTCCTGGTGGGGCATAAGGGGAGGCGGTGGGCGGTCGTAGACAATCTCGAATGGAGTCGCCCGAAGCGCCGTGTGGTACGACGTGTTGTAGCAGTACTCCGCCCATGGTAGACAATCGACCCATGAGCGTGGCCTATCACCGGTCACACAGCGCAAGTACATGGCGATCACTTTGTTGACGATCTCGGACTGGCCGTCCGTCTGAGGGTGAAAGGCCGTGCTGAGCCTCTGCTTCACACCTGCAAGGCGAAACAAATCCCTCCACAAGTGGCTGGTGAAGACCGGATCGCGGTCGCTGACGATGGAAGTGGGGAAGCCATGAAGCCGCACGATCCCCTCGAAGAAGGTGCGAGCCACCGACGCGGCCGTGTAGGGGTGGCTGAGGGCGATGAAGTGCGCGTACTTGGAGAAGCGATCCACCACCGTTAGGATCACAGACTTACCATGGACCTTGGGGAGGGCGTCGATGAAATCCATGGAGATGTCGGCCCACACTTGGGAAGGCACATCCAAGGGCTGCAGGAGACCGGCCGACTGTGTCGTGGTCGTTTTGTTGCGCTGACACACACCACACGTGCGGACGTAGTCTTGTACAAGCTTGCGGTCGCCGGGGATGTAGAAGTCGCTGCGCAGCCGCACAAGGGTCTTCTGGATGCCCTCATGCCCCGTGGTATGCGCTAGGGTCACCACCTGATGGCGCAAGTCCTACAGGTCGGGAACGTAGACACGTTTGCCATGAAGGAGGAAGCCGTCCACGGCGGTCCAGGGCGCCTCCAGCGTCCCCACGGCCTGCTGCTGCAGGAGGCCACGTGCCACTGGGTCCTCCCGGGTGGCTACCCGGATGTCGTCGTAGAGGGCGAAGGATGGCTCGGACAAGGTGAACGCTGCCACTGCGTCCTCGTCGTGGCGGGACAGCGCATCCGCCACCGAGTTGAGTCGGCCGGGGCGGTATTCCATCGCGAAGTCGAACCCGAGCAGCTTGCTAACCCACTGATGCTGCGGAACAGTGGAAAGCCGCTGGTCAAGCAGGAACTTCAAACTGTAGTGGTCGGTGCGGATGAGGAAGCGGCGTCCCCACAAGTACGGCCGCCAGTGCCGGACCGCCTGCACCAGCCCGATGAGCTCGCGCTCGTAGGCCGCCAGCTTGATGTGGCGCGCGATGAAGGGTCTGCTGAAGAACGCCAGGGGGGCCAACCCCTGGTGGAGGACGGCGCCGAAGCCTGCGCCTGAGGCGTCGCAGTCGACGACGAACTCACGAGTGAAATCCGGCATCTGCAAAACAGGGGTTGATGACAAGGCCCTCTTGAGGGCGTCGAAGGCCTCCGCCGCCTCCGGCATCCAGGCGAACGCCTCCTTGCGTAGGAGACGAGTGAGTGGAGCTGCGATGGAGCCGAAGTCGCGGATGAACTTGTGGTAGTAGCCCGCAAGCCCGAGGAAGCCGTGGACACCGGGGTGAACGCGGCGTCGGCCATGAGGCGACCGCAGCCACCTTGTCGCTGTCCATAGCGACGCCGTCGACGGAGATGACGTGCCCGAGGTAGTCGACGGAGAGCGTCCCAAAGGAGCACTTGGACCTCTTAAGGTAGAGGCCGTGAGCCCTCAAGGCGGAGAAGACGAGGCCGACGTGCTGGAGGTGCTCGACCACGAAGAGCTGTAGATCAAGATGTCATCGAAGAAGACCAGCACGAACCTACGAAGAAAGGGCCGGAGGACGTTGTTCATCAGGGCTTGGAAAGTTGCCGGGGCGTTGGACAGCCCAAATGGCATCACCAAGAACTCGAAGTGGCCATGGTGGGTGCGGAAAGCGGTCTTCTCGATGTCCGCCGGGTGCATGCACACTTGGTGATAGCCCAAGCGGAGGTCGAGCTTGGTGAAGAAGCGTGCCCCGCGGAGCTTGTCGAGGAGCTCGTCGACCACCGGGATCGAGAACTTGTCCTTGGACGTCTTGTCGTTGAGCGCGCGATAATCGATGCAGAAACGCCACGACCCGTCTGACTTCTTGACGAGCAGCACAGGGGCGGAGAATGGTGACGAGCTCGGCCGAATGATGCCCTGCTCCAACATGGCGGCGTATTGCCGCTCCAGCTCATCCTTCTAGAGCTACGGGTACCGGTAGGGCCGCACCGCCACTGGTGCGGTCCCCGGTAGGAGGTGGATGCGGTGGTCGTAGGCGCGCACGGGCGGGAGGCCACGCGGCTCGTCGAAGATGGCCCCATGTTGCTGCAGGAGCTGGTCCAGCAGCGGCCGCTGCTGGTCGGTCGTGGTCGCGGCCAGGCGCTGCTGGTGTGTCGAAGCACCCGGGGCGCCCATGCACTACCACGTGACGCGTTGGTCGCCTCGCTGGAAGGAGACGGTGAGGCCCTCGAAGTCCCACAGGAGAGGCCCCAAAGCTCCTAGGAAGTCGACGCCGAGGATGAAGTCGAAGCAGCCGAGGGCGAGCCCCACACACGTGACGGGGAAGGACTCGCCACCGATGAGGACGGGCAGATCACGGGTGATTCCCTCGCACGGCAAACGCTCCCCGTTAGCGACAGTGACACGGAAGTTGTTGCCGCCACGCGGAACAATCCCCAGGCGGCGCATGACCGTGCCCTGGAGGAAGGTGTGGGTGGAGCCGGTGTCCAGCAGGGCGAGGAGACATTCCCTGTGGATGGTGACGGGCAGCAGCATGGTGTGGTAGGTGCGGATCCCTGCAAGAGCGTGCACGGAGACAACCAGAGCATTAGCAGTAGCTCCTTCTGGTGGTGCCATGGGGTCCTCGACAGCGACGTCCGCGGTGTCCTCCGCCGCGGTGAAGACGTCGTCGTCGATGTAGTCGAAGGACTCTAGGTAGAAGACACACGGGCAGATGTGGCCGCGCATGTACTGCTCATCGCAGTTGTAGCAAAGCCCCTGACGACGGCGCTCGAGCATCTCCGCCGGTGTCAAGCGACGGAAGGTGCGGGGGGGTGTAGTGGGGCCGGTCGGGTTCGGCGCAGTAGAAGCGGGCGCACCGGCTGGAGTCCCTCCCCCAGCGGTTGAGCGAGCCGAAGAAGTCTGCCGCTGGGGAGGGCGAGCGCCACGCTGTGCTGGAGCTGCGAGGGCCGTGGCCTTGCGCTCGAAAGTGCGCGCCAGGTACATGGTCGTCTGGAGGTCACCGGGGTCGTGCATCTCCACGTCCACGCGGATGTGGTCAGGCAGGCCGCCCACGAAGAGTTTTGCCTTCTGGCGGGTGGAGATTTCCCGGGCGTGAGCCAGGACCGCCTGAAAACGGCCTGCGAACTCCTCCACCGTGGAGTGGAAGGGCAGCCGGACCAGCTCCGCTAGGTGAGTGCCGTGAATGGGCGGTCCGAAGCAAAGGCGACACAAGTCCTTGAACCGATCCCATGGCGGCTGGCCCTCGTCCTGCTCGAGGGCATAGTACCATGTCTGGGCGTCACCCGTGAGGTGATAGGACGCCATCCAGGTGCGCTGCGATGCCGGCGTGAGTTGGCCGGAAGAATTGCTCACAGTGCGTGAGCCAGTTCAGCGGATCGACGGAGCCATCGTACGTCGTGAACTCGATCTTGTGGGACTTGGGCGGCCTGTTGCCCTGCGCTGATTCAGGGGCACCCCCCCCGTAGCCGAGCTCATGGTAGGATGGAGCCAAGGGCGCCACGCTGCTGCAAGGGACGAGGAGGCCGTCCGTGCCGCCGTAGAGGGTGCCCGACACCGTTGGTGCGCCATGATGGGGCACGTGTGACCAAGGGGGAACCGACGTGTAGACCGACCCAGAGTAGTTCAGCGCCCATGGCGGAATCTGGGACGGCGACGACGGGAAACAAGTGGTGGATCGGGACGGACGACGAAGTAGGCGGCGGAGCCGTCGAGGGCCCTGCGTCGGAGGGCATCCCGTAGGGGTAGGAGACCGGCGCCGATTGCTGGAATGCGACCGATGGGGGCGGCTGAGGCAGGAGCGGCTGATGCGGCGGCGCGCCATACTGCAGCTGCGGCGCGCCATACTGCGGCGGCGAGGTGTTGAAGAGCTGGAGCATGGTGTTCATCGTCAGCCGCAGCTCGGCTAAGCCGTGGCTAAGGTCGACGATCGCATCTGTCGTCTGTTCGGGTGTGAAGACGGCGCATGGCACCCTTGGCGCGCCCTGCGCCAGCGGCTGCGAGGAGGTCGGCACCAGGGCCGACGTTGACGCGGCCGCCTGGGCCAGGACGCCAGAGGCGGGCGGCGCCGTCGTGGATGAGGGCGGAACAGCGGTGGTGGAGGGTTGGATCGACATGGCCAAGTCTGATACCAGGTTGATACGGACTTGTACCTTTCCCTTGGTCGATCGGAGGTTGTACGTGTGCTGGAAGGCTGGACGCGCGGCACGGTGGCGGGGCGCCGTGATCACGAGGGGAAGGAGAAGAACAGAGGTGGCGGCTAGGGCAACTCCTGGCTCCCAAAGAAAGCTGAGTAATTAGATTACTCTTGCTTAATTCTGTCCACGAGAATTACAACTCCTATATATGGCTAATTGCTCTCTAATTATGGAAATAAACAATTAAGGATAAATATGGGATTTTTAGCCCCTAGCTCCTGCGCCTAATCCTCCTGGCCGATGGTGGCTTTAGCCACTAATGGGCCGGCGCCTTTGATAGTGGACGCCGGTCATAACAAATACTACCGCCACAGGAGGAGGCGCAACAGCTTGGAGCCATGCAAAAGCGAGCCTCCCGCTCAGGAATATGAACCTCGAGGTGCGACGTCGAAGGGCTTGTCCATGGTGTCCGGGTGGAGGTTACAGATGGACTTGTCGCCGTTGGTAGCTGTCACCACCGGCGTGGCAGTAGGAGAGGGCACTGGTGTATCGCCGGGCATCGTGTTAGGCTCGCTTTTTGTCGAAATCCAGTGCTTGCTCTCTTTCTTTTTCTTCTTTATTATTCACCCGTCACAAAAAAGTGTATGAGAGATTTTGGAGGGTCTATATGGGCTATATATCCTGTACTGGCGCCGGATCCATCAAATTCGAGTCCGATTTCGTCATGGGCCTCGTTTCCGATTCGACAAAAACAAAAACAAGGCGATGCCCCTAAAACAGCATCAGCCCACCACATTACAGGATCAGTTTGTACGTAGAAAAAAAGTCCACATACCTCCTCAACTTTCACGAAAATCCACTTTTTCTCCATAAACTTTAAAACTGGACAAAACACCTCCTTCAATTTTTAAAACCGTTTATCTTATCTCCCCTGACCCTGTTATAAGCGGTTATAAAGGTGGTTTTGTCTTTTTATTTTTTATTTATTTTGACTGAATCTTTGAAAAATTATAGTAAATCACAGAAAAATCATAAAATAAAAAATCCATTTTTGTTGGATTCCACATGAGTAGATCTACACAGTGAACATATAATATGGTATGCTTTAGTTTTTAGTTTTTGTGATGTGATTTTAGATCTATGATTGAACGTAATTAATTAGAATAATTGATCATGTATAGTTTTTTAGTTATAGATTTATTTATATTTAACAAGCATAAACCTAAATAAAATCTATAACTAAGTTATACATGATCCAATGAGGATGAAATTTTTACTACAATTTAAGCATACAATAATTAGCCCACCATAAAAATTTTACCACAATTGGACCATAGAAACTACAACTATGAATTATTCTATTTAATTACAAAAAAGCATAGATCTAAAGCTACAGCAAAGACTTTGTACTAAAGCATACCATATTATATATTCACTGTGTAGATCTACTCATGTGGAGTCCAACAAAATTAGATTTTCTATTTTATGATTTTTCTGTGATTTACTATGATTTTTCAAAAATTCAACCGAAATAAATAAAAAAGAAAAAGATAAAACTGCCTTCAAAACCGCTTATAGCCAGGTCAGGAAGGTAAGATGAACAGTTTTAAAAGTTGAGGGAGGTGTTTTGCTCGATTTTAGAGTTAAAGAAAGAAAAACAGACTTCTACGAAAATTGAGAGGGTAACGTGGACTTTTTCCTACTTCGTACCATACCTAAAGCCCAGCCCAGTAACGCAAGAAGGGTCAGCCCTTGACGGCCCATTTTAAAACTAGCACAGAGTCATCGCTACCAGGCCACGGCCCAAAGATGACTTATAAATAACTGCCACCTCCCCTCTCTCGCGAACCCTAGCGCCGCACCCGCACACTCCTGCAGCAGCCGCCGCCGGCGCCAAGCCGCAGGAAGCAGGAGGAAGATGCCGGCGGGGCACGGGCTGCGGTCGCGGACCCGCGACCTGTTCGCGCGGCCCTTCCGCAAGAAGGGCTACATCCCGCTCACCACGTACCTGCGCACCTACAAGATCGGCGACTACGTCGACGTCAAGGTGAACGGCGCCGTGCACAAGGGCATGCCGCACAAGTTCTACCACGGCCGCACTGGCCGCGTCTGGAACGTCACCAAGCGCGCCATCGGCGTCGAGATCAACAAGCAGGTATAACGCCCGCACCAGCTACCCTGTTTTCATTGTTTCCGTATCTGCGGCCTGTTTGTTAGATCTGTGCTGCTGCTGGTGATACAGAGATACAGTAGTTTTTAGTATGGTCGTGCGCTTGAGACCATTTTTGGAACGAAATCCGATTCGTCCGTTAGTTCATATATAGGGAAGTATAGCCTAATGTTATACTAACATAAATTGGCTCGTTGATAAAACTATGCAGAGCGCTGTTTTGTGATTTGGTAGGATAGGGAAGTTTGAACTACTTTTTAAAATTCTAACACGTAGTGTATCTTTTGTTCTGTCCAATGACTGATAGTTTTATTACTCTGTTTTGTTCTGTTAATGTTAAATCGTGTTGATTAGTACCAGCATGATGTAGTTGTCCTTAAAAGTTCACACTCTTAGTGACTCAGTTATTTAGATCTACTGAATTTCAGAACAGCACTTAAACTTGATCAGAGTCCTGGTGTGGAGAAAATGTGCTCATTTTCACCCATAACATTGAGTGGTGATGTGTCATAACTGTTTGATTCTCCATGTTTTCGTTGCCCTAGGCCGAGCGCTTACCTCTTAAGTCATGGGGTGGCGTGGTATTCCACGAGAGAGGGTATTGTGGCACACGTCATACGTGTGATGGGCATACATCAAAATGTCATTCTGGCACCTCTTCTGCTACCAGTAGTAGCAGTTAGGGGAGCCTGTTTGGATGATACATATGTAAATTTATTCTGCAATTGTGTTTCCTATTTCTTTACATAGTACAAGTTTGTGTTGATGTTGATCAATATGTATGCACATTAGATGTGTAATATACTCATCCATATGCATACACCTTCTCTACAGTTGTGCATTTATGCTCCAAGCCTTGTTTTGTTCAAGTTTGCTTCACATAGTTAAACATGTCTCCCTTTCGCTTGAACCTAACAGGATATGTAATTTACTTCCTTTCTGTTCACATTTGGGTAAAGTTATATGGTTTGTTGTGTTTGATTGCAAAGTTGCATACCCCCTACCATTCTTTTTGGCTAGACACAAGTGATGATGCCCTTGACGTGCGTATTTTTTTTTTGTCATGAGTTAGTGCATCTAATTGGACTGAATTGCCATGATAATACTTGACTTGTTCTGGTGTTTTTAGGTTAATGGCCGCATCATCAGGAAGCGGATCCATGTCCGTGTGGAGCATGTGCAGCCCTCCCGTTGCACAGAGGAGTTCCGCTTGAGGAAAGCCAAGAACGACCAGCTCAAGGCGGATGCCAAGGCCCGTGGTGAGGTGATCAGCACCAAGAGGCAGCCTGTGGGACCCAAACCTGGCTTCATGGTTGAGGGTGCTACACTTGAGACAGTCACTCCTATCCCTTATGATGTGGTCAATGATCTCAAGGGTGGTTACTAGAGAGAATTCTTGTATCTTGTGCAGTTCAAGCGAGCTGGCATAAAAACTTATCTGAATCTTTTTGATAACTGGCTAGTTCTTTTGTTTTGGTGTTATGAACCTATGTGGCTATTGCTAGGTAACGTTAAAGATTTTGCCATGGTTGATTGCAACCTGTTATGTTATCTTCTGTGGATTGTATTGTCTAAATTTTCCTGGAGCCACCCGTATCCTTTTGAGTGATGTCTGTATCTTGTGCGGTAAAGCAAACTACAACAGATGCGTTTCTGAATGTTTTTCTACAGGTTTGATTGGTTTGGTCCTCTTTTGTTAGTGGACTCCTGCAGTATGATTTGAGCTTATATGGTTACTTATTGTTTATGGCAGTTGAAATAAGTGAAAGAACGGACAACTTGTATTTTGTATTGATCTTATGTATGTGAAAGGGTGGCTTGTCCTGAAAGTGCCGAATACGTTGGTGGCAACGTTAACCATCTAAGACAGTTGTTAATCTCTATTCTAATCTTATAGCTAATCTTTGATTTTATTGAGATTGAAGAGTGTTTCTTTGTTGAAGAGTGTTTCTTTGAGAGACATCGCACAATACTCCCCCTAATCTTGAATATTTGTTTAAATGAAATTTTTGCCAATATGCCGTATAAATTTTAGGAAAAATGAGGTGGAAATGGTATGACATAAGTAACAGGATAACTTATGCACCCCACCAACCTTACATAAACACAACGATAGCTTGGTGGTGGATTCCGTCTCTTTCTAAAACTATAGGCTCAAAAGTTTTAACTCCTTATGTTATTTGTAGATCACACTATCTTTGGTATCTCATTTGAAAACCATGTGAAGAAAAAATGATACTCCCTTTGTTTCAAACTATATAGCGTTTTGATTTTTTACGTACATTTTTTTTACTGTGCATATAGACTTAGTGTATGTGTATCTAACTGTATAACAAAATGTATGTGTCTAGGAAAACCAAAAACATTTGATAGTTTGGAATGGAGGGAGTATTTCGCATTACCTTATTGTAAACTCATATAAGATATAAGAGAGAAACTCATAAGTGAGGTTGGAGAACAATAGTACGATTTGTGGATCATAATAGGAACAACAAAAAATGATAAGCGTTACTTTGATCGTCAAAAGTCACACAAATTTTAGCCCTTAGTTTTTCCTAAAATATGTATCACTTGCTAATGAATTAGTATCATTCAGATACATTTTAAATACAAATCTACTAATGTAAGTCTTGTCATAAACTATTTCGACAATTGTTAGTCAAAGTTTATAAAATTTATCTTCTCCGTTTACAAAATAGGTTGGGACAGACAGAGACGGTAGCTTGAAAAAGCTCAAGTGTACCCCTCGCTTTCGGTTCAAACGAAAGCAACAGCTGCTACAAAACTACGACAAATACGTAAACGTTTTAAATATCGTACGTACACCTGGAACCAGGGATCGTTCTGATCCTGACCCGCGCGGTTGAGCCTCTGAAACTCTAAAATCTCAGCCTCAAACAAACACGAGTAGCCAGTCCTATCCAGTTTTTTTGCGTTGAAGATTTTTTGAAATCCAATTGAGATCGGGGGAGCGATGACACCAGGCCAGGTGGATGGCGACGAGAGGATATTTTCCGCCGGCTTGCTCTCCTAGCCAGCCAGACTCCCACGTTTCGTGCAAAGAGGCGTGCGAGGACGCCAAATCTGGCCTCGAGCCCTCAATAAACGCAAACGTCGCAGCCCCGTTCCGTCCATTTCCTACGCTTTCTTTTGGCCCCACTTGCTCCCGTTTGCTATTTTGCAGAGGCGTATGCTGGTCGGTCGCATTTGCGTCGTGCGTTGTTAGAGTTCGGAGAGCCACAAACCGAACGCTATCCACCACCACCTCCTTCTTCTTCTTCTTCTTCTTCTTCTTTTTGCCATAATGTGCTAGGCCGCTAGCAAGAAATTACAAAAAAGAAAAAGAAAAGAAAGTCGGCGGAAGTGTCTAGAACTGTCGCTGGAGGACCACGGGACATGGCTGCTTTGCAAGAAGAGCTGGACTTATCAAAGTGTCATGTGATCTTCTTGCTCCCGCATAGATGTAGACGATTTTTGTCATGTTCAGAACAATCGGGCTCTGGATTTGGTTCGTGTGGATAGGATATCCATTCATGTGTCCGGCGTTCGTTGGCGCGAAGTCACGCGATGCAACAGGCTACACCAGGCCTCAGCAGATCGGCGAGTGATTCAGAGCGGTCGTCGCCGTGCGTAGTATGTGTTCAGAATTGCGGGCATGTGACACCGCGTGATAACTCGCAGAGCAATTGGCGTGCCGATCAGGCGATCAGCGCCGACCACCGATCATACAATCGGGCTTGTATTTTAGTTTGTATAGTGTGGTTTCTGTATTTGAATGACTGTAGTCTTTTATTAAGATTTGCACAGTACTAAAGTAGACTTAATATAGCATTAGCTAGGTTCAAATCAGATTCAAAGTCTGATTAGTTGCTTCTGTTAGTCTTAGTCTGCATTACATCTTATACATCATGACCTAAACCCGTGTAAACGTGTCCAGCGCCTTAACGCTTGGTTGTTCTACTTCTGCATCGGCAAGACACACTTGATAAATTCATGTTTGGTTGTTTACATTTTGTTACATATAATAATCACCTTTAAGATCTAGCTGAGTTCTCATATTTTCTATATTAGATGTTTAGGGATGAAAATATATCATTTCTGCATCCGTATCTACTCATGTAGACTTGCATTGTCTAATACGATAAATCTACTGCACTAACTAATACAATATTAAGTCTGCTTTTGAGCGCTACGGAAATCATTATAAGAGTCTATGCAAATAACTAAGCACGAGCAAACTACATAAAGTCCAAAAAACATGATTAATTTAATCGTGCTAAACAATGTAGATTTGCATGGACCGGCATGCAAATAAAATCTTCTCGTCTTCTTCTCTCTCTATTAAAATATGACGTCCGTCGTTGGCTTGGCTTCGGTTTCCCCAAAACCGATAAAGCCAGAAAAGTCTATTTTTTAAAAAAGATCAGCTAGTAGGCTAAAAGGCTTTATCATTTTTTTTGCTTGATTTTAATTTTACACACCGTTTTCATGTAAAGTATTTAGGATGGTCTCACCCAAGAAATTGTAGAAGTTACAAATAAAGAGCGTATTTGTTTGGGAGCATCTAATCAACCTGTTGCCCAGACAGCGATTCTGATCCCAGACAATCAGACACCTACGGTTACAATTCACGTCAGACTGTCTTCAACGCGGGACCCAAAATACAAGGTTTATTTGTTATTTGGGTAGCGCTACAGGTAAATGGTTCGATATTTATTTTTGTCTTCTCCAACAAGAAGATCCAAAAGACAACCCTTTCTGCAAATGGGTCTTCAGGAGAGAGAATATTCAGATTTTGGTTATACCTCTCCTGACATTCAAAATAGGTCTTCCATATAGATACTCTGTTGAAGGCTATAGGTATTATGTTGAAGGGCTATTTTAGGTTTGGGTTCCGCAATTGCCTCAAACAAGATTGCCTAGGGTCAACTAAACAATTCTAGACTGAGCTAGCTAGGTGGACATGTGGCCCATGTCTCCATGGATCACCGTAAAATTTGGTTTAAGGTTAAACTATAATAGATGAGCTCACTGAAATCATGAAAATTACACATAGACTACCCTATAATTTGGTTTTATACATCTAAAATGGACTAATCTTGTTCTAATCCTAGCTACGCCACTGGTTCTAGAGCTTCTCTACAAGACCAATCAAAGGGTTCTAACCCCATATAATAAGAAACCAAAGGCATGGATCGTTTTGCTAAATTTTGGCTACTGCTGATGCTGATGCTGATTTATTATGAGAAAAAAATAATATTTTTTAACTAAAAAATACTATTAAAGTAATGCTGAAAAACAAGATTAAATACTACAACTTACTATCAAGCCAAAAAAAACACTATAAAATCAGGCACGCAAACGCAGCATGTTTTCGACGGCATCTCATGCGAACGCACGGAGTACAACAGCACGTGGTGGGTGTGGAGTGGATCATACACACACAGCCAACACCGTCCAAACCGCAACCATGTTCCGGGGGACACGCGTCGCGCATCCAGCCACCCTATCTCCACGCTGGACCGCGACGTGGCCCGGCGCGCAGTCCCCGCCAAAACACGTCGCCGACGCTTCGAGGCCGGTTCACGCGTCCGCGGGAGCCCTGCCCCGCCCACCGCCCATCCCCCCAATTCGCTGCTGCCGGCTGCCCCTCCGCTCGTGGCTCACCCCCACCTCCCGTCACCGCCTCACGTTCCGCTCACCGGAGCACCGCGCGCCACGTCGCGCGGGGCGCCCGTGTCCGCCAGCCTTATTTAACCCCGCGGCCCGGGGATCCCCTTCCCTTCCCCCGTAATAATAACCGAATCCCCAGTCCAGATCGCCGTCGCATCGCAGCAGGAGGGGAGTCCCCAGGGTCCCGGACCGAATCCATTTCCAGACACCAAGGCCAAGCAAGATCCATCTCTCGCTCCGGCCAGCCAGACTTCCTCTTCTTCGTTCTTGGTGGTCTGATCTCGTCGCCCATTCGAGTCCAATCCGATCCCAACCAACCGCTGTGAATGATGGCGCTCAACCTCGCCCACCAGACCGGCGGGGCGGCCGCGGCCGTCACGGTGGCACCGACGGCACCACGCTCAGCCGTCGTCACGGCGGCCGCCACCGTGGCGGCGCCGTCCGTGTCGGCGGGCGCCGCCCCGGCGCCCGCGCTCCAGATGCAGACGATGACGGTGGACGCGGCCCCCGCGCAGCCGCCGGAGGCGGTGAAGCCCGACCTGGCCATGGCGTGGCCGGCGCTGGTGGCGGAGAGCTCGCCCGACGAGGCGGAGCACGCCGACGTCGCCGCCGAGCTCCGGAGCAAGGCCGGGGTGCCCGTCTTCGTGATGATGCCGCTCGACACCGTGCGCAAGGACGGCAACTCGCTCAACCGGCGGAAGGCCGTCGAGGCCAGCCTGGCGGCGCTCAAGAGCGCCGGCGTGGAGGGCATCATGGTGGACGTCTGGTGGGGCATCGCCGAGGCCGATGGCCCCGGGCAGTACAACTTCAACGGGTACATGGAGCTCATGGAGATGGCCAGGAAGACCGGGCTCAAGGTCCAGGCCGTCATGTCCTTCCACCAGTGCGGCGGCAACGTCGGCGATTCAGTCACGTACGTGTCTACCTCTGCCTCTTCTTCTTCTCATCTTTGCTTACCACTTATTACTCCTATGCTGCTTCACCAGTGTTTTTGTTCTTGCCTCACATTCTCTAGATTAAACCTAAATTCATTGACATTAATTTTTAGACGAAAGAACATGCACAAATGATCAGTACTATATTCAAAACCTGCATATTGTTATATTATTAGAAGAAATCTTTCACAAAATTCTGACACATTCACGAGTTTTACCGTCGATTAGCTCTGGATTTTTCGTTACCAACGGGCCTTCCGTGATGCCGAGAACTGTCCAAGTCAGTGGCCGAGAAAGATCTGCACTTTTTCCTTTGTTTTTAACTCTTTTTTCTACTCTGGAAAGTCCGAAAATTGCATCCACTACACACTAGTGGATGTGGACTGAACGCAAGGTCCCCGTGAACCATTGAGCCACGGAGAAGCACAAGTTCACCATCCGTTACCCTGAATAACCTGAAGAAAAGTCGTCCTTTTCTCTCCTTATAAACAGTGGCGCTTCCGTCTTCCTGCCGACTCTGCATGTGATCTGCCACGAGATCCGTGAGCAGAACTGCAGAAGTTCAGGCTCCAGAACCCATAATCCTGATCAAAGATATGCTTTTTTAGTTTCCTGCCATGTGATCCTGCGTAGGTCGGGTCGACGACAAGGTTTGTGAATTAGACACTGACGAACTACTTAATTGCCGTTGGACGTTGCAGCATACCGCTCCCGAGATGGGTTGGGGAGGAGATGGACAAGGACCAGGACCTGGCCTACACCGACCGGAGCGGCCGCCGGAACTACGAGTACGTCTCCCTAGGCTGCGACGCGCAGCCCGTGCTCAAGGGCCGCACGCCCATCCAGTGCTACGCCGACTTCATGCGCGCCTTCCGCGACCGCTTCGCCACCTTCATGGGCAACACCATCGTGGAGATCCAGGTCGGCATGGGCCCCGCCGGCGAGCTGCGCTACCCGTCCTACCCGGAGAGCAACGGCACCTGGTCCTTCCCTGGCATCGGCGAGTTCCAGTGCTATGACAGGGTACAGCATGCGTGCTCGTTCGTTTTTTGTACCCCTCTCAGAGCTTGTAACTGACCTGCTGCGATATCCATGTGCATTCATGCAGTACATGTTGAGTAGCTTGAAGGCGGCTGCTGAGGCCGTAGGCAAGCCGGAGTGGGGCAACGCGGGTCCTGGCGACTCCGGCGGCTACAAGAACTGGCCGGAGGACACGGGCTTCTTCCGTCGCGAGGGCGGGTGGAGCACGGAGTACGGGCAGTTCTTCATGAGCTGGTACTCGCAGATGTTGCTGGAGCACGGCGAGCGCATCCTGTCGGCGGCGACGGGCGTGTTCACGGGGTCCCCCGGCGTGAAGATCTCGGTGAAGGTGGCCGGGATCCACTGGCACTACGGCACCCGGTCCCACGCAGCGGAGCTGACGGCGGGGTACTACAACACCCGGCAGCACGACGGGTACGCGCCCATTGCGCGCTTGCTGGCGCGCCACGGCGCCGTGCTCAACTTCACGTGCGTCGAGATGCGGGACCACGAGCAGCCGCAGGACGCGCAGTGCCGCCCCGAGGCGCTGGTGCAGCAGGTGGCCGCCGCGGCGCGGGAGGCCGGTGTCGGGCTGGCCGGGGAGAACGCGCTGCCACGCTACGACGAGACGGCGCACGACCAGGTGGTGGCCACGGCCGCCGACAGGGCGGCCGAGGACCGCATGGTGGCGTTCACGTACCTGCGCATGGGGCCCAATTTGTTCCAGCCCGACAACTGGCGCCGCTTCGCCGCCTTCGTCAAGCGCATGTCCCAGCCGGGCGCACGGGAGGCGTGCCGGGAGCAGGTGGAGCGCGAGGCCGAGGGCGTCGCGCACGCCACCCAGCCGCTCGTGCACGAGGCCGCCGTCGCGCTCACCGATTGATGTGCAGGTGGCCGGCGTTCCCACCCATTGCCCGTGTTCCACTAGATGGTGATACGTACGCTACTACTACCTCAACAATACTTGCTCATACATAAGCTGCGCCGGCCGGCCGCCGTGTCGTCGATCGGTGCGTGCACCGCGCAATAGTGTACGTAAAAGGGAAGCTGCGACCGAGGTAGGGGTGGGCTGGGTGGGTGACTGGGTAACGGTTCGAGGCTTTGGCGTTGCTCAAAGCTTGGCAGGAGATGGGTTTGATGTTCTGCTGCTGTGCTACTATCCTACACCTACAGAATGTGTGGATAAACTCATGATTTGTACTGCTATAATTTGAACAAAAAAACAAACTTGTGAAAACGTATTGCTTGGGCTGGGCTCGTTCGTGCAGTATATGGCCATTGTCTGAGGTTCGTGCTTCAGAGATCAGAAGGTGCCTAAGGTCCTCAATTTTCATTCTCTAGAGTTCCTCTGGGACTTGATTATTACGACCAGGCTTGAGTGCCACCTCGTCTATTCCTTGAACACCCATCACCATTGTAGAAGGCATTGCCCTTTGCTGATTTTTTTAATATATTAATACATGTGCTGTATAACTCTAAACATATATTTTCTAGTGTTTATATTGCATATTTCTCTATTCTGTTCAAATCATAAATCAATGGTAATATTTGTTTAGATCTATATTTTTTAGAAAAAAAACATACTTCATGTGGTAGTCTTTAAAAAAAATCATGAAATTTTGGCTGAATTTTATGAAATTCGGTAACTTCGGTGGTGGCTGAAATTAAAAACCCTGCTCCTCAGTATCCATCTGCATCAGCAGACACCGGACAACACCTCAATTTGCACTTTAAGTCCTCCAGCGAGTTGCTTGTTACGTTCTTATCTTCCCGCTTTGTTGAAGGATACATAATCAAAGTGTTGCTCCATGTTGTAGACTCTCAAGTCTGCAAAGTCATAAATAATATATCAGGATGGCTGCCATATTCAAAATACAGTGAACGTTCACGAAAATTTTAGCATGTATTTGTGTTATTACCGAATTACATCACTCTGTTTAGTAAATTACATTGAACAAATTATTGTAAATATAATATACGGCAGTGTAAATATAACTATAAGACAGTGTAAGTGCATGTGCAAAAATATAGTTGTTGGAACTTGGGAGGGACTAAAACAACCAGTTATTGGCTGGACATACTCATCTTGTATTGTTGCTCCTTAATTTTTGTAAAGAACCATTATCGTTTTCTAGTATACAGTAAATACGAAGCTCTGCAGATCCCGCGGCTGCCAACGCTGCAACGGCGGGATTTGGCACCATGGTAAAGCCAGCCGCTCGCCAGCTCTGCGAACCCCGCGGCCGCCAACGCTGCAACGGCGGGATTTGGCACCGTGGCAAAGCTGGGCTGATCGCGCTGCCACGGCGGCACTGCACGTCGGCCCGCGGAAGCAGATGTTCGTGAGAGGGAGCTCGAAGGTGAGGCATGGTCTCGACGGTGTGTTGTGTGATGATTCAGTATTTGCATCCGTATCTGTGTCTTATGGTTTGGTTTGTGGACTATACTGGCTGGATTCTTAAATATTAATAAAATAAGAGTGTTCCTCTGCCTACCGTTTTTTTTAGCAAATCCTCTCCTGGTGATTACCACTAGATTGTAATGCAGTATTTTAGGAGTGGCTTGATCCTAATCCAATTCACGTTTTAATAGTTATTGTCGGGTTCATAAACCCGGGTCCCTCATAAACCGGCTTTCCAACAAAGGCTCGGCCCAACAGACAACATTGCGAGCAAACACGCAACTCATGGGCCGGCCTAAATACTTAGACGACAGGCCAGAAGGACGATTCAATCTCCGATCGGAAGGCTGGCCGAGGAGAAACGGCGCCCGCTTCCGACTCCAGCCCGCCTCTCCGACCGGAGCGCTCGCTTTGGTCTCCAGTCCGCCTCCGGATGGACTCTCCGACCGGAAGGCCTAGCCGAACACCGCTTCCGGCTTCGACCCGCGTCTCCGACTGGAGATACGCCGAACTCCTGCTTACAGCTCCTTTCCAACTGGTGCAGTCAGAGCCGACTGGGGCCAACTGACCGAGGACGCCTGCTCGGTAGGGACCAGGAAACAGACGGAGAAAGTAAGACATCGCACTCAAGTCAACCGCAATACCGAGGACCGTACCCTGTACACCTGCAGGACAGTACCCTGCGACCTCCCTGACATGACAGAACCCAAGCAATGTTGTAGGCGCCGATATTTTTTTCTATAGTGTTGTGGGCGCCATCAACTCCCATACCAGACAAATACAGTAAGACTCTCCCACGTGCCTCTGAGGCGACGATAGTGTTGTGGGCGTCGGCATTTATCGTACCAGCGAACATGGTAAAACCCCTTAAATACCTTTGAGTATCAATAGTGTGGCAGGCACCGACATCTGCCACACCTGAAGAAAAAGACGTAACCTTCCACGTGCATCTGATATTAAACAGTATTGTGGCCGTCTACCATCATCTTGTACCCACCGGCGTGGGCAGTAAGACTTAGCAGCATACATGCTCTCTCCCTCTCACTTGTAAGGTCATCCCTTCATCTATAAAAGGAGATGCGCTCTCTCCCAACAGATAAGTTGATTCCGATCGATCAAGTTCACATAGCACATAACGGAGCTCCCGTCACTCTTGGCCCTTTCGACCAGAGTCCGATCGGACCTCTTGTACACCCTATCTTTCTCCTTCTCGTTTGTAACCACACTGCAAACTTCGAGCACCTGGGCTCAGGAATAAAGTCACCGACCGACTCAAACTGGACGTAGGGCACGTTGTCTGAACTAGTATAAATCATGTGTCATTAAGTGCTAGACCACCTCCGATCACAACGTACAATAAAACTACAAATATTTACGTGTTGTCACTTTCTACACCGACAGTTATAATCCGATCCAATTCTACCCAATTAAAATTATACCCTGCTCCAATCCTGGCCCCTTTTAGGCCCTTGGGCACGATCCTTTTATCATGTTTGGGCCTAATCCTTTTACTCTGGAGTGTCATCTATCGCTGCATGATGCATTGTTAGGGCCGACCGGCCACGTAGTGACGTAGCTAGAAAGAAGTAGCTTTTAAGTCCTCCAGCGAGTCGCTTGTTACGTTCTTCTCTTCCTGCTTTGTTGAAGGATACATAATCAAAGTGTTGCTCCAAGTTGTAAACTCTCAAGTCTGCAAAGCATAAATAATATATCAGGATGGCTGCCATATTCAAAATAACAGTGAACGTTCATGAAATAGGATAAGCAGTACCTAACAAAATGATTTTAACGCCAAATATTTCACAACAGTTAAATGCAATTGTTTGTGATGGAACAAGTTTCTATAGTAAAAGAGAACACTTGTAAACTTAAAAAGGCCTCTACAGTCCAAACCATACAAGGATTGAATCGTAGATTAACCTTTTACAAACAAATAGATAGGTCACTTTATGTCGGTGTTTTGGACCGGGGGTCCTCAACCAACTAGTAAAAGTGAACTGCGTGTCCCTAATCCCGGATGGTGATGCAAAGAGACACAAGGTTTATACTTGGTGCCCTACGTCTAGTCTGAGAGATCGGTCTTGTATTTCTTGCACCGAAGTGCTTGTAGTAGGGGGTTATAAGCTGGGTGAGAGAGGGAGCTAGTCCCAGGTCTCGGCGTGGGATGGTGCGAGGTGCTTGAGACGCTGCTCTCAAGCAGCCCAGGAGCGTGGGTGTTACAGGATGTGTCTAGGGCGAGTATGGGAGCGCAGTTCTATCGTCTGTCTTTTTCCTCCCCCTAGCTATCCCTGGCCGCTTCCTTTTATAACCGCAAGGAAGGAGCCAGGAGTACATGAATAAGCTACACGTGGGGCCTACTGCAGTTTTGTCCTGTAGCAGCATGGCGTTGGGAATGAAGATCGGTACTTGTCTGGCGCGCCATGCTAGTCAGGTTTGAAGTGGTTGAGGTCGTGGGGGTCTTTGTCGATGTCTAGTCAGTATGACTTCCACGGCCGGAGACATGCTGTGCTTTGGTGGACTCTTGACCTGGTGGAGTGCCGAGGCCTAGCGGGTTGTAGCTAACCACGCCGAGGCCTGATTTGCCGAGGCCCTGGCGGGTGTTTGTAGCTGACCGCGTCGATGCCTGATTTGCCGAGGCCCTGGAGGGAGCAGTTGGGCCTATGCACTGATTCTGAGGCTATAGTGACCTGGTTTAGGTGGAAAAGCGCAGAGCATGGTAAAAGAGGAGATTTGACCGTTGTCCCATCGCTCCTGTTGTAGTACCCTGTCGGTTGTGGCTGACGTAGCGGGTGCATTCAGGCGCATTAAATGGATGGGACAGCCTGCTAGGGGGATGGTTGAGGCGGAGGCGACAAGGATGCAGGATGAGCCCGGCCTCGGCCGAGGCGGAGAAAGAACAGTACGTCCGAGGAGGCCTGCCGGGGGGTCTCGGACGAGGCGGAGAACGAGCAGCTGGACTCTTCTGCGGTTGCTGAGACTATAGGGACCTGGACTTGACCTTCCACACCGCTTTGTCCTTAGCATAGGGGTTAGGTAGCACAAGGCAGTATGGGTGTTAGTAAGGAGCACAGTGATGAGCACAGTGGCAGGTAACCCCTGCTGCGCTCGGTCCCCTGTCCCGTCGGTCGTTTTGCCCGCATTGTACCCGCGTGCTGGTTGACGTTTGCGGGAGTGGTTGGGCGCATTAACCCGGACGTGACATTTTGTCAGAGGAGTTCGGTCGGGACGGAGGTAACGAGGTTGTTTGCCGAGCCCAGCCTCGAGCGAATCGGAGAATTGGCATCCCATCCGAGGCCTTTCGGGGTGGGGCCTCAGCAAGAGGGTCTCGGTGAGAGGGCCTCGGCGAGAGGGCCTCGGCGGGGCGGGGAACTTTTGGCCTTTCGCATGGGGCTTTGGTGCAAGGCCTCGGGCGAATCGGAGAAATCTGCTGAGACCTTGCGGTAGTCTTTCGGCTTTGATTTTTGCAAGGTTTAAGCAATATTTTTGGTTTCTTGCTTAGGGTACCCTTCTTGTGGTATACGACAGTAGCCCTCGAGCCTCGGGAGGAGTGAGGGCACTCTCCTGAGGTTTTTGTCGAGACTTGGCTCGCAACAGCTCCTGTTTGGGATTGTGTTTTGTACTTGAGGCCTCGGTGGGTGTGCACGAGCGCACCCGCCGGGTGTAGCCCCCGAGGCCCTGGAGGAGTGATTTGACTCCTCCAGGGGCTTTTCTTACGTCGTGCGATGGATTTTTATTGCGCTAGCCGAGCCTATGAATGCGAGTTCGGGTCGCTGCGCCTCGGTTTAGTTATAGAAAGAACCCCCGAGTCTCCGCTCGGAGCAAGAGAACGACCAGGAGTTTCCTTGTCTTTTTTGCATTGCCCTCACGCATCCGTTTTGTTTGGAAGGAGGGGTGGAGGGTGTCATGCTACCCTCGGTGGGCACGAGCAGTGACACCTTCGGCGAGCTGTTATCGGGTAAGTCCGAGTGGAGGCCCGAACCCCATTCGTTAGGGGTCGGCTAGCGGTCCAGAGACGCACTCTAAGAGTACCAGAGGGTTTCTCTAGTGGGTGCTGGGGCCGTTCACTAAGCCCCAGTGGCTCGGTGCCTCCCTACGGTGGGATCCCATTCGGAGACCTCTCTGCTGGTCTCAGACACGACTTATAGCGTCCTGAGCAGTCGTCTGCTCGGGTCTCGGCCAAGCACGGGCTCGCCCATAGTCGTCCCTGACTCTGTTGCCCTGGGGCAGCTGTCGAAACCCTTAGGGGCCCAGCCTTTGAACCCCTGGACCGTAATGGGCTTGATGCCCTTTTATCGTGTTTTTTCGAGTCTTCAAGTGCAGGCTTGGGTCACTTGTCCTTGTCTTGGGTGCAAGAGGAGCCCCCGAGCCTCCACACAGAGCGAGAGGGCGGTCAGGGGTCCCCCTGACTTTTTTGTTCGACCCTCGCACATCCTTTTCGTTCGAACGGAGGGGCTGTTTGCCGAGCCCACTCGTGTGCGAACCTAGGTCGCTGGGTCTCGGCAAACTTGCAGGAAGAGCCCCCTGTCCTCTGCATGGAGCGAGAGGGCCGTCAGGTGCTCTCCTGGCTTTTTATACGCCCCTCGCGCGTGAGGGTTTGTTTGCTGAGACCCCTTCGGGTGTGAGCCTGGGTCGCGGGGTCTCAGCATATCTGCAGGAAGAGCTCCCTAGCCTTTGCCCGGAGCAAGAGGGCTGTTAGGAGTTCCCCTGGCTTTTTGTACGACCCTCACGCAACCTTTTCGTTCGGAAGGAGGGGTGTGTTTCCCGAGCCCCCTCGAGTACGAACCTGGGCCGCTGGGTCTCCGCAAAGTTGCAGGTAGAGCCCCTTTGCCTCTGCACGGAGCGAGAGGGCGGTCAGGAGCTCCCCTGGCTTTTTATGCGACCCTCGTGCATCCTTTTTGCTTGGAAGGAGGGGGTTGTTTGCCGAGCCCCCTCGAGTGCGAGCCTAGGTCGCTGGGTCTCAGCAAAGTTTGCAGGAAGAGCCCTCGAGCCTCCGCATGGAGCGAGAGGGCGGTCAGGAGTTCCCCTGCCTTTTTATGCGACCCTCGCTCAACCTTTTCGCTCGGAAGGAGGGGTGGAATATGCCAGGCTACCCTCGGTGGGCGCGAGCGGTGACACTTCCGGTGAGCTGCTATCGGGTAAGTCCGAGTGGAGGCCCATGCCCCATTCGATAGGAGTCGGTTAGTGGTCTGGAGACACAATCCAAAAGTACCAAAGGGCTTCTCTATTGGGTCCCAGGGCCGTTCGATTGGCTCCAGGGGCTCGGCGCCTCCCTACGGTGGGATCTCATTCGGAGAACTCCTTGCTGGTCTCGGACATGACTTAGGATATCCTGAGCGATCGCTTGCTCAGGCCTCGGCCATGTACGGGCTCGTCCATAGTTGTCCCTGACTCTGTTGCCCTGGGGCGGCTGTCAAAACCCTCTGGGGTCCAGCCTTCAAACCCCTGGACCGTAATGGGCTTGGCGCCCAGTTCCTTAGTCTGGAAGGAATCGGCTGGGGGAATATTCCCCTCCCATCGACCGACAACGGCAGGCGCGCCTTTTGAGGCGGTCTCTCGGGGCCTGCCGTTGTTGCGGTTAGAAGCGACACGGTGTTAGCGGACATGACATAACCGCCCATGCGATCAATGAGGAAAAGGTGGGCGCGTGGGCGGTGAAATCGGATCTGGATTTACTGTGCCCGGACTCGAGGGAAACTTCCTCGATTTCGTCGCCTGACCGTTTTGTCCTTTCCCTGCATAAATATGAAACGAGTCTCGACCATCCCCTCCTTACCTTGCCCATACTCGCCTTTTCCGCCTTCGAGCTGTTGCCGAGAATAGAGAGCATCGGGGAGAAGAAGGGAGAAGAGGGAGCGAGAGAGAGAGAGAGAGAGAGAGAGAAGCGAGAGAGACTTACCACCGTAGCCCTCATTCTCCATCACGCAATGGCCAGCGGTCCTCCTGTCATCCTTCCGGCGGATCCTTGGGAGCCGTCCGACATGTCCGTGGAGGTGCTGTAGTCGCTCGTCGACGACGGCCTTCTTTGTCCGATCACCGACCCCGACAGACCAGAGTGGATTGCTCCGTTGGGCGAGCGGGAGCCGCGGCCACGTGAAGGGTACGTCGTGAGCTTTGTCTCTTTCCACGAGCGTGGTCTCGGCGTGCCGGCGGACCGATTCATGCGGGCGCTCCCGCATTACTACGGGGTGGAGCTACACAACTTCAACCTCAACTCCATCACGCAGACGGCTATTTTTGTCGCCATTTGTGAGGGGTATCTAATGATTGCCCCCCATTGGGAGCTGTGGCTCCACCTCTTCCGAGCAGGGCATACCACCAAGCCGACGGGTACGGCGGGTACGAGGAAGATGGTGAGGGCCGATGGCTGCACTCTCCAGGTGCGCCAAGACCGGCAGCACCTGTAGATCCTGGCCTAGCTCGTGTCATCCAATCGCCGCTGGTACACCAGCTGGTTCAATCTCCACAACGATGACGGCGGGCTTCCCCCCTACACTAGACGGATCATGGAGGACTGTCCGAAGAAGTGGAGGTATGGCGTCCCGAGAGAAGAGCAGCCCAAGCTGTAGCCGCTCCTGGATGGGCTGGAGAAGCTGCGGAACCGCTGCCTTACGGCGGCTGTGGTCGTGGCGGCCTTCCACCACCGGAGGGTGCTACCGCTGATGGCTCGGCGGCGGCGCCTGTTCAATATGAGACCGGATGAGCCAATTGAGGGCATCCGGATGTCTGCCGCCGCCCTCTCCGAGGAGGCGGTTCTACGTCGGGTGAGGGAGACGGTGGACGGGAAGATGAAGAGCGGTGGTCTGACCCACATTGTCATGCGCCCGTTGCGGGGGTATCTCTCCCTGGTAAGTCACGCGTCGCTGCAGCCCCCGAGCCCTCTCTGTTTTCATCATTTCTCGTTCCCTTATGCGTGTTTGCCGTTCCTGCAGGGGATGAGGGATGTGCGAGCCTCCCCGCCGCCCGTTCCTGAGGACGCGAGGCGGTGAGCGATCAACCGGGCGCACGCTGAGGCGCAGAAAAAACGAAAGGACGCCAAGGCGGCCAAGCGCACGAAGCAGATTCTTGCGTGCGAGAAGCTAGATGAGCGTCGTCGGCAGCAAAGGAAGGATGGCCTCCTGCTGGAGGAGTCCCCGTCACCGTCGCTATCGACGGACGCCTCGGACGGAGATGACAAGGGCGAGAGGGGGCGGGGTCCCTTGGGCTATCTCCCTGACATTGAGGAGACGACGCCCGGGTTGTCGGCGAGCAGCCCGGCACTCCTAGGAGGAGGGAGAGGAGATAGCGCCCTGGGGCCGGCGATCGCTCACCTCGCATCCGAGGCTAACACGCCCGAGCTACGGGCACTGGGGAAGCGTGTCGTCAGCCCATCGGGCTCAGCGGTAGTGACAGAGCAGGCGGCAGCGGGGGCGATGCAACTGCCACCGCGGGGGGTCGAGGGGGCGTCGAAGCCCGACGAGGGTCGGTCGGCACTAGTGGATGCCGGGGCCATGCCTCCGCCACCGCCGCAGTCGTTGTAGAGGAGAACCGCGGTGCCAAAGCGGCTGCAACCCCGCTCGAGATGAGTGTTTTTTCAGTGACGTTCGCATTGTCTCTTGCTCGCTTCATGGTCATCGGCTGACCAAGTGGGTGTTTTGCCTTTAGTCGGAAGCGCCAGGTGGAGGTGCTAGCCTTGGCGCCGCGCAAGGCACTCAAAGTGGGTGCCGGTCCCACTGCTCACCAGGTGGTAGAGGCGCAAACCGCCGTGCAGCCTGATGTGGAGTCGGCCGGGGCCGACCTGAAGAGGTCGGTCGTGCAGGAAGAGGCACCCGGGGCGGCTACGGAGCAGATGGAGGAGGAAGGGCCTACGCCGCGCGTTGCCGAGGCCCATGAGTCTGATGGGGCCAAGGCGCTTCCAGTCGCCGAGGTCGGGAGCAAGGCCGAGGCCCCTGGGACTCCTGAGGCTGAGATGGTCGAGGTGTGCGCGGTGGGCTCGGTGGCCTGAGATTCGGAGATGGAGGTGGGGCAACCTTTGGTGCCGCCCTTGGCCCAAGGCCTACCGCCATCGCAGGAGAGCGCCTGGGAGGTGGAGGTTCCGGCGACCTCTCCTGCCGATACTTCCCGGTGGAAGGATGCGGCGGATGTCGAGGCGGACAACACTGCCGAGCAGCCAGTTCCAGCTCCTAGCGAGGGGAACTCTGCCCTCGCGCGGGTACGACCCGAGCCCCGTAGGTGGAATCACCCGCGTATATCGTGGCTGAGCCGGGACGACCTGGAGGGGGAGCCTCTATTCGCCCTCGAGGATGCGGTCGAGGGGGAACGTTGGAGCTCCTTCAAGCAATATCGTCGGCTGGCGGTGCAGTCGCTGCGAACGGCACTGTTCGTTATGGACGACGATCTTCCCGGCGTCGCCCAGGTACGCGTCCTCTTTTCTCATGTGGTGTCGTCTTGTTCTGAGTCTTTTCGCAATGCATGACCTCTGTTCTACCTATCCAGGAGCTCGAGGCCCGGTCTCTCAGGAAATCGTTGTTCCTCCGTCAAGAGAGAGACGTCTGGGACCAACTTGGGCAGCAGAGGGACCTGCTCGCAAACGCCAACAAGCTCCTGGTGGCGCGGAGCACGGAAGCAGAGGACCTCCGCCTTCATTGTGCAGATATGCAGGCCGAGGCGGCCACAGCTCGAGAGCAGGTCGCTCCTTTGGAGGCGCGAGTCAAGGAGCTGGAGGAGGAGGTGACCGGGTGGCCGGCGAGCGGGACACCCTTCTTTCCCGAGTTAAAGAGGCGACGGTCTCTGCCAAGTCCATTGCTGCTTAGTTGGGTGAGACAAAGGGCGCCCTGGACGAGGCCCTCAAGGCGGCCAAGGCTTCCTGGGTTGATGCCTTGGCTTGGAAGGAGAAGTTCAAGGGTAAGTTCTGCCCCCTTTATTTTGTTTATTTTTCTTGCACTCGGCCCCCTAACTCTCTGGTGTGGTACAGAGCTGGAGAAGGAGGCCTCCAAGGCGACCGAGGCGTTATGGGTCTAGGTCCAGCACTGGAAAGAGAAATCCGAGGGTAAGTCCCATAGGCCTTTGCCCCTGTTCGACTTATTCCTCTTTCGTGCTTAACCTCATCCTGCTCGTTTTGGCGCAGGGTTGGAGAAGGAGGTTTCCCGGGTGGCAGAGGCCTCTGTCGCAGTGCAGGCGACGCTCGAGGCCAAGATCGAGGAGCATGACGCGCTGCAGGCCGCCACCCGTACCATCTGCGAGGATTTGGCTGTTGAGGGGGCTCAGTCGGGTAGCTCCCTTAGGAGCCACCTAGATGCGTTGAGTGGCCAAATGCGGGAGCGACTTCGGACGGTGTTGCATACAGGCGTCAAGCGTGCCCTGGCCGTCGTCTCTTCGCACTACGCCGTCAACCTCGAGGCCGTTAGCGATGGTTACATCTTGCCTGATGATGACGAGGAGGCTGATGAGGAGGTCACCAAGCTGATGGAGGCAGCTGAGGTCCCTGGGCGCGCGCTAGCTAGTCTGTTTGAAGAAGTGGTTCCCCCTACGCCCGCCGCTGACGTGTGAGATCATGAGCCTTGACCTGGGCCAAAGGGGCCATGTAAACGAACTAAGTTATTGTCGTGTCGTGACATTTGTGGCCATCGAGGCCTTTTAAAATATTTGTGCGTACGCTTTTTTAATTGGTTTATATCATTTTTCCAAGCCTTTGCCTTCTGCATTGCTTCTAGACAAGGTCTGTGCAAACGATTTCCTCGAAACCTGAGCTGCCCCTCCGATGAAAGGTGGCGAGGGAGTTGCCGTAGCCTAGAGGCGTAAGCAGTCTCGTGACTCGACCGGCCTCTTGCACTCGAGGCGCGCTTTCGGTCCTTAGATTTTTACACACGGCCTGTCAGAGTACGCAAGAGAGTTTGGCGTGGAAATTTATTCAAAAAATGATTAAAAAATAGTGCCTGGGACTTAGGGGGCTCCCCCCGATTCTAGCCCCCGAGGGGGGCTCGGCTCTGTAGAGGCAGAGCCGAGTCTCCCTTATAACGTTATTTCTACGTTGGTTCCCCGCCGAGGGGGGAGTTTTCTTGAAAAATTAGAATAAGTAAAGAATGCTTCTTTAATATATTTCGAGAAACAATATATATAATGCTTGGAGGTTTAAGGGTAGAAACGACGTAGCTGTTCTATGTTCCAAGCGTTGGTGAAGATTTCGCCCTTCTCGTTGGCCAGCTTGTAGGTCCCGGGTTTTAGCACTTGGGCGATGATGTACGGTCCTTCCCATGGCGGGGTCATCTTGTGGTGGCCCTTGTTGCTCTGCCTCAGTCTTAGCACCAGGTCACCCACCTTCAGGTCTCGGCTTCGGATGTGCCGGGCTTGATAGCGTCATAGGGCTTGTTGGTACTTGGCTGAATGTAGCAGCGCAACATCTCGAGCTTCCTCCAGTTGGTCGAGAGCGTCCTCGTGGGTAGTGCGGTTGCTTTGCTCATTGTAAGCCTCCAGCCTTGGGGAGCCATACTCCAAGTCAGTGGGGAGGATGGCCTCGGGTCCATAGACCAGGAAGAATGGCGTGAACCCCATGGCTCGGCTTGGTGTATTCCTTAGGCTCCAGATGACCGACGGGAGTTCGACCAGCCATTTCTTGCCGAATTTCTTCAACCGGTTGTATATCCTTGGCTTGAGGCCCTGAAGAATCAAGAATCGCGCCGAGTCTGACAGGAACAAGGGGAGGTTACGGATGATGAGCAGGTCATCGTTCGTGCCACCTAGCTGACAAGCCAAGCGGTAATCGGCTAGCCACAGCTCGGGGTTGGTCTCGCCACTGTATTTCGCGAGATTGGCCGGTTGCTGGAACCGGGCAGGATATGGAACGTTGCGGATGGCCTTGCTGAAGACTCTAGGGCCAGGCAGCCTAGGAGAAGGACTGCGGTCCTCCCCACTGTCGTAGCGGCCACCTCGGTGTGGCTGGTAGCCTCGGGCTAGCCCGTCGTTGTCGTGGCACCGTCGCCTGCTGACCACATCGTGGTCCTCTTGTGCCTCGTGTCGGTCGCTGAGGCGGTCGTGGACTGAGGGAGCCTTGAGGCGATCGTGCACTGAAGGCCGCTTTGAGGTGTTCTCACGTTGCCGAGACGCGGAGCTTTTGGCCTGCTGTACTGTGGCAGTTTCGAGAAGGTCTCGGAGCGCGCCGCGGACCCGTCGCCCCTCCATGGTAGAGGGCTCGAGCATCGCTCGGACTAGCATCGCCGTCGCCGCGACGTTCTGGCTAGCGTGATTGAAGATTGGGGGTTGCTCACTTGCTTCGTCGTTGTTGATGCGGCGGTGCACGTCGTGGGCCCTCTGCCGAGCCCCACCGCCATCACCGTGACCTTGCTGCTCCTGCTCGAGAGTGTCTCGGAGCTGCTGCAGCAGGAGTTGATCTTGGTCAACTTTTGCCAGGAGCTCACAGAGCTGCTCTAGGTCTAGGCGTTAGAGATCCTCGGGGGCGACATTCACGTTCCGCGCCGCCCGGAGCTCGACGAGCGAGGGTGTGGCGTCGCCCACCCCTTGGCGGAGCGGGGACCGGTTACCTGCCCTCTCACCCTCATTACTTGCCCCTGGCATTCCGAGCCCGACGTGGAAACACTCTTGAGTGGGATCGTAAGTGCTTTCGTCATCGGAGTCGGAGTAGCCGAAACAGTAGTCGCTTGCGGCCAAGAAGCAGCGCATAGCCTCGGGGTCACAAAGCCCAGAGAAGTCCGCTCCGGCCCATGCCTCGTCCTCCTCCGAGGAGTCAGTGTGGGTGTGAGTCGAGATTGTGGTGGAGAAGTCGAGGGCTAATCGTTGGTGGTATTCCGAGGGTTCCGCGTGCGCGGAGGCGTAAGCGAAAGCGTAGGCGGCGGTGACGTTTTTCAGCCCGAAGGGGTACGGGGATGGTGCCACCGCTGGGCTCCGCTCTGCCTGAGTTGATTCCTCAGGATGTGGCGGGGCCAAGCTTGACGACGGGACGTCGTTGCGTGCTATCGGCGTCTTTTCCCTGCCCAGGCTTAGGATAGATGGGTCCCTAGCCAGGGATTCTATACCAACAGCCGGGCATGGGATGTCGGCGGAGTGCAGCACGCAGCTCTAAGCTCGCATGGCGTCGGAGTAGTCCCGCTCGCATCGTGCCTGGCGAGCGTGACGAGAGCGGTGGCCCGGGCGCCGCCTGCGCCCGGGCTACCGATGCGTGACGTCGTCGCCGGCCGGTGGGGCTCTGGGTGTGAGGAGTACCATATCGTACTCACATCCTAGCGACATGAATTCTAGGCTCCTAAACCAGACCACCGTGTCGAGACGTAGTGGGCGTATGGGGTTAGCCATCCGGAACTTGTTGCGACGATCACGATAACACACAGAGGCCCCTACCTGGCGCGCCAACTGTCGGTGTTTCGGACCGTGGGGTCCTCAACCAACTAGTAAAAGTGAACTGCGTGCCCCTAATCTTGGATGGTGATGCAAAGAGACACAAGGTTTATACTGGTTCAGGCAATTGGTGCCCTACGTCTAGTCTGAGAGATCGGTCTTGTATTCCTTGCACCGAAGTGCTTGTAGTAGGGGGTTACAAGCTAGGTGAGAGAGGGAGCTAGTCCCAGGTCTCGGCGTGGGATGGTGCAAGGTGCTTGAGACGCTGCTCTCAAGCAGCCCGGGAGCGTGGGTGTTACAGGATGTGTCTAGGGCGAGTATGGGAGCGCGGTTCTATCGTCTCTTTTTCCTCCCCTAGCTATCCCTGGCCGCTTCCTTTTATAACCGCAAGGAAGAAGCCAAGAGTACATGAATAAGCTACACGTGGGGCCTACTATAGTTTTGTCCTGTAGCAGCATGGCGTTGGGAATGGAGATCGGTACTTGTCTAGCGTGCCGTGCTGGTCAGGTTTGAAGTGGTTGAGGTCGTGGAGGTCCTTGTCGATGTCTAGTCAGTATGACTTCCACGGCTGGAGACATGCCGTGCTTTGGTGGACTCTTGACCTGGTGGAGTGCCGAGGCCTAGTGGGTTGTAGCTAACCACGTTGAGGCCTGATTTGCCGAGGCCCTGGTGGGTGTTTGTAGCTGACCGCGCCGAGGCCTGATTTTCCGAGGCCCTAGAGGGAGCAGTTGGGCCTATGCACTGATTCCGAGGCTATAGTGACCTGGTTTAGGTGGAAAAGTGCGGGGCATGGTAAAAAGGAGATTTGACCGTTGTCCCATCGCTTCTCTGTTTTGTACCCGTCGGTCGTGGGCTGATGAAGCGGGTGCATTCAGCGCATTAAATGGATGGGACAGCCTGCCGAGGGGATGGTTAAGGCGGAGGGCGGCGACGAGGATGTGGGATGAGCTGCCGGCCTCGGCCGAGGCGGAGAAAGAATAACGTTCGAGACTCCGCCCGCCGGGGTCTCTTGACGAGGCTAAGAACGAGCAACCTGGGCTCTTCGCGGTTCTAGCGAGGGGTGAGACTACTGAGGGACTGGACTTGACCTTCCACGCCGCTTTGTCCTTAGCAGGGTCGTAGCACAAGGCGAAGACTGGTGTCGATATCGGAGAAGGAGCCTGATGATGAGCATAATGGTAGGTAACCCCGCTGCGCCCGGTCCCTGTTTGATTTTTGCAAGGTTTAAGCAATATTTTTGGTTTCGCTTAGGGTACCCTTTCGTTTCGCTTCAGACCGCTCTAGGAGAATTCATGCGCGCGGCCGGCGTTTATTTTTGGGAGTGGTTGGGCGCATTAACCCGGACATGACGTTTTGTCAGAGGAGTTCGGTCGGGACGGAGGTAACGAGGTTGTTTGCCGAGCCCAGCCTCAAGCGAATCGGAGAATTGGCATCCCGTCCGAGGCCTTTCGTATGGGCCTCGGTGAGAGGGTCTCGGCGAGAGGCCTCCTCATGGGCGGGAGCTTTGGCCTTTCAAGATGGGGCTTCGGCGCAAGGCCTCGGGCGAATCAGAGAAATCTGCTGAGACCTTGCGGTAGTCTTTCGGCTTTGATTTTTGCAAGGTTTAAGCAATATTTTTGGTTTCTTGCTTAGGGTACCCCTTCTTGCGGTATCCGACACTTTACATCGTAAGAGCAGCTCTAGGAGAATTCATGTTTTTTTCTGGAAATTTTATTTTACAGAATGATTAAATGATAGATTTAGAATATATTTTTAGGCCCTGTTTGGCACGGCTTTTCCATCGGTTTTAAGAGCCATTTGGAGTTATTTTGCATCAAAGGGGTAAAGCAAAATGGTTTCACCTAGAAAGCCCCTTAAATCGTGCTCTCATAAAGGTTTGGGGTGGGTTGCAACTGAAAATAGTAGCTTCACCCGGCTTTACCTCGTCTTAGTTGGCCCTGTATAGGGTTCTCTAAGAGCATATTTTAAGGAGCTCTAGATGTGGAGCTGTTTTGTCATACAATTTACCAAAGCAACTACAGCTCTACTGATGAAGTTGTTCATAGAGCTAAAAAATAGCTTAAGTAGTGAAGTGACCAAACGGGCCTTTAACTAACTTGTTAGAGTTGCTCTAAAGTGCTGTGCTTCCCAATCGAAATTCGACGACACAAGAGGGAAGCTTACGTGAGTCTGGGCTGGGGTGCATGGGCCTCCGATATACATGCACTGCGCGACTCGATGTTTTGTGGGCCAAGGGGGCTAGGGTCCAAGTTGGCCAACGTGTAGCTCTGATGAAAATTGTAATGAGAAATAAAACATGCTCCAAGGTCCTCTAGTGTTGAAAGAAAGCAAGATGCAAACTAGGGTATGAGATTTTAGTATAAGTATTTTCTTTCACTCGTAACTAAAATGTTGAAACTCTTAAAATTTCGTTGATATTTTTTTAGCCCTGCATTCTATTGATATGGCTCTTTTGTCATCGTATATATCTCTGCATCTCTAAGATAATGATCCTGCTCCTCCTCTCCCACTATACACTATGGTTCCATACACGGTCGTCTCCCTTTTGTTACTCTTTCTTTTTCTTCACGTGAGGAGCTAGCCGCTGATGTCTAGACTGTAGAGACAAGGGGTACCCTAGTATCATGGTTGAGTTATTGGAATACACATGTTAATTTAACAGGCGGCATGCAAGGTGCCCCACAAGATTGAAGTGAATTAAATCTCCCAACCAATTATAGCCTG